>CM065593.1:180060453-180660453 GCA_033119425.1 Bufotes viridis | reverse complement strand
AAGGCCATCTGTGTTCCCTTCTTTATCTGTTTATTGCTATAACCCCTGCTTTTAAACCTTGCCTTCATTTCTTTAGCTTGAACATCATAATCGTTATCTTTAGAGCAGATTCTTCTAAGTCTCAGAAACTGACCTTTTGGTATTCCATTAATTGTCGCTTTAGGGTGGTCTGAACTGGCATGTAACACTGAATTTACAGCCGTTTCTTTCCTATAGATGTTCGTCTGTAGCCTTCCCCCCTGATCCACTTCAATTTTCAAATCAAGGAAATCCAGCTCTCGTCCTGCACGAAAGGTAAGTTTGATGTTTAAATTGTTATTATTAAGTATCTGCATAAACTCTTGGAGTTCATCCAACGTACCATCCCATATAAATAGGATGTCGTCGATGTATCTCATCCAATTATATACCCTATCACTATATTTGATAGGGTCTTCCTGGAAACAACAACCAGAGAGTATATAGATGGCGATCGGAAAAGAAAGAAGGGTCTAGCCGGTCCCGCACTTCTTCTTTTTCCTCTGTGGGATCCACTCAGGACATGAATTCGCAGAAAAGTGAGGAATTTCCTGTGAGAAGAGGAAGAGCTAGGAATCAATGGCAAGCTCGGACGAATTCTGGTAAACGAAAAATGGAGGAGAAATCTGAAAATAAAACCTCTAAAAAAGGAAAGGAGGACACCCCACAGGTAATTAATTTATCCAATATTATTCTAACGTATGATCAAATTAGAGTATTGGAGAGAGGTTTAAGCTTTTGTCCAACATCCAATGTGGATCTCTTCACAGTGACGAAGGATATCCATCTGTTCGCACGAAAGTTACTTTTGAAAAAGTTACATTTGAATAAAAAAACAGATAACTGGTGTGAAACGGAGCAAGAAAGAGAAGCTTTAAATATACTGGAGGATTTAATGAATGAAAATGAACACAAGAAATCCATTAAGGGAAGTAATATTCCGTAAGACATCTTGAAAAAATCACGTACGTTCCCTTCTTTTCACTTATGTCCTGCTATAGAGATCTTTGTAAAAATGGTCTGTGAGGATTTGCACGATTTGGAGAAAGGGAGATCACAGAATAATCTATCCAAATCAGAGTTTAAGGCTCTGGAAGAACTGATTCATCTTAAAGGAGCGGTTATTAAGCAGGCCGATAAAGGGGGAAACACAGTAATATGGCCGGTTGAAATGTATGAACGACAAGCCTTTAAATTATTGAGAGATAAAAAGTGTTACCGGATCTTGTCTTATAATCCTCTTGTAACTTTTCAGGATAAATTGAATCGAATTTTAGATACAGCAGTGGACATGAATACTATCTCTAAAATGATTAAGGAATGTCTAATGGTACAGTATCCTAGAATTGCAACCTTCTACATCATTCCCAAGGTACACAAGAACAGTCAAGACCCACCAGGCTGCCCGATAGTGGCAGGTAATGGGGGTTTGAGCGAAAATGTCAGTCGCTACGTTGATCATTTTTTGCAGATGGAGGTGATAAGCTTACCGTCTTTTGTCCAGGATTCCACAGCGGTGTTGAACCGGTTGGAGGGGATCCAAATGTCTGAAAAAATGCTTTTGGTGACGGCTGACGTTGAGTCCTTATACACCTGTATAAGACATGAGGATGGATTGAAATCAACAGCCGAGTTTCTTAAAAGTAATAACCAGGAACCAGTTTTCAACGAATTTTTGTTACAACTCTTGGAGTTCATTCTAAATCACAATTTTTTTGTATTCAAAGACCGATATTTCTTGCAAACACAAGGTGTGGCGATGGGGGCCACGTGTGCCCCGTCGTATGCCAACCTTTTTTTGGGGGCATGGGAAAGATTGATTTTCCAGGAAGACCCTATCAAATATAGTGATAGGGTATATAATTGGATGAGATACATCGACGACATCCTATTTATATGGGATGGTACGTTGGATGAACTCCAAGAGTTTATGCAGATACTTAATAATAACAATTTAAACATCAAACTTACCTTTCGTGCAGGACGAGAGCTGGATTTCCTTGATTTGAAAATTGAAGTGGATCAGGGGGGAAGGCTACAGACCAACATCTATAGGAAAGAAACGGCTGTAAATTCAGTGTTACATGCCAGTTCAGCCCACCCTAAAGCGACAATTAATGGAATTCCAAAAGGTCAGTTTCTGAGACTTAGAAGAATCTGCTCTAAAGATAACGATTATGATGTTCAAGCTAAAGAAATGAAGGCAAGGTTTAAAAGCAGGGGTTATAGCAATAAACAGATAAAGAAGGGAACACAGATGGCCTTGCATACTAATAGATCAAAATTACTCTGTCCTAATGAGAAGGGTAAGCAAGATGGAGATAAGACGATTCGAATTATTACTACATTTAATAAACAATGGGATGAGATCTATACAATTGTAAATAAACATTGGAATATTTTAAAGACAGACCTAAAATTAAAATCTTGCATTTCTGAGAAACCCATTTTAACAGCTAGACGGGCAAAAAATTTAAAAGATCTATTGGTGCATAGCCATTATAAGGTGACAAAGGAGAAGAAATTTCCTGTTAATGGCTCTTATCCTTGTGGATCATGTAAGGCCTGTGCTAATGTAGAAAAAACTAAGGAGTTTACCAATTCTGAAGGAACTCGTACTTTTCAGATAAGGGATTATATTTCCTGTACCTCTACAGGTGTCATCTATTATGCCACATGTCCCTGCAATAAGATCTATATTGGGCTGACCACTAGGGAGTTCCGTAGGAGGATTCGAGAGCATATACGGGACATTGAAAGGGCAAAGGATGAGAAGGAAATAATGTATTTGAAAACTATTCCAAAGCATTTCAAGTTATATCATCAATGTGATGCCAAATTGCTGCGATTTCGTGGAATAGACAAAATACATCTGGGCATCAGAGGCGGAGATTATGGAAAAAGGTTAGCGCAGATTGAAAGTCGATGGATTTTTCGTTTAAACACAGTGGCACCTTTGGGACTAAATGAAAGTTTTGGTTTTGGATCCTTTCTCTAATGTGGTATCATTAAATTTTAGGGGTTCTAGGGTGGGTGTTTTTACTATTGCCTTACTACCATTTAGGTAGGTGGAATCTCTTTACTAATAATGTTTTTGTATGTTTTCACAGATGGTTCTTTTTGTGTTCTTGCGGTTCACCAGCCTCTTTATTGAGTGGGATTTCCGAAGTTTAGTGATTCGTCGTAGTGGTCGATGATTTTAGTGAAGATTGGCGGGACCTATTTTCATGAATTATAACTTTTTCATATATATATGGATAATTTTTCACTTTTTCTTTACTTCATGGTTAATTAATTTTTTGGTCTTTATATCAAATAATATTTGGTTTTATTATTGGTGTAGCACCTATCACCTTATTATCAATATTTGTGTTATTTTTGTTTATTGATGTGATTGTTATGTTTATAATGTAAATACCGGTGTTGTTCACATCTAATATTTATATGCACATTGCACTTTATTAACAATGGCACTTTATTATTAGAAGATATAATATATTGTATTTTCATATATGTATGTACATGGTGAAGTATTTATTATAGGTCCGCAATGTACAATTGAATTCACTTTTACTTCCTGGTGTGTCATGTGATCGTAGATGCGCATGGTGATTCCACACTCCCGGCGGCTTTGCGTCCTTTCTCCACTGGGTTTGACATCCGGAATTGGCGGTCACCACGTGACTGCCCTTTCGGATGCCGGCCACGGCGTAAGGGCGGAAGTGCCTATTACGTGGAGGAGAGGGATTCGCCATGCGCCGGAAATACGATCGCATGTGCCCATGTGACTGCCGCTTCATTGCCGGATTGGTTGAACTAGCATTTTCAAACACCCCCTATTTCCTGCCTCTTTATGCACTCCTCCTGAGGAAGCGGATCACGCGAAACGCGCGTCGAGGAGCGTCTGTACCTAACTTTATCACCCCGCTATTATTAGGTAAAAATTGTTCTATTGCCGTTTATGTCACTTGGTGGTCTGTTGACCCTGATTTTCAAGTAATTGGTTTGTCTATTTATTTGCATGTTTTTGCATGCCACTATGACCTATGATTGATAGTTAGCAGCCTGTCTGCGATTATGTTTATCACATTGGCAGTATATGGCGTATGCTGCAACTACATATATGCACTTATTATTATTTTTCTAACTAGGCATTAGGCATTCCTTCAAGTATGCATTTAGGGTGAAGGTACTATACCTGCTGTGTCCTATATTTTTATATATATTGGTTTTATACTTTTTGATCAATGTTTAATAAAAATTTAATTTTTTAACGTATTATCATTTGCTTTTCTTTTTTCATTTATATTAGTGTGTTGAGATTATATGACTGGGGAGTACTCTCAGTAAGTATATATAGGGTGCGTTACACCCCTACTTTGACTGTTAGTGTAGTAATATACTCTATAATTATTGAATTCCCTAGGGTACCTTTATTATTACTCTTATACCAATAAATGCTTTTTTTCCCATTTTAATCTTTAGTCTATTTGTAACCAGATATAGAGTGCCGATCTATACATATCTGTATTTATTTCTTTTACTATTGGTGATTGGGTGAGTCACATTTAGATCTTTGAGCACCATACATGTAAAAGTATCAGGTGAGCACCTATACCTACATAGAGTGAATCAGAATAACTCCCTGGATCAACGATCCCTCTCTAGTAGCTATAACCTGTAATATTATTACACTCCAGAAATACATCCAGTCCTCTCTTGAATTTCTTTATTGTACTCACCATCACCACCTCCTCAGGCAGAGAGTTCCATAGTCTCACTGCTCTTACCGTGAAGAATCTTTTTCTATGTTTGTGTACAAACTTTCTTTCCTTCAGACGCAGAGGATGTCGCCTTGTCACAGTCACAGCCCTGAGTATAAATAGATGATGGGAGAGATCTCTGTACTGACCCCTGATATATTTATACATAAATATTAGATCTCCCCTCAGTCATCTTTTTTCTAAAGTGAATAACCCTAATTTTGATCACCTTTCAGGGTACTGTAGTTGCCCCATTCCAGTTATTACTTTAGTTTCCCTCCTCTGAACCCTCTCCAGCTCTGCTATGTCTGCCCTGTTCACAGGAGCCCAGAACTGTACACAGTACTACATATGTGGTCTGACTAGTGATTTGTAAAGTGGTAGGACTACGTTCTCATCACAGGCATCTATGCCCCTTTTGATGCAACCCATTATCTTATTGGCCTTGGCAGTAGCTGCCTGACACTGTTTTTTACAGCTTAGTTTACAGTTTATTGAAAATCCTAGATCCTTTTTCATGTCAGTGTTACCAAGTGTTTTACCATTTAGTATGTACGGGTGACTTGCATTATTCCTTCCCATGTGCATAACTTTACATTTGTCAGTGTTAAACCTCATCTGCCACTTCTCTGCCCAAGCCTCCAATCTATCCAGATCCCTCTGTAGAAGAAAACTGTCCTCTTTAGTGTTAATTACTTTACACAGTTTAGTGTCATCTGCAAAAATTTATATTTTACTGTGCAAGCCTTCTACAAGTTCATTAATAAATATATTGAAGAGAATAGGGCCCAATACTGACCCCTGAGGTACCCCACTAGTGACAGTTACCCAATCTGAGTGTGTACCGTTAATAACCAGCCTCTGTTTCCTATCTCTCAGCCAGTCACTTACCCATATACAGACATTTTCTCCCAGTCCGAGCATTCTCATTTTATATACTAACCTTTTATGAGGTACAGTATAATGTTTTAGAGGGTTAGCTCACCAGCAGGCCCTCAACAATAATGTTTTACAGGGTCAGCTCAACAGCAGGCCTTCGTTCGTAATGTTTTAGAGGGGCAACAGCAGGCCACCAATCATAAATTTTTAAGGGTGTGTATGATGCCCTCCTTTGTGTAAAGGGTGTATTGTAGTGCCGGTTCCTTGTAATTTTTGGCAGCCCTTTCACTTAGTTGATAGGCTTTATGAGTGTTGGAGTCCAACTACCTGAACAATTGTACCACAATGTGAACAGGGCCCTTCTTTATGTGATATACAGGCTGTTTTGGAGTGCCTCTTGCTTGTAATTTTTGGCAGCACTTGTACTTTATATACAATTGAATACAATTTTTCCTGTGAAATTGTTTTTTTTTTTTTTGGGGGGGGGGTTGTGCGTATTTTTGTCAGTCTGTAAAAGTGGCGTACAACTCGGACAACATGGTTCCCAGCGACCTGGGAGTCCAAGATGCATCCATACATCGTCCCCATGCTGTTCCCGATCCATTTTGGCGGTGTTTCTGTCACTTTCAGACCTAGCAAGAATATCGCTATGTGTTCGGACTGAATACCTGAACACCCGAACACTTTGGTGCTCGCTCATCACTAGTTGCTATCAATTCTCTAGCTAAATTTCTTGTGAAACAAAGAGAGTGTTAGCGTGCTGCTGATTACCGAGTAGAGGGGGCGTCACTGGACTGTACATCAGGCAGCCAATCAATAAATATCAACACTCACAGAAGGAAAGCTAGGGATTGTGGGGATTGTAGTTTTGTGAGGGAAGATCAGGCACCATAATACTCTCAGTGTGTTGCAGGCTCACACAGGAGCTAGACAAATGGATTGCAAGGTAAATTGAAACTCTGGTTGTATGTATAGGTATGGGTTCTGGTTTGGGTCACAGCATGCAGCCTTAATGTAGTTTTTAAAAAATGAAGTTACTTTACCGGAATACCCCTTGGTATTGTCGCATCCGTAACAACCTGCTCTATAAAATAGCACATGATCTACCCTGTCAGATGAACATTGTATTTTTTGTATTTTGGTGCCTCACCTGGAACCTGAAACCTGGAACATGGATTGTTTGAGGATTTGCATCATTTAATTTACACAACATGCCCACAACTGTGAAGATTTTTTTATTTTTTTCATTGTCCTGCTGGAAGGTGAACCTCCGTCCTAGCCTCAAATCACGCACAGAGAGGTACAGGTTTTGATCAAGAATATCCCTGTATTTAGCACCATCCATCTTTCCCTCAACTCTGACCAGTTTCCGAGTCCCGGCTGCTGAAAAACATCCCCATAGTATGATGCTGCCACCACCATGTTTCACTGTGGGGATGGTGTTCTTTGGGTGATGTGATGTGTTGGGTTTGTGCCAGACATACCGTTTTCTTTGATGGCCGAAACGTTCAATTTTAGTCTTAGACCAAAGCACCTTCCTCCATACATTTTAGGAGTCTCCCACATGCCTTTTTGCAAACTCACAACGTGCCTTTTTGTTTTTAGCTGAAAGTATATATATTGTGTAGGTTAGATAGTGATATAGTGTAGCTGGTTCTGCTGTCAATACATACATGCTACATACATACATGCTGTATGTATGTATGCTACATACATAGTGCTGTGATGTCACAAGTTCACAACAATACTTAGTGCACCAATCACTAATATGTAGTCAGACCTGTTAAAATGTGAAGTTGCACGTATTACTCCAAAATATTCGCATCATTAGTGCCGATTTCGCAATCGCGAATATATTGGAGCACTCTAGCTGCATATAAAGCTATTGTAATGTTCTACCATGCCAACCATTTTCTCCAGTCTCAGGAAACTTCTAGCAGCTTGAAAATGTAGCTATAGTGACCCACGCCTGTACGTGCATATTACATTGCCGATTTTTGCAAAGAATATTGTCCCTACGGCTCATCACTACTTATCACAGCTAGAGTGCTTAACTACTAGTAGCCAAAGCAGCACAAAAAATATATATTGTGCCATTTGGCTACTAGAAGAGAATACATCAGTCTCATAATATGACCCTGGGTATATACCTGGGTGTATGAGTTATATCATGAGAAGATCACTCAGGGTGGGGATTGACAGGCTGCTCAGTATGCACATTTTCACAGCAATGATGTTGAATCATTGCAATCTGTGAAAGAAGCGAATGGACAATTGCATGTTAAAGTCCCATAGTGGGACTTAAACTATTTTGGAGGATATTTCTACTAATGGGGTAGTGTTAAGGAGCATTATTGTTATTGGGAGTTATTGGGTGTACTGTAGGGGGGCACAGTTTCTAGTGAGAGCTAGTCTGGGAGCACTATTACTATGGGGAGACTATCTGTGTAGCACTGTTATGTCTGCAGTATAGTGTTTAGGGGTATTCAGGAGCACACCGGGCACAGTATTGGGGGTAGCAGCAAGATAACAATGTTGGGGCAGAAGAGAGTGAGAAAAGTCAGGAATCTAAGATGTATTTGCGCCAAACTCAAGACGTGTCTTAAATCTATCATCATGGCGGTCTGGTCTGAATTAAGAAGATTCAGAGGAGATGTTGCTGGATGTGAGAGGTATATGGCGCTGTATTACCCTGTATGTTTTGTATGTATTCCAAGTATGTCTTTAACAGTAGGGCTGGAGGGAAGGGGTTAGGTTAAGAATTTTGTATCAGGGGTGGGGGCGCCATTTCAATTTTCGTGTCAGGCAGCAGATAGGCTAGGTGCACCCCTACTTCCATCTGATGACGTTAGTAGGCGTCACTGACCAATTAACACGTCATCAGTCTCAGGGGGGGAAGTGCTCATTGGCCAGTGTTCCTCTTCACCTGTGCAGCCTGCCTCCTTTTTGATGCCTGCGCCTGGGCTGGCTCCTGCAACTTTAATGCAGCTGCACAGTGAGAAGTACTAATAGGGAGGCCTAAACTAAAAAGTAGGCCTCCCTATCTAGTTCTAGAAGTTCTCTGGCAAACACCCACACAACAAGCACACCCCACCCCCATCTCGGTTATTTTAGACTATGTATAGTAAACTGTGTAGTTTACTACTCAGTTTACTACATAGATGCATTACTAATGGGCAAGATAAGTTCTCCTTGCTAAAGTCCCCTGCAACCCAGCAACTTATTGCTGCCTGCACATTGCTTAAGCAGCAGGCAGCATATTATTGGCAAAACCCCTGAACTGGGCAATGGCATAGTTATGCACAAAAAGGACAACTCCAACACAGAGTCTCCATAGCACACTGACAGTGTCGGCGTCAGCAACCAGCAAAGCAGGGCAAGTGCTGGGGCCACTCAGGTCTAATCGATCGCTGAACAGTGGGTAATCCCGGAGAGTCGGGACTCCTCCTGGCTTAGGAGTCCCTGCTCTGACTCCATATATGGATATGTCCATATATGGAATCAGTGCTATTACCATGAAGGAGGTATCCCCAAGCATTGTCAGTATGCTTTGGGACACCCTGTGCATTTAAGTCTAATTACCCTCTCTTTCTAAAAATGTCCTGCTGGGATTTGAACTCACAACCTTCTACATTAAAGCCAAGAACCTTAACCACTGAGCTATTGCGCTCAATGCTAAGCGGTGATAGAAAAACCTCATGGTAGTTTCTCATGTATTAGGTATTCCTATACAGCAGAAGTAAAAAAAAAAATTAAGTAATTGTAAAAAAAAAGTATGGCACAAAATAAATGTGTAGTTACTAAAAAAAATATATATAAAATCATACCTCTGATATATATGAATGCATAATGTGGGAAACTACTACTGAGGTTTTTAGCCATAATATAGTTACATCCAGTTAATATGAAGCTCTACAGACCCATGGTTAAGGTTCTTGACTTTAATGTAGATGGCTGTGAGTTTGAATCCCAGCAGAATCATTTAAAAAATGTGAGGCTAAATAAAACTTAGACACACCACCCTTTTTAACTTGTGTAACTATTATTTTTTGTTGGGAAAGGTGGAAACCCTAACAGAACCCCTGTCCCCCCATAACTTTTTTTATAGTTATATCTACGGAGATGTGTGGGGGCTTATTTGAGGTCTTTTAGTTTTTTTTATTCATTTCCCTATACACATTTGTTTGCAGAACATTTGCCATGCTCTTTAGCACATTTTGCTGCCTTTTGCAGCCCTCTAGCTTTTCCAGGGCTATTTTAGAGCCATTTTAGTGGCCAAAGGTCCGGGTCCCCATTGACTTCAATGGGGTTCGGGTTCAAGTTCGAACCCAAACTTTTTTTCAAGTTCGGCTGAACCTGCCGAACCCGGACATCCAGGTGTCCGCTCAACTCTAGTTTTTTCCTATTTATAGAGCATTATGATTACATATATTTATTGGCTAGGGTAAAGTGCAATTTTGCTATACCTTCATTGGGCTAACGATAATATTCCAGTGAGGAACAAATGGTTGATGAGCGTTACGCTATACGACCTAAGCCAGTACATGAATAACATCTGCCTAGACAGTTCTGTTCACACTGCAATCGTGCTCCCTTCTTCTGAATTGTTCCACAGGGATGCACTCTTCACAGTATTCATTTTTCCTAAAATCATGGAATAAATTTCAGGTTTTCTGCAAACGCTAAAATTTGGGGAGATTTGACCTATCACATACTAACTTTAACTTGGCTATAATCATGTTATTAGAGGCAGCCCTAAAAAAGTCAAGGGAGAACCCGCGCATTAAACCAGACACCCCCTGCTCTGAAGAGGGGAGGGTGCCTGGTTCATAGAAAAAGGTCAGAAACACCACCGAAATGGTTCGGGGACAGCATGGGGAGGATGTCTGGATGGATCTTGGACTACAATGTCGCTGCTGGGAACGAAGTTGCCCGAGTTGTACGTCACTTTTACAGACTGACCATAAAACTCACAAAACCGAAGATAAAAGTGATTTTAGATGAAAAATTGTTAGGAAACAGTCTTTCCTGTATATTTACTTTTATATAAATAGCAAGTTCAGACAAAAATTTTCAGGATTTTCGGAACTGGGGCCATGACCAAGAGGGACGGCCGATGGCTTCGATTGTGTTGACCGGACTATCATCTGATGATAATGAACTTGTAAGAGGAACGGACGTTGAGCTGACCAGTGACCGTGTATATAAAATTGTAGGTGAGGGTCTGCTGCCGCTTTGTTAACTCTAGATAACTTCTAAGCAGATCATATGTCCCCGTGATGTTGACGATCTATCAATGTCTGCTCTTTCAACTTTCAATGTTCTTTTATGCACCTACCATGGTGACCACGAGTAATGGGGAATCAGGGTTCACTTCCGGAGAGGGAGCCTGAGGGATGGCCACGGCTACCACTTCCAAGAAAGGCAGGCGGGGGCGCTCCAATTTCCCAGTACCTCCTCAGTGAGGTAGTGACGATACATAACAATACAGGACTCTTAACAGAGCCTGTCATTGGAACGAGTACAAAAAAATTACAGGGAATGTCATGGGTATTTAGGATGAGGAAAGGTTATACAGGAGGAGAGGTAAAGTATTATTGATGGCCTGCTGGTGATCCACTAAAACATTAGGGGTGAAGGTCTTCAGCTGAGCGTACCATCTAAAACATTATGGGTGAGGGCCTGCGGGTGAGCTGACCATCCGAAAAATTATATGCGAGGGCCTGTGGATGAGCTGACCATCGAAAACATTATTTATGCAAGGTCCTGCGGGTGAGCTGACCATTGAAAACATTATTTATGCGAGGGCCTGGGGATGAGCTGACCATCCGAAAAATGATATGAGAAGGCATATAAGCAATGGCATTATATGCGACAATTAAGCATGTAGATATGATGGACGAGGAGGAGGAGGATGAGAAAAGGAAAATTCAACCATATACCCTTTTTTCTGGCGGAAGGGGTGCGTGGGAATATAAAGTATTCAGTACATTCTAAACAACACATTTAAAGTGTCTTGATGTTCAGTCTCCTCCCCGCACGTGGCAAACGTGCGGGGAGGAGACTCCTGCATGGCGCTCGAGCACATGTGGTACTCGGCCGAGTGCTCAGATCTGCCGAGCGTGCTCGCTCAACACTAGTGAAGAGCCTTCTTTGTATATACCCAATATATGTACTTCACTCTACAAAAACTGTGCCAGAACAGCCATTTTTTGGTTACCTTGCCTCACAATATGTATAATATCAAACATTCAAAAATCATAGGTACCTCAAAATAGTACTAATAAAACTGTCATCTTATCCTGTGGTTTCCAAAAGGGGGTCCCTTTTGGGGAGTCTCTACTGTAGGGGGGGGGGCATCAGGGGGGCTTCAATGGGACATGGGGTCAAAAAAAAAGTCCTGCAAAATCTGCCCTCCAAAAACCATACGGCGTTCCTTTCCTTCTGGACCCTGCTGTGTGCCCCTATAGCAATTTACAACCACATATGGGGCGTTTCTGTAAACTGCAGAATCCGAGTAATAGATATTGAGTTTTGTTCAGCCATTAATCTTGCTGCGTTACATGAAATAATGGATTAAAATGGAAAAACTGCCAGAAAAGTGAAATTTAGACATTTTATCTCCATTGTGGACCACCTATAGGGTTAACAAAGTTTGTAAAATCAGTTTTGAATACCTTGAGGGGCGTAGTTTCTAAAATGGAGTTGGTGGGTGGTTTCTACTATGGGTGGTTTCTACTATGTAAGCCCCACAAAGTGACTTCATAACTTCAAAACAAAATTTTAAGAATTGCTTCTAAATGTATAAGCCTTCTAACGTCCTAAAAAAATAAAATGACATTTACAAAATGATGGCAACATAAAGTAGACATATGGGAAATGTAAAGTAATAACTATTTTGTGAGGTATCACTATGCCTTAAAAGCAGAGAAATTCAAATATTGAAAATTGCGATTTTTTCACAATTTATATTGACTCAAATTTACCACTAAAATGACGTACAATATGTAAAAAAGAAAACAATCTCAGAATGGCTTGGATAAGTAAAAGTGTTTCAAAGTTATTACCGCATAAAGTGACAAGTCTGATTTCCAAAATTTGGCCTGGTAAAAAATGGCTTGGTCCTTAAGGGCAAAAAACAAAAACATATGTACCAGAGCTATATCGCAGTATCACTTGATCCTGTGGAAAAAAATTGAACTGGCCAGCATTCTGAATTGAAACAAGTCTGTTCCCCTTCTCTTGGTCTTCTTTGTGGCAGCTAACCCACATCCCCAAGCAGCACAGTGTCCTTGTCATCATCTTCATCTTCTTCCTCTCCTGCTCAAACTCCTCCTTGTTGTCTGCTTCATCATGAGACATCCATAGCAGAATTTGCGACCAGCAATTAGCTTGAACTCCCACCTGGCCAAGTTGCTGGTGATGCAGTTGCTGTTGTACCATTTAGTTGAAGTAAATGTGGTGCAATTCTGCAGCTTCAACTAAATTTTACTGTAGATTTGTTCTATACAGTGGCGTAACTAGAAATGACTGGGCCCCACAGCACATTTTTGAACGGGGCCCCCCTCCCCAGATACTTCTTTGCAACTTTCACTCCTGTGGCTGGTCAGACGAGGCCCAGCAGCCACTCTGTCCGTTTCTTTTAGTGTCACCATATACGGTATAATGTCATGGTATAATACTGTTGAGGGGGCCCTGACAATACAATATTTTAGTCCTTTTCCTGTATGGGCCCCTTCTGAGTTGGGGCCCCAAAGCAGTAGCTTTACCTCATCCCACTAAAGCTACACCCCTATAGACAGGCTGGATGACAGTGTGGGAACATTAAAGAGTGAATATTGTAGACTGCCATGGCAAGTGCTTCCTGTTTTTTTATATAATTTATGGAACAGTCTGGCATACATTTATTCAGGGGAGGTATTGGGGGCATTTTTTATCATTAGGGATACAGATCAAGTAGCAGAATAAATATATTTTACTAATCATTTGGTACAATGGAGGGCGGTTTTTAAACATCTAGGGGGCATTGTGATGGAATGTTTTATTTAGGGGCAAATGGTGGGAATTTTTTTTTGAATCAGGGGGGACATTTTTAACTAGGTGGATCAATATGGGCCTGTTTTAATCCGTGGGAACAATTTTGCAGTTTTCTAATCAGGGACACAGGGGACATTTTTTAAATCAGGGGCAAAGTATGGGCATTTTATAACATCCTTTACCTGATGTTGCAGTCACATCAAGTTGAATAAATCATCTAACTCTAGATTCTTAACTAGGTGGATCAATATGGGCCTGTTTTAATCCGTGGGAACAATTTTGCAGTTTTCTAATCAGGGACACAGGGGACATTTTTTAAATCAGGGGCAAAGTATGGGCATTTTATAACATCCTTTACCTGATGTTGCAGTCACATCAAGTTGAATAAATCATCTAACTCTAGATTCTTGACTGCAGCTATCATGCAAACACACTGTCAAGCATAGCTTCAGTGCACAGTAGACCTCTATATTTTTGAGGTGCTCGACTGCCTGTTGAACTCTATAGTTAAGCACAGTCATTCTGTCCTCATCAACGCTCTAACAAACAAAATTCTGACCAAGCGGAAAGTCAAGTCTGCATTGTATATGTCATGAGACCTGTCCAGATCTATTAACATGCACAACAGTAGAGGTTCCCAAACTTGTACACAGTCCACTGTCAAATATCACTGGTGGCACTGAACCATGCTGAATATAACTGGTGTCTCTTACCTCAGTGTTAATGGCCAGTAACTGTTTTTAATATACAGTGAAGTTATAATATCACTGGTACTACCTTTTCAATAGTATTTGGAACCAACATCATAGCCTAAAGGTTTCTAAGCGTGGACAGATCATGGATATAATCAAAGAGAATTCAACACTTCTCCAATTTTTGGATCTCTTAGGACAGTGCAAATAAATGGCATTTTCCTTATATGTTATTTTATTATTTTGTTTTCATTTTATAACAGGTGAACTTTTTTTTCTGAAAAAATCTAAATAAATGAAAGCTTTTTACTGTAGGTTGCGTTTAGTCATACACAGCAGCCTGCTCCGCCCTGGACTTCAGCTCACGCAATCCCCTTCACATCCGGTGTGTGCCGTGTGATCCCGTGAGACTCGGCACTGAGATCACGGGTCTCGCAGGATCATCACAGCAAGAAAGTGTCTGGTGTGGGAGGGTAAGGTTAGGTAAAAAACTACACAGTGCTGCGCCGCCAGCCAGGCACAGAGGCTCCGACTGGCCAATAAAAGCACTTGCGGCAAGTTGTTGAGCTGCGGGTCCCAAATCCAGCCGCTGGGCCCGGTCACGGTCGCACCCTCTGCGGCCGCAATCATTACGCCCCTGGTTCTATAGTATTACTACTAGAGATGAGCGAACGCCTGGATGTTCGGGTTCGAGAAGTTCGGCCGAACTTCCCGAAAATGTTCGGGTTCGGGATCCGAACTCGACCCGAACCTTTTCCCGAACCCGAACCCCATTGAAGTCAATGGGAAACCAAACTTTTGGGCACTAAAAAGGCTGTAAAATAGTCCAGGAAAGGGCTAAAGGGCTGCAAAAGGCAGCAAAATGTACAGTAGGTAAATGCCCTGCAAACAAATGTGGATAGGGAAATGAATTAAAATAAAATAAAATAAATAAAAATTAACCAATATCAATTGGAGAGAGGTCCCATAGCAGAGAAATATGCGTCATATCACCCACCACTGGAGAAAAGGACACTTTCAGTTATTTAGGCCCCAGCACCCAGACAGAGGAGAGAGGTCCCACAGCAAGGAATAAGGCATCATATCACCCACCACTGGAGAAGACCACTTTCAGTTATTTAGGCCCCAGCACCCAGACAGAGGAGAGAGGTCCCACAGCAAGGAATAAGGCGTCATATCACCCACCACTGGAGCAGGCCACTTCCAGATATTTAGCCCACGGCACCCAGACAGAGGAGAGAGGTCGCATGGCAGAGGTTAAGGCTTCATGTCACCCACCATGGTAACAGGCCACTTTCAGTTATTTAGGCCCCGGCGCCCAGATTGAGTAGAGGTTCATTCAACTTTGGGTTGCACTGCAAGATCATGGTAAAGTTAAATAAATGAGGATTCAATAAAGAAGTGCCCCGGAGTACAAGAATACATGGTTGAGGGGGAGGCAGTTATAAATGTCTATTCTGCACAAGGGAGGGACAGGTCCTGTGGGATCCATGCCTGATTCATTTTTATGAACGTCAGCTTGTGCACGTTGGCTGTGGACAGGCGGCTGCGTTTGTCAGTAATGACGCCCCCTGCCGCGCTGAATACACGTTCAGACAAAGCGCTAGCCGCCGGGCAGGCCAGCACCTCCATGGCATAAAATGCTAACTCTGGCTACGTGGACAATTTGGAGACCCAGAAGTTGAATGGGGCCGAACCATCAGTCAGTATGTGGAGGGGTGTGCAGACGTACTGTTCAACCATGTTCGTGAAATGCTGCCTCCTGCTAACACGTTCTGTATCAGGTGGTGGTGCAGTTAGCTGTGGCGTGGAGACAAAACTTTTCCACATTTCTGCCATGCTAACCCTGCCCTCAGAGGAGATGGCCGTGACACAGCTGCGTTGGCGACCTCTTGCTCCTCCTCTGCCTTCGCCTTGGGCTTCCACCTGTTCCCTGTGACATTTGGGAATGCTCTCAGGAGCGCGTCTACCAGCGTGCGCTTGTACTCGCGCATCTTCCTATCACGCTCCAGTGCAGGAAGTAAGGTGGGCACATTGTCTTTGTACCGGGGATCCAGCAGGGTGGCAACCCAGTAGTCCGCACACGTTAAAATGTGGGCAACTCTGCTGTCGCTGCGCAGGCACTGCAGCATGTAGTCGCTCATGTGTGCCAGGCTCCCAGAGGTAAGGACAAGCTGTCCTCTGTGGGAGGCGTATCGTCATCGCCCTCCGTATCCCCCAGCCACGCACCAGTGATGGGCCTGAGCTGTGTCGGGTGCCACCCCGCTGTGAACCTGCTTCATCCTCATCCTCCTCCACCTCATCCTCATCCTCCTCATCCTCCAGTAGTGGGCCCTGGCTGGCCACATTTGTACCTGGCCTCTGCTGTTGCAAAAACCTCCTCTGAGCCACTTCTAACAGACTGGCCTGAAAGTGCTAAAATGACCCCTCATCCTCCTCCTCCTCCTCCTCCTGGGCCACCTCCACTTCCATCATCGCCCTAAGCGTTTTCTCAAGGAGACATAGAAGTGGTATTGTAACGCTGATAACGGTGTCATCGCCACTGGCCATGTTGGTGGAGTACTCAAACAGCGCAACAGGGCACACAGGTCTCGCATGGAGGCCCAATCATTGGTGGTGAAGTGGTGCTGTTCCGCAGTGCGACTGACGCGTGCGTGCTGCAGCTGAAACTCCACTATGGCCTGCTGCTGCTCGCACAGTCTCTCCAGCATGTGCAAGGTGGAGTTCCACCTGGTGGGCACGCCGCATATGAGGCGGTGAGCGGAAGGCCGAAGTTACGCTGTAGCGCAGACAGGCGAGCAGTGGCAGGATGTGAACGACGGAAGCGCGCACAGACGGCCCGCACTTTATGCAGCAGCTCTGACATGTCGGGTAGTTGTGAATGAACTTCTGCACCACCAAATTCAGCACATGCGCCAGGCAAGGGATGTGCGCCAAACCGGCTAGTCCCAGAGCTGCGACGAGATTTCGCCCATTATCGCACACCACCAGGCCGGGCTTGAGGCCCACCGGCAGAAACCACTCGTCGGTCTGTTGTTCAATACCCCGCCACAACTCCTGCGCGGTGTGGGGCCTGTCCCCCAAACATATGAGTTTCAGAATGGCCTGCTGACGTTACCCCGGGCTGTGCTGAAGTTGGTGGTGAAGGTGTGTGGCTGACTGGATGAGCTGGTGGAAGCAGAGGAGGAGGAAGCCGAGTAGGAGGAGGAGGCTACAGGAGGCAAAGAATGATGCCCTGCGATCCTTGGCGGCGGAAGGACGTGCGCCAAGGAACTCTCCGCCTGGGGCCCAGCCGCCACTACATTTACCCAGTGTGCAGTTAGGAGATATAGCGTCCCTGGCCGTGCTTACTGGTCCACGTATCTGTGGTTAGGTGGACCTTGCCACAGATGGCGTTGCGCAGTGCACACTTGATTTTATCGGATACTTGGTTGTGCAGGGAAGGCACGGCTGTCTTGGAGAAGTAGTGGCGGCTGGGAACAACATACTGTGGGACAGCCATGGACATCAGCTGTTTGAAGCTGTTCAGGTCCACTCAGCCTGAATGACAGCATTTCAAAGGCCAGTAGTTTAGAAATGCTGGCATTCAGGCCCAGGGCCTCGAGGGTGGCTAGGTGGGAATTTACGCTTCTCTCCAAGGTTTGTGAGATGGAGAGCTGAACGCTGCCGTGTGACATGGTGGAGATGCTTGGTGACGCAGGTGGTGGTGTCGGTGGCACATCCTCTGTTTGGTGGGCGGCAGGTGCCAACATTCCTCCCGAGGCGGAGGAAGAGGCCGAGGCAGCAGCAGAAGAGGGAGCAGGGGGAGCCAGAGTGAGTTCCTTGCTTTTAAGGTGTTTACTCCACTGCAGTTCATGCTTTGCATGTAGATGCCTGGTCATGCAGGTTGTGCTAAGGTTCAGAACGCTAATGCCTCGCTTCAGGCTCTGATGGCACAGCGTGCAAACCACTCGGGTCTTGTCGTCAGCACATTGTTTAAAGAAGTGCCATGCCAGGGAACTCCTTGAAGCTGCCTTTGGGGTGCTCGGTCCCTGGTGGCGGTGGCCAGTAGCAGGCGAACTCTCTTGGCGGCGGCTGTTCTGCATTTTGCCCCTGCTCCTCTTTTGCTACGCTGTTGGCTCGGTCTCACCACTGCCTCTTCCTCTGAACTATGAAAGTCAGTGGCACGACCTTCATTCCATGTGGGGTCTAGGACCTCATTGTCCCCTGCATCGTCTTCCACACAGTCTTCCTCCCTGACCTCCTGTTCGGTCTGCACACTGCAGAAAGACGCAGCAGTTGGCACCTGTGTTTCGTCATCATCAGAGACGTGCGGACTCCGATGAGGTGGTATTCCCATGTCCTCATCATCAGGAAACATCAGTGGTTGTGCATCAGTGCATTCTATGTCTTCCACCACTGGGGAAGGGCTAGGTGGATTTCCTTGGGAAACCCTGCCAGCAGAGTCTTCAAACAGCATAAGAGACTGCTGCATAACTTGAGGCTCAGACAGTTTCCCTGATATGCATGGGGGTGATGTGACAGACTGATGGGCTTGGTTGGGAACAGGCGCCACCTGTGCGCTTTCTGCAGAAGACTGGGTGGGAGATAATGTTGTGAACTTGCTGGATCCACTGTCGGCCACCCAATTGACTAGCGCCTGTACCTGCTTAGGCCTTACCATCCTTAGAACGGCATTGGGCCCCACCAAATATCGCTGTAAATTCTGGCGGGTACTGGAACCTGAGGTAGTTGGTTCACTAGGACGTGTGGCTGTGGCAGAATGGCCACGTCCTCTCCCAGCACCAGAGGGTACACTAACACCATCACGATCGCGTCCGCGTCCCTTACTAGATGTTTTCCTCATTGTTACCGTCCACCAAGCACCACAATAAGAAAAAAAATATTTGGCCCAATGTATTGATTTCAAATTCAGGCCATTTTTTACAGGCACCTAACACTATCTGCCTATTTATTTATTTAGCGTATTACACTAATCCAGGCACAGCAGTAACCACTGATTTAGGGGAATATCTCTTTTAGGGCTAGTATTTAGGCCCTGGATGAAAGGTATCCTTTTATGGACAGATTTACACTTGGAGATGCAAAGTAGAGTGTTAAAAAATATGTAGGATAATGCCTTCAGCAATTGTATTTTAACACTTAGTGTAATATACCCTTTAACGGACAGAAATACAATGGGAGATGCACGGTAGCGTGTGAAGTTATCGAGGATGACCCTCCCAGCTATTGTATATACACCTTAAGTGTAATATACCCTTTCACGGACAGATTAACACTTGGCCTGCAACAGCTGGAACACCAGATTCAGGGTATTGCTATATTGGACACATAACTCACAGAAAAAAGATGCACCACATGGATAAGCAACTGACAACACTGGCTAATCCCTCACTCTGGTGTTAAAAGCTGAGAGATTCGCCAATATTTCCAATCAGGAACATATTGGACTCTTTAGCACCATGGTATCTCAGCATGACGGGTCCTACCACTCGACTACCCATGGTGTGTGAGCAGCGTCTCGAACAGTAGCAGCCTACAGCCTCTCCACTCACCTGCAGTGCAGGACCAACAGTCAATGGGGAACAATGAGGTCGTAAGCTACACCTGCAACAGACCATGTGACACCGGCTTCAGGTGCAACAGAATGCACAGCCATATGCAATGGCACATTCAATACATATAAAACAAGAATCACAGAATAACGCAGCCTAAATGGTGGGACTGCCAGACCCCAAACACTGTGGGCAGTTTCTACCAGGGGTAGCTCCGCAGTAGCTGAACGGTTATCTCCCAGCAAAATTGCATACAATGGGATACCGCGACCACAGCACACACAAACATCCTACACAAAATAAAACATGTGCGGATGAAAATATATAAACACATAACTATGCTTAATACCTGTTCAGACCTTGTTCACACACCATAGGTAGTCTAGTGGTAGGACCCCATGTCATGCTGAGATACCGTGAAGTGGTGCTTAAAGGGGCTCCGATATGTTCCTGATTGGAAATATTGGCGAATCTCTCAGGTTTTAACACCAGAGTGAGGGATTAGCCAGTGTTGTCAGTTGCTTATCCATGTGGTGCATCTTTTTTCTGTGAGTTATGTGTTTATATATTTTCATCCGCACATGTTTTATTTTGTGTAGGATGTTTGTGTGGTGCTTGTGGTTCGCGCCGGTATCCTCCATTGTATGCAATTTTTGCTGGGGATAGCCGTTCGCTGCGAACCACTTGCGGAGGAACTGCCACCCCCAGTTAGAAACACGCCACAGTGTTTGGGGTTTGGAGCAGTCCCACCCATTTAGGCCACGTTTATTTCTGTGATTCTTGTTTTATATGTATTGAATGTGCCATTGCATATGGCTGGTAAACATTCTGTTGCACCTGGAAGCCGGTGTCACATGGTCTGTTGTAGGTGTAGCTTATGGCCTCATTTGTTCCCCATTGCATTGTTGGTCCTGCAATGCAGGTGAGTGGGATGGGGCTGTAGGCTGCTTAATACCTGTTCAGACCTTGTTCACACACCATAGGTTGTCTAGTGGTAGGACCCCATGTCATGCTGAGATACCGTGAAGTGGTGCTTAAAGGGGCTCCGATATGTTCCTGATTGGAAATATTGGCGAATCTCTCAGCTTTTAACACCAGAGTGAGGGATTAGCCAGTGTTGTCAGTTGCTTATCCACGTGGTGCATCTTTTTTCTGTGAGTTATGTGTTTATATATTTTCATCCGCACATGTTTTATTTTGTGTAGGATGTTTGTGTGGTGCTTGTGGTTCGCGCCGGTATCCTCCATTGTATGCGATTTTTGCTGGGGATAGCCGTTTGCTGCGAACCACTTGCGGAGGAACTGCCCCCCCAGTTAGAAACACGCCACAGTGTTTGGGGTTTGGGCAGTCCCACCCATTTAGGCCATGTTTATTTCTGTGATTCTTATTGCTATATTGGCAAGTGAATTTCTGTCACGACCCAGGTTTAGGTCGTGCGTGTGGTTGTCAGCGGCAACGTGTCGTCTGCACGGAGGGCTGCTACCCCGTTGCCCTATGTGCGGTTGCCGTTGGCAACGGGTCACCCGCCTGGCGCTCGTGGCTTTTACCTGTGGCCTCGCATACACTGATGTATGTTATCTCGTATGTGTATGTGTTATGTTTGGCGCAGGGCCACGGCTGCTCTGTCTTTGGTGTGGTGACACATAGACACACATGCTGGTTGCTGCTAGCAACTTCTTGTGGTGCATGTGTGTCTTTCCCCCTTTCCTGTGCACGATTCCCTTGTTTAGTGTCTTCTGTGTTTGTGTGGCGTGCACGGGGTTAAGGTGTGGCTAAGGTGTGGCTGCATTGTGGGTGTGTCCTCAGGCATCCTTTAAGTTCCTGTGTTTGGAGCCTGGAGGTCAGTTTGGTTTGTCCAGTCATGGTGTGAGCATGGCTGGAGCTTATTGTCTGTTCCCCACTTGATGTCTGCGTGAGCCACCCTTATTTGTTATATTGTTTGCTATGTGGTTCCTTCCCTGGTGAGTGTCTGTGTATCCCTTCCCCACCTGGTTGCTGTTGAATGGTGTGGGTATGTTTGGTGTTTGTTGACACGGTGTGACGCTCCGGAAGGGGCTTGCCCGCCCGGAGGGGTGTGGTACCTACCTGATGGTGTGCTGCCACTGTGGGATCCATCCGCATGCGTCAGTTGTCCGCACGGGAGGTTGGGAGTTCTTGGATCCACTTTATCTTCTGCGGTGCGGCAGGTAAGAGTGTTTGGTTGTATGCTCTCCTGCGGTACTGGGGTTCACACTGTCAGGGTCCCGGCTGCAGAGGGGCCTCGGGAGACTCCTGCTCATCCGTGTCCCTGGGTGAGCAGGTGGTCTCTGCCCTGTTAGATCCAGGGTGAAGCAGGGATGTCCAGGGCTCTAGGTTCCGGACGTATGGGCCCTCCTACCTTCGGGGTCGGCCCATACTGTTAGGAGACCAGGGCCAGCGTTAGGGATGTGCTAGATTAGCAGTTCCCTTGTCCCTGCTTTTAGCCCTTGTTTGGCCCAGCGGCCGCGGACATTGCACTTCCCGCCGTGACAATTTTACCCAAGAACAAAATATATGTTTTGGCGGACACTAATATACTTTGCCAGCCACTGCTGGGACACCAGATTCAGGGTATTGCTATTTTGGCTATTGTATTTCACCCCAGAACAAAATATCCCCTTTTACGGACAGATTAACACTTGGCCTGAAACAGCTGGAACACCAGATTCAGGGTATTGCTATTTTGGCAATTGAATTTCACCCCAGAACAAAATATATGTTTTGGCGGACACTATTATACTTTGCCAGCCAGTGCTGGGACACCAGATTCAGGGTATTGCTATTTTGGCTATTGAATTTCACCCCAGAACAAAATATCCCCTTTTACGGACATATTAACACTTGGCCTGAAACAGCTGGGACTCCAGATTCAGGGTATCACTATTTTGGCTATTGAATTTCACCCCAAAACAAAATATACCCTTTTACGGACAAATTAACACTTGGCCTGCAACAGCTGGGACACCAGATTCAAGGTATTGCTATTATGGCAATTGAATTTCACCTCAGAACAAAATATATGTTTTGGCGGACACTATTATACTTTGCCAGCCAGTGCTGGGACACCAGATTCAGGGTATTGCTATTTTGGCAAGTGAAATTCACCCCAGAACAAAATATACCCTTTTACGGACAGATTAACACTTGGCCTGCAACAGCTGGGACACCAGATTCAGGGTATTGCTATTTTGGCTATTGAATTTCACCCCAGAACAAAATATATCCTTTTACGGACAGATTAACACTTGGCCTGCAACAGCTGGGACACCAGATTCAGGGTATTGCTATTTTGGCTATTGAATTTCACCCTAGAACAAAATATACACTTTTACGGACAGATTAACACTTGGCCTGCAACAGCTGGAACACCAGATTCAGGGTATTGCTATTTTGGCAAGTGAAATTCACCCCAGAACAAAATATACCCTTTTACGGACAGATTAACACTTGGCCTGCAACAGCTGGAACACCAGATTCAGGGTATTGCTATTTTAGCTATTGAATTTCACCCCAGAACAAAATATATGTTTTTGCGGACACTATTATACTTTGCCAGCCAGTGCTGGGACACCAGATTCAGGGTATTGCTATTTTGGCAATTGAATTTCACCCCAGAACAAATTATACCCTTTTATGGACAGATTAACACTTGGCCTGCAACAGCTGGGACACCAGATTCAGGGTTTTGCTATTTTGGCAATTTAATTTCACCCCAGAACAAAATATATGTTTTGGCAGACACTATTATACTTTGCCAGCCAAAGATTTTAGGGATTGGTGTTTTGGCAACTGTATTTAACCCCTTAATAAATTATAGAAATTGCTATCCTGAGTTTCTAGGGGTGACAATAAGCACAGCCAAGCCCCTGATGTAGGATATAGCAAAAAAAAAAACTAGTATTGATGGATTGATGGACTTGGTGGCAGCTTGTTCTGGTGCACCACAAGTCACAAAATGGCCGCTGATCACCCCAGAAAAAAGTGACAGAAAAATGCTGTGTGCAGCCTAAAAACCAGTGAGCAATTAACTAGCAGAAGTTGAATCATTCACAGCCAGGGGCTGACTGGCAACTTTTGGCCCAGGGGGCAAGTAACACCCAGAGGCCCACTGAGCCCCCCTCCTGCTTCCCTTTTCCCCTGCCTCCTCCTGACCCCCCCCCCCCCCCCACCATGCCACTTTCGTCAGCCATGTAAATTACAACACAAGAAAACAAAATAAACTAGGGATACTCCGATATATTGGCTGCCGAAACATATCAGCCGAAAATTGCATTTTTGGTATAATGCCGAAACCCGAAAGTGTCAATTTCTGGCTGATACAGTGCTCCATCCGTGTATTCTCTCCTCCCCGCTGGGTGCTGCTCTGTGTCCCAGCAGGGAGGAGAGAAACTGGTCGAGCGCTACGGGAGGAGAGCGCAGTGAGTGGCCGACGTCTCTCCTCTCCACAATGCTCGGCCTCCTGTCACAGATTGGCAAAGCGGTGTGTGGGCAGAGACAGCTTGCAGTGCTGTTCCAGGAGGTTGAGCTCTCCTCTCCGCCTGCTCAGCCTCCTGTGACAGCGTGTCAGGAAGCAAAGTGAGGCACAAACACGCAGTGATCACTGAGTGTTTGTAAATAATTGGGGACCTAGCATGTTTACTGTGTTCCCAATTATGAATAAAAAGAAAGTGATCTACAGGTGTGTTCATTCATAGTTGTAATTATAGTAAACACACTCTGTCCTCATGTTTTGAATGAACAGAAACTCTCAGTATAGAGGATTCCTGTTCAATTGTAACCGGGGATACAGAAATAGAGATTAAGGACTTTGTGTCCTCAATTGCTTTTTCTATTTTAAAAGGGAAATATCGGGGGTCTGTTTAGACCCCTAATATTTCCCCGAAGCCCCTAAAAGTAAAGTAAAAAATCTAGTTATTTAATAAAAAAATGAATAATGAAATAAAAAAAAAAAAATTAAAAGTTTATAAAAAAAAATGAAAAATTCAATGAAAAACTTTTTCTGTTTCGGCTTAACTTTTTTTTTTTTTTCGTTTTTAATTCTAAAACAAGTCACACTGTAAGACTTTTTAAAAAAAATTGAGAACTTTAATCCGATATACAGAAGCAAACATAAATTAAAAGGACATGCATTTCTTAAATTGTTTTTTTCACACTAGCAAACAAATATGAGAACACAGTTTTTTCAAATAGTTAAGTGCATATTATAACTGCTTAGTGCAGAACATATTATGATGTATTGCATACATCATACTAACATTTAGAGAGGTATGTTTTTCTCTAAAATTTCAAACCGTTAGCAAAGACCTCATCAAAGGAGAGGTCTTCCGAATTTTTTTAAGAACATCTGGAAATTGAACAAGTACCAAAAGATCTCTTTCAACTGACATTATCATAAGTGCATCAAGAAGTTGTTGCCCCATGGTGACTCTGGAGGCAGATCTTTATAAGTTTTAACTTACTAAATGCTCTTTCACATGCCACTTGAGTATATGATAGTGTTAGCAGGTATTCATAAACAACAGAGAGATTTTCATAAGCAGATGAAAAAAGATTATATTTTACAAGAAATCGGTGACAGAATAGAAAACATTTGTTACAGGACTTGCATTTTGTTTCTTGTTCCATGGTATCAACTTTACAGGAGCCCCAGTCATCAGCATCAGTATTAACAGGATTATTATCCAGATCATCATCATCTTCTTCTTGCTGACAGCTAATAGGAACTATGTCTACCGTCCCGCTCTCATGTTCTCTAAGATGTGGGAACAAGTTGGCAAAACTCTGTAGCTCAGTTTTCAGACCTGATTCATCCACGTTTGCCAATTGAGAAATTCTTTGTAGTGCTCCTGCCTCTAACACATTTGGATCTTTTCTGATTTTGTCAAAGAACCGAGGATCCAAGTATTGGGAGTCCTGAACTAATTGTTTGTTTTCAGAAAATCGCTCATCCAGGCTTCCAATGATCTGATCCAGAATTGGTCTAAAAACTTCAACCCCAAAACGTTGGGTTTCACTAATAGGACGTTCATCAATTGAGGATTTGCCAGGCATACGCATTTTTCTCCCAATTCTTCTCTCTTGTAGCTCTGACTCAACTTCCAGGGAATCAAGGCCCTCTCTTTCTATTTTGCAAACTGCTTTGCTTTCTATTTTATATAAGAAAACTCAATTTTTTTTAGTTGGTCAACTGTACTTTCCACCATTCTCCATGCAACCATATAGTTAAGACTACTTGTTTGAAGATATCTTGAAACAGGGCCAATAACATCAAAAATAGACAAAAATAGATGCGCAGTTAAAATGGTCTTAAACAAACATAGGTTTTCTGACAGAGAAGTAGCCTCTGAAGTAGTCTTTGAATCAGACTGTTTGAACTGTGAAATCAACAATAAAACTTCTAAAGTGTCCAAAAATAGTAAGTGTTTTTCTCCAAATAGCCAGTGGAGGGCTTTATCTTTGGCCCACCGTCTTGTCTCTCCAATTTTTTGCAACCTGAGCAGTTTCTCATGCCCACATCTCTTATCAAGCTGATCCCTCCAGACATTCATTCTCTTGTGAGAGTCCCCAATAAATGTTGCTAGGCGATGTAGGAGACCAAAAAAAGTTTTTGCCTCTAAAACATCACAGCAATCATATATGCACAGGTTTAAAATGTGACTATAGCACCAAATGTAGACAGCATTAGGCACTTCCTTTGCAATCTGAGCACGCAACCCCACATAAGCACTTTTCATGTTTGCTGCTCCATCAAAAGACTCTCCTGCTATTTTTTTGTAATCCAGTCCAAGAATTTGAAAACTTGACATTAAAAGTTCATTGAGTCCTCTTCCAGATGTATCTTTTCCCGTTAAAACAGAGATGAGAAGTTCCTTAACAGATTCCTCTTTTATATATCTAACAACCACAGTAGCTTGGTCAACTACTCCAACATCTTGTGTAGAATCTACTTGGATGCTAAATCTCTTTTCACCAATTTCAGACACTATTGATGACTTCATAGTCTGAACGATTGCCATAATAACTTTTTTTTACTGTGTTATATGACAAAAATGTCGCAAGTGATCCACGGCAAGCTGTCTGTTTTCTCAGGAGTCTTCTCTGTTTTTTACTCTTTTCACTTTCAGAAATCCATTTCCGAATGTGATTTTTAAGCGGAACGTCATAATTCGAGAGAAATAAAACCATTTCTATAAAGTTTCCATGGTTAATTTCAGCATTCATGTAGACTCTTCTTCTGTTCTACCGCTTTCTAAATTATGAAAGCTTGTAGCTTCAGAGCAAGGAATGGGTGATTGTTCTATAATAGTCATTTCAGAACTGCTTTCAAAGTCCAACTCCTTCTCTATTAAGCTACTTGGACTTTGTGTTCTCAACTCCTCTTGAACTAGCACATCTTGCCTCACTGGAAGCCTATCTTGGTCTTTGCAAACCTCTGTTGGTCTTTCTTTGAGTACTGTTGCACCATGACCCTACAAAAAGTCATATCAAAATTATGAGCATTATGAACAGTGCAGAAGGCTGCCTACCCCTGCTTTAAAACTTTTAAACTTTCAACTCACCACTGCAAATGATAATTTCATTTGCTTAGGATCCTTTCCTGCTATGTCAAGCTCTTTAGCTAGCACATCTTGCCTCACTGGAAGCCTATCCTGGTCTGTGCAAACCTCTGTTGGTCTTTCTTTGGGTACTGTTGCACCATGACTAGAGATGAGCGAACACCTGGATGTTCGGGTTCAAGAAGTTCGGCCGAACTTCCCGAAAATGTTCGGGTTCGGAATCCGAACTCGACCCGAACTTTATCCCGAACCCGAAGTCAATGGGGACCAGAACTTTTAGGCACTAAAAAGGCTGTAAAATAGTCCAGGAACGGGCTAGAGGGCTGCCAAAGGCAGCAAAATGTAGGCAAATCCCCTGCAAACAAATATGGATAGGGAAATGAATTAAAATAAAAAAAATAAAAATAAAAATTTAACCAATATCAATTGGAGAGAGGTCCCACTGCAAGGAATCATGCGTCATATCACTCAACACTGGAGAAGGCCACTTTCAGTTATTTCGGACCCAGCACCCAGACAGAGTAGAGAGGTCCCACAGCAAGGAATCATGCCTCATATCAACCACCACCAGAGAAGGCCACTCTCAGTTATTTCGGCCCAGCACCCAGACAGAGGAGAGAGGTCCCACAGCAAGGAATTATGTGTCATATCAACCACCACCGGAGAAGGCCACTCTCAGTTATTTCGGCCCAGCACCCAGACAGAGGAGAGAGGTCCCACAGCAAGGAATCATGCGTCATATCAACCACCACCGGAGAAGGCCACTCTCAGTTATTTCAGCCCAGCACCCAGACAGAGGAGAGAGGTCCCACAGCAAGGAATCATGCGTCATATCAACCACCACTGGAGAAGGCCACTTTCAGTTATTTAGGCCCTGCACCCAGACAGAGGAGAGAGGTCCCACAGCAAGGAATAAGGCGTCATATCACCCACCACTGGAGAAGGCCACTTTCAGTTATTTAGGCCCAGCACCCAGGCAGAGGAGAACGGTCCCACAGCAAGGAATAAGGCGTCATATCACCCACCACTGGAGAAGGCCACTTTCAGTTATTTAGGCCCCAGCACCCAGTCAGAGGAGAGAGGTCCCACAGCAAGGAATCATGCGTCATATCAACCACCACCGGAGAAGGCCACTTTCAGTTATTTAGGCCCAGCACCCAGACAGAGGAGAGAGGTCCCACAGCAAGGAATAAGGCATCATATCACCCACCACTGGAGAAGGCCATTTTCAGTTAGTTAGGCCCAAGCACCCAGTCAGAGGAGAGAGGTCCCACAGCAAGGAATCATGCGTCATATCAACCACCACTGGAGAAGGTCACTCTCAGTTATTTCGGCCCAGCACCCAGACAGAGGAGAGAGGTCCCACAGCAAGGGGTGCCACCCCGCTGTGAACCTGCTTCATCCTCATTCTCCTCCACCTCCTCCTCATCCTCCTCATCCTCCAGTAGTGGGCCCTGGCTGGCCACATTTGTACCTGGCCTCTGCTGTTGCAAAAAACCTCCCTCTGAGCCACTTCTAGCAGACTGGCCTGAAAGTGCTAAAAATGACCCCTCATCCTCCTCCTTCTCCTCCTGGGCCACCTCCTCTTCCATCATCGCCCTAAGCGTTTTCTCAAGAAGACATAGAAGTGGTATTGTAACGCTGATAACGGTGTCATCGCCACTGGCCATGTTGGTGGAGTACTCGAAACAGCGCAACAGGGCACACAGGTCTCGCATGGAGGCCCAATCATTGGTGGTGAAGTGGTGCTGTTCCGCAGTGCGACTGACGCGTGCGTGCTGCAGCTGAAACTCCACTATGGCCTGCTGCTGCTCGCACAGTCTCTCCAGCCTGTGCAAGGTGGAGCTCCACCTGGTGGGCACGTCGCATATGAGGCGGTGAGCGGGAAGGCCAAAGTTCCGCTGTAGCGCAGACAGGCGAGCAGCGGCTGGATGTGAACCCCGGAAGCGCGCACAGACGGCCCTCACTTTATGCAGCAGCTCTGACATGTCGGGGTAGTTGTGAATGAACTTCTGCACCACCAAATTCAGCACATGCGCCAGGCAAGGGATGTGCGTCAAACCGGCTAGTCCCAGAGCTGCGACGAGATTTTGCCCATTATCGCACACCACCAGGCCGGACTTGAGGCCCACCGGTAGAAACCACTCGTCGGTCTGTTGTTCAATACCCCGCCACAACTCCTGCGCGGTGTGGGGCCTGTCCCCCAAACATATGAGTTTCAGAATGGCCTGCTGACGTTTACCCGGGCTGTGCTGAAGTTGGTGGTGAAGGTGTGTGGCTGACTGGATGAGCTGGTGGAAGCAGAGGAGGAGGAAGCCGAGTAGGAGGAGGAGGCTACAGGAGGCAAAGAATGATGCCCTGCGATCCTTGGCGGCGGAAGGACGTGCGCCAAGGAACTCTCCGCCTGCGGCCCAGCCGCCACTACATTTACCCAGTGTGCAGTTAGGGAGATATAGCGTCCCTGGCCATGCTTACTGGTCCACGTATCTGTGGTTAGGTGGACCTTGCCACAGATGGCGTTGCGCAGTGCACACTTGATTTTATCGGATACTTGGTTGTGCAGGGAAGGCACGGCTGTCTTGGAGAAGTAGTGGCGGCTGGGAACAACATACTGTGGGACAGCCATGGACATCAGCTGTTTGAAGCTGTTCAGTGTCCACCAGCCTGAATGACAGCATTTCAAAGGCCAGTAGTTTAGAAATGCTGGCATTCAGGCCCAGGGCTCGAGGGTGGCTAGGTGGGAATTTACGCTTTCTCTCCAAGGTTTGTGAGATGGAGAGCTGAACGCTGCCGTGTGACATGGTGGAGATGCTTGGTGACGCAGGTGGTGTTGTCGGTGGCACATCCTCTGTTTGGTGGGCGGCAGGTGCCAACATTCCTCCCGAGGCGGAGGAAGAGGCCGAGGCAGCAGCAGAAGAGGGAGCAGGGGAGCCAGAGTGAGTTCCTTGCTTTTAAGGTGTTTACTCCACTGCAGTTCATGCTTTGCATGTAGATGCCTGGTCATGCAGGTTGTGCTAAGGTTCAGAACGTTAATGCCTCGCTTCAGGATCTGATGGCACAGCGTGCAAACCACTCGGGTCTTGTCGTCAGCACATTGTTTAAAGAAGTGCCATGCCAGGGAACTCCTTGAAGCTGCCTTTGGGGTGCTCGGTCCCTGGTGGCGGTGGCCAGTATCAGGCGAACTCTCTTGGCGGCGGCTGTTCTGCTTTTGCCCCCTGCTCCCTCTTTTGCTACGCTGTTGGCTCGGTCTCACCACTGCCTCTTCCTCTGAACTATGAAAGTCAGTGGCACGACCTTCATTCCATGTGGGGTCTAGGACCTCATCGTCCCCTGCATCGTCTTCCACACAGTCTTCCTCCCTGACCTCCTGTTCGGTCTGCACACTGCAGAAAGACGCAGCAGTTGGCACCTGTGTTTCGTCATCATCAGAGACGTGCGGACTCCGATGAGGTGGTATTCCCATGTCCTCATCATCAGGAAACATCAGTGGTTGTGCATCAGTGCATTCTATGTCTTCCACCACTGGGGAAGGGCTAGGTGGATTTCCTTGGGAAACCCTGCCAGCAGAGTCTTCAAACAGCATAAGAGACTGCTGCATAACTTGAGGCTCTGACAGTTTCCCTGATATGCATGGGGGTGATGTGACAGACTGATGGGCTTGGTTTTCAGGTGCCACCTGTGCGCTTTCAGCAGAAGACTGGGTGGGAGATAATGTTGTGAACATGCTGGATCCACTGTCGGCCACCCAATTGACTAGCGCCTGTACCTGCTCAGGCCTTACCATCCTTAGAACGGCATTGGGCCCCACCAAATATCGCTGTAAATTCTGGCGGGTACTGGAACCTGAGGTAGTTGGTTCACTAGGACGTGTGGCTGTGGCAGAATGGCCACGTCCTCTCCCAGCACCAGAGGGTACACTAACACCACCACGACCGCGTCCGCGTCCCTTACTAGATGTTTTCCTCATTGTTACCGTTCACCAAGCACCACAATAAGGAAAAAAATATTTTGCCCAATGTATTGATTTCAAATTCAGGCCTTTTTTTACAGGCACCTAACACTATCTGCCTATTTGTTTATGTAGCGTATTACACTAATCCAGGCACAGCAGTAACCACTGATTTAGGGGAATATCTCTTTTAGGGCTAGTATTTAGGCCCTGGATGAAAGGTATCCTTTTATGGACAGATTTACACTTGGCCTGCAATAGCTGGGACAACAGATTCAGGGTATTTCTATTTTGGCAATTGAATGTCACCCCAGAACAAAATATATGTTTTGGCGGACACTATTATATTTTGCCAGCCACAGCTGAAACCACTGATTTATGGTATTGCTATTTTGGCAATTGAATTTCACCCCAGAACAAAATATATGTTTTGACGGACACTATGAATCCTGGCCTGCAACAGCTGGGACACCAGATTCAGGGTATTGCTAGTTTGGCAATTGAATGTCACCCCAGAACAAAATATATGTTTTGGCGGACACTATTATATTTTGCCAGCCACAGCTGAAACCACTGATTTATGGTATTGCTATTTTTGCAATTGAATTTCACCACAGAAAATAATCTATCCTTTGCCAGACAGCAGACAGTATTATACTTGTCTAGCCAAAGCTGGAACACCAGATTTAGGGGATTGGTATTTGTGCAATTGTATTTAACCCCTTAATAAAATATAGAAATTGCTATCCTGAGTTTCTAGGGGTTAGACAATTAGCACAGCCAAGCCCCTGATGTAGGATATAGCAAAAAAAAACTAGTATTGATGGACTTGTTGGCAGCTTCTTCTGGTGCACCACAAGTCACAAAATGGCCGCCAATCACCCCAGAAAATAAGTGACAGAAAAACGCTCTGTGCAGCCTAAAAACTAGTGAGCAAGTAACTAGCAGAAGTTCAATCATTCACAGCTGTAGATCTATCCGTTCATTAGGTGCTGTTGCTGACTTTTCCCTGCCTAATCTCACCCTCACAGAAGCTGCGTCCTCTCCCTACACTAATCAGAGCAGTGTGACGTGCGGCGCTACGTGACTTCAGCTTAAATAGAGGCTGGGTCACATGCTGCTCTTGGCCAATCACAGCCATGCCATTAGTAGGCATGGCTGTGATGGGCTCTTAGGGCAAGAAGTAAAACGCTAGCTGATTGGCTGCTGTGCAGCCCTTCAGAAAGCGGGAAGTAATTGACGAACAACGAACACGAACCCAAACTTTTTTGAAAATGTCCGGTTTCGGGTCTCTGTCCCGGACACCCCAAAATTCGGTACGAACCCGAACAATGCTCGAACTGTTCACTCAACACTAACCATGACCCTACAAAAAGTCATATCAAAATTATGAGCATTATGAGCAGTGCAGAAGGCTGCCTGCCCCTGCTTTACAACTTCTAAACTTTCAACTCACCACTGTAAATGATAATTTAATTTGCTTAGGATCCTTTCCTGCTATGTCAAGCTCGTTAGCTACCACATCTTGCCTCACTGGAAGCCTATCCTGGTCTGTGCAAACCTCTGTTGGTCTTTCTTTGGGTACTGTTGCACCATGACCCTACAAAAAGTCATATCAAAATTATGAGCATTTTAGCAGTGCAGAAGGCTGCCTACCCCTGCTTTACAACTTCTAAACTTTCAACTCACCACTGCAAATGATAATTTCATTTGCTTAGGATCCTTTCCTGCTATGTCAAGCTCTTTAGCCCTTTTCTAGCGTATTTTTTGTGCTCCACCTCTTTCCTTGCTTTTTGACGGTATGCTCTCCATATTTATCAATAAGGAATGAACTAAATGTTTGCTGGACATCAAACAAATAAAAGGGAGTAACAATTAGGACAGGAATAAGGGCTTTATAGTACATATCCAGAATACAAATTAAAGCTTTATATATGCCAATCATCTAAGGTGACCCAAAGGTGAGGGCATGCCGTGCCAGTGTGCTCCCACAGGTGTAAGGGCACCACCGCACAAGCATTACTTACTGGAGCGTTGGGCATCCAGAGCAGGCCTTTGCAATGGAACCCTAAAGCTCAACACACACCTTACAATCTAATTGTACAATTTCCTTTAGATCTACTAACAAAGTTTGCAAACTAATGTGGCATACAATGTGCGGTATCACTGAAAAGCGTAGGGGGTTCACTAAGGAGCCAAAGGATTAAGCTGAACATTCGGCTGTTTACTTTCTGCTGTTTGGCCCCTGTGAGAATAGCCTGTAGAAAAGTGAATAAACTGACAAATGTTTGCCTCAGCAGACCCAGATATTGGATCGGCTGAGCTAACCAGAATACTCCCTTTGGTTCAGCCAAAAGTACTGAGGCTGTTCAGCTTAACTGAAGGGGAAGTGAAGGGAGATGAAGAGAGCCGATGTATGGCTAAAATTAGCCATACAGGACTGAAGTGAGTAGTCAAAGAAGCTTCAGCTTCCTTCATTTCAGGACAGGTATTTATTTGGCAGCTTAGTAAATAACACCCTCAGTGATAAAGGAGTATGATGTAAGTCATGTGGGGGTAAAACAAAAAATTAACTCCTTAGGGTGCAAAACAAATCTGCACCTCAGTTGCAGATAATCACATTTTGTTTTTCTACATTTTAACATACCTCTCTGTCAGTGTTGACCGGAAGAAGGGGTAATAGCATGTCAAAGAGCTTTAACTAGAGGTGCACCGAAATAAAAATTTCAAAACCGAACGCAACCGAGGTGTGACGTAGAGGTCAGTAAGGAAGTGCAAAAGTCATACAAAAAGAACATGGAGTTACTGTTACTCCTTTTCTTTCTTCATTCTGGTGTTGTTCCCTCTTGTCTTTCTCTCCTGGTAGTTGGGGCCTGGGGGTCAGATAAATGCTCCTGCAGCTTCTTGTGGTGTCATTGTCTCCTCCCTTCAGGTCCCTGCATCACTTCACAGCCTGCCAACCGTAGGTGGGCAGTCTCCCTCCCAGCCGATAGTAGCAGAAGTGGGCGGAGGGAGCTGCCATGGCCACAGAGGAGCCTGATCAGTGACACGGGAATTTGGAAAGGCAGCATGTTCTCGTCGGCCGCTGAAGTAGAGTGGACGAGAGGAGCTGGGTGACACTAGTGTTTGCGCCGACGGGGGCCATTTATAGAGGCAACGGTAGAGTGACCACATTTCCTAACTGCCATTCAGGGACACTTACTTTCACAAGTGTACGGTCACACTACTTGGCCTCGCAGCAAGGCATGGGGGGAACCACACACACACAGAACAGTACTATGCGATGCCGATCTGATTCGGAGATCGCATAATATAAAGAAGTGACTGTCACCAGGGCCGGTTATGGATGAAATGGGGCCCTGGGGCGAAAAACAATAAGGGTGCCCCCACCATGACACTTGATGACTTTTGCAGAAGAAACTGTATATTGTGGGGCACGGTATATGCTATATGTGTATAACATAAACATATTTCATATGAAAACTTACAATTACTTGGCTTGACCCTTGGGGATCTCGGACACTTCCACACTTTGGCCGGGGCTCGGCGGAGCTGGTGTGTTTTATCCTAATGAGAAAAATTTCATAATAAGGATTTGGAGAAGAGGCAGAGGGATAGCAGACCAGGGAGAGGCTGGTGCTGCTACTAGGGGGCTCAGACCATGGGGGAGTAATAAAGCCCACAATAATCCCCCCTCCCCAGTAGTAATAATTCTCATTATAATAGACAGTGCAAAAAATACCCCCAGTTGAGCTAATGTCCCCATAGTGCCCCCTATATTGTGCCAGTAGCCAATAGGCCCCCTATAATGTACCAGTAGCCATAGCCCCCCCTATAATGTGCCAGTAGCCATAGGCACCCCTATATTGTGCCAGTAACCAATAGGCCCCCTATAATGTGCCAGTAGCCATAGGTACCCCTATATTGTGCCAGTTGCCAATAGGCCCCCCTATAATGTGCCAGTAGCCATAGGCCCTCTATTATAATGTGCCAGTAGCCAGATAGGGCCCCCCTATAATGTGCCAGTAGCCATAGCCCCCCCCCCCATATAATGTGCCAGTAGCCATAGGCCCCCCATTATAATGTACCAGTAGCCAGAGAGGGCCCCCCTCCATATAATGTGCCAGTAGCCATAGCCCCGCCCCATATAATGTGCCAGTAGCCATAGCCCCCCCATATAATGTGCCAGTAGCCACAATGCCCCCCCCCCATATAATGTGCCAGTAGCCATAGGCACCCCTATATTGTGCCAGTAGCCAATAGGCTCCCCTATAATGTGCCAGTAACCAATAGGCCCCCCTATAATGTGCCAGTAGCTATAGACCCCCCTTATAATGTGCCAGTAGCTATAGGCACCCCTATAATGAGCCAGTAGCCATAGGCACCCCTATATTGTGCCAGTAACCAATAGGACCCCCTATAATGTGCCAGTAGCCATAGACCCTCCCTATAATGTGCCACCAGTAGCTATAGGCACCCCTATAATGAGCCAGTATCCAAAAGGCCGCCCTATAATGTGCCAGTAGCCATAGGCCCCCCATTATAATGTGCCAGTAGCCAGATAGGGCCCCCCTATAATGGGCAAGTAGCTATAGCCCCACACCATTAAATGTACCAGTAGCCATAGGCCCCCCATTATAATGTGCCAGTAGCCAGAGAGGGCCCCCTCCATATAATGTGCCAGTAGCCATAGCCCCCCCCCATATAATGTGCCAGTAGCCATAGGCCCCCATTATAATGTGCCAGTAGCCAGATAGGGCCCCCCCTATAATGTGCCAGTAGCCAAAGCCCTCATATAATGTGCCAGTAGCTATAGCACCCCCCCCCCCATATAATGTACCAGTAGCCACAGCCCCCCCCCCTCATATAATGTGCCAGTAGCCATAGGCCCCCCATTATAATGTGCCAGTAGCCAGAGAGGGCCCCCCTCCATATAATGTGCCAGTAGCCAAAGCCCCCATAAATTGTGCCAGTAGCCATAGCCCCCATATAATGTGCCAGTAGCCATAGCCCCCATATAATGTGCCAGTAGCCATAGCCCCCATATAATGTGCCAGTAGCCTAGCCCCCATATAATGTGCCAGTAGCCATAGTCCCCCCCCATATAATGTGCCAGTAGCCATAGGCCCCCATTATAATGTGCCAGTAGCCAGATAGGGACCCCTATAATGTGCCAGTAGCCATAGCCATCCCCATATAATGTGCCAGTAGCCATAGCCCCCATATAATGTGCCAGTAGCCACAGCCCCCCCCCCTCATATAATGTGCCAGTAGCCATAGGAACCCCTATTATAATGCGCCAGTAGCCAGAAAGGGCCCCCCTCCATATAATGTGCCAGTAGCCATAGCCCCCCCATATAATGTGCCAGTAGCCATAGCCCCCCCCCATATAATGTGCCAGTAGCCACAGCCCCCCCCATATAATGTGCCAGTAGCCATAGGCCCCTCCATTATAATGTGCCAGTAGCCGTAGCCCCCATATAATGTGCCAGTAGCCTAGCCCCCCATATAATGTGCCAGTAGCCTTAGCTCCCCATATAATGTGCCAGTAGCCATAGGCCCCACATTATAATGTGCCAGTAGCCAGATAGGGCCCCCTATAATGTGCCAGTAGCCATAGCCCCCCATATAATGTGCCAGTAGCCATAGCCCCCATATAATGTGCCAGTAGCCACAGCCCCCCATATAATGTGCCAGTAGCCATAGCCCCCCATATAATGTGCCAGTAGCCATAGCCTCCCATATAATGTGCCAGTAGCCACAGCCCCCATATAATGTGCCAGTAGCCATAGGCCCTCATTATAATGTGCCAGTAGCCTGATAGGGCCCCCTATAATGTGCCAGATAGGGCCCCACTTATAATGTGCCAGTAACCATAGCCCCCATATAATGTGCCAGTAGCCATAGCCCCCCATATAATGTGCCAGTAGCCATAGCCCCCCATATAATGTGCCAGTAGCCATAGGCCCCTCCATTATAATGTGCCAGTAGCCATAGCGCCCCATATAATGTGCCAGTAGCCTAGCCCCCCCCATATAATGTGCCAGTAGCCACAGCCCCCCCATATAATGTGCCAGTAGCCATAGGCCCCCTATTATAATGTGCCAGTAGCCAGATAGGGCCCCCCTATAATGTGCCAGTAGCCATAGCCCTCCCCATATATTGTGCCAGTAGCCATAGCCCCCATATAATGTGCCAGTAGCCACAGCCCCCCATATAATGTGCCAGTAGCCATAGGCCCCCCCATTATAATGTGCCAGTAGCCATAGCCCCCCCCCATATAATGTGCCAGTAGCCATAGCCCCCCCATATAATGTGCCAGTAGCCATAGCCCCCATATAATGTGCCAGTAGCCATAGCCCCCATATAATGTGCCAGTAGCCATAGCCCCCATATAATGTGCCAGTAGCCATAGTCCCCCATATAATGTGCCAGTAGCCATAGGCCCCCATTATAATGTGCCAGTAGCCAGATAGGGACCCCTATAATGTGCCAGTAGCCATAGCCCCCCCATATAATGTGCCAGTAGCCATAGCCCCCATATAATGTGCCAGTAGCCACAGCCCCCTCATATAATGTGCCAGTAGCCATAGGAACCCCTATTATAATGCGCCAGTAGCCAGAAAGGGCCCCCTCCATATAATGTGCCAGTAGCCACAGCCCCCCATATAATGTGCCAGTAGCCATAGGCCCTCCATTATAATTTGCCAGTAGCCGTAGCCCCCATATAATGTGCCAGTAGCCTTAGCCCCCCATATAATGTGCCAGTAGCCATAGGCCCCACATTATAATGTGCCAGTAGCCAGATAGGGCCCCCTATAATGTGCCAGTAGCCATAGCCCCCCATATAATGTGCCAGTAGCCATAGCCCCTATATAATGTGCCAGTAGCCACAGCCCCCCATATAATGTGCCAGTAGCCATAGCCCCCCATATAATGTGCCAGTAGCCACAGCCCCCATATAATGTGCCAGTAGCCATAGGCCCCCATTATAATGTGCCAGTAGCCTGATAGGGCCCCCTATAATGTGCCAGATAGGGCCCCACTTATAATGTGCCAGTAACCATAGCCCCCATATAATGTGCCAGTAGCCATAGCCCCCCCATATAATGTGCCAGTAGCCATAGCTCCCCATATAATGTGCCAGTAGCCACAGCCCCCCATATAATGTGCCAGTAGCCATAGGCCCCCATTATAATGTGCCAGATAGGGCCCCACTTATAATGTGCCAGTAACCATAGCCCCCATATAATGTGCCAGTAGCCATAGCCCCCCATATAATGTGCCAGTAGCCATAGCCCCCATATAATGTGCCAGTAGCCGTAGCCCCCATATAATGTGCCAGTAGCCATAGGCCCCTCCATTATAATGTGCCAGTAGCCATAGCCCCCCCATATAATGTGCCAGTAGCCTAGCCCCCCATATAATGTGCCAGTTGCCATAGCCCCCATATAATGTGCCAGTAGCCATAGGCCCCTATTATAATGTGCCAGTAGCCAGATAGGGCCCCCTATAATGTGCCAGTAGCCATAGCCTCCTCATATATTGTGCCAGTAGCCATAGCCCCCCATATAATGTGCCAGTAGCCACAGCCCCCCATATAATGTGCCAGTAGCCATAGCCCCCATATAATGTGCCAGTAGCTATAGTCCCCCCATATAATGTACCAGTAGCTACAGCCCTCTCCCATATAATGTGCCAGTAGCCATAGCCCTCTATATAATGTGCCAGTAGCCACAGCCCCCCATATAATGTGCCAGTAGCCATAGCCCCCCCATATAATGTGCCAGTAGCCATAGGCCCCCCATTATAATGTGCCAGTAGCCTGATAGGGCCCCCCTATAATGTGCCAGATAGGGCCCCACTTATAATGTGCCAGTAACCATAGCCCCCCCCCCATATAATGTGCCAGTAGCCATAGCCCCCCCCCATATAATGTGCCAGTAGCCATAGGCCCCTCCATTATAATGTGCCAGTAGCCATAGCCCCCCATATAATGTGCCAGTAGCCTAGCCCCCCCCATATAATGTGCCAGTAGCCATAGTCCCCCATATAATGTGCCAGTAGCCATAGGCCCTCATTATAATGTGCCAGTAGCCAGATAGGGACCCCCTATAATGTGCCAATAGCCATAGCCCTCCCCATATAATGTGCCAGTAGCCATAGCCCCCATATAATGTGCCAGTAGCCACAGCCCCCTCATATAATGTGCCAGTAGCCATAGGAACCCCTATTATAATGCGCCAGTAGCCAGAAAGGGCCCCTCCATATAATGTGCCAGTAGCCACAGCCCCCCATATAATGTGCCAGTAGCCATAGGCCCTCCATTATAATTTGCCAGTAGCCGTAGCCCCCATATAATGTGCCAGTAGCCTTAGCCCCCCATATAATGTGCCAGTAGCCATAGGCCCCACATTATAATGTGCCAGTAGCCAGATAGGGCCCCCTATAATGTGCCAGTAGCCATAGCCCCCCATATAATGTGCCAGTAGCCATAGCCCCCTATATAATGTGCCAGTAGCCACAGCCCCCCATATAATGTGCCAGTAGCCATAGCCTCCCATATAATGTGCCAGTAGCCACAGCCCCCATATAATGTGCCAGTAGCCATGGCCCCTCATTATAATGTGCCAGTAGCCTGATAGGGCCCCCTATAATGTGCCAGATAGGGCCTCACTTATAATGTGCCAGTAACCATAGCCTCCCCATATAATGTGCCAGTAGCCATAGCCTCCCATATAATGTGCCAGTAGCCATAGCCTCCCATATAATGTGCCAGTAGCCACAGCCCCCCCATATAATGTGCCAGTAGCCATAGGCCCCCCATTATAATGTGCCAGATAGGGCCCCACTTATAATGTGCCAGTAACCATAGCCCCCATATAATGTGCCAGTAGCCATAGCCCCCCATATAATGTGCCAGTAGCCATAGCCCCCCCATATAATGTGCCAGTAGCCGTAGCCCCCCATATAATGTGCCAGTAGCCATAGGCCCCTCCATTATAATGTGCCAGTAGCCATAGCTCCCCCATATAATGTGCCAGTAGCCTAGCCCCCATATAATGTGCCAGTTGCCATAGCCCCCATATAATGTGCCAGTAGCCATAGGCCCCTATTATAATGTGCCAGTAGCCAGATAGGGCCCCCTATAATGTGCCAGTAGCCATAGCCCTCCCCATATATGTGCCAGTAGCCATAGCCCCCCTATAATGTGCCAGTAGCCACAGCCTCCCATATAATGTGCCAGTAGCCATAGCCCCCATATAATGTGCCAGTAGCTATAGTCCCCCCATATAATGTACCAGTAGCTACAGCCTCTCCCCATATAATGTGCCAGTAGCCATAGCCCCCTATATAATGTGCCAGAAGCCACAGCCCCCATATAATGTGCCAGTAGCCATAGCCCCCATATAATGTGCCAGTAGCCATAGGCCCCCATTATAATGTGCCAGTAGCCTGATAGGGCCCCCTATAATGTGCCAGATAGGGCCCCACTTATAATGTGCCAGTAACCATAGCTCCCCATATAATGTGCCAGTAGCCATAGCCCCCCCATATAATGTGCCAGTAGCCATAGCCCCCCATATAATGTGCCAGTAGCCATAGGCCCTCCATTATAATGTGCCAGTAGCCATAGCCCCCCATATAATGTGCCAGTAGCCTAGCCCCCCATATAATGTGCCAGTAGCCATAGCCCCCATATAATGTGCCAGTAGCCATAGGCCCCCTCATATAATGTGCCAGTAGCCATAGCCCCCCATATAATGTGCCAGTAGCCATAGGCCCCCTATTATAATGTGCCAGTAGCCAGATAGGGCCCCCTATAATGTGCCAGTAGCCATAGCCCTCCCATATATTGTGCCAGTAGCCATAGCCCCCATATAATGTGCCAGTAGCCACAGCCCCCCATATAATGTGCCAGTAGCCATAGGCCCTCCATTATAATGTGCCAGTAGCCAGATAGGGCCCCCTATAATGTGCCAGTTTGGGCCCCCTATAATGTTCCAGTAGCCACAGCCCCCCATATAATGTGCCAGTAGCCATAGCCTCCCCATATAATGTGCCAGTAGCCATAGCCCCCCATATAATGTGCCAGTAGCCATAGCTCCCCATATAATGTGCCAGTAGCCATAGCCCCCATATAATGTGCCAGTAGCCTAGCTCCCCATATAATGTGCCAGTAGCCATAGTCCCCCATATAATGTGCCAGTAGCCATAGGCCCTCATTATAATGTGCCAGTAGCCAGATAGGGACCCCCTATAATGTGCCAGTAGCCATAGCCCTCCCTATATAATGTGCCAGTAGCCATAGCCCCCATATAATGTGCCAGTAGCCACAGCCCCCTCATATAATGTGCCAGTAGCCATAGGAACCCCTATTATAATGCGCCAGTAGCCAGAAAGGGCCCCCCTCCATATAATGTGCCAGTAGCCACAGCCCCCCCCCCCATATAATGTGCCAGTAGCCATAGGCCCCTCCATTATAATTTGCTAGTAGCCGTAGCCTCCCATATAATGTGCCAGTAGCCTTAGCCCCCATATAATGTGCCAGTAGCCATAGGCCCCACATTATAATGTGCCAGTAGCCAGATAGGGCCCCCTATAATGTGCCAGTAGCCATAGCCCCCCATATAATGTGCCAGTAGCCATAGCCCCCTATATAATGTGCCAGTAGCCACAGCCCCCATATAATGTGCCAGTAGCCATAGCCCCCATATAATGTGCCAGTAGCCATAGCCCCCATATAATGTGCCAGTAGCCATAGCCCCCCATATAATGTGCCAGTAGCCATAGCCCCCCATATAATGTGCCAGTAGCCATAGGCCCTCCATTATAATGTGCCAGTAGCCATAGCCCCCCCATATAATGTGCCAGTAGCCTAGCCCCCATATAATGTGCCAGTTGCCATAGCCTCCCATATAATGTGCCAGTAGCCATAGGCCCCTATTATAATGTGCCAGTAGCCAGATAGGGCCCCCTATAATGTGCCAGTAGCCATAGCCCTCCCCATATATTGTGCCAGTAGCCATAGCCCCTCATATAATGTGCCAGTAGCCACAGCCCCCCCCCCCATATAATGTGCCAGTAGCCATAGCCCCCATATAATGTGCCAGTAGCTATAGTCCCCCCCCATATAATGTACCAGTAGCTACAGCCCTCCCCCCATATAATGTGCCAGTAGCCATAGGCCCCCCCATTATAATGTGCCAGTAGCCAGATAGGGCCCCCCTATAATGTGCCAGATAGGGCCCCCCTATAATGTTCCAGTAGCCATAGCCCCCATATAATGTGCCAGTAGCCATAGCCCCCCATATAATGTGCCAGTAGCCATAGCCCCCCATATAATGTGCCAGTAGCCATAGCCCCCCATATAATGTGCCAGTAGCCATAGCCCCCACCCATATAATGTGCCAGTAGCCATAGGCCCCCATTATAATGTGCCAGTAGCCAGATAGGGCCCCCCCTTATAATGTGCCAGTTGCCAGATAGGGCCCCCCCCTATAATGTCAGAAGACTTATGCTTACCTCCTGGAGCAGGACCTGTCCTGTCCTGAGCAAATCGAGCTCCTTCACTGCGGTCCTGCCTCCAGTGCTGCTGATTTATTTACAGCAGCGCAGTGGCTCAGTCAGGCGGCGCGTTGACGTCATCGCGCCACCTGTGCCGATCCGGCGGCCTCTCTGATAGGTTGCCCGTCTCCCTCCGCAGTCCGCAGGTAGGTAGATTTAGTAAGAGCGGAGGTGCCCTAAAGTGTATGAGTGAGTCAGACTGACATCATTCCGGTCCGGCCGGCCGTGACAGTGAGGCAACAGAGAGGCCCGGGGGGCCATTGCCCCCCTGCCCCCTGGCCCAGTCTGCCCCTGTTCACAGCTGTAGATCTATCAGTTCATTAGGTGCTGTTGCTGACTTTTCCCTGCCTACTCTTGCCCTCACAGAAGCTGCGTCCTCTCCCTACACTAATCAGAGCAGTATGACGTGCAGCGCTACGTGACTCCAGCTTAAATAGAGGCTGGGTCACATGCTGCACTTGGCCAATCACAGCCATGCCATTAGTAGGCATGGCTGTGATGGCTTCTTAGGGCAAGAAGTAAAACGCTAGCTGATTGGCTGCTGTGCAGCCCTTCAGAAAGCGGGAAGAAATCGCCGAACAACGGACCCGAACCCGAACCTTTTTTTTTAAATGTTCGGGTCAGGTTCCGGGTCCCGAGTACCCCAAATTTCGGTACGAACCCGAACTATGCTCGAACTGATCGCTAATTGCTACTTCTGGCCAGCTGTCAGTAAAATTTGTCTGTTTTTCAAATGTTGTGCAGTTCCATGAACATGAAGCAGCAACACCAGTGAGAAAACTGAACTTGCCAGTAATCAGAATAAATCTGTTTTCCTTCTCCAAATCTTCTTTGTGTCAGACAGCAGATCCTGAGGACGCAAAGGCAGTTAAATGCAATGTTGAAAAAGGGTGCTGCCTTCTCCCTACTGCACCACTCACCTGGCTAGTCCTCTACCCAAAAGTCACAATGTGGTGGGTTCATTGCTGCAGCAGGGCTCAATGAAAGAGTGCATAGGAGCGAGAATGGTGAACTTTCCCCGGCCTGTGTGCTTAGCGCAGCAGGTGCAAAGATATAATTTCATGGCACCTGCTGCTAGGGAGAGCAGGATGAGTTCAATTCATTGGGGGAACAGGGCTAGGTGAGTGTTTTTTTTATTTTATTACCGGTACAGGCATCAATGCTTGTAAGGGGGCTACATTACTGATTTTCAATAACTTTTATTGGAAAAAAACTGTATATGACAATATTATGACAATCATTAGAGATGTCGTGAACATAAAATTTTTCGTTCGCGAACGGCAAACGCGAATTTCCTCAAATGTTTGCGAACGGCCATAGACTTCCATAGACAGGCGAATTTTAAAACCCACAGGGACTCTTTCTAGCCACAGTAGTGATGGAAAAGTTGTTTCAAGGGGACTTACGCCTGGACTGTGGCATGCCGGAGGGGGATCCATGGCAAAACTCCCATGGAAAATTACAGAGTTGACGCAGAGTTGGGTTTTAATCCATAAAAGGCATGAATCACCTAACAATCCTAAATTTTTTTGAACAACGTGGTTTAAAACATCCAGTGTGTGTTGTGGTAAGGTGCAAGGTGTCATATGCGATGGCAGGTACGTGTCACCGAGGTTGCTGGCCTCGGTGAGGTGAGAGCCGGGTTTTTGTCTGCAGCAGCTAGTGCTGTTTGGCTCTGTTAAATAGCATGGCTGCAAAGCCGATCCGGGCCGGCTCTTACTGGGAGCAGCTAAAGAGTAGGGTGGGTGGCTGCTCCCCACGGTCCAGTCCGAGTTTTTGGGCTGGGTATAAAACACAGCCATCAGCTGTGTCTGAGCTGTGATTATCCTGGAGCCTGCTAACAGGGCTGAGGAGTTCTCTGTGCTGGAGGACGGAGCTCAGCAAGGTGGTGTTTCCCTGCAACCTGAAGGAGGAATCGCCTGCGGCTGAGCCGACTGCTAGGTGTGAACCCGCACCTAAACCACCCAAGGTGACTGGACCCTATGTTGGCCTGTTTTTGGTTTTGCCACATGATTTCTGTTGTGTGTGAACTGTCACCAAGAGACTGTTTTCATTTCTGGTGTGCAAGTGTGAATAAAACACTGTTTGATGCACAATCTGGACTCCTTGTTTTGCCTCTAAACTGCACCCGCACCGCTGTCTACCAGAGCGACTCCCCACATTTGGTGTCGGATGCGGGCATGCGCAGTGAGGCTGGCGTGAACGCCGAACTTTGTTTTTTGCTGGGCAAAAGTGAATGTCCTATATTAAGCCGGCAAAGTTGCAGCCTGTGATCCCTGACAAAATGGAGGCGGCTGTGAAAGCCCTCATAGAGGCTAACGTGCAGCAGCGGGAGACCAACCAGCTACTGCTACAGCACGTGATGGCGTTGCAAGCGGCAGGAGCGTCCCACCGCGTCCACGATGCCCGGAAAGCTGTCCGTACCGCGATCCCTAAGATGACCCCTCGGATGATGTTGAGACCTATCTGGCGGTGTTCGAGAAGGTGGCCGTGAGGGAGAAATTACCCCGAGAACAGTGGGCAGAGGTCATCGCTCCGTTCCTGGCGTCTGGACCCCAGCAAGTATTTTTGACCTCCCAGGTGACCAAGCAGCTGACTACCCGACTGTGAAAGGTGAGATCCTGGCAAGACTGGGGTGAATGTTTTGGTCCGGGCCCAGCGGGTGCATCAGTGGGAGTTTAACCCGGCTGAACCCGCCCGGCCACAATACTATGACTTGCTACAACGGTTGCAAAATGGCTGCAGCCAGACATACTGACTCCCACTGCTATGCTCGACCGTCTGTTAGCCGATGTCTTCTGGAGGGCTTTGCCTTACCCTCTCCAGCACTGGATCGGCCAGGTATCGCCCACCAATGCCCTGGAGATGGTCGACCTGGTGGAGCGGTACGAGGCCACCAGAAACCTGCAGGGGAGTCTTGCTGGGAAGGGGTCAGTTAAACCCCGGAGGCCTCTGCCCCAGTTCCAACGTCCGCGACAGAGCGGCCTGCACGGAATATACCCCTGCGAGTCCGCCTCCCGTGGTATGCTGGAGGTGTCAGGAGCCAGGCCACATCAGGGCCGACTGTCCGCATCGGGATGAGCTGATGGAGGTGAACTACGGGGTCGCCACTCCTTGTATGCACGGAAGCTGTGCGCAACTGGCACCCGTGAGGTGCAAGACCATAACCACCTGTGTCAGGTAGAGGTGGGAGATTCGCTGGCGGTGGCTCTGCTGGACTCCGGGAGTTTAGTCTCCTGGTAAGGGCTGCCCTTGTACGGCCTGCGGAGTATACTGGCCGTAAAGTCGGGTCCTGTGCATCCACGGAGACCTGAAAGACTACCCCACTGCACTAGTGACTTTGTCCACAGCGGCTGGTAGGTGGACCCACGAGGTGGCTGTCGCTACTAAACTCCCACACGAACTAATACTTGGGAGGGACTTCCCGGTTTTCCGGCGCTGTGGCCGGCAATAAAGGTATCTGAGGGACCCGAGACAGGGGTGACCCTAGTAGAGTGGCCTGATACCGCTGGAAGGCCAGAACCCTGGGAGCCCGAGTCTGAAGGGCCGGCGGTAGGGGTGACCACTGCTCCAGCGGTAGAGGGGGAAACAACCCCACTGAGTGTAATGGTGGGAGACACGGAGGACTTGCCACCGGGACCTGAGTTGGCAGACCTCAATGTCTCCGGGAAAATTTTGGGACCGCACAACACCGGGACCAAACCCTAACCAGGGCCTGGGAGAATGTGCTGAAATTGATGGTAAACCCCAGAAACCAGGGGCTGAATTAATGTTCCCACGATTTATTGTTCTACAGGATATGTTGTATCGGGTGAACCAAGTCCGAGGTGAACCTGTTGAACAGTTGGTGGTGCCCACAGCGTATCGCAAGCTTGTCATGGAGCTTGCCCACCAACATGTTCTTGGGGACACCTGGGGTGGCAGAAAACCCAGGACCGCATACTGCAGCGGTTTTATTGGCCCAGTGTGTTCAAGGAGGTAGAAGATTATTGTAAGTCCTGTCCAACCTGTCAGATAACTAGCCCCCAGCCTCATTTCCGTAGTCCTCTGGTACCTCTGCCAATTATTGAAGTACCGCTTGAGCGAATCGCTATGGATTTAATTGGGCCTGTACCAAAGTCTGCCAGGGGCCACCAACACATTCTGGTAGTTCTCGACTATGCCACTGGTATCCGGAGGCGGTGCCTCTGCGACATACCTCAGCTAGGCTCATTGCCAAAGAGTTAATGGAGATGTTTTCCCGTGTGGGCCTGCCAAAAGAGGTTCTGACAGACCAAGGGACCCCTTTTATGTCCAAAGTAATGAAGGAACTGTGTAAATTGTTGCGTATAAAGCAGTTACGGACGTCCGCTTACCATCCGCAAACAGACGGTCTTGTTGAGAGGTTTAACCAAACTCTAAAAATATGTTAAAAAGGGTGGTGTCTAGAGATGGGAAGGACTGGGACCTGCTTCTGCCCTATCTCATGTTCGCAGTGCGAGAGGTACCCCAGGCCTCTACTGGGTTCTCGCCCTTCGAACTGCTTTATGGCAGACACCCTCGGGGCCTGTTGGATATCGCCAAGGAAGCATGGGAACAACAGCCTGTCCCCCACAAAAGTGTCATTGAGTATGTCACCCAGATGCAGGAACGGATAGAAAGGGTGTTGCCGCTGGTCCGGGAGCATATGGAGGCAGCGCAACAAGCCCAGAGTAGGGTGTATAATCGTCAGGCTCGGGTACGGGGCTTCCATCCGGGAGATCGGGTTTTGGTTCTGGTACCCACCCTTGACAGCAAGTTCCTAGCTAGGTGGCAGGGCCCCTATGAGGTGATCGAGAAGGTAGGGAAGTAAATTACAAAGTACACCAGCCAGGCGGCGCAAGCCGGAGCAGGTGTACCACGTGAATTTACTTAAGCCGTGGAAAGATAGGGACACAGCCGACGACCACAGCCCCGGCCAGGGCTTCTAGGTGAAAGGGTCCAGCCCCACAGTTCGAGGCCTGTGAAGCAGTAACCACGGTAAAATTGCAGACAGCCTGTCTTCCAAACAAGTTCAGGAAGTCAGGAGTTCATCAGTCGGAACACGGATGTGTTCTCGGACCTCCTGGCCGCACGTCTCTCATCCAACATGACATCGCCACTGAGCCTCAGGCCAAGATCCGGTTAAAACCATACCGGGTACCCGAGGCTCGGCGACGGGCCATCGCGGAGGAAGTACAGTTAATGTTGAAGCTCGATGTCATTGAGGAGTCGAAAAGTGAGTGGGCCAGTCCCATAGTCCTAATACCCAAGCCGGATGGGACGTTGCGGTTCTGCAACGACTTTCGCAAGTTAAATGAAGTATCCAAGTTTGACGCGTATCCCATGCCCCGAGTAGACGAGCGGGTTGAAAGTTTAGGACAAGCCCGTTATTTTTCTGTGCTGGACCTCACTAAAGGGTACTGGCAGGTACCCTTAACGGAGTCGGCTAAGGAAAAAAACGCATTTGTTACCCCGCAGGGCCTGTATCACTACAAGCCATTTACCCAAGGTGCAGGCGGTAGTGGATGCCCTGAGGAAAGCCGGACTGACCGCTAACCCAAAGAAGTGCTCCATAGGGTTAGAGGAGACAAAATATCTGGGATATGTAATTGGGCGGGGAGTCATCAAACCTCAGGTAACTAAGGTAGAGGCCATTCGTAACTGGCCCCGACCGGTCACCACCAGGCAGGTAAAGTCGTTCCTGGGGATTGTAGGTTACTACATGAGGTTTGTGCCCCACTTTGCCACAATAGCAGCGCCATTGACAGACCTGTTGAAGGGGCGAAAGTCTGGGAGGGTTAGCTGGAGTGAGAAGGCGGAGGAGGCTTTCTCCGCGTTGAAGTCGGCCCTGTGTGGGTCCCCGGTTTTGGTGACACCCGACTTCAACAAGGAGTTTGTCGTACAGACCGACGCCTGGAGGTAGGCCTCGGTGCGGTACTGTCGCAGGAGGTCAACGGGGAAGAACATCCCGTTGTCTTCCTGAGCCGTAAGCTCAGTCCCGCCGAGTCCAGATATAGTATAGTGGAGAGGGAGTGCCTGGCTATCAAGTGGGCACTCGAATCTCTCCGCTACTACCTGTTAGGAGGAGGTTCTGTCTGGTGACCGACCATTCCCTCAAATGGATGAGTCAGGCCAAGGAGAGGAATGCTCGGGTCACCAGGTGGTTCCTATCTCTTCAAAATTTCAAGTTCTCCGTGGAACACAGGGCAGGCCGCTTGCAGGGCAACGCAGATGCCCTGTCCCGCGTCCACTGCCTCACGTGTGTTCACCCCTCAGGGTTGAACAAAGGGGGGTATGTGGTAAGGTGCAAGGTGTCATATGCGATGGCAGGTACGTGTCACCGAGGTTGCTGGCCTCGGTGAGGTGAGAGCCGGGTTTTTGTCTGCAGCAGCTAGTGCTGTTTGGCTCTGTTAAATAGCATGGCTGCAAAGCCGATCCGGGCCGGCTCTTACTGGGAGCAGCTAAAGAGTAGGGTGGGTGGCTGCTCCCACGGTCCAGTCCGAGTTTTGGGCTGGGTATAAAACACAGCCATCAGCTGTGTCTGAGCTGTGATTATCCTGGAGCCTGCTAACAGGGCTGAGGAGTTCTCTGTGCTGGAGGACGGAGCTCAGCAAGGTGGTGTTTCCCTGCAACCTGAAGGAGGAATCGCCTGCGGCTGAGCCGACTGCTAGGTGTGAACCCGCACCTAAACCACCCAAGGTGACTGGACCCTGTGTTGGCCTGTTTTTGGTTTTGCCACATGATTTCTGTTGTGTGTGAACTGTCACCAAGAGACTGTTTTCATTTCTGGTGTGCAAGTGTGAATAAAACACTGTTTGATGCACAATCTGGACTCCTTGTTTTGCCTCTAAACTGCACCCGCACCGCTGTCTACCAGAGCGACTCCCCACAGTGTATACAATCAGTTATGATGTTGTATCGATCGGGTAGTGTAAGGGTTACGCCCCTTTTAGTGCATTGCAAACAACCGCAAACAGTCCATTTGCACAACCGCAAACTCCCCATTTGGACAAGGTTGGATACCAAGCTAACCATGTCCCGGTGATGTCATTGAAGGTTTCTTCCTCCACCCAGCCACGTACAACACCAAGGGTCCCCGAAAGGTGAATTGAATTGATTTTTCGAACGGGGAGATGGTTAAAAAAAACGCTGGCTCCCTCCCCTTTATTTTAATCCACGGTCACAGCGTCTGCGCCATGCAATTTACTGTCACAACCGATATGAGTGGTATTTTCTGTAGTATTATTCTCATCAGTTTAATCCCTGTTACGTCCCCTATCAGGATGTGTATTGAATGGATTTTATACAACCGCAAACAGTTGTCAAAAGTTGCCAAACTCCTTGCAGAAATGTGATTTATCTGTGTGAGTCCTTCTTGTTACTTCCAATTTGGGGCACCGCGAGTGTGCCGTGCAATGTACTCTGCCACACGGTATAAGTGGTGTGTTAACTAGTACTATTCTTATCAGTTTAATCCCTGTTACGTCCCCAATCTGGGGTCCATTTATTGAACTGATTTTTTCGAACGGGGAGATGGTTAAAAAAACTCTGGCTCCCTCCCCTTTGTTTTAATCCACGGTCACTGCGTCTGCGCCGTGCACTTTACTTTTTACACCCGATATGAGTGGTGTCTTAACTAGTACTATTTGTATCAGTTTAATCCCTGTTACGTCCCATATCAGTGATTGCCTTTTGTGAAAAAAAATGTAGGCCGGGTACCTTCGACTGCCTTCACAGTGACAGACCAAACTCTCATACACCAAACTGAATTGATTTTAAGAACCAGGAGATGTAAAAAGCAGCTTGGTCGGTCCTCTTACTCCCAAATTGGGGCACTGCGCGTGCACAGAGCAATGTGCTGTCACACCCTATATGAGTGGTGTCTTAACTAGTACTATTCCTATCAGTTTAATCCCTGTTACGTACCCTATCCGGGGACGTGTGTCGAATTAATTAACCATTGTCAAATTAACGAACCATTACGACATCATGAAATAATTTAGTTCTGAGCTCTGTACTTGCTTTGTATTGGAATTGATGGGGATTTTTTTAATTTTCTGCATTATTTCTAATAAACTATTAAGAGACTTTATTATGATTTTTTATTTTATGTATTAAAAACCCATACAACTTAAAAAGAAAAAGGTAAATTAATGTTTTTTCTATGAAATATTATCCAGCCGATCGCTTTTGGTCTGAGGTGATGATTGCTTCATTGTGATACGCAAGCCCCTTCACCACAACAAGGTAACGATCACGAAGGGGAATTGACACTTGTATGTGCCTTTTTTGTTTTGTTTTTGCAGCCACAGTGCTGCACCATAGGACAGATAAATTAGGCATGTACACATGCCTGAAAAATAATGGCATTGTTGCAGCCGCTGTTGTAGCAGCGGCCGGAAAAAAAGATGTTTTCCAGGCAGAAAAGTGACTAAAATATTGCGGCTTGAACCCTAGTTGGTGGCGGAGAATTCACGAAAGTCATCCGGTATGCAGACATTAAATATAGCAGCGTGGGGACTATTTTGAGGCCAAGGCATGTCATCAGGCCTTTTGTTAGATAAACGTATCCCCCACTGTCAGTCCCTTCGGAATCCATGCCTCATTCATCTTTATAAGGGTGAGGTAATCAACACTTTTTTGACCGAGGCGACTTCTCTTGTCAGTGACAATGCCTCCTGCTGCACTGAAGGTCCTTTCTGACAGGACACTTGAAGCAGGGCAGGCCAGAAATTCTATCACAAACTGGGATAGCTCAGGCCACAGGTCAAGCCTGTACACCCAGTAGTGAAGGGGTTCATCGCTCCTCAGAGTGTCGATATCTGCTGTTTAGGCGAGGTAGTCTGCTACCTGTCGGTCGAGTCGCTCTCTAAGGCTGGATCCCGAAGGGCTGTGGCGATGTGTAGGACTGAAAAAGCTCTGCATGTCCTCCATCAACAACACATCTGTAAATCGTCCAGTCCATGCCGCCGTGGTAGGAGGAGGATTACATTCACCTCTTCCCCATTTAGATTCCCGTTGTCCTGTGATATCCCCCTTATAAGCTGTGTAAAGCATATTTTTTAGTTTGGTTTTGAACTGCTGCATCATTTCCGACTTTCGGTAATTCGGTAACATTTCATCCACTTTCTGCTTATACCGGGGGTCTAGTAGCATGGCCCCCCATTACAGGTCGTTCTCCTTCATCCTTTTTATACAAGGGTCCCTCAACAGACATGACAACATGAAAGACCCCATTTGCACAAGGTTGGATGCAGAGCTACTCATTTCCTGTTCCTCGTCCTCACTAATGTCATTGTCAATGTCATTGTTCTTCCCCCCAGCCACGTACAACACCACGGGTCCCAGATAGGTGAAAACAACGAGCACCCTGGGGTGCCTCCTGTGGTTGGTCTTCCTTCTCCTCAAATCCACATTTCTCCTCTGACTCCTCTTCCTCATACTCCTCTTCCAGCGTTGCCGCAGGTCCGGCAAACGATGATGACAAGGCTGTTTCTGGTGGTGATGGTGACCACAACTCTTCCTCTTCACGCTCATCTACAGCCTGATCCAGCACTCTTTGCAGGGCACACTCCAGGAAGAAAACAAATGGGATGAGGTCGCTGATGGTGCCTTCGGTGCGACTGACTAGGTTTGTCACCTCCTCAAAAGGACGCATGAGCCTGCAGGAATTGCGCATGAGCGTCCAGTAACGTGGCAAAAAAATTCCCAGCTCCGCATAGGCTGTCCTAGCTCCCTGGTCATACAAATACTCGTTGACGGCTTTTTCTTGTTGGAGCAGGTGTTAAATTCCAACGTGTCGGGCTGTCGCAAATCAAGCGCCTCTCTGGCATGTCGTTTCGCCGCTGAATATCGGAAAAGTGCGCCATGGCTGTGTAGGAACGCCTAAAATGGCCACACACCTTCCTGGCCTGCTTGAGGACTTCCTGTAAGCCTGGGTACTTAAACTCAAAGCGTTGCACGATGAGATTCAACACATGTGCCATGCACGGCACATGTGACAACTTGCCCAAATTCAATGCCGACAACAAATTTGTTCCATTGTCACACACCACTTTGCCGATCTCCAGTTGGTGTGGGGTCAGCCACTGATCCACCTGTGCATTCAGGGCGGACAGGAGTGCTGGTCCTCTCTGCTTTCAGGCAAGTCAACCCCAAGACAGTGTGACACTGTCGTATCCGGGATGTGGAATAGCCCCTGGGGAGCTGGGGGGATTCAGTTGATGTGCAGCCAGACGCCGCAGCAGAAGAGGACTCAGCCGAGGAGCATATCGAAGAGGATGGAGTAGGAGGAGTAGAGGAGGTGGCAGTAGGCCTGCCTGCAAGTCGTGGCGGTGTCACCAACTCTGCTGTGGAGCCACGCATTCCATGCTTGTCAGCCGTCAGCAGGTTGACCCAATGCGCAGTGTACATGATATACCTGCCCTGACCATGCTTTGCAGACCAGGTATCAGTGGTCAGATGGACCCTTGCCCCAACACTGTATGCCAGAGATGCTATGACTTCCTTTTCAATAACATAGTAGAGGTTTGGGATTGCCTTTTTTGAAAAAAAAATTTGTCCGGGTACGTTCCACTGTGGTGTCCGAATAGCGACACATTTTTTGAAGGCCTCAGACTCCCCCAGCTGGTATGGTAAAAGCTGGCGGGCTAAGAGTTCCGTCAAGCCAGCTGTCAGATGCTGGGCAAGGGGGTGACACTATGCGACATTGGCTTCTTACGCTAAAACATTTCCTTGACAGACACCTGACTGTGGGCGCACTACAGTCAGTGGAAGTGGGCCTGACAAACACTGGCAGGCAACTAACCTTAGATTAAAGAGTAAAAATTAAATCCCTTATTTATCGGCAAGCTACTGTGCCACCCGGTATGAGTGGTGGGCACTGGCAGTGGGCACACTACAGTCAGTGGAAGTGGGCCTTCAAACACTGGCAGGCAACTAACCTTAGATTAAAAGTTAAAAATTAAATGCCTTATTTATCGGCAAGCTACTGTGCCACCCAGTATGAGTGGTGGGCACTGGCAATGGGCACACTACAGTCAGTGGAAGTGGGCCTGACAAACACTGGCAGGCAACTAACCTTAGATTTAAGGGTAAAAATGAAATGCCTTTTTTTATGCAAAGTCCTGTGCCACCCGGAATGAGTGGTGGGCACTGGCAGTGGGCACACTACAGTCAATGGAATTCGGCCTGATACACACTGGCAGGCAACTAACCTTAGATTAAAGGGTAAAAATGAAATGCCTTTTTTTATGCAAAGTCCTGTCCCACCCGGTATGAGTGGTGGGCACTGGCAGTGGGCACACTACGGTCAGTGGAAGTGGGCGTGACACACACTGGCAGGCAACTAACCTTAGATTAAAGGTAAAAATTAAATGCCTTATTTATCGGCAAGCTACTGTGCCACCCGGTATCAGGGCCGTCTTTAACACGGGGCAAAAGGGGCAGCTGCCCCGGGCCCAGTTGTTCCTGGGGGGGCCCAAGGCAGCTGCCTCTTGATCTCTGTTGACCACTGCAGCCAATTTCAATTAAATTGAGTGGCCGTCCACCCCAGATATCAGGCTGTCAGCACAGGGAGGATGCGAACTGCTAGAGTAAGAACTGTGGGAGAAAGGACCTTCCATGACATCATCACCATGTGACCAGTAACATAGCAATATTACTGGTCACATGGCTATGAGGTAATCAAAGGTCCTTTTCCTCTTCCAGGACTCTGTGACTGTGTTGCTGCAGCCTGCAGGAGAAGGGTAGGTCACGTGGGTACAGGCACTGGCCTACTATCTGCAGAGGAAGAAGATCAGGGATGGCTGCTCAGCAGTGTCTGTAGAGGGGAGAGAGTATGTCAGCACTGGAGAGGTACTGTGGATGTAACTACTGGAGAGGGGCTGAGGATTGTATGCTGTGAGATTATATACTGGGGGGCTGCTGTATAGGATTATATACTGGGGGCTGCTGTGTGAGATTATATACTGGGGGCTGCTGTATGGGATTATATACTGGGGGGATGCTGTATGGGATTATATACTGGGGGGGGGGGCTGCTGTATGGGATTATATACTGGGGGGGGCTGCTGTATGAGATTATAAACTGAGGGGCTGCTGTGTGAGATTATATAATGGGGGGGCTGCTGTATATGATTACATACTGGGGGGCTGCTGTATGAGATTATATTCTGAGGTGCTGCTGTGTGGGAATATATATTGGGGGCTGCTGTGTGAGATTATATAATGGGGGATGCTGCTGTGTGCGATTACATACTGGGGGGCTGCTGTATGAGATTATATTCTGAGGGGCTGCTGTGTGGGATTATATACTGGGGGGCTGCTGTGTGTGATTACATACTGGGGGGCTGCTGTATGAGATTATATTCTGAGGGGCTGCTGTGTGGGATTATATACTGGAGGGCTGCTGTATGAGATTATATACTGGAGGGCTGCTTTGTGGGATTATATACAGTGGGCTGCTGTGTGAGATTATATACTGGACGGTGCTATATACTATAGGGTGCTATACTGTGGGGTGCTCGGGTGCACTGTAACGCTAGGTTGAGCCGAGCCCCGGTCTCCTTCCTGAACTGCAGAGCGGTGCCCACCTCTAGCCCTGAGCCCTGCTGCCCAGAGCACTGATCCTGAGCCTGTTGGAGTCTCAGAACTGTAAGTATTTACAGTCATTCATTGTAAGCTATATTATATATGGTGGTGGAGGGCATGACTGCATGCTAGGGTGTGGGAAGGCGGGATCCAGGGGGCCCAAGTAAATTCTCGCCCAGGGTCCAATCAATATTAAAGACGGCCCTGCCCGGTATGAGTGATGGGCACTGGCAGTATGCACACTACAGTCAGTGGAAGTCGGCCTGACACACACTGGCAGCAGGCACGCAACTGAAATTAGACTAAAGTGTAAAAATGAAATGCCTTATTTATCGGCAAGCTACTGTGCCACCCGGTATGAGTGGTGGGCACTGGCAGTGGGCACACTACAGTCAGTGGAAGTGGGCCTGACACACACTAGCAGGCAACTAACCTTAGATTAAAGGGTAAAAATTAAATGCCTTATTTAGCAGCAAGCTACTGTGCCACCCGGGATGAGTGGTGGGCACTGGCAGTGGGCACACTACAGTCAGTGGAAGTGGGCCTGACACACACTGGCAGGCAACTAACCTTAGATTAAAGGGTAAAAATTAAATGCCTTATTTAGCAGCAAGCTACTGTGCCACCCGGGATGAGTGGTGGGCACTGGCAGTGGGCACACTACAGTCAGTGGAAGTGGGCCTGACACACACTGGCAGGCAGCTAACCTTAGATTAAAGGGTAAAAATTAAATGCCTTTTTTTATCCAAAGTCCTGTGCCACCCAGTATGAGTGGTGGGCACTGGAAGTGGGCATACTACAGTCAGTGGAAGTGGGCCTGACACACATTGGCAGGCAACCAACCTTAGATTAAAGGGAAAATTTAAATGCCTTATTTATCGGCAAGCTACTGTGCCACACGGTATGAGTGGTGGGCACTGGCAGTGGGCACACTACAGTCAGTGGAAGTAGGCCTTCAAACACTGGCAGGCAACTAACCTTAGATTAAAGGGTAAAAATGAAATGCCTTATTTATCGGCAAGCTACTGTGCCACCCGGTATGAGTGGTGGGCACTGGCAGTGGGCACATTACAGTCAGTGGAAGTGGGCCTTCAAACACTGGCAGGCAACTAACCTTAGATTAAAGGGTAAAAATTAAATGCCTTATTAATCGGCAAGCTACTGTGCCACCCGGTATGAGTGGTGGGCACTGGCAGTGGGCACACTACAGTCAGTGGAAGTGGGCCTGACACAGACTGGCAGGAAACTACAGGGCTCCAGACTAAAAAAATTACCTAGGAGCCATTGGCTCCTAAACTGAAAAATTTAGGAGCCAAATAAAATTTTTAGTCGCCAACTTTAAATAGATATATATTCATGATAGAAAAAATTGCCTCATTAACACTTCAGTGTTTGGTCAGCGATTTGAATCACTGATTGTGAGCCAAAACCAAGATTGGACATAAGGTATAAGGGAAAGATCAGCAGCACCTGTTCTGTGTTTACAGCCGCAACTGGTTTTGGCTCAAAAATCACTGATGGAAATCAGTGACCGAACACTGATGCCACAGTCACACACGGGTTCACATTATGTTTCGGTCATATGTTATATTATACTATGACCGAAACATAACGGACGCCTCAGACAGATGCCATGCTGCGGCATCCTTCACCATAGCGTTCCATTGTACACCCCTCACCATAGAGTTCCATTGTACAAAAAATGTATAGATTTTTTTCTGGACTTTACAGGATGGGAAGACGTGATGCACTACGATCTCCCATTCTGCAAAAAAAAAAACGTATAAATTAGCATATATGGTTTTTTGTACAATGGAACTCTATTGGATGGATGCCACAGTATGGCATCTGTCTGAGGCGTCCGTCAACATACGTTTTTTTTTTTTGTATATGTTAAATGTATGACAAAAATCCAACACTGCCATTATTTTCATTGTTCTGCTTATCAAACGGAGCAGAACAACAGAAATAAATAGTGGTGGTGTGAACGGGGCCTAAATAACATGAAGCAATTATAGCGAAGTGATAAAGTCCAGTCCAATATGGCGGAACTTCCCTGTACGTTATCACTTGGCTATAATAGCCTGCTGTGTATTTACTACACACTGCAACACATGCATCACTGCACTACATACATCAGTGTGAGATGTGTGTAGTGCAGTGTGAGATGTGTGTAGTGCAGTGTGTGATGTGTGTAGTGCAGTGTGTGATGTGTGTAGTGCAGTGTGTGATGTGTGTAGTGCAGTGTGTGATGTTTGTAGTGCAGTGTATGATGTATGTAGTGCAGTGTGTGATGTATACATGTGTATGATGTATGTAGTGCAGTCAGTGATGTATACATGTGTATGATGTATGTAGTGCAGTGAGTGATGTATACATGTGTGTGATGTATGTAGTGCAGTGTGTCATGTGTGTAGTGCAGTGTGTGATGTATGTAGTGATGTATACATGTGTACTGTATGATGTATGTGATGATCACACACTCCACGCAGGGCCGGGCCGACACAGAGGCTGAGGAGGCTCCAGCCTCAGGGCGCTCAAGTCTCAGGGCGCAGGCAAAGGCCACTCTCACCAAGTCCCTGCTGCTGCCGTGTAGCTGTATTAGCAGCAGAGCATCCATTTCTGCTCTCTGCTGCTGTAACAGCCGGTCCTGCGCCCCCTAGTGGTGTTCTTCCTCCCTCCCTCAGTCTAGTGCAGTGTGCTGCAGCTCCGTACCTTCCCCAGCCCCTGACTTCCTGCCTGTGTGTGCACCAGAGATTCACAACCCCCTCCCCCAGCACAGAGAGAAGAGCAGCGTCGGGACAGAGAAGGAGGAGGAGGAGGAATACTCTGCATCCTGCCTCTCCCTCCAAGTCACCAGAGACTGTATGTGCAGAAAATGTAAGGGGTTAAAGGGAATGGAATGGCAGTAATGTAATGTGCATATTGTGTGTGTTTATGTATGTGTGTCATATGTATGTCTGTATATATGTATGTGTGTCATATGTATGTCAGTATGTGTGTGTGTTTTATATGTATGTCAGTATATATGTGTGTCATATGTATATATGTATGTGTGTGTCATATGTATGTCTGTATATATGTGTGTGTCATATGTATGTCAGTATGTATGTGTGTGTCATATGTATGTCAGTATGTATGTGTGTGTCATATGTATGTCAGTATAGATTGTCATCCACAGATCTCCCATAACATTGTCATCCACAGATCCCCCATAACATTGTCATCCACAGATCCCCCATAACAGTGTCATCCACAGATCCCCCATAACAGTGCAATCCACAGACCCCCCATAACATTGTGCTATCCACAGATCCTCCATAACAGTGTCATCCATAGATCCCCCCCATAACAGTGTCATCCATAGATCCCCCCCATAACACTGTCATCCATAGATCCCTCATAACACTGTCATCCACAGATCCCCCATAAGTGTGTCATCCACAGATCCCCATAGCATTGTCATCCACAGATCCTTCATAACAGTGTCATCCACAGATCCCCCATAACAGTGTCATCCACAGATTACCCCATAACAGTGTCATCCATAGATCCCCCCCCCATAACAGTGTCATCCATAGATCCACCCCATAACAGTGTCAACCATAGATCCCCCCATAACAATGTCATCCACAGATCCTCCATAACAGTGCGTCATTAATTGATACATTAAACTGTGCATATTTATGTGTGATTACAACAGTATTTAGTAAAGACTCCACAAGTTGGGGGCGCACTTGGGCAGCTCAGCCTCTGTTGGTGGTGGACCTTGTCCCAGCCCTGACTCCACGACATACATTACACACATAGATACACAACACCTTGCGCTGTCTCCTTCTTCTGCGGCCCCATCTTGATTCTTCAGTTCCTCAGCGCGCCCGGCACTCCGTGCTTCAGCCCCCTCCTCTTTTCATCTCCCGCCGGGTTTCTCTGCTGCAGGGCGCTGTATGGCTCCAGCGCACGCCCAAACTAACCAATGGCAAAGCTCCTTACTGTATGGAGCTTTGCTATTGGTTATTTCAGGCTGCGCTGCCTGTTCTGTGCCGCTCACTGCATGGTGCGTCTGCTGAAGTTTTTTTTTTTCTTTTCTTAAAGCTGCAGCGCGGCGGTGGGACAAGTCGCAAATGGCGATAAGACTTAAATTTCTTATCGCCATTTGCAAATTCCTAGTCGCATTGGCGACCATTTTGGTCGCCATCTGGAGCCCTGAACTAACCTTAGATTAAAGGGTAAAAATGAAATGCCTTATTTATCGGCAAGCTAATGTGTCACCCGGTATGAGTGGTGGGCACTGGCAGTAGGCACACTACAGTCAGTGGAAGTGGGCCTTCAAACACTGGCAGGCAACTAACCTTAGATTAAAGGGTAAAAATGAAATGCCTAATTTATCGGCAAGCTACTGTGCCACCCGGTATGAGTGGTGGGCACTGCCAGTGGCCAGTGGGCACACTAGAGTCAATGGAAGTGGGCCTGACAAACACTGGCAGGCAACTAACCTTAGATTAAAGGGTAAAAATTAAATCCCTTATTTATCGGCAAGCTACTGTGCCACCCGGTATGAGTGGTGGGCACTGGCAGTAGGCAGACTACAGTCAGTGGTAGTGGGTCTGACACACACTGGCAAGCAAATAACCTTAGATTAAAGGGTAAAAATGAAATGCCTTTTTTTTATGCAAAGTCCTGTGCCACCCGGTATGAGTGGTGGGCACTGGCAGTGGGCACACTACAGTCAGTGGAAGTGGGCCTGACAAACACTGGCAAGCAAATAACCTTAGATTAAAGGGTAAAAATGAAATGCCTTATTTATCGGAAAGCTACTGTGCCACCCGGTATGAGTGGTGGGCACTGGCAGTGGGCACACTACAGTCAGTGGAAGTGAGCCTGACAAACACTGGCGGGCAACTTACCTTAGAATAATGGGTAAAAATGAAATGCCTTATTTATCGGCAAGCTACTGTGCCACCGGGTATGAGTGGTGGGCACTGGCAGTAGGCACACTACAGTCAGTGAAAGTCGGCCTGACACACACTGGCAGGCAACTAACCTTAGATTAAAGGGTAGAAATGAAATGCCTTATTTATCGGAAAGCTACTGTGCCACCCGGTATGAGTGGTGGGCACTTGCAGTGGGCACACTACAGTCAGTGGAAGTGGGCCTGACAAACACTGGCAGGCAACTAACCTTAGATTAAAGGGTAAAAATGAAATGCCTTGTTTATCGGAAAGCTACTGTGCCACCCGGTATGAGTGGTGGGCACTGGCAGTGGGCACACTACAGTCAGTGGACGTGAGCCTGACAAACACTGGTGGGCAACTAACCTTAGAATAATGGGTAAAAATGAAATGCCTTATTTATCGGCAAGCTACTGTGCCACCCGGTATGAGTGGTGGGCACTGGCAGTAGGCACACTACAGTCAGTGGAAGTCGGCCTGACACACACTGGCAGGCAACTAACCTTAGATTAAAGGGTAGAAATTAAATGCCTTATTTATCGGCAAGCTACTGTGCCACCCGGTATGAGTGGTGAGCACTGGCAGTGGGCACACTACAGTCAGTGGAAGTGGGCCTTCAAACACTGGCAGGCAACTAACCTTAGATTAAAGGGTAAAAATTAAATGCCTTATTTATCGGCAAGCTACTGTGCCACCCGGTATAAGTGGTAGGCACTGGCAGTGGGCAGGTTAGTTGCCTGCCAGTGTTTGTCAGGCCCACTTCCACTGACTGTAGTGTGCTCGCTGCCAGTGCCCACCACTCATGCCGGTGGCACAGTAGCTGCCGATAAATAAGGCATTTCATTTCACCCATTATTCAAGGTTGGTTGCCCGCCAGTGTTTGTCAGGCTCACGTCCACTGACTGTAGTGTGCTCACTGCCAGTGCCCACCACTACCAGGTGGCACAGTAGCTTTCGATAAATGAGCATTCATTTTACCCCAATCTAGGTTAGTTGCCTGCCAGTGTTTGTCAGGCCCACTCCACTGACTGTAGTGTGCCGCTGCCAGTGCTCACCACTCATACCGGGTGGCCGTGCTTGCCGATAAATAAGGCATTTCATTTACCCTTAATCTAAGGTTAGTTGCCTGCCAGTGTTTGAAGGCTACTTCCACTGACTGTAGTGCTCACTGCCAGTGCTCACCACCATACGTGTGGCACATGTTACGATAAATAAGGCATTTAAACTTTCCCTTTAATCTAAGGTTGCCTGCCAATGTGTGTCAGGCCCACTTCCACTGACTGTAGTATGCCCCCCCGGTATGAGTGGTGGGCACTGGCAGTGGGCACACTACAGTCAGTGGACGTGAACCTGACAAACACTGGCGGGCAACTAACCTTAGAATAATGGGTAAAAATGAAATGCCTTATTTATCGGCAAGCTACTGTGCCACCCGGTATGAGTGGTGGGCACTGGCAGCAGTATGAGTGGTTAGTGGCCTGACACACACTGGCAGGCAACTAACCTTAGATTAAATGCCTTATTTATCGGAAAGCTACTGTGCCACCCGGTATGAGTGGTGGGCACTGGCAGTGGGCACACTACAGTCAGTGGACGTGAGCCTGACAAACACTGGCGTGCAACTAACCTTAGAATAATGGGTAAAAATGAAATGCCTTATTTATCGGCAAGCTACTGTGCCACCCGGTATGAGTGGTGGGCACTGGCAGCAGTATGAGTGGTTAGTGGCCTGACACACACTGGCAGGAACTAACCTTAGATTAAAGGGTAAAAATTAAATGCCTTATTTAGCAGCAAGCTACTGTGCCACCCGGTATAAGTGGTAGGCACTGGCAGTGGGCACACTACAGTCAGTGGAAGTGGGCCTGACACTCACTGGCAGTCAACTAAACTTAGATTAAAGGGTAAAAATTAAATGCCTTATTTATCGGCAAGCTACTGTGCCACCCGGTATGAGTGGTGGGCACTGGCAGTGGGCACACTACAGTCAGTGGAAGTGGGCCTGACAAACACTGGCAGGCAACTAACCTAAGATTAAAGGGTAAAAATGAAATGCCTTATTTATCGGCAAGCTACTTTGCCACCCAATATGAGTGGTGGGCACTGGCAGTGGGCACATTACAGTCAGTGGAAGTGGGCCTGACAAACACTGGCAGGCAACTAACCTTAGATTAAAGGGTAGAAATGAAATGCCTTATTTATCGGCAAGCTAATGTTCCACCCGGTATGAGTGGTGGGCACTGGCAGTGGGCACACTACAGTCAGTGGAAGTCGGCCTGACACACACTGGCAGCAGGCAAGCAACTGAAATTACACTAAAGTGTAAAAATGAAATGCTTTATTCATCGGCAAGCTGCTATGCCACCCGGTATGAGTGGTGGGCACTGGCAGTGGGCACACTACAGGCAGTGGAAGTGGGCCTGACAAACACTGGCAGGCAACTAACCTTAGATTAAAAGGTAAAAATGAAATGCCTTATTTATCAGCAAGCTACTGTGCCACCTGGTATGAGTGGTGGGCACTGGCAGTGGGCACACTACAGTCAGTGGAAGTGGGCCTTCAAACACTGGCAGGCAACTAACCTTAGATTAAAGGGTAAAAATGAAATGCCTTATTTATCGGCAAGCTACTGTGCCACCCGGTATGAGTGGTGGGCACTGGCAGTAGGCACACTACAGTCAGTGGAAGTCGGCCTGACACACACTGGCAGGCAACTAACCTTAGATTAAAGGGTAGAAATTAAATGCCTTATTTATCGGCAAGCTACTGTGCCACCCGGTATGAGTGGTGAGAACTGGCAGTGGGCACACTACAGTCAGTGGAAGTGGGCCTTCAAACACTGGCAGGCAACTAACCTTAGATTAAAGGGTAAAAATTAAATGCCTTATTTATCGGTAAGCTACTGTGCCACCCGGTATAAGTGGTAGGCACTGGCAGTGGGCAGGTTAGTTGCCTGCCAGTGTTTGTCAGGCCCACTTCCACTGACTGTAGTGTGCCCGCTGCCAGTGCCCACCACTCATACCGGGTGGCACAGTAGCTTGCCGATAAATAAGGCATTTCATTTTTACCCATTATTCTAAGGTTAGTTGCCCGCCAGTGTTTGTCAGGCTCACGTCCACTGACTGTAGTGTGCCCACTGCCAGTGCCCACCACTCATACCGGGTGGCACAGTAGCTTTCCGATAAATAAGGCATTTCATTTTTACCCTTTAATCTAAGGTTAGTTGCCTGCCAGTGTTTGTCAGGCCCACTTCCACTGACTGTAGTGTGCCCGCTGCCAGTGCCCACCACTCATACCGGGTGGCACAGTAGCTTGCCGATAAATAAGGCATTTCATTTTTACCCTTTAATCTAAGGTTAGTTGCCTGCCAGTGTTTGAAGGCCTACTTCCACTGACTGTAGTGTGCCCACTGCCAGTGCCCACCACTCATACCGTGTGGCACAGTAGCTTGCCGATAAATAAGGCATTTAAATTTTCCCTTTAATCTAAGGTTGGTTGCCTGCCAATGTGTGTCAGGCCCACTTCCACTGACTGTAGTATGCCCCCCCGGTATGAGTGGTGGGCACTGGCAGTGGGCACACTACAGTCAGTGGACGTGAGCCTGACAAACACTGGCGGGCAACTAACCTTAGAATAATGGGTAAAAATGAAATGCCTTATTTATCGGCAAGCTACTGTGCCACCCGGTATGAGTGGTGGGCACTGGCAGCAGTATGAGTGGTTAGTGGCCTGACACACACTGGTAGGCAACTAACCCTAGATTAAATGCCTTATTTATCGGCAAGCTACTTTGCCACCCAATATCAGTGGTGGGCACTGGCAGTGGGCACATTACAGTCAGTGGAAGTGGGCCTGACAAACACTGGCAGGCAACTAACCTTAGATTAAAGGGTAGAAATGAAATGCCTTATTTATCGGCAAGCTAATGTTCCACCCGGTATGAGTGGTGGGCACTGGCAGTGGGCACACTACAGTCAGTGGAAGTCGGCCTGACACACACTGGCAGCAGGCAAGCAACTGAAATTACACTAAAGTGTAAAAATGAAATGCCTTATTCATCGGCAAGCTGCTATGCCACCCGGTATGAGTGGTGGGCACTGGCAGTGGGCACACTACAGGCAGTGGAAGTGGGCCTGACAAACACTGGCAGGCAACTAACCTTAGATTAAAGGGTAAAAATGAAATGCCTTATTTATCAGCAAGCTTCTGTGCCACCTGGTATGAGTGGTGGGCACTGGCAGTGGGCACACTACAGTCAGTGGAAGTGGGCCTTCAAACACTGGCAGGCAACTAACCTTAGATTAAAGGGTAAAAATGAAATGCCTTATTTATCGGCAAGCTACTGTGCCACCCGGTATGAGTGGTGGGCACTGGCAGTGGGCACACTGCAGTCAGTGGAAGTGGGCCTGACAAACACTGGCAGGCAACTAACCTTAGATTAAAGGGTAAAAATGAAATGCCTTATTTATCGGCAAGCTACTGTGCCACCCGGTATGAGTGGTGGGCACTGGCAGTGGGCACACTACAGTCAGTGGAAGTGGGCCTTCAAACACTGGCAGGCAACTAACCTTAGATTAAAAGGTAAAAATGAAATGCCTTATTTATCGGCAAGCTACTGTGCCACCCGGTATGAGTCGTGGGCACTGGCAGTGGGCACACTACAGTCAGTGGAAGTGGTCCTGACAAACACTGGCAGGCAACTAACCTTAGATTAAAGGGTAAAAATGAAATGCCTTATTTATCGGCAAACTACTGTGCCACCCGGTATAAGTGGTGGGCACTGGCAGTGGGCACACTACAGTCAGTGGAAGTGGGCCTGACACTCACTGGCAGTCAACTAAACTTAGATTAAAGGGTAAAAATTAAATGCCTTTTTTATGCAAAGTCATGTGCCACCCAGTATGAGTGGTGGGCAAACATATACAGTAAGTGAAAAATATTATGTTGAAGCTGAAGTTTCTTTGAATATCAAACAATCCCAAAATACTTCTGTCTCTTGAACAGAATTTAGGAGTACAAGATTTTAAAATAAGTATAAGCCATTCCCTGATCCTCAGCAGTTAATTCCTCAGTCCTTCTAATCATCTCATGGGTATCTAACCAGTTTCTTATAGAGAGAGTGTGAGAAAACTTCTAATATCTTGGAATCAGGGCCGGACTGGCCATAGGGTAGATCGGGCATTTGCTCGGTGGGCCGGGCCGGGCCCAGGGCCGTTTTTATGGGCGGCAGCAGTGGCGGCGGGCCGGCGGCAGAAGAAGAAGAAAAGGAGCCTGCACATGAATTTGGGAGGGGGGGGGGGAGGGGGGAGAAGAAAAGGAGCCTGCACATAAATTGGGGGGGAAGAAAAGAAGCCTGCACATGAATTTGGGGGATGGGGGAGAAGAAAGGAGCCTGCACATGAATTGGGGGGGATAAAGGGATAAAGAAAAGTAGCCTGCACATGAATTGGGGGATGGGGGAGAAGAAAAGGGGCCTGCACATGATTGGGGTGGGGGTGGAAAGAAATGGAGCCTGCACATGAATTTGGGGGTGGGAGAAAGGAGGCTGCACATTAATTGGGGGGAAGGAGCCTGGACATGAATTTGGGGGGGAAAGAAAAGGAGCCTGCACATGAAGATGGGGGGGGGGGGGGAAGAAAAGGAGCCTGCACATGATTGGGGTGGGGGTGGGAAGAAATGGAGGCTGCACATGATTGGGGGGGAGGGGGGTGAGAAATGGAGCCTGCACATGATGGGGGGTGGCAGAGAGGAGACTGGCACATCAGGGGGGAGATTGGAGAGGCACTTTTCACTAGCACATGATTGGGGGGCACTATGGGGACATTACTGAGGTATTTTATATGGGGGCTCTGTGTGGTACTAGTATTATTAGGGGTTTATCTGTTTCTGCAGTGTAGTATTGGGGAGCACAGCGGCACAGTATTGGGGGTAGTAGGATGATTTGTCCAGAATATGGGAGGATGATGGAAAAGTAGTAAACTATTTATTTTGTTGTCAAACTGCAGAGACGAAAACTGGTGGTCTGGTCTGTAGGTCTGAAAGGAGAAGATGAGAACAGAGAACATCTACATCACAGGAGACGTCACTGGATGTAAGAGGTAAGTGGGGCTGTATTTCTGTAGTGATCGGAGCAGGGGCGTATCGATTGCCGGAAATGTCCCTCCCGAGACCAGGCTCTGGATCCGCCACTGCGTCGGACTGGCCTGTGCCCAGTGGCAGGGCCAGTTGACATTAGGCAAGTCATCAAGATTAGACTAAGTGAGCGGGGCCCTACACAGGTTGGTGAGCGGGCCTCATGTAGTAAAAAAAAAAATATGGTGAGAGTGTTGCAAGTTCTCTTCTGTGGCGCGCTGCTGCCTGTGAAGATGTAGGAGGCTAGGAGGCGGAGCTGACTTACCTCACGCTCCAGTTTGCAGATTAAAGGGGGGCCATCATACTGGCACATTATAGAGGGGCCTATTGGCTACTGGCACATTATAGGGGGGCCTATCATACTGGCACATTATAGGGGGGACCTATGGCTACTGGCACAACATAGGGGGGCCTATGGCTACTGGCAGATTATAGGGGGGCCTATTGGCTACTGGCACATTATAGTGGGGGCTATCACACTGGCACATTATAGGGGGGCCTATTAGCTACTGGCACATTATAGGGGGACCTATCATACTGGCACATTATAGGAGGGACCTATGGCCACTGGCACAACATAGGGGGGGCCTATGGCTACTGGCAGATTATAGGGGGCCCATGGCTACTGGCAGATTATAGGGGGGCCTATGGCTACTGGCAGATTAAAGGGGGGCCATCATACTGGCACATTATAGAGGGGCCTATTGGCTACTGGCACATTATAGGGGGGCCTATCATACTGGCACATTATAGGGGGACCTATGGCTACTGGCACAACATAGGGGGCCTATGGCTACTGGCAGATTATAGGGGGGCCTATTGGCTACTGGCACATTATAGTGGGGGCTATCACACTGGCACATTATAGGGGGGCCTATTAGCTACTGGCACATTATAGGGGGACCTATCATACTGGCACATTATAGGAGGGACCTATGGCCACTGGCACAACATAGGGGGGCCTATGGCTACTGGCAGATTATAGGGGGCCCATGGCTACTGGCAGATTATAGGGGGGCCTATGGCTACTGGCAGATTATAGGGGGGCCTATTGGCTACTGGCACATTATAGGGGGGCTATTGGCTACTGGAACATTATAGGGGGGCTATTGGCTACTGGCACATTATAGAGGGGCCTACAGGAAAAAGCTGTCAGTGAGGTGGTGTTGTGGTTCGCCTGTGTACGGAATTGGTGGTATTTGCAGAGTTGCTGGAGAACTGTGAGTACTATTTCGGGGGCACTGACCTGTACAGGGTGTGGAGGATGGGGAGGTTGAGATCCACTTAGGATATTATAAGACTTTTCTGTAGCTTCCTATATTGTTGCAAGGTCTGTATGTTGGTTGTTGCAAAGCTTGTGTGTTGGCTGAAGCCTTCCTATCTTACTGGTGGCTGGCCCTGCCCCTCAATTGTGCTTCCGGTTTTGGCTCAGCCCCTAGACTGCAAGGGGTGGGGCCTGTAGGGGTCATGTGATTGGGCTGCTCAGTCAAAAATGCCCGGGCCTATTTTTTGTCCCAGTCCGGCCCTGCTTGGAATAACCAAACACATGGCTTAAAGAAAAAAAACTCAAAAGGCATTTTTTAAATATAGAGATGGAACAAGGCAACATAGACAAGATAGCCTACTCGAGTCCAACTAGAGGTGAAGCCTCACATTTGGGGCTACATTATTGTGAGGGAGCTATAAGGTAGCATTCTACTGTGTGTGGGGGCACTAAAAGAGAATAACTACTGTGTGGGGGCACTAAGGATGAAATAACTGTATTTATGTTAGGGATGTCCCGATACCATTTTTTTAAGACCGAGTACGAGTACCGATACTTTTATTTAAGTACTCGCCGATACCAATTACCGATACCTCGTATAAACAGCGCCGCAGTTACTGATAGCAATGAAAAAAATTAAAGCTGGAATTTGGTTGCTATGAATAACTGCTTTTCTTTTCCTTTGTACAAGTGTTAATAAATTAATAAATGGTAATATAATAGCGTTTTCAAACCAATGTGCCTCCAGGGGGATCTGTTTTTGGGGGATCTGTGGAGGACACACTGTTGTGGAGGATCTGTGGATGTCACCGTTATGGGGGATCTGTGGATGACGCACTGTTATGGGGGATCTGTGGATGACGCACTGTTATGGGGATCTGTGGATAACACAGTGTTATGGGGGATCTGTGGATGACGCACTGTTATGGGGGATCTGTGGATGACGCACTGTTATGGGGGATCTGTGGACGGCACCGTTATGGGGGACCTGTGGACGTCACCGTTATGGGGGACCTGTGGACGCCACCGTTATGGGGGACCTGTGGACGCCACCGTTATGGGGGACCTGTGGACGCCACCGTTATGGGGGACCTGTGGACGTCACCGTTATGGGGGGACCTGTGGACGTCACCGTTATGGGGGACCTGTGGACGTCACCGTTATGGGGGACCTGTGGACGCCACCGTTATGGGGGGACCTGTGGACGTCACCGTTATGGGGGGACCTGTGGACGTCACCGTTATGGGGGACCTGTGGACGTCACCGTTATGGGGGACCTGTGGACGTCACCATTATGGGGGAGGGGACCTGTGGACATTACTGTTATGGGGGGAACCTGTGGACATTACTGTTATGGGGGGAACCTGTGGACATCACTGTTATGGGGGACGACCTGTGGACATCACTGTTATGGGGGGACCTGTGGACATCACTGTTATGGGGGGGACCTGTGGACATCACTGTTATGGGGGGGACCTGTGGACATCACTGTTATGGGGGATCTGTGGATGAGGCTGTAATGGGGGGGTCTGTGGATGAGGCTGTAATGGGGGATCTGTGGATGACACTGTTAGGGGGCTATGTGGATGACACATATATAGCATCTTATGCTATATACATGTCATCCACAGATCCCCCATTAGTGTCGGGGCCGGTGCAGCTTGACTCATACACCGGCCCCGCAGCTGCTATATTGTGTTTCATTAACCCTAACTTACTGTGCCCGTGATTACTAACTATTATGCGCAGTCCCTCCATGCTCCTGCCCCGCGCCTTCTGTAATCATAAAGTGGGCGGAGCGGGCAGGCGGGACATGAGGCGCATGGAGGAACTGAGAGCTCAAGCTGCCCGATTCCTCCATGCGCTTCATGTCCTGCCTGCCCGCTCCGCCCACTTTATGATTACAGAAGGCGCACGGGGCAGGAGCATGGAGGGACTGCGCATTAATAGTTAGTAATCACGGGCACAGTAAGTTAGGGTTAATGAAACCGAATATAGCCGCTGCCGAACCGGAACTTCCGGTATCGGCAGTGGTATCGGCGGCATTTTTACGAGTACAAGTACTCGTGAAAATGCCGGTATCGGTCCCGATACCGATACTAGTATCGGTATCGGGACATCCCTAATTTATGTAATAAATATATTCGATCTGTGATGCATTATAATGAGGTTTACAACCCACATTAATCTGAAAACCTGTTACAAAAATTAGTGTATGATGTTTGCAAATACAAATTGTCCAAAAACTTATTTAACCCCTTACTCCATCATAACTCACCTATACGTTATAAGGGTTAATGGGTTGTATGGAACAGGCTCCTGCGCTGAGCTTGCTCCATACACAGGCTGTATTATACACCCACCAGCATTAGGCCTCTTTCACACTTGCGTTGTTAGGATCTGGCATGCACTTCCGTCGCCGGAAGTGCCCGCCGGATCCGTAACAACGCAAGTGAACTAAAAGCATTTGAAGACTGATCAGTCTTCAAAATGCTTTCAGTGTTACTATGGCAGCCAGGACGCTATTAAAGTCCTGGTTGCCATAGTAGTAGTGGGGAGCGAGGGAGCAGTATACTTATCACCCGTGCGGCTCCCGGGGCGCTCCAGAATGACGCCAGAGCGCCCCATGCGCATGGATCACGTGATCCATGCGCGTGGGGCGCCCTGACGTCACTCTGGAGCGCCCCGGGAGCCGTACGGGCGCTAAGTATACTGCTCCCCCGCACCCCAGTACACTTTACCATGGCAACCGGGACTTTAGCGTCCTGGCTGCCATGGTAACCAATCAGAAAAAGCTAAACGTCGGATCCGGCGATGCGCCGAAACGATGTTTAGCTTAAGGCCGGATCCGGATTAATGCCTTTCCGGGGGCATTAATTCCGGATCCGGCCTTGCGGCAAGTGTTCAGGATTTTTGGCCGGAGCAAAAAGCTCAGCATGCTGCGGTATTTTCTCCGGCCAAAAAAGTTCCGGTCCTGAACGGAAGACATCCTGATGCATCCTGAACGGATTTCTCTCCATTCAGAATGCATTGGGATAATCCTGATCAGGATTTTTCAGGCATAGAGCCCCGACGATGGAACTCTATGCCGGAAAAGAAATACGCAAGTGTGAAAGAGCCCTTAACCGGGTTCAGAGATAACTCTAATTCCGGGCCTTCAAACCCTAAAATGCTGAGGTCAATATCCGTAATTTTATCAACCCGCAGAATAAGGTTGTCATGTAATCTTTAACGCACAGTGAATGTCGTAAACAAAACCCCCAAAACCATGACAGAATTCTGTTTTGTTTCTATTTCAATTTCACCCCACAAAGAATTTGTTTCTCATTTTCCAATACAAGCTATGGAGAATTAAATGGCGCTATTAAAAAATGCAACTTATCCCACAAAAAAAGGTCTCATGCCTATGTGAACGAATGTGGGTGAAAAAACAAAACTGCAAAAAGCCATGTCCTTAAGGGGTTAATTGGTTGTTTTTCTTTTTTCTCTTCATAATCAGCATTGGAATGTATGAGAGCTTTAATTGACCAATCCTATGAGAGTCTTTTCAGTTTCCACATTCTCACTCATGCCCATAACTGCAATGAAAAGGTGAGTTATTAACTATTCTAAAATATATCTATGCTTTCTCTGCCGTTTTGAAAATCAGCAATTTTATTGATACATGGTCATTGCTACATGTATTTGTCTGAAAATTTTTTTAATGGTTTGTGATGAAATGTCATCTTATCATACGTAACCTATCAGAATTTCCACCTTGTCAATAATGTCTTACAAAAAAGCCAAACCCAAAACAATTAAATCATAATGGTAGGTCTCCACTTCACATGTAATATTAGGGTCCTATGGGTGGTAGACTCTAAAAACAATATACTTTATTGGTATTCATTAAAAATAACACGGCGGATCAGATAGTTTCTATATATATATATATATAATTAAAGATTCCCCCAAAACCAAATAACACACAAAAAAATGTGGATCACTGCAGGGAGGGAAAATAGATTTTAACGATAATGGGAAATAGGCTATGAGGCGACAGGTGTGGTATCCCTACCGTATCCCTTATGTATCCCTCAGCCCAAAGAACGCACCTGAAGGTGGTGGGTCTTCGTCCACGTGCCTATCCCTGGAACCCTGCGTGTCCCTTAATACACCTGAACACCCCAACCCGTTTCCCCCTACCAAAGGGTTCCTCAGGGGGTTAATATAGCAAAACCAAATGTGTACAAAGGATGAAAAAAGATAAAACCGTAACCATAGCAGAAGAGGGGGCTGGTTTCGACCAGCTATACCTGATGAGAGTGAGGCAGCACTCGTCACATGACGTATCTATGAATGAGAATTAAAATAATGCACATAGTAAGTTAGCAATTCCCTGTTGGTGACATACCCACCACATAAAGATGGAGGGAAAAAACTTACATATTGTTGCAGTCACACACGGTATCCAGCCCCCTCAGAGGTCCTCTGATGTCCAGGACCTGAGGGAGACTGGTATCGGTGTACTATATAAAGGCACATGAAAAGCCGAAGACTGTCATCACCTGGGCGTCTGACGTCACATCCGGATGGGCTGGCCGCAATTCTTACCTTCCGATTGTTGATGCGTTCCACAGTGGGACGCACCGCAGATAGAGACGCCGGCCCATGTGACATAGGGCCCATGCAGCGAAAAACCCGGTAGTAACAAACGTCACTTCCTACCTATAAAGATGGCGATGCGTTCCAGGGCGGAACGCACCGCGGTGAAGAGCGTATAGTCATGTGCCAAGGTAACGTCACTTCCGGTAACCGTGCGCTCCAGGCTGGAACGCACCGCCACCAACATCGCTTACAGTAACAAAAAGCCCCCTTTGGCCCGCATTAAATGAGCAAAAGATAGTTACTCAACAAAGTCCAGCAGGGAAATGAATGTAACTGAATATATTTATTAGATCACGATGCCCAGTATGTCAGAAGTGTAACAAAGAGTTAATGCCCCATTGATTTCCCCTCAAATGGTGACAATTAGAGACTGTGTATGGGAGAAAAGAAAGAAAAACGAACAGAAGAACAAACAAAAATATAAAAATATGGCCATATATATATTGTAGCCATATCTCGGTATCCAATAGAAATAAGATGCATAGGTACGATAATTATATTTATAATTACAAAGCAACTATATATAGCCACAGCAGATAGGCTGTACGCTAAATTTTTGGACACTTCTCGTGTCACTGGTCAGCTCAGGTACATAATGCGCATATACAACTTAAGGCGAGCGTAATATCATTAAGGAAAAAGAGATTCACAAAAAACAGCTGAAGGTCAGTCTATCGTTAAGGCCCATAGGGGACTGGGATCGAAAGCGGTATATCCATTCCGTCTCTTTACATAGAACCTTTCGATCCCAGTCACCACCACGGGGGGGTTGTGGGACAACATCAAGGGCCATGAATTTCAAGGCTCCCGGATCCCCTCCATGAACGGAGTTAACATGCTCTGCCATCGACGTATCCCTCTCATTAGTGACATCATTAACATGCTCACATATCCTCCTGCGGAATTCCCGAACGGTTTTTCCGACGTAATCAAGGGGACATGGACATTGCGCCACATAAATTACACCTCTCGTTCTGCAGTTGGCAAATTGTCTGAGAGAGAAGATTGTCAATAATGTCAAAATTTTTGTAAATGTACATTTCTTCGTGGGATGTGGTGGAAATTAAGGTTTATTTCTGTGCTGAAATTGTCTTGAAATGAAACTATTTAGTACACAAGTTACTGAATATGGTCTCATATAAGTTATTGGACAGCATGATACATAATAACACAGTAACATAGTATAAGTATAGTATAAGACCGAAAAAAGACATTTGTCCATCCAGTTCAGCCGGTTTCCTACAAGTTGATCCAGAGGAAGGCAAAAAAAAAAAAACCCTGTGAGGCCGAAGCCAATTTTCCCCACTTGAGGGGAAAAAAATTCCTTCCCGACTCCAATCAGGCAATCAGAATAACTCCCTGGATCAACGACCCCTCTCTAGTAGCTATAGCCTGTAATATTATTACACTCCAGAAATACATCCAGTCCCCTCTTGAATTCCTTTATTGTACTCACCATCACCATCTAATATATCACCTTATGTATTTCGAAAATTAGAGCTGACTGAGCTAAACAGAGTTACTTCATCAATGTCTGTCTGTACTTCAATCATTCAGTTTAAGTCTCGGGCTACACGGCGATATATCGCGCTACAATTTTTATAATGATAGACTATGGTGTCGCACTGCGACATGCCGCTACACGACAGTAGACAAAAATCCATCCAGGGTGGATTTTTCTGCGACTGTTGCATCATAGCATACAAACACAGAAATGCAACAGCACTCTGCAACCAGCACTCTGCCTTGCCTCTATGCTAGGAGTTAACAGAGGCGTCAGTGTACATTTTGATCAAAAGATAATAAGCCACTCGCCGCTCCAAGGCCGCCTCTATGAGTGGTCCTAACACTAAATCCTACCTGTTATGGGCCATGACAGCCACATAAAATCTAGGGAGTGCAGGCCCAGCATGCATGCTGGATCCACCTTGCTTATTAACCCTTTTTGGTGCCATAACAGCCTCCATTAGATCCAGGGATGCAGGTACCAACAGGCATGTTGAGCCCACTATGTACTCCTCCTGGAGCCAAATGGCTACTAGTAGGTACTATGAGTGCAAGTTCAGTTTTATACTTACTCTGATTAAAACCAGCCTCTAGGGCAGAAAACTGGCCGCCACACCTCCAGTATATGTTGCACAGAAAAAAAGGGGGTCAGTCAGCACGTCCCTGTATGCAGTTGCACATAGCCATGACAAAATATACATACAAACACAGAAATGCAACAGCACTCTGCAACCAGCACTCTGTTGTGTCGCAGCATGTCGCAGTGCAACACCATAGACTATCATCATAAAAATTGTTGTGCGACATCAATGACATGCGACAAATGTTGCAATGTAGTTGTGCCCCATGTGTCGCGCAACACATGTCATCAGGTAGCCCTAGCGTTATGCTTTTAAAATTACTGACTACACCACGATTTAACATCTTAGGCCCCTTTCACACGGGCGTGATTTCCGCGCGGGTGCAATGTGTGAGGTGGACGCATTGCACCCACACTGAATCCTGACCCATTCATTTCTATGGGGCTATGCACAAGAGCGGTGATTTTCACGCATCACTTCTGCTTTGCGTGAATCAAGTGCGGATGCAGTGCAATTTTCCCGCAAGGTTTCTTAGAGACGGGACCCGATCTTTATTATTAACATGGTTATAAGGGAAAATAATAGCATTCTCAATTCAGAATGCTTAGTAAAATGTGGATTAAGGGGTTAAAAATAAAAAAAATAAACACACCTTATCCACTTGATCGCACAGTTGCCGATCTCTCCTCTCTTCTTCAAGCATTAGCTACCAGCTAAAGGACCTGTGATGATGTCACATCACATGATCCAATCACATGGTCCATCACCATGGTGATAGACCAGGTGATTGGACCATGTGATGAGCTCGGTGACGTCATCACAGGTCCTTTAGCCGACAGCTAATGAATGAAGAAGAGAGGAGAGATCGGCAACTACGCGATCAAGTGTATATGGGGAGTTAATTTTTTTCATTTTTAACCCCTTAATCCACATTTTACTAAGCATTCTGTTTTGAGAATTAACCATGTGATAAGGGAAAATAATAAAATCTACAGAATACTCAACCCGAAACCAGACTTCAGTCATGAAGTCCGGGTTCGGGTCTGGGTACCAAACATGCAGATTTTTCCCACGCGCGTGCAAAACACATTAAAGCGCTTTGCACTCGCACAAATAAATCGCGCATTTTCCTGCAACGCATCCGCCTCTTATCCAGGCGTCAAACGTGACGCCCGTGTGAAAGAGGCCTTAGTGACCATCCTAATTTGGACCCTAATCAGCAAGTAAGTTTTCAGTTTTCTTCATTATGCATTCGAAGATCCAAGATCCATAATTTTTTTATTTTCATATTGAAACAGCCATCTGATTTTTATGTTTTACTGCTCTTTCAACATTTTTATTTTTCCATTGACGGAGCTGTGTGAGGGCCTGTTTTTTGCAGGATGAGCTGTTTCATTGGTACAATTTAAGTCTTGATCCCTTTTTTTGGAAGAAATGAACAAAAACAGCAATCCTAGCAATGTTTTTTTTTTTTTTTACCGTTTTACCAGTGAAGGATAAATAATATGACAGCTGTATTGTTTGGATTATTACAGAACTTTCTATTGTTATGTGTAGTTTTCCATTTTTTTCACCCCCCCCCCCCCAAAAAAAAATAAAAATTCTACAATACTTTTTAGTCTTGCTAAGGGATTTGAATATCTATTTGTTTGATCGTGTACTGTGCCTGACATTTTACACTAAAAGGCACCTTTTACATCCTGAGATTATATATACATACATACAGTGGCGCACCCAGAGGGGTGGTCCAACGGGTCTGGACCCCCCAGAACCATTCTTTTTTTTAATTTTTTTTTTTTAATCCTACAGGGCCGCACCACGGATCGCACAGGAGGCACGGCCCTGGTTCTAATTGCACTGCGGCGGGGCGCAGGAGTGCATAATTCCCTGGCCCGCCGCCTATCACCACTATAGGCTTTGGGCCGAGTAGGCCTGAGGCCTAAGTGGTGGTAGAAGCCCAGCGCCGCGCAGTGACATCATCGTGCGATGTGCGCGATGACGTAATCGCGCATCTGAGTCGCGCGCCTGCCTCACCATCCAGGACACAGGTAAGTGTTGGCCTGTTTTTTTGTGTGTTTTGTGTGTTTATCTGGGGGAGGGGGAGGATGGCAATTTGGGGGCAAATTAATGGGACAGTGGGGACAAATGGGGGGTAAATTAATTAATATGGGGCAGAGGGGGGGAAATAAATGGATGGCAGTGTGGGGCCAAATTAATTAATATGGGGCATCTAGTGGCACTGGCACCATAGGAGCATTATTTGGGGGCTCTAAAGGGAACTTTTTTCAAGGCAAATTATGGGGGGCACTAGAGGGGAGAGTGGCACTATGGGAGCATTATTTGGGGGCACTATGGGGCAGTGGAGCACTATGGGGGCATTTGGTAGCTCTAAAGGGGACTTTTTTAAATGCATATTATGGGGGGCTTTATGGCATTTTTTACTGACACATTGTTAGAGTCGCTATAGGAGCATTATTTGGGGGCACTATGGGTGAGTGGAGCACTATGGGGGCATTTTGGGGCTCTATTTTTTACTGGCACATTATAGGGGGTCTGAATTCACGGATAATTAGATAAGAGGGTATGCGTCTCAAAGAAGTAAGATTCACGGAAAGCAAAGGGACTCTAAAACTACACTTTATTGTTACATTAAAAAATAGGGGAAGATTCCTGATAAATATAAAGAAGACCAGGGTATGTATACACATCAAAGATACACAAATGCACGTCCTGGGACTTATGCAGTGAGGTCCCTGGAGTGCATGGACAAAACACCGGAGGTATCAGGCGTCAGGTGTGAGACAAATGGTCAAAGAAGGCTGGATGTGGCGACCTGCCTGCTGAGTAAGGTGAGATTGAGGACTAATTTTTGCCCAAAAAAAACAAACGTAGGTATTTACAGCCAGCCACATGCAGCAGCTTCACAGGAGGTGCCAGGTGTTCATTAAACCGTACACCTAACAATCAAGACCCAGTAAAAAAAACAAGGATTCCCACCAAAGGTAGAAGAGTGTTTGTAAGTACTCCCCTGGGGGGTACCATGGAGGGACTAGAGGTGCAAACCCCCCCAAAAAACACTCAGTGGGATGCACACAATCCCAAAGGGAGATGCTGGGTCTAAAAACCTAGAATGCTCATAGACCGGCTGTAAAAGGCTGCCCACTGCTCAACGGAGGGGCATAGCTATAGGGGGTGCAGAGGTAGCAGTCGCCACATAAAAAAACACACAAAGCACTGAGGGAAGGGGGGCCCAAGCTGAATTCTTGTACCAGGGCCCATAAGCCTTTAGCTACACCCCTTTTTTCGCCTAGAAGAAGACTCATCAGGAGCACAGAGACCCTGTCTGCCGTGTACACTAAAGAGCAAGAGCTGTACTACTGGCATGGTGACAGCGTCCGGTGTTAGTTCGGCCGTTAATGTGTGGGGAAGAGGATTACTATAGGGGCATCTTCTGGGGGCACTAAAAAGGGGGATTTTGTTACTGGCAAATAATGGGGGGCACTATGGGGAATGGGGAGAGGAGCACAATGGAGGCATGTGCTGGGGGAACTAAGATGGGGTATTTTATACTGGAACATCATGGGGTCAATACGGGAAAGGGGTAAAGGAGCAATATGGGAGCATTTACTGGGACACTATATAGGTGTATTTTATAGTGGCATAAATTATGGGGACATTAGCTGAACTGTGGGCACTAAGTGGGGGTATTTCTTTTATTGGCATATTATAAGGAAAAGTATTACTACAAGGGGGCATTATGGTGAGCTTTACTACTACTACTGGGGGACTATAGGGAGCATGATTACTATTATGGGCACTATGGGGGCATTATTACTACTAAGTGTGCTCTGGCAGAGAATTATTTCTATTGTGGCATTTTGGGGAGCACTGCTATTTTGGTGGGCATCCTGGCACAGTATCAGCTTAGCACAATTACTTTTGGGGACATTATGTTTATACTACTAGTGTGAGGGATACCATGTACTGGGCATAGCTATTTTTTTAGAGCAGTGTGTGGCAATCATTGCTGAAGGGGCCACTATCTGTGTGATACATATATTTTTCAGGGAACAGTTTCTGCAGTATAGTATTGGGGAACACAGCATGCATAGGATTGGGGATGGCAGGATGGGGTGTTCAGAAGATGTGAAGATGATGGAAAAGTGGGAAACTAATGTCTGTTTGTCAATCTCTGCAGAGACGGGAGATGGCTGAAAAATCATCATGGCGGTCTGGTCGGAATGGAGAAGATGAGGAAAGAGAACGTCTACATCAAAGGTGACATCACTGAATGTAGGAGGTATGTGGCGCTATGTAGGAGAGGAGATGCTCCGGCTCCTCTCCCTGCCATTTGCAGAAGGAGGATTCAGAGCTGGGAGATGACGGGTGGCAGATGGTGGGGGGAACCACAGGCCTTGAGCAGGATCTGGGGAGGGAAGAGAGCGGAGGAGCTTCCTGGCTATAGCCTGCTGTTGTCTATTGTATAATGTGAAGGAAGCAGTGCAGCCAGGACACACCCTCCTCTCTGTAAGATGTGTAGAGCTGGGCCCCCACCCGGACCTACACACCTTCCTCCTCCTCCACTCCTCTTTTGACGCCTTCAGGACTAGGAGGGAGGAAGTGAAACTGCAACAGCTCCTGCCACTGAGCTACACGGGGGACAGTGTGAGTACAGGAGCTTTATGTTGGGCCCTGTATGGTGGAGTATTGGGTACAGTGCGTCTATGTAGGATGAGGGTAAGACTCTTACCTTCAACCTCAACAATATAATTTCAGCTGTGCATTGTTTGTTGGGAGTGGCTTCTTATATGTAGGAGGGGCTTATAACAATGGGCATGGACAACAATTTTTTCTTTTCGGACCCCGCCTAGACAAAATTCCTGGGTGCTCCCCTGCATACATATACACACACACACACTTTGTTGCATGGGTGTCTCATACCAGGAGGAGCAGTTGCTGTTTAACCCAATAGATACTGCAATCACTATTGATAATCTCCCTCATATGTTTCCCCATATGTTTTCTGAGACTTTAGAATGGTGGTGCGCAGTCCATCAGTCAGCACAGTAGTGGAGGCTCATACTCAATCACTCAACATGACAGTCAAGGCGAAATATCAGAACAGATGAGTGCTGTTTCAGATACTGTGGATAAGGGATGGGTTTCCAACTTGGTCAAACTGGGCACTGAGACTAATTATTTTTGTTTTGACACTGTTTGTCCTCTATCAATGTTCAACTGTTTTGTGTTTTATTTGTCTTTTGTGTTTTTCATAAACAGAATTCTCTAGCTTTCCTGATATATATTTTTAATACCAAAGTCTGCAAGTTTTCATCTTAGAATAGTCTATGCTTTATCTACTGCCCCACAACACAGTCAACCACAGTGCCACCAGGGGCGTAGCTATAGAGGGTGCAGAGGTAGCAGTCGCTACCGGGCCCAGGAGCCTGAGGGGGCCCAAAGAGCCTTGTGCCACATAAGAAGACACACAAGGCACTGAGGGAAGGGGGGCCCAAGCTGAACTCTTGCACCAGGGCCCATGACCCTTTGGCTACGCCCCTGAGTGCCACCTTTACAATACCCCACAACACTGCCAACTATAGTACCACTATTACAGTACCTCATAACACAGACAAGCACAGTAATGACAATACAGTGCTCGATGACACAACCAATCACAACGCTGCTATCATAGTGCCCCATAACACAGCCAACGAAATTGCAGCCAATGAACTGTCCCACAACACAGCCACCCACAGAACCACCTTTTCACTACCTAACAAAACAATCACAGTGCTATCTTAACATGCCCCATAACATAGCCAACCACATATATTAGAAACACAGAAGGATGATGGCAGAGAAACACCACATGGTCCATCTAGTCTATGCGTATATAATTTCCTTTTTTATTATCCTAAGATAGATATATGTTTATGCAGCGTGCCCAGAAGAGGGGGAAACAATAAGAGCAATAGTAGTAGCAATAATAGAGGTTATAGTTTCTCACTCTGATGATCTCCTGGACCGTGCAATGAAGATAAGGGCCCACCGTTCTTCCCATTAGGGCATTCCCAAGCTTTGGTGGTTTGGGGTGCTCCTGGTGGTTAGATTTCAAGGTGTGATGATTTCAAGGGGTTAGATTTCAAGGTGTGATGCAGAGTTCTCCGTACTGTAAAGTTCGGGTTCGTACCGGACTTTAGGGTTTTTGGTACCCGGACATTTTCGTAAAAGTTCGGGTTTGAGTTAGTTGTTTGGCCGTTTAATAAAGCTTGTTGAAAGGCTGCAGGGCAGCCAATCAACAAGCATTTAAGATGTGTGCCCTTAGAAGCCACCACAGCCATGCTTACTAATGGCATGGCTGTGATTGGCCAGTGCAGCATGTGACCCAGCCTCTATATAAGCTGAAGTCACGTAGCGCCACACGTCAAGTCAGCTCTTACTAGGGTAGGGATAGGATGCTGCTGCTGTGAGGGAGAGATTAGGAAAGAATCTGATTTCAGAGCTTGGTGTTAAGTCTGCTATCTACAGTGATTATTTTTGTGGGTGAAATGCAACATTTTTGTATCCTGCCCTGAGCCCAGTGACACAGAAAAAAAAGTTTTAATCTGTCTGTTACTAGGGTGGGCGGTGGCAGCCATTTTGTGCAAGGGACAATTCTGAATTTGCAGAATATATTTTCCAGTCAGGTATGCAGTGCAGCAGGAACACACCCTCCAAGCCACTTGTGAATGACTGGCCTGATAACCATTGAAATGTCCCCCCAGAATCTAACAGATTGATTTACTGAATTGATTTCCCTGTCAAATACACAGCGCAGGCCGCAGAATCAAACAGATGGATTTACTGAATTGATTTCACTGTCAGGTATGCAGCACAGGCGTACTTTAAAGAAGAAAAAAAAAATGTGATTATTTTACCTTTTGGGGCCCTTCCACTGGCACATATGCAGTGCAGGTGCACTTAAAAAAATGGGTATATGTCGCCCACTGACCTACAAGAACAGGATAAAATTATTGTCCCTGGCACATATGCAGGTGCAAGTGCACTGCACTTGCAGAAAATGACCGCGACACCCACCTAATTAACAGACGGATTATAACTTATTTTTCTGTGTCACTGTGCTGAGGGCAGGGCACAAAAATGTTGCATTGCACCCACAAAAATAAAATAAAAATTGTGTAGTTCACAGACTTAACACCAATCTCTGATTTCAGATTCTTTCCTATTCTCTCCCTCACAGCAGCAGCATCAGGGCCGGCGCCACCTGTAAGGCGACCTAAAAAAACTTGCGGTAATAGAACGGGGCGGCCGGTGCGCCGCCCCGCTATCATACGCACTGCCTGAGGGGGGTGCGGACGGTGGACCGTACCGGGTGACACCAGTCCCTGGGGTGACACCCGGTGCGGTCGCCCCGCCCCCAGGCGCCAGAGCAGAGTCGCGGCAGCGGAGTGTGCAGGAGGAGGGCGGGCCGGAGTCGTGTCCCGTCCTCCCCTGTTCATCTGATAGGCTGCCGGCCTAGTGCTGGCAGGAAGCCTATCAGAGGCCGGTTCAGGAGGCGCGATGACGTCATCGCACCGCCTGAGCCGTACAGCGCGGGACACGGGTCGGAAGAGGCCTGCATCGCATCGCTGCCATGGAGGTAAGTATGTGTTTTTTTGTGGGGGGTTTTTTTTGTGTTTTTTTTTTTTTTTTAACAAAACAAGTCAGTGTGGAGCGCATATGTGGGGGGGCTACTGGCACATAAGGGGGGGGGGCTACTGGCACATAAGGGGGGCTTGCTGGCACATAAGGGGCTACTGGCACATAAGGGGAGCTACTGGCACATAAGGGGCTTGCTGGCACATAAGGGGGGCTACTGGCACATAAGAGAGGACTGCTGGCACATAAGGGGGCTACTGGCACATAAGGGGGCTACTGGCACATAAGGGGGCTACTGGCACATAAGGGGGACTACTGGTATATAAGGGGCTACTGGCACATAAGTGGGCACTACTGGCACATAAGGGGGGACTACTGGCACATAAGGGGGCACTACTGGCACATAAGGGGGCTACTGGCACATAAGGGGGGACTACTGGCACATAAGGGGTGCTACTGGCACATAAGAGGGCACTCCTGGCACATAAGGGGGCACTCCTGGCACATAAGGGGCACTACTGGCACATAAGGGGACTACTGGCACATAAGGGGGCACTACTGGCACATAAGGGGGCACTACTTTCACATAAGGGGGCACTACTTTCACATAAGGGGGGCTACTGGCACATAAGGGGGGACTTCTGGCATATAAGGGGGCACTACTGGCACATAAGGGAGGCTACTGGCACATAAGGGGGGACTACTGGCACTTAAGGCGGGCTATTATTATTGTTATAAGGCTGCCTCTGTACTATTCTTATGTTAATAGCCCCCACTGTATTAGTATTATTATTTATACAGAGAGGGCCTTTATATTAATGATAATACAGAGCTGTGCTGCCATGTCATGGAGGGGGGGAATTGGGATATACCCTCATCAACAGTGCTGCCATGGAAGGGAAGAAATGTGGTATGGGGGGGGGGGGGGAATGTGCTCTGCAAATGAAGCAGTGTATTATATTATGGGGGCACTAGGAGGAAGGCGGGACAGGAACACTATGGGGGCATTTACTAGGGGCACTATATAGGGGTATTTCATACTGGTACATTATGGGGGCACTCAGCTGGGGCATTACAAGGGGGTATTTTTTGCACTGTCTATTATAAGGAGAATTATTACTACTGGGGGGGGGGGGGGTATTATGGTGGGCTTTATTACTCCCCCATGTTATGACCCCCCAGTCGCAGCACCAGCCTCTCCCTGCTCTGCTATCCCTCTGATCCTTCTCCAAATCCTTATTCTGAAATCTTTCTCTTTAGGATAAAACACATCATCAGCTCCGGCGATCCCCACAATATACCTCTACACCGATCCCCCGGCCAAAGTGTGAAGTACTGCTACAGTACTGTAAGGGCAGATCATCTGATGGAGGGGGGGGGGGGGGCAAAATCCTTGCACCGGCCCTGAGCAGCATCCTATCCCTACACTAGTAAGAGCTGACATGACGTGCGGCGCCACGTGACTCCAGCTTATATAGAGGTTGGGTCACTTGCTGCACTGGCACATCTTAAATGTTTGTTGATTGGCTGCCCTGCTGTTACGGTGGGGGATGACAGGCGTCTCCAGAGCCCCAGTAGCAGAGAGATGGAAAGACGGCACCAACATCTACCCGGACCTTAATGCGAACACCAGATGCACGGAAGCTCCAGGCAGGACAGTACACTGTCTTGTAGAGTAGTCCCACCTCCGGGGAACCAACTCCCTTCCGGAGGACACAAGGGTTGCCACCCGTATGTGAATCAGTCAGTCCGGGTTTGTAATCCTGTGCCCAGGTACAAGCCTTTCTTAGACCCGGGCACAGCGATCATGACCACCCAGATAGCTGCACATCCGGCAGAAGAGGGCATATCTGTAACTAAGTCCATGGCAATGTGTTTCCATGGGGCATCAGGAACTGGAAGGGGTAACAACAGCCCAGGTGGTTTGTTCCTGGAGACTTTATTCTGAGCACAGACAGTGCAGACAGACACATAATCACGCACAACCTTAGACAGTGTGGGCCACCAGTAGTGACGAGACAAAAGTTCTGTGGCCTTGCGGATCCCTGGGTGACCAGCCAGTTTGGAGTTGTGACCCCGTACTAGAATACGTTTTCTCTTGGCAGATGGCACGAATCTCCCCCCGGGAGGGATGTCTTTTACCAGGACAGGAGCCACTGTGATCAAGCGAGCAGGATCTACAATGTACTGGCGCTCCTCCTGCTGGTCAGAGAAGTCAAATGACCGAGGCAGAGAATCCGCCTTGATGTTCTTTTCAACCAGCCGAAAGTGAAGCTCAAAATCAAAACAGGAGAAGAAGAGTGCCCATCTGGCTTGGCAAGGGTTCAGACGCTGGGCCGTCTGCAGATATGTAAGGTTCTTGTGGTTGGTGAAGATTATCACTGGATGATGGGCCCCCTCCAATAGATAACGCCACTCCTCCAAGGCAATTTTTATGGCCAGAAGCTCTCTGTCTCCTATACAGTAATTTCTCTCAAGAGGGGAGAAGAGCTTAGAGAAAAATTCACATTTAAACATCTTGCCCTTGGAACCTTTCTGTAGTAAAACAGCACCGGATTCTATGGAGGAGGTGTCCAATTCTAAAAAGAATTGGCAGGAGACATCGGGATGACAGGTGCAAAAGCAAAGGACCTTTTTAATTGGACAAATGCGGCCTCCACCTCAGGAGTCCAGACTCTGGCATTCACCCATTTCTTAGTAAGAGATCGGAGATGTAAGAGACGAACTGACGATAGAAATATAGCACGAAGACCCTATGGGCGGGGCCAGTCCATTACGGCATTCAATTTTTCAGGATCCATCTGCAATCGGCATCCGAGATTATGTATCCGAGGAATGGTACGGTACATTTTGGCATAAAGTCGATTCTCTCTCAACCGCTGTAAAACCAAACATACATGCTTCCGGTGAATGGTCAAATCTGGAGAATAGATCAGTATATTGTCCAGGTACACTGACATAGAGCAGGTCCCAGAAGATATCGTTTACCAACTCCTGCAATACTGTGGGAGCATTGCACAGACCGAAGGGCATGACAAGATAGTAGTGTCCATCACGAGTGTTGAAAGCAGTCTTCCACTCATCGCCCTTTCGAATGTGGATGAGGTTGTATGCGGATGAGGTTGTATGCGCCGGATCCTGTCAAAGAATTTGGAGATTAGCGGAAGAGGGTATCGATTCTTGACCGTGACCTTATTCAGAACTCGATAGTCGATGCAGGCCCATAAGGATCCATCTTTTTTCTGCACAAAGAAGAACCCGGCGCTGGCTGGTGAAGAAGATTTCCAGATAAACCCCCTCTTGAGATTCTCCTTAATGTAATCAGACATCGCTTGGGTCTCAGGAAGTGAGAGTGTGTAGACTCGAGCGCACGGAGGAGTAGCACCAGGCAGAAGGTCAATCGGATAATGATAAGGACAACGAGGAGGCAGGGTCTCGGCCTCTTTCTTACTAAAGACATCCGCAAAACTGGCATACTGCTGCAGAAGTGCAGGCAGGCCTTCAGGTACAGTAAACGAGGAAGCAGGTCGGAGCTCTGATAAACAGGTAGACTAACAGTCCAGAACTGGAGTGTGCTGACGCAGCCAGGGAAGACCAAGGATAACAGGATTCACGAACCCTGGCAGCACATAGAAGGAGTTCATCTCTGAATGCAGGACCCCTGTTTGCAACTTAAGGGGCATAGTAACAGAGAGCACAGGTTCAGGCAGTGGCAGTCCATTTACGGAAGCCACTGACAGACGCATTTCTAGAAGGATGGTAGGAATCCGGTACTGATGGACCAGAGCTTGCTGAATGAAGTTACCGGCTGACCCAGAATCCAAGAATGCAGGCACAGACAGTGTGACTCCCTTGTGAGAGAGAGTCACCGAAACGGAATGTTTCGGAGAGGACTTCTCCTTGTCTACGGCCACCTCTCCAACTGATCCTAGGCATTGGGGTTTCCCGGCTTCTGTGGACAATTACAGGGTACTTACGTTATAGGGGGGGAAGATAGTGCAGATAGATACCGGGGGCAAGGTAGTAGGACTGGGGGAGGAATGGAAGGAGGGACTAAAACAGTTCAGAAGGAAAGGTGTAGGGTTAAAAATATACAAACACCTCTTAATTGTATGTACACTAATGCCAGAAGCCTGACTAACAAAACTGGGGAACTGGAATTACTGATGTGTGAGGAGGACTATGACATAGTGGGAATAACTGAGACATGGCTGGATGACAGCTATGACTGGGCAGTTAATGTACAGGGGTACAGTCTGTTTAGAAAAGATCGTCAAAACCGGAGAGGGGGAGGGGTCTGTCTCTATGTAAAGTCGTTTCTAAATCCCGTAATTCGAGAATACATCTCTGAGGGACATAAACATGTGGAGTCACTGTGGGTAGAGATACATGGAGCCAAAAACAATAATAAATTACTAATAGGAGTTTACTATAAACCACCTAATATACCAGAGTCCACAGAAAATGTATTACTAAATGAGATAGATAAGGCTGCAAATCATAATGAAGTCGTTATTATGGGGGACTTCAACTACCCAGATATAGACTGGGAAACTGAAAGCTGTACATCCCATAAAGGAAACAGGTTCTTGGCAATAACCAAAGACAATTACCTTTCCCAACTGGTTCAGGGCCCGACTAGAGGGATGGCCATACTGGACTTAGTATTAACCAAAAGACCTGATAGAACAACAGATGTGCAGGTTGGGGGACACCTGGGAAATAGTGACCATAAAGTAATAACCTTCCAATTATCCTTCAAAAGAGCATTTCTACAGGGAGGAACAAAAATACCAAACTTCAAAAAAGCTAAATTTAGTCAACTAAGCGAGGCCATAGGCCTAACTAACTGGGACAAAGTCCTAAAAAACAAAAATACAGCCACAATATGGGAGATCTTTAAAAAAATTCTCTCCTAAATTCTCATTGTGAGAGGTACATACCGTATGGGAATAAAAGGTTAAGGAACAAAAAGAAACCAATGTGGATAAATAGAAATGTAAAGAAAGCAATAAATGACAAAAAGAAAGCATATAAATCACTAAAACAGGAGGGTAGCGAGGAAGCACTGAAAAATTATAAGGAAAAAATAGAACAGGTAAAAAACAAATAAAAGCGGCCAAACTAGAGACCGAGAAATTAATTGCCAAAGAGAGTAAAACTAACCCTAAAATTTTCTTCAATTATATAAATGTTAAAAAGTATAAATCTGAAGGTGTCGGCCTTTTAAGGAGTAATGAAGGGGGAGTTGCAGAGAGCGATGAGGAGAAAACAAAGCTGTTAAATATTTTTTTCTCCAATGTATTCACTGAGGAAAATAAACTGTCAGATGAAATGCTGAATGTAAAAATAAATCCCCCATTAAAAGTGTCCTGTTTGACCCAAGAAGAAGTACAACAGCGACTTAAAAAGATTAAAATAGTCAAATTGCCAGGACCGGATGGCATACACCCCCGTATCCTAAGGGAATTAAGTAATGTCATAGCCAGACCCTTATTTCTGATATTTGCAGACTCCTTACAGACAGGGAATGTCCCACAGGATTGGTGCATATCAAATGTGGTGCCGATATTCAAAAAAGGTCCAAAAACAGAGCCCAGAAACTATAGGCCGGTAAGTTTAACATCTGTTGTGGGGAAACTGTTTGAAGGTTTTCTGAGAGATGCTATCTTAGAGGATCTCAATGGAAATAAGCAAATAACGCCATATCAGCATGGCTTCATGAGGGATCGGTCATGCCAAACGAATTTAATCAGTTTCTATGAGGAGGCAAGTTCTAGACTTGACAGCGGCGAATCAATGGATGTCGTGTATCTGGACTTCTCCAAAGCATTTGACACTGTACCACACAAAAGGTTAGTATATAAAATGAGGATGCTCGGACTGGGAGAAAATGTCTGTAAGTGGGTAAGTAACTGGCTGAGTGAGAGAAAACAGAGGGTGGTTATTAACGGTACACACTCAGATTTGGCAACTGTCAATAGTGGGGTACCTCAGGGGTCAGTACTGGGCCCTATTCTTTTCAATATATTTATTAATGATCTTGTAGAAGGCTTGCATAATAAAATATCAATTTTTGCAGATGAAACTAAACTGTGCAAAGTAATTAACACTTAAGAGGACAATATACTGCTACAGAGGGATCTGGATAGATTGGAGGCTTGGGCAGATAAGTGGCAGATGAGGTTTAACACTGAAAAATGTAAAGTTATGCACATGGGAAGGAATAATGCAAGTCACCCGTACATACTAAATGGTAAAACACTCTGTAACACTGACATGGAAAAGGATCTAGGAATTTTAATAAACTGCAAACTAAGCTTCAAAAACCAGTGTCAGGCAGCTGCGGCCCAGGCCAATAAGATAATGGGTTGCATCAAAAGGGGCATAGATGCCCGTGATGAGAACATAGTCCTACCACTTTACAAATCGCTAGTCAGACCACACATGGAGTACTGTGTACAGTTCTGGGCTCCTGTGAACAAGGTGGACATAGCAGAGCTGGAGAGGGTTAAGAGGAGGGCAACTAAAGTAATAACTGGAATGGGGCAACTACAGTACCCTGAAAGGTTATCAAAATTAGGGTTATTCACTTTAGAAAAAAGACGACTGAGGGGAGATCTAATAACTATGTATAAATATATCAGGGGTCAGTACAGAGATCTCTCCCATCATCTATTTATCCCCAGGACTGTCACTGTGACGAGGGGACATCCTCTGCGTCTGGAGGAAAGAAGGTTTGTACACAAACATAGAAGAGGATTCTTTACGGTAAGAGCAGTGAGACTATGGAACTCTCTGCCTGAGGAGGTGGTGATGGTGAGTACAATAAAGGAATTCAAGAGGGGACTGGATGTATTTCTGGAGTGTAATAATATTACAGGTTATAGCTACTAGAGATGGGTCGTTGATCCAGGGAGTACTTCTTTCCTCTGGATCAACTAGCAGGATGACAGGCCGAACTGGATGGACAGATGTCTTTTTTCAGCCTTATGTACTATGTTACTATGTTACTATGTATTACGCACAAAGTGGGCCTTGCCTCCACGATACAGACACAGGTTCTCTGCTTTGCAGCGTAAATGTTCCTGGTCAGACAATGGAAGGCGCTCTATTTGCATTGGCTCTTCAGATGGGGTGGACACTAGAGGAAGAATCGGCCTCTGGAGGGATGGAGCCAAACGAGGTCTTCTGGTGCATGCGACTAATGATGGACGAATCATCCTGATTTGCGAATGCGATCAAATGTTCACAAACCGCAAGTTCGTGGCGGGTCCCATTCACTTTAATGGCAGGCGAACCTGAAAAACCTTCAGGTCATATTTGTAGCCATCAGATACTTAAACTAGAAGTGCACAAATCGTTCCACAACATGGACAGTGACATACCAGAGGGGGATCAATGGCAAAAATTCCCACAAAAAATATGTATTTTAATCAGGGGCCATTTTTATGCGTCTTAAAGGGAAACTTGGAAAAATGTTTCCTGCTGGAGCCAAAAAATTTTTTATTTTAGGCCACGGCAGTACAAGCCAGAATTATAATGAAGGGTAACGTTAAAACAAACACAAAAAATGTTATTATATGTCAAAATCTAAAAAAGGGGGATTCACCGAGATGTCATCTAGAGGTGGTGATTGTGACCGGATGTTATTACAAAAGGAGGCACGTTGGATTTTTAAGTTAAACACCATCAAGCCATTTGGTTTAAATGATGCTATCTCCTTTGTGCCGTTTATATAACATCCTGGCAATCCCGATTGATCCTCCTTGCCGATGTATATATTTTGGCAATTCTGATTGATCCTTCCTGCGGTGTATATCCCAGGTAATATACATATTACATTTTATTTTGGCCAACATCATATCTCTTATTTATATATGGCCGATCTGCTTAGGTACATATCTGTTGATTCGCCTTGTTGATGAATGTCCCATTCAGCAGCTCCCATAGCTTCACCGGATGTATCCCCCTTCCAATCCTGTTACTTATGGTAACTATGTTACCCTGCGTTGTAGCCACATTTCATATTCCCGTACTGTACTTCGGTGCTCTGCGCTTCCCCCGGGACTCACTCTGTATCCTCCGGCATGTCAGCTGACCCATGACACGGTGCCGTGCCTTCGGCTGGATTGGCTGCCTGTCCGGAGGCTCGTCCAGCGGGGTTATGTCTTTAACCGCTTACCGACCGCCTAACGCAGGATTGCGTCCTGCAGGCGGTCGGTCTATTCCTCTTTGACGCGCGGGCGCGTCATCTCGCGAGAGGCGAGATTTCCTGTGAACGCGCACACGTGTTCACAGGATCACGTCGGGGACAAGGTAAACTACAGCCTGCCAGCGCTGATCGTGCGCTGGCAGGCTGTAGAAGTTAAAAAAGTGGCATATCAGACGCTGTTTTGTTAACAGCGTCTGATATGCTTGCTGATCGTTCCTTTGGTGGTCCCTTTTGCTTGGGACCACCAAAGGAAACTTTTATAAGTGCACCAAATCACCACACAGACCCCCCACCCATCCTCCCCACCCCGTCACTGATTAACCCCTGATTAACCCCCGATCACCCCATGTCACCCCCCTGACACTAATTACCCCCCTGTAAGGCTCATTCAGACGTCCGTATGTGTTTTGCGGATCCATGGATCCGCGGATCCGCAAAACACGGACACCAGCAATGTGCTTTCCGCATTTTGCGGATCCGCACATTGCCAGAACTATATAGAAAATGCCTTTTCTTGTCCGCAATTGCGGACAAGAATAGGACATGCTCTATGTTTTGCGGAGCTGCGGCCGGATGTTTTGGGGCCGAAACCTGGAAGTTTGCGGCCGCAGCTCCGCAAATGCTGATGCGGCGAGCGCATAGTGTGCTCTCCGCATCACCGCCAGCCCCATTCACACTGAATGGGTCCGCATCTATTCCGCAGAATTGCGGAATAGATGCGGACATTTTTGCGGACGTGTGAATGGGGCCTTACTACTTTTTTTTTTGCACATTTTTTGGCAGAGATTTATTCATCCACATTGATCGATGCGAATGAGGAAATCTGTGCCGTTCTTTTTTTTTTTGCACATTTTTGGGCAGAGATTTTTTCATCCACATTGATCGATGCGAATGAAGAAATCTGTGCCGTTCATTTTTTTTCTTTTCAGCCCAGAGGCTGAACGGGGAAAAAAATCTCATTACCCGTATGCTCAATATAAGGAGAATCGCAGAAACTCCTAATGCTGGCCATACGTGTAATGATTGCGGAGACCCTCAAATGCCAGAGCAGTACAAAAACCTCACATGTGACCCCATTTTAGAAAGAAGACACCCCAAGGTATTCCGTGAGGGGTATGGTGAGTTCATGCAAAATTTTATTTTTTGTCACAAGTTTGTGGAACTCGCCATACCCCTCACAGAATACCTTGGGGTGTCTCTTCCACAATGGGGTCACTTGTGGAGTATTTATACTGCCCTGGCATTTTAGGAGTCCTAAAGCGTGAGAATCCAAATGCGTAAAAATGGCCTGTGAAATCCTAAAGGTACTCATTGGTTTTAGGGCCCCTTTGCATCTTGGCTGCAAAAAGTGTCACTCATGTGGTATCGCCGTACTCAGGAGAAGTAGGGCAATGTGTTTTAGGGTGTATTTTACATATACCCATACTGTGTGTGAGAAATATCACTGTAAGCGACAACTTTTTAAATTTTTTTATTCAAAGTTGTCAATTTACAGAGATATTTCTCACACAAAGTATGGGTATATGTAAAATACACCCTAAACACATTGCCCTACTTCTCCTGAGTAGAGCGATACCACATGAGTGACACTTTTTGCAGCCTGAGTGCAAAGGGGCCCAAATTCCAACGAGTACCTTTAGGTTTTATATGGCTGCTCACAATTTAGCCCCACCCAAAATGCCAGAACAGTACAAACACCCACAAATGACCCCATTTTGGAAGAAGACACCCCAAGGTATTCGCTGAGGGCATAGTGAGTCCATGAAAAATTTAACTTTTTGTCAAAAGTTAGCAGAAAGGGAGACTTTATGAGAAAAACAATAAAAATCAATTTCCGCTAACTTGTGCCAAAAAAAAATCTTCTATGAACTCGCCATGCCCCTCACAGAATACCTTAGGGTGTCTTCTCTCAAAATGGGGTCACATGTGGTATTTATACTGCCCTGGCAATTTAGGAGCCCTAAGCGTGAGAAGAAAATTGCGTAAAATGCCCTCCTAAAAGGTACTCATTGGATTTGGGCCCTTTGCGCATCTTGGCTGCAAAAAGTGTCACTCATGTGGTATCTCCGTACTCAGGAGAAGTAGGGCAATGTGTTTTGGGGTGTATTTTTACATATACCCATGTTGGGTGAAAGAAATATCTCTGTAAATTGACAACTTTGAATAAAAAATGTAAAAAGTTGTCGTTTACAGCGATATTTCTCACACGCAGCATGGGTATATGTAAAATACACCCCAAAACACATTGCCCTACTTCTCCTGAGTACGGCACTACATGAGTGACACTTTTGCAGCCTGAGTGCGCAAGGGCCCTAAACCAATGAGTACCTTTAGATTTCACAGGCCATTTTTATGCATTTGGATTCTCACGCTTTAGGAGCTCCTAAAATGCCAGGACAGTATAAATACCCCACATGTGACCCCATTTTGGAAAGAAGACACCCAAGGTATTCCGTGAGGGGCATGGCGAGTTCACAGAATTTTTATTTTTGGCACAAGTTAGCGGAAATTGATATATTTTATTTTTTTATTTTGTTTTTACAAAGTCTCATATTCCACTAACTTGTGACAAAAATAAAATTTTACATGAACTCACCATACCCCTCACGGAATACCTTAGGGTGTCTTCTTTCCAAAATGGGGTCACATGTGGGTATTTATACTGTCCTGGCATTTTAGGAGCCTAAAGCGTGAGAAGAAGTCTGGAATCCAAATGCGTAAAAATGCCCTGTGAAATCCTAAAGGTACTCATTGGTTTTAGGGCCCCTTGTGCACCCAGGCTGCAAAAAGTGGCACACATGTGGTATCGCCGTACTCAGGAGAAGTAGGTCAATGTGTTTTGGGATGTATTTTTATATATACCTATACTGTGTGTGAAAAATATCTCTGTAAGCGACAACTTTTAAAAATTTTTATACAAAGTTGACAATTTACAGAGATATTTCTCTCACCCAACATGGGTATATGTAAAAATACACCCTAAACACATTGCCCTACTTCTCCTGAGTACGGCGATACCACATAAGTGACACTTTTTGCAGCCTGGAGTGCAAAGGGCCCAAATTCAACGAGTACCTTTAGGTTTTACATGGCGACTCACAATTTAGCCCGCCCAAAATGCCAGAACAGTAAACACACCCCACAAATGACCCCATTTCGGAAAGTAGACACCCGAGGTATTCACTGAGGGGCATAGTGAGTCCGTCTGAGATTTCCTTTTTTGCCAGAAGTTAGCAGAAATTGAAACTTTTTTTTTCTCAGAAAGTGTCATTTTCCGCTAACTTGTGAAAAAAATGAAATTATACATGAACTCACCATGCCCCTCCGCGAATACTTTGGGGTGTCTTCTTTCTAAAATGGTGTCATTTGGGGGTATTATACTTTCCTGGCATTCTAGCACCTGAAGAAACATGACAGGTGCTCAGAAAGTCAGAGCTGCTTCAAAATGCCGAAATTCACTTTTTGTACCATAGTTTGTTAACGCTATAACTTTTACCCAAACCAATAAATATACACTTATTGGACTTTTTTTTATCAAAGACATGTAGAACAATAAATTTAGAGAAAAATTTATATAGAAATGTAGTTTTTTTTGAAAAATTTTACAACAGAAAGTGAAAAATGTCATTTTTTTGCAAAAATTTCGGTCATTTTTGATTAATAGCAAAAAAAGTAAAAATGTCAGCAGCAATGAAATACCACCAAATGAAAGCTCTATTAGTGAGAAGAAAAGGAGGTAAAATTCATTTGGGTGGTAAGTTGTATGACGGAGCAATAAACGGTGAAAGTAGTGTAGTGCAGAATTGTAAAAAGTGGCCTGGTCATTAAGGGTGTTTAAGATAGGGGGGCTGAAGTGGTTAAATGCTCGGCGTGCTGCGAGCCGCTTCGCGTCTATCACAGTGCCAAGCATTTTGCACATTTTGCACGCCGTCTCTCAATGTGGTGGGTGACGGCTTAGGCAGCGCTTTAGCTTTTCACAAAAGCCGCTCCTCACACTAGAGGTCCGGCATGAGGCAGGCATAATTGTCCCTTATAGTTCTCTGTTCTGGCCATTACTACACCAGGGTAACTGGCCTGTATATAACTATAGCTCCCTGCCGTTAGTCACGCTATATATGCGTGCAGCACATTGATGGATGTGGCACTTTACTTGGCTCACATTCCTCATACCAGTGGTGCCTATGTGCTCCTGATGAAGTGCACTGAACAGTGCATGGAAACGCGTTAAGCAGTTTCAATCATAGTAGCTGGGATAATTGTGCCATATGATAGTGTTTCTTTAATGCTATCTGGCTACTATAATTTTACAGCTCAGCACCCAATTTGTTTATTTAGTGCAGGGATGGTCATGCGCGCGGCCATCCTCTGTTAATGGTGGTTGTGCTGGGTAACAACGTCTCTATTACCAGTACAATTTGTGCTAGCTGCATGCATATGAGGGACATGTTATTTAAGTGGCGTTGATATACACATTACTGTCCCCCATATTGACACACTACTAGTGTTTAGGCTGTAGCAAGCCTTTTTGCGGGGCATTACCCCCGATTTTGATATATAAGAAAAAAAAATTGTGTTTATTTTAACGTTCCTCTTCATTTTAATTCTGATCAAAATATTGAGGACGTGTACTGCTACACCTATTTTATCAGTCTGTTTCACGGGAGTACAGGCCCCAAAAATTAGGCATTCACCTGACAGAAAAGAACTTGTGATTATGTGGCTGGAGGCTGACGTTCCCCCTACAGTGCACATACATAATGCTGCCATACTGTACACACAATGGGGGCGCGCTGGACTCTACTGTGTGTACTCAGCCCCAATTATCACTGATGGCCACAGCTGTTCATTACAGTACAGAATGAGATAATGTCGCCATACAGTGCACATACATAACGATGCATTACCATGCACAGAGTTAATGGCACCAGTAGTGCACAGTGTCTGCAGAATGGCAATGCTGCAAACAACATCACCAGCAAATGCTGTAATTAATAGAACCGTCATCTGCAGTAAAGATAAGCAAATTGGAGAAGATGAATGTCGCAGCATGGGTCAACGACAAGAGAAAATGAGAGGAAATGAGAGTGTACATGGGGTACTGCAGCTGTGTGATGGGTGACTCGTCCTGCACTAAAGTATATGGAAAGCAATTTATAACAAATTCACTCATTTCTCATATCATCGGTGATCCCCTATAAAAAATGCCACCATAGTGTGCCTTCATACACAATAGTATCGCCACAGTGTGCCCTATAAACAATACCTGCTGAGTGCCCCATACACAATAGTACCACCAAAGTGTGCCCTATGAACAATATCAGCCGAGTGCCCCATACACAATAGTACCACCATAGTGTGCCCTTCTAAACATTACCAACTGAGTGCCCCATACACAATAGTACCGCCATAGTGTCCTCAGTAAACATTACCAGCTGAGTGCCCCATACACAATAGTACCGCCATAGTGTGCCCTTCTAAACATTACCAGCTGAGTGCCCCATACACAATAGTACCGCCATAGTGTGCCCATTTAAACATTGCCTGCTGAGTGCCCCATACACAATAGTACCGCCATAGTGTGCCCTTTAAAACATTAGGGTAGGGATGTGTCTATGTGCTAAACGTCTCCTTGTGCGGTTTCTGTGCTGCAGAAAAGCCCCCTTAGTGTCCAGTAAGCAATACCGCAGATAGATACGGGCTGGTGTGAATTAGTTAGCTTTTTTTGCAGGGTTAGTGCATAGTGTATTCACCTGTATTGAACATCGTCACATAAGCGCGCAGTGTGTGAAACGTAAATACAAAATTTCACCACAACGTAATTCGGTCCATACCGCAAAAAGGACTTTCCCACATATAACTGCAGCGCTGAACGCTGAATATATCTTGATTTTTCTAAAGAAATACGCTACTAAAGGCTTTACCACATATAACTGCAACAGTGAACGGTGAATATATTTTTATTTTTCTACTGATATACATCAATAAAGGTTTTTCAGGATATAAGTACAGCACCGAATGGCAAATGTATATTTCTTTTTCTACTGCAATACGCCAGTAAAGGCTTTACCAGATATAACTGCAACAGTGAACTGAGAATATATTTTTCTTGTAGTACTGAAATACGCCCCTAAACGCTTTTACCAGAAATAACTGCAACAGTGCAGTGCGTATATATATTTTTCTTTTTTTACTGTAATATGCCCCTATACGGTTTTACCAGAAATAACTGCAGAAGTGACCAGAGAATATATTTTTCTTGTTGGACTGAAATATGCCCCTATATGCTTTCACCAGAAATAACTGCAACAATGCAGTGCGTATATATTTTTCTCAGGAGATGTGGTGCGCTCTCCGTGGAAGGTGCAGCACGGACAGCGTCCGGATCCAGGACGCACCAAGGTACTTTAGGAAAACAAGGAAAATGTCCAGCTTCATACACCAACTCGTTCTTTATTGCAAAGCGATAAAAACAGCGGGATACATGTCGCGTCTACGCGTTTCGGATCTCTGTTACAAATACCGATCCTTAATCATGACAAAGCAACATTGGCAAAGCCACACATATATAAGCTAATACACCAGCTGAAACAATTCAGCCTTAATTGGGTGCCGCCCACATATATGTCCAAAGGCTATACACATACAAAATGCTTAAAATGTCAATACATCTAAACATACAATCTATGAAATTAAACATAAGAAAAGATAAAAGCAAGTAATTAATAATGCAGGATCAGATCGTGTTTTTGATTAAGGCCCAGAGGTGCATATGAACCCATTTTAAATATCCATAGAGATTCTCGATTCAAAAGCTTCTTGCGGTGGTCTCCACCCCTAATTGGAGGGGCACTCGTTCTATACCCTGCACTACCATGCTCTCCACACTGCCGGCATGTATGGCCGCAAAATGTAAACTGGCTGCAGACACACCTCTGTCCCGGGAATGAGGGACATCAGAGATGTGTCTGCAGATCCTAATCTTCAAACTGTTTGTTGTGCAGCCAATATATTGTAGGGAGCATGATGTACAGGATATACAGTAAACCACATATGGGGTATTGCAGTTGATATATTGCCGTATAGGGAAAACTTTGTTTTTAGAGAAAGACATTATTTCCTTTCCTACTATCATATGTGTGCAGCAAGTGCAGATTTTATGGCCACATTTGAAGCTGCCTAAATAACGTAACCATGTATGTTGGACTTGCGGTTGATCTCTATACATCGATGGACTAAGTTTAGTTCCTAATGTGGGTGCCTTCCGAGCTACACATTTTATGCCGTGTCCAATAAGAGGCCGCCAATCCTCTTCCATATGGAGTATGGGCAGGTGAGATTTTTACCAGAAATAACTGCAGAAGTGACCAGAGAATATATTTTTCTTGTTGGACTGAAATATGCCCCTATATGCTTTCACCAGAAATAACTGCAACAATGCAGTGCGTATATATTTTTCTTGTTGCACTGAAATACACCTCTATACGCTTTCACCAGAAATAACTGCAACAGTGCAGTGCATATATATTTTTCTTGTTGTACTGAAATATGCCCCTATACGCTTTCAACAGAAATAATGTCAGAAGTAAACTGAGAATATATTTTTCTTTTAGTACTGAATAAGATACTAAGATATAAGCCTCTAAAGGCTTTTCAACATAACACTTGCAGCCCAATAACAAAAAGATGGAATGATAGAGCTGTCTAATGACTATTTGGATCTGCAAATAATCTTTCCCTGTACTTGTAAATCACTTTCGTATCAATGTCCCTAGCGCCTTCTCACATCTCTCCCTGCACTAAGATGCTGTGAAATGATTCCTCACTATCCTTTCCCTGCACTTATAAATCGTTTTTTTCTGTCTTTTTTTTTTCCACAATCGTTTTTCCACTTGCTGTCCCTAGTGCTTTCACACATCTGTCCCTGTGTCTCTGACTGTAAGATGGCCGCCGTATTTATAGGGCTGTGACATCACAGGGATGGCTGGCTGCTGATTGGCTGCATGCAGGCATGTCAATCTGGGTGATCCCGCTTTCCCAGAGTTCCTTGCCCCATGTCCTCAGTCCTCACACGTGTAAACGCCATTTCAGGAAAATTGCGATTCGTTACCACGAAGAGCGAGGAAATTCGCATTCATTGCAAATCGAATTTTTCCTGAAATTCTAAACGAATTCCACTTTGTCAGCTTCGATTTGCTCATCTCTAATGATAGTTCATCAATATCTCATCAAAAACCCCACAAGTGACCCCATTTTAGAAAGAAGACACCCCAAGGTATTCTGTGAGTGGCATGGCGAGTTCATAGAAGATTTTTTTTTTTGGCACAAGTCTCATATTCCACTAACTTGTGCCAAAAAATAAAATTTTACATGAACTCACCATACCCCTCACGGAATGCCTTGGGGTGTCTATTTTCTAAAATGGGGTCACTTGTGGGGTATTTATACTGCCCTGGCATTTTAGGGGTCTCTAAAGCATGAGAAGAAGTCTGGAATTCAAATGCGTAAAAATGCCCTGTGAAATCCCAAAGGTACTCATTGGAATTAAGGCCCCTTTTCGCATCTTGGCTGCAAAAAAAGTGTCATTCATGTGGTATCGCCGTACTCAGGAGAAGTAGGGCAATGTGTTTTGGGGTGTATTTTTTTATATACCCATACTGTGTGTGAAAAATATCTCTGTAAATGACAACTTTTTCCATTTTTTTATACAAAGTTGTCAATTTACAGAGATATTTCTCTCACCCAGCATGGGTATATGTAAAAATACACCCCAAAACACATTACCCTACTTCTTTTAAGTATGGTGATGCCACATGTGTGACACTTTTTTGCAGCTAAGATGCGCAAAGGGGCCCTAATTCCAATGAGTACCTTTTTAGGAGGGCATTTTTAGGCATTTGGATTCCAGACTTTAGGGCCCCTAAAATGCCAGGATAGTATAAATACCCCACAAGTGACCCCATTTTGGAAAGAAGACACCCCAAGGTATTCCATGAGGGGCATGGCGAGTTCATAGAAATTTTTTTTTTTGGCACAAGTTAGCGGAAATTGACTTTATTTTTTTTCTCACAAAGTCTCCCTTTCGCTAACTTGTGACAAAAAGTGCTATCTTTCATGGACTCAATATGCTCCTCAGCGAATACCTTGGGGTGTCTTCTTTCCAAAATGCGGTCACATGTGAGGTGTTTGTACTGTCCTGGCATTTGAGGGTCTCCGCAATCATTACAGTATGGCCATCATTAGGAGTTTCTGCTATTCTCCTTATATTGAGCATATGGGTAATGAGATTTCTTTTTTCCGTTCAGCCTCTAACCTGAATGAAAAAATGAACGGCACAGATTTCTTCATTTGCATCGATCAATGTGGATGAAAAAATCTCTGCCACAAAATATGCAAAAAAAAAAAAAAAAAAGAGGGGCCTGGCGATTGCCAGGACATTGGGGCTCCGCCCAAACGTCTATACCCACTTCAGCTCCTATGTGCTGGCAAACGTGATTTCTCCATTCACATCGATCAATCGATCGTTGTGGAGGAAGACATCTTTCCCAGATTTTTGATACAAAGTGTTTGCCAAAGCATATGAACTCCAACACCTCTCCTCAGCTCATATGCCTGGGCAAACGTACCTATACTGCGAAGAAGAAATCTCATCCTGCAGTGCCGCATACACCGACTTCACATGTAAACTGACAGCAGCGCAATCCTTCTCTCAGAATGCACATCAGTGCTGCAGCGTTTTTGTCGGTTGGTCCAGCTGGAAAGTAAAGGGTGGTTAGTAAAAAATTGTTACTAAAATGTTTAATTTTTTTTTTTGTTTTTTACTTTTCACTCTTTACTTACCTAGCAGAAACCTCTCCTCTCCCATAGGACAATGTGTAAAGTGTAAATCGCACAGAGATGGTGCGAAGTACATTATGCACTTTATCCCAAGTGAAAGGAGAGGTTTCACATATCTGCAGTAGCACACTAGCACCCCTGTGTGTTAGGGTCTCTCAAAACCTAGTATCCTGAGAGACCATTGTGTAAAATCTACCTGTGTCCTGCGGTCCCTACGTCCCTAAGTGTACCTGAGTGTGGTACTTCCGGAAACACTCCCCTAAGCACAAGGCAGGGTGGTCAGGGCAGTCAGGACAGAAATAGCGGGTGTCACGCCTTATTCCACTCCTGCTACAGACACGACATCTTTTTCGGGGTGACGGTTGGGTTGAGGTACCAGCAACGACACTGGGGAAATGTCGCTCGTGTAGACGGCTCACTACACTGTTGGTTGGGGCCACGGAACCTCCTGGATACAGGATGTTCTCGATGATCTCTTCCTGAAATCTGAGGAAGGATCCTGTTCTCCCAGCCTTACTGTAGAGAACAAAACTATTATACATAGCCAATTGAATTAGGTATACAGACACCTTCTTATACCAGCGTCTGGTCCTGTGGGAAAGTAAATAAGGAGCCAACATCTGGTCATTGAAGTCCACCCCTCCCATGAGCAAATTATAGTCGTGGACCGAGAGGGGCTTTTCAATGACACTGGTTGCCCGTTCAATTTGGATTGTCGTGTCTGCGTGAATGGAGGAGAGCATGTAAGCGTCACGCTTGTCTCTCCATTTCACCGCGAGCAGTTCTTTGTTACACAAGGCAGCCCCCTCCCCCCTTGCAAGTCGGGTGGTAACGAGCCGTTTGGGGAAGCCCTGGCGACTAGGTCGCGCGCTGCCACAGCAGCCAATCTGTTCTAGGAACAAATGCCTTAAGAGGGGCACACTTGTGTAGAAATTGTCCACATAAAGATGGTACCCCTTGCCAAAAAAGGGTGACACCAAGACCCATACTTTCTTCCCACTGCTCCCCAGGTAGTCAGGGCAACCGACCGGCTCCAGGTTCTGATCTTTACCCTCATAGACACGAAATTTGTGCGTATAGCCTGTGGCCCTTTCACAGAGCTTATTCAATTTGACCCCATACCGGGCGCGCTTGCTTGGGATGTATTGTTTGAAGCCAAGGCGCCCGGTAAAATGTATCAGGGACTCATCATCAGCAGATGTTTTGCTGCATATTTGATGTTAAAGTGGTCTATGAGGGGCTGAATTTTGTGCAGCCGGTCAAAAGCTGGGTGGCCTCTGGGACGAGAGGTGCTGTTGTCACTAAAGTGCAGGAGACGCATGATGGTCTCAAATCGTGTCCTGGACATGTCAGCAGAGTACACCTGGGCATGTGATGAATTGGGTTCGTGGACCAATATGACCGCAATTCATGCTTTTTTGTTAGGCCCATGTTGAGGAGAAGGCCCAGAAAAGTTTTAATTTTGGGAGCTTGGACGGGTTTCCACCGGAAACACTGGGCATAAAAGCTTCAGGGTTTGCCAGCACCTCAGGGACTCTAAGGGCTCTATGGGTCTGTCTGTGCGGTGGCTGCGACGGTGGAACTACTGCACGTGCCACCGTACCAGCTTCAACTGCCCTTCTGGTGCTCGCTACTTCACCATGTTCTACGGCAGTGCTGGTACTAGGTCCAGGATGGGCTGCGCTGCTGGTGTATGCCTCACCACGTAATCTGACAGCGCCAGCCCCACTCTGCTGCCCTTGAAGCAGATCCTGCGCAACCTGTGGTCTAGCAACACGGGGCCGGGTACGCCTGGTGCTATCAGGGACCTCAACCTCATCGTCCGAACTTTGGGTCAGACTGTCACTGCTTTCTACAGGTTCGTATTCTGACCCGCTGGATTCGTCAGATGAGGGTTCCCATTCCTCATCCGACTGGGCCAGAATCCTGTAAGCCTCTTCAGAAGAATACCCCTTACTTGCCATTTGGACAACTAAATTTAGGGGGTATTGCCTGAGACTACCCAAGAAAAAAAGCAAGCCTGTCTTACAAGTGGGAGGCTAGCGAAGTACAGGAAGCCCCTGCGATTGATAAAAAATATCAAAACTGATTTTTTTTATCGCTGCAGCACTTGTGTAAGTGATTGTGCAGTGATAAAAAAAAAAAAAATTTTGCCACTGCGGCGGGGCGGGCGTGGGTGAACGCACGTGTGGGCGACCGATCAGGCCTGATCGGGCAAACACTGCGTTTTGGGTGGAAGGTGACTAAGGTGACACTAATATATTATATCTGACTGTAATCAGCTCTGATCACTTACAGATACGATAAAGTACCAATGCTGATTAGCAATACGCTAATCAGCGAATCAGTGACTGCGGTGCGGTGGGCTGGGCGCTAATGGAAACTAACTACCTACCAAAGAGGGCCTAAACTAAGCTAAACCTAAAAGTCAATACTGGTGAAAAAAAAAGTGACAGTTTACACTGATCACTTTTTTCCCTTTGACTAGTGATTGACAGGGGTGATCAAGGGGTTAATTGGGGTGATGGGTGGGTGATCTGGGGCTAATTGTGTGTGTGCTTGGTGTACTCAGAGTCACATGTGCTCTCTGCTGGGACCAACCAACGAAAAGGACATAAATATAATGTGTTAGATGGCTTTTGATTCGATTTTTTAAAATTCATCAGCCTGCCAGCGCTGATGACCAACTCCTTCCAAATCTTTTACCGCCGCGCAGTGAGACGCGAGATGACGCGACGATGCATCCAGGAGGAACATCCTGACCGCCCGCAGGACGCATCTCTGCGTTAGGCGTTCGGGAGGTGGTTAAAGTGGTTGTCTGGGTTCAGAGATGAACCTGAACATACCTCCATTTTCACCCAAGCAGCCCCCCCTGACTTGAGCATCGGAGCAGTTCATGCATTTTCCGGAGCTCCAGTGATGAACCGGGCTCTCCATGGGGCTGCCAGAAAGCCCGGTGACATCACCAACACTGATGGGTGGGCTTTAGTGCTGCCCTAGCCTGTAAAATGGCTAAGGCAGCGCTAAAGCACGCCCATCAGAGCCGATGCTAACATCAGAAGTGATGCCTGGGTGAAATTATGGGTATGTCCGGGTTCAGAGCTGAACCACTTTAAGGTCAACAGAGTAAAGCGCCTATGTACATAGAGGGAGTGCCTTAATACATTTTATGCGCATGCAAAAAGCTTTTAGAGAAACTATGAAAACTTAAATAATTAGACGCTGTGTACCCCTGTGCTGCCTCTGTTTTCTTATGTGTCTTTACTACCCTGGTACTACTCCAGGGAGCCGCTGCTGGTTCTCCGTATGAGTTCCCTGCCCGAACTCAAAACAATCTGCTTAGTGGGAAATATAGGGTTAAATGGATTCCCACACTAAAAACAAGACACTTACTTATATAATTGTATAAGATTTACCAGATATCCAACTCTGCAGCCAGTTGATCCGATGTTCCCAGCATACGTTGGTGGTATAGTGCAGGCAAAATACTTGTTCCTATTTTGTAGTAGTACAAGTTACTCGGTCTTCTTGCTTCCCCTCTACTGCACTCGCCGCTCTGGCCAGTAGCTGGCGTGCGCGTGGGGAAGCTAGTAGGAGTTAGTCAGAGAACACTCCTGTGTGACGTCACACCTGTAAGTACGGATGCCTCCAGGGGAAAAAAAAACCTTCCAACTCATTCCTAAACAAACGCGTTTCTTCGTCAGGGATAGGCGAGTGTATTGATTTTCCTTGTTAAATAGGCATTCGGTTCCCATAGTAACTCATAAGCAGAGCAGGGGTAGATCTATTGCTTATCGTTAAAGTTTTCCGGCATTGAGTTCCGTCCTTGGGGCTCAATACCGGAAAAAAACACTTCAGTTATATCCTAATGCATTCTGAATGGAGAGAAATCCATTCAGTATGCATCAGGATGTCTTCAGTTCAGTATGTGAACGGCGTATTGGCCGGAGATAATACCGCGGCATGCTGCGGTATTATCTCCGTCCACAATTCCGGAACACATGCCGGAATGCCGATCCGGTATTATTTTCCATTGCAATGCATTTGTGCAGGATCCGGCATTAAAAATACCGCAATGACAGATCCGGCATTCCGGTCTGCGCATGCGCAGACTTTTAAAAGAGTGAAAAAAATAAATACCAGATCCTTTTTGCCAGATGACGCAACTGGTCACGCAACTGGTGAGTGCCGCAACTACTTTATTTCTACTTTATATGGACTTTTTGCCAGATGACAGTGGAAAAACGGATCCGGTATTGCAATGCATTTTTCTGACCGATCAGGCATTTTTCAGACCTGATCAGTCTGAAAAATACCTGATCAGTCAGAAAAAATTACATACTTTTGCATACAGTTTGCCTGCTAGGCCTGAAGCCTATGGCAGGACCTATGTACTCCGATGCCCCGCCGCCACTGAGCAGAGCGGGGGCACCACAATTGCTGCTGGTCCCGAGGTTCGGGGCTGTGGCAGTTTAATTTGAAGCCCATGCCCTGGATAAAAAGGCCTAGCGACTCCCCTGCTGGACACCCCCATTTTCAATATTTATGGATAATATAGCCGGAAGAGCTCTGTTTTAAAATAAATACTCATAATAAAAATCAGACTTAGAAACATCCTTATAGCGATAGTAATGACAGCCAGTGATATAATGGGAAGCAGGGAATAGATCTACCCCTGCTCTGCTTATGAGTTACTATGGAAACCGAAAGCCTATTTAACAAGGAGAATCAATACATTCGCTAATCCCTGACGAAGAAACACGCTTTTGGGTGGTGTATACTTGGCTAAACTTTAGATTATAATAATCTATAAAGGGCCGAATTTTGTATAATTGATCATATCCAGGATCATTAGGGGGTGGACAATCTGCATTATTGTTATAATGTACAAATTTCAGGAGAAATTTCAGGAGAACTTAACGCAAAACGCTGTACATGTACGGCAGGGAAACTGAGCCAGAACGCATTCTGCCGTACATGCACAGCGTTTATTTAAATGCTCTCTGGCCGAAATCGCGCCTGAAGCGCAACTTACCCCACTGTGTCGGGGACTACACAACTCCCCCTTGACAGCCAGGGACCAATCACCTGTGGTCCCGGCCACAGATCACTGCCACATGTCTTTTCCTCCCTGCGAGCGATCGTGCGCGTGTGCGCATGCGCGCACACATCTCCTCGTCGTGTGGCATCCAGCTCTCACTGAAATGAGAGGATCACAGATGAGAAATAGCTTTCTGTACATAATTAATTGTGATTGGTCCGTTCCTGACAGTGGACCAATCACAATGAGTTATGTACAGAACGCTATTTCTCATTTGCGATCCTCTCATTTCAGTGACAGAAGTGATCGGAGCCAGAGCATGAAACAATGACAGACCTGTGAAGAAAAACATAAAACACACTCCTAAAAGTGCCCCTCATTTGTCCTATGTGCCCCTCATCGCCCCTCATCACCCTTAATTTGTCCCCTGTATCTGTCACTGTGTTCTGTCTGCCAATAGTGACAGCACATCAGCACACACAATTCCCTGTCATCCATACTTTCATTAACCTGTCAAAGCTTTTTGGGAATACATTAGTGTTGTTGGTAAGTTAGTTAGGGAGTTAACAGGGTTAGAGCTCTAGTTTTAGGGTAAGTTAGACTACCATAAAAAAATAATTAAAAAAAATAATAATAAAAAATATATATATTTATATTTATAAATTAAAATAAATAAATAAAAAAATATTAGGGACGACAGTGTTTGTCTCTGATTATAAATACTCCATTTTAAACCACCCCCCCAGACCTCCGAACCTCTATATTCTATCTGTGACCAGTCCTTGTCACTGATCTTGCCAGCAGCGACAAAGTTCTGTCACCAGTGACTGATATAAAGATTCACTGCTTTTGGAGCACTTTTTTTTTCTATTTTTTTCTGAATAAAAAAAAAAAATTACTTTCCAAGTTAGTATTAGGGTTACAAAATGTCTCAACGGGTTTACAGCGCTGAGGAGGCTTTTGCTATACTAGCTTTAGAGCCTGACTGTGACAGTGGAGAAGAAGAAACTTTTCTTATGTAGGAATAATGCAAGTCACCCGTACATACTAAATGGTAAAACACTCAGTAACACTGACATGAAAAAGGATCTAGGAATTTTAATAAATAACAAACTAAGCTGTAAAAACCAGTGTCAGGCAGCTGCTGCTAAGGCCAATAAGATAATGGGTTGCATCAAAAGGGGCATAGATGCCCGTGATGAAAATATAGTCTTACCACTTTATAAATCACTAGTCAGACCACACATGGAGTACTGTGTACAGTTCTGGGCTCCCGTGAACAAGGCAGACATAGCAGAGCTAGAGAGGGTTCAGAGGAGGGCAACTAAAGTAATAACTGGAATGGGGCAACTACAGTACCCGAAAGGGTATCAAAATTAGGGTTATTCACTCTAGAAAAAAGACGACTGAGGGAGATCTAATAACTATGTATAAATATATCAGGGGTCAGTACAAAGATCTCTCCCATCATCTATTTATCCCCAGGACTGTGACTGTGACGAGGGGACATCCTCTGCGTCTGGAGGAAAGAAGGTTTGTACACAAACATAGAAAAGGGTTCTTCACGGTAAGAGCAGTAAGACTATGGAACTCTCTGCCTGAGGAGGTGGTGATGGTGAGTACAATAAAGGAATTCAAGAGGGGCCTGGATGTATTTCTGGAGCGTAATAATATTTCAGGCTATAACTACTAAAGATGGGTCGTTGATCCAGGGAGTTATTCTGACTGCCTGATTGGAGTCGGGAAGGAATTTTTTCCCCTTAAGTGGGGAAAATTGGCTCTGCCTCACAGGGGTTTTTTGCCTTCCTCTGGATCAACTTGCAGGAAACAGGTCGAACTGGATGGACAAATGTCTTTTTTCGGCCTTATATACTATGTTACTATACCTCTTCTTCTGATTCATCAGTTGACAAACCCTCCCATAGACGCAGTAGAGTTAGCAGCGCATCATCTTCTACCAATGACCCCAGCTGGACTTCTGCTACTAACTTTGTACTTCAGGTGCCGGACTTTAAGGCCACTACAGACATTCATACGAACACTGCGGGGTTCAGGGAAGCTCATTTTTTCCACCTTTTTTTTCTGATGAATTGATAGACATGATGGTGGAGCAAACCAATCTTTATGCCAACTCATACTATGCAAGACCCCTTCAGTGGACTCCCACGACCCCTTTGGAAATGAATTTTTTTGGGGGTCTAATATTTAATATGAGGATAATTAAAAAACCATCACTACGTCATATTGGAGTAATGACCATTTACATCACACGACAATATACCGCACCATTATGTCCAGGGCCCGATTCGAAGTTCTCCTGAAATTTCTACAGTATTACAATAATGCAGATTGTCCACCCCCTAATGATCCTGGATATGATCGTTTATACAAAATTCGGCCCATTATAGATTATTATAATCTAAAGTTTAGCCAGGTATACAGCCCCCAAAAGTGTCTGTCCATTGATGAATCCCTTGTGCACTTCAAGGGCAGACTGCATTTTCGCCAATACCTGCCCAACAAACGGGCCAGATATGGCATCAAACTCTACAAACTATGTGAAAGCCAAAGTGGCTATACACATAAATACAGAGTATACGAGGGAAAAGATTAAAAAAATCGAACCCCCAGAGTGCCCCCCTGTCCTTGGAATAGTGTGGGACTTGATTCACCCCCTGCTGCGTCAAGGGTGCTTGACAACTTCTACACAAGTGTCCCAATACTGAAATGCCTGTTTTCCAGAGACACTGTTGCATGCGAAACTATCAAGGCGAAACCAAAAACATCTGCCTAAACATTTTATAGACCAAAGAATAAGAGTGAGGGAAAGCAGGGCAGTTTGCAGTGATAACATGATGCTTGTTAAGTACAAAGACAAGCGTGATGTCTTTGAACTTACTACCATACGTGCTGACAGATCCACCCCTGTTCTAGTTTGTAGATCCACAGAATCAGTGCCCAAACCTGTGTGCATCCAGGACTATAATAAGTTTATGGGAGGGGTGGATCTGTCAGACCAGGTACTGCCCTCCGCAAAACTCGGGCATGGTATAAAAAATTGGCATTGCACCTGACGCAAATTGCCCTCTATAATGCTTTTGTAATATACAGAAGTGCAGGAAACAGAGGAAAATTCCTGCACTTTCAAGAAAAAGTAATAAAGACCTTTTTATTTGGGGAAGAGGAAGGGGAAGGGAGCAGGGCCACAGGAAGTGAGAGCAGAATAATACGAGGACAGCATTTCCCTGGGGTAGTTCCCCCCACAGAGACACAAAAAAGGTATCGGGTATGCTCCAGAAATGGAATCAGGAAAGATTTATCATTGTGAGACGTGTCCCTCAAAGCCAGGTCTTTGCAGAAAAGATTGTTTTAGAATCTACCACACCTCTGTTGACTTTTAACTAAACCCCCTTTGATCATTTTATAAAACACCCCCTTGAAACTGTATAGTGGTAAAAAATCTAATTTCCCCTTTCTCCACATTTTTTGTTTTATAAAAGGGGAATAGAACTTTATATGTTCTGGTAGCTCAGAGCCTCTGCAATGTGATGAAATATAATATTCAACATATTTCTTTCTTTGATATAATTTAAGACCCTTGTTTCTTTTAGCTGCTATATTTAGCGACTATGTCCTACCATATAAAGCTGTTACATATATATATATATATATATATGTATATATATTATTTGTAGGATACTATATATAGTATTTGTAGGATATGGAATACATAAGCTGTTGCTTATCAGTACACTGAACTTTACAGTGTGCCCATACAGCAGTTTACGGTCACATATAAAGTGTTGCAATATTCAGGAGAAGATGGGTAACAAATTGTGGGTGTAATTTACTCTGTTATACATTGAGAAATTAAATAATGTGGGCCTAAAGAGACATTTTCTTGTAAAAAATAAAATTTTTCATTTTCACAGCCAAATATTTCTAAATTCTATGAATCACTTGTTGGCTCAAAGTGCTCGCTACATGCCTTGAAAAATTCCTTGGGGGTTGTTGTTTCCAAAATGGGGTCACTTCTTGGGGTTTTCCACTGTAGGGGTACCTCAGGGTGTCTTCAAATGTGACATGGCACCTGAAAATTATTCCAGCAAAATCTGCCCTCCAAAAGCTATATGGCGGTCCTTGCCTTTTGAACCCTCCCATGTGCCCATACAGCAGTTTACGACCACATGTGGGGTGTTTCTGTAAACTGCAGAATCAGGGCAATAAATATTGAGTTTTGTTTGGCTGTTAATCCTTGCTTTGTTAGCGGAAAAAATGATTAACCCCTTAAGGACAAGGCCATATTTCACCTTAAGAACCAGGCCATTTTTTGCAAATCTGACCATGTGGTGATAACTTTAAAACGCTTTTATTTATCCAGGCCATTCTGAGCTTGTTTTTTTCGTCACATATTGTACTTCATGACAATGGTAAAATTGAGTCAAAAAAGTTCATTTTTGTTTATAAAAAATACCAAATTTACCAAAAATTTTGAAAAATGTGCTAATTTCCAAGTTTCAATTTCTCTACTTCTATAACACATAGAAATAATACATTACCCATATGTCAACTTCATGTATGGATCATTTTGGGAATGCCATTTTATTTTTTGGGGACGTTACAAGGCTTAGAAGTTTAGAAGCAAATCTTGAAATTTTTCAATTTTCCAAAACCCACTTTTTAAGGACCAGTTCAGGTCTGAACTCACTTTGTGAGGCTGACATAATAAAAACCACCCAAAAATGACCCCATTCTAGAAACTACACCCCTCAAGGTATTCAAAACTGATTTTACAAATGTCGTTTACCCCCTTAGGTGTTCCACAAGAGTTAATGGCAAATGGAGATAAAATTTCTGAATTTCGATTTTTTGGCAAATTTTACATTTTAATAAATTTTTTCAAGTAACAAAGCAAGGGTTAATAGCCAAACAAAACTCAATATTTATTGCCCTGATTCTGTAGTTTATAGAAACTTCCCATATGTGGTCGTAAACTGCTGTATGGCCATATATATATATTTTCTTTCTCCTCACGAAACTACTACTAGTATGGACAAATGGCAGGGCACAGAAGGAAGGGAACGCCATATGGCTTTTGGAAGGCAGATTTTACTAAATTAGTTTTTAGACACCATATCCCATTTGAAGCCCCCCTGATGCACCCCTACAGTAGAAACTCCAAAAACTGACCCCATTTTGGAAACTACAAGATAAGGTGGCAGTATTATTGGTACTATTTTAGGGTAAATATGATTTTTGGTTGCTCTATATTATACCTTTTTTGAGGAAAGGTAATAAAAAATAGAAATTCTGAAATTTCATCTCTATTTGCCAATAACTCTTGTGGTACACCTAAAGGGTTAACAAAGTTTGTAAAATCAGTTTTGAATCCCTTGAGGGTTGTACTTTCTTAGATGGAGTCACTTTTTTGAATTTGTACTCTAGGGGTGCATCAGGCGGGCCTCAAATGGGACATGGTGTCAAAAAACCAGTACATCAAAATCTGCCTTCCAAAAACCATATGGCGTTCCCTTCCTTCTGTGCCCTGCCGTTTGACCACATATGGGGTGTTTCTATAAACTACAGAATCAGGGCAATATATATTGAGTTTTGTTTGGCTGTTAACCCTTGATTTGTTACTGGAAAAATTGATTAAAATGTAAAATTTGCAAAAAAAATAGCTGTTTTGGGACAGTTTTTATTTTTTGTTATTTACATAGTTGATCTGACAGGTTGGATCGTGTGCTATTTCTGTAGAGCAGGTTGTTACGGATGCGACAATACCAAATATGACTACTTTTGGGGGTTTTTGTTTCAGTTTTACATAATAGAGCATTTTTGAGAAAAATTATTTTTTAGTGTCTCCACATTCTGAAAGCCATATTTTTTTGGGGGTGACTGTCTTATGTAAGGGGTAATTTTTTGCAGGATGAGATGGCGGTTTGATTGGCACTATCTTGGGGTACATATGTCATTTTGCTCGCTTGCTATTACACTTTTTGTGATATAAGGTGACAAAAATGGCTTTTGACACCATATTTATATGTATTTTTTTGCTGTGTTCACCTGAGGGGTTAAGTCATGTGTTATTTTTATAGAGCAGGTTGTTACAGAGGCGGCTATAGCTAATATGTATACTTTTTATTTATTTAAGTTTTACACATCAAAAAATCATGTTTTAATGTCTCCATAGTCTGAGAGCCATATTTTTTTATTTTTTTGGCCAATTGTCCTATGTAGGGTATCATTTTTTGCGGGATGAGATGACGGTTTGATTGGCACTATTTTGGGAGGCATATAACTTTTTGATCGCTTGCTATTACACTTTTTGTGATGTGAGGTTACAAAATATTTTTTTTCTACACTGTTTTTATTTAATTTTTTACGGTATGTACCTTAGGGGTTAGATCATGTGATATTTTTATAGAGCAGGTTGTTCAGGATGCAGGGATACCTAATATGTATACTTTTTCATTTTAATTTTACTTTAACACAATAACAGCATTTTAGAAAAAAAAAATCATGTTTCAGTGTCTCCATAGTCTGAGAGCCATATTTTTTAATTTTTATTGGCGATTGTGCTATGTAGGGTCTTATTTTTTGTGGGATGAGATAGCGGTTTTTTTGGTACTATTTTGGGAGGCATACGCCTTTTTGATAGCTTGGTATTACACTTTTTGTGATGTAAGGTGACAAAAAAGGGCTTATTTTTATCTTTTTTGTAGTGTTCACCTGAGGGGTTATGTCATGTGATATTTTTTATAGAGCAGGTTTTTACGGACACTATGTGTAGTTTATTTTATTTTTGCAATTTTTATTCAGAGATAAATGTTTTTTTTTCTTTTTACCTTTTTTTCATTTTTTGTTACATTTTTTGACCCAGACCCACTTGGTTCTTGAAGATCCAGTGGGTCTGATGTCTGTATAATACAGTACAGTACACTATATAGTGTACTGTACTGTATTTTTTTACGTTACACAGTATGATCAGACTTCTGCCTTTAGCAGAAGTCTGATCAGAGTTACTATTACCATACCAAGCAGGACGCCTGTGACCGCAGCATGGAAGGGGTTAAACGGCTGACATCACAGCACAGATGTCAGCAGTTTATAGCAGAGTGTCAGCAATGTGCTGACACTCTGCTATACCCACTGGTCACCAATGAATATTAGAGAGGAGGCCGGCTCCCGCTTCCTATAGCGCCACCCGCACCTTCCCCCTGCACCGCCCACCGACTATCCAAAGAGGGCTACGGGGGGGCGATAAAAAGTAAAAAATTAAAATTTTTAAGTTTCTGATCCCCGCGGTCACAGACCACGGGGATCAGAAACTTCAGATAGGTCTGAATTGACCTGCGGTTTGCAGCGATCGCCGATACGGGGGGGGGACCCCCCTCGGCATTGTAACAAGGTACCTGCTGAATGAGTTCAGCAGGTACTTTGTTCCAATCACCGCACACTGCATAGCGGTGATCGAAAATACACAGGGCATACAGAGTTTTGAATACCTTGAGGCATGTAATTTCTAAAATGGGGTCATTTTTGGGTGGTTTCTATTATGTAAGCCTCACAAAATGACTTCAGACCTCAACTGGTACTTAAAAAGTTGGTTTTGGAAATTTTCAGAAAAATTTAAAGATGTGCTTCTAAACTTCTAAGCCTTCTAACGTCCCCAAAAAATAAAATGGCATTCACAAAATGATCTAAACATGAAGTAGACATATGGGAAATGTAAAGTAATAACTATTATATGAGGTATCACTATCTGTTTTAAAAGCAGAGGAATTGAAATTTTTAAATTTTTTGGTACATTTGGTATTTTTTATAAATAAAAATAAAATATTTAGTTTCAAATTTACCACTGTCATGGAGTACAATATGTGAAAGCATTTTAAAGTTATCGCCACATAAATTGAGATAAAAGTCAGATTTGCAAAAAATGGCCCGGTCCTTAAGTTGAAAAATGGCCCGGTCCTTAAGGGGTTAAAAGTGCAATCAATAGTTAAACTAAAATATCACCCTTTATGATATAATGGAAACACTATATTTTTACTTTTCCAGTGTAGACAAAAAGAATGGGCAATACAAAATTGTGAAATACTGTACTGTGGTGAAAAAGGTACAGCATAAAAACCAACACTACTTCCTCTCTGACCAATATAACATAGTAACATAGTATATAAGACCGAAAAAAGACATTTGTCCATCCAGTTCGGCCTGTTTCCTACAAGTTGATCCAGAGGAAGGCAAAAAACCCCTGTGAGGCAGAAGCCAATTTTCCCCACTTAAGGGGAAAAAAATTCCTTCCCGACTCCAATCAGGCAATCAGAATAACTCCCTGGATCAACGACCCCTCTCTAGTAGCTGTAGCCTGTAATATTATTACACTCCAGAAATAAATCCAGTCCCCTCTTGAATTCCTTTATTGTACTCACCATCACTACCTCCTCAGGCAGAGAGTTCCATAGTCTCACTGCTCTTACAGTGAAGAATCCTTTTCTATGTTTGTGTACAAACCTTCTTTCCTCCAGACGCAGAGGATGTCCCCTTGTCATAGTCACAGTCCTGGGGATAAATAGATGATGGGACAGATCTCTGTACTGACCCCTGAAATATTTATACATAGTTATTAGATCTCCCCTCAGTCGTCTTTTTTCTAAAGTGAATAACCCTAATTTTGATAACCTTTCAGCGTACTGTAGATCCCTCATTCCAGTTATTACTTTAGTTGCCCTCCTCTGAACCCTCTCCAGCTCTGCTATGTCTGTCTTTTTCACAGGAGCCCAGAACTGTACACTGTACTCCATGTGTGGTCTGACTAGTGATTTGTAAAGTGGTAGGACTATGTTCTCATCACGGACGTCTATGCCCCTTTTGATGCAACCCATTATCTTATTGGCCTTGGCAGTAGCTGCCTGACACTGGTTTTTGCAGCTTAATTTGCTGTTTATTAAAATTCCTAGATGCTTTTCCATGTCAGTGTTACCGAGTGTTTTACCATTTAATATGTACGGGTGACTTGCATTATTCCTTCCCATGTGCATAACTTTACATTTGTCAGTGTTAAACCTCATCTGCCATTTTTCTACCCAAGCCTCCAGTCTATCCAGATCCCTCTGTAGCAGAAAACTCCCCTCTTCAGTGTTAATTACTTTACACAGTTTAGTGTCATCTGCAAAAATAGACATTTTACTGTGCAGGCCTTCTACAAGATCATTAATAAATATATTGAAGAGAATAGGGCCCAATACTGACCCCTATGGTACCCCACTAGTTACAGTGACCCAATCTGAGTATCTACCGTTAATAACCACCCTCTGTTTTCTGTCACTCAGCCAGTTACTTACCCACATACAGACATTTTCTCCCAGTCCGAGCATTCTCATTTTATATACTAACCTTTTATGAGGTACGGTGTCAAATGCTTTGGAGAAGTCCAGATATACGACATCCATTGATTCGCCGCTGTCATCTACGATAAAGAGAGTCTGTGATCAGGAAGTTCTATGTTAAACTGGGCACGATGCCGTGTAAGTTTAAGCTCAGCTGAATCTAATGATGGCTTTTATTTCGCCATACCTTGCTTCATATTGGAGAAAAGTTCTTATAAGGTGCAATGCACACAACTGTATCTATTTAGTGGTCTGCAAAACACGGATACTGACCGTGTGCGCTCTGCAATTTCGCATTCCACACATCCCACCATATGTTAAAAATGTCTATTCTTGTCCGCAAAATGGATGTTCTATTTTATTTTTTTGCTGGAAGTTGGAATGGACATATGAATGCGAACAGCACACGTTGTACTGTCTGCTTTTTTTGCGGCCCCATCAAAATGAATAGGTCCGCATCCGATCTGCAAATGTGGATCAGATGCAGACCACGGTTGTGTGCATGTGGCCTAATCCATATGCAAATAAGCAGATAAATGTAATGATACCTTTCAATTAGCGATCTATTGCTTCATACAGGAGAAAAAGTATGTTTGATCCTTAGCGTTTGTGCAAATCAACGTGTGCGGCCCGTGCCCATGCTGCAGACCGCAAATAGCGGTCTGCATTGCATGGGCACGACTATGTGCCCGCTGTTTGCAGACCTAGACCCATTTACTTGAATGGGTCCGCGATCTGCAACATTCTATCCATACAGCAAAAAAATCGAACATGTTCTATTTTTTTGAAGTGCGGAGGCACAGACCAAAATATCATGGAAAGGCTCTTTAGTGCTTCAATGGGGTTACGCTCCGCACCTCAGCTCCGCACGTCTTCATGCTTCTGCACCGCACTCTACATCCGTAATATGGAGCAAACAAGGCCCCTATATTTCGGACCTGCTCTTTGCGGGCTGCAATATGGGCCGCACCTGTTTGTGTACATGGGCCCTTATGAAAATAAGCAGTTAAGTGCAGACCAGAGGTCAGACCAAAGTCACTCTGTGCACCCTTACTCCTCCTGTTTCCTCTGCGGGCTCCTCCCTCTCTTTTTTGATTGACCAGGCCAGGTGAGATGATTATGAAAGAACCTATACTGCCTATCAAAAACAAGGGGGAGGGGATGGCAGAGCAAGCAGGAGGAGCAAGGGAGCACAGAGTAGCTTGGGCCTGCCCTCAGTGCAGTTAACTGCTCATGTATAAGGATCATTTTTTTTCTAAAAGGAAGTTGTTTTGCTGATAAGACTAAGACTTCAGGCTCGGATACGTTTTAAAGGCAGACTCAAAACTAAAACTACAGCTACTCTTCAAAAGAAGGTTTATAATATGATTTTATTAAATGTAATAAGGAGTATATACATATAGCGATATAATGTCCTTCTTTAACACTTCTTTATATACAAAGAATAAAGGACATAACATACAACTATATCAACTGGATTCCTGAATACATCCAGAATGAAGGTACATACATCACCAATTGAGTTAACATCATCTGTCAGTGACACATTAGCTGGGAAGCCCTTTTCAGCGAAAGCAGTCATAGTCTTGATCGGTTAGGTCCATACACAAGACGTCTCCCTGCAGGATGGATGAGCTTCTGACTACCCCCCCCAAAGGGTAACAGCTTTTATATAGATTTAAATAAAGAACTTCATTCCCTAGTAGAGTGAATACAACACATGCACAGTACAAGGGTCACCAGGAGCTTCACAGGCCAGAAACAAAATGGAATCCAAATGATCAGAAACTAAAGGGGTTATTTATTAAGAACGGCATTTTAGATATTTTATGAAGAGGCGAAGAACTTCAACGGATCCTTTTTCTATGCCTGTAATGGTAAATGAGACGGACCTACCGGCCCACCTCCCTTCCACACCACACCCACTTATTCAGACCTGGTGTGAGCGTGGAAAAGTCGCAGATTGCGGCACAACTAACCGTTGCTCAACAATCTTCACCTAAAATACGTCTAATTTAGGCTAAGGTTAAAAAAAGATACAAGTCCACCAAGTAAACAGATTGTCCTACAGTATGAAAAAATTGAAAAATAATATCTGATACTAAGATCTCTGTCTCACTTCTGTGCTTTCTGTTTGATGTTCGAATCATCAGGGCACTCAATAGGCTAGATACATTCTGCTCTGCCGGATGGTTTGAAATGCTCCACTGAACATATCTCACAGATACGTGCAACTGTATATATAAGGCATATATGTCAAGTATATACACACTGTACAAGGGACATTATTTAACCATTTTTTTTTAACCTAAAAGACATTCAAAAGTATGAAAAAAGCAACCCAAAGTGGGCCTTTTGTCATATGCTTTTTTTGCCAGACATCAGGCTATGTAAACGTTAGCATACTATAGGACAGGTATCAGAAACCTTCAATTGCACAGCATGCACACTTACTGTTCTGTTCTTGTAAATCTCATAGGAGTGAAAGGAGGATTCTGGAAGTTGTAGTTTCAGAGAAGCCGGAGTGACGGAGGTTGCTGATCCCTGTTGTAGGGCAATACACTCTGGCACCCCATGCATGGAGGAGGGAACTCCCTCTATGATGTCCATATGTCTTAATAGGACATATGGAGGGTGGTTCTCCTTATGAGACAATCCCTTTTAAAATCAGGCTTTGTTGGCATTACATATAATAATGTCTAGACAATGCTCATATCTGTGCATCTTTCTTACTATGTTGGTGTTGCTTTTTCTTACTTTTTTTTTTAGAGACACCTTAAATCGGTATAAATCAGGGCCCCATATGTGAGTCAAGTGATTACATTCTTGCTAAATGTTTTACTTATTTGACTTCCTTAGCAATAAAAGTTGGCAGCAATGAAAACAAACTGGCACATGGCCTTAGGTAATAAATCCAATGATAAGACTGAATGAAATCTTTTTTCTTTCTGTTAATCTGACTTGAAGCCAGGCTTGACTCAGTGCCTTAACCATGCAAGTTCTGTATGTAATGTAGGCATATTATGTATCAACATGGGAGTAGCTAAAGGCTCATGAGCCCTGGTGCAAGAGTTCAGCTTGGGCTACAAAGCACTGAGGGAAGGGGGTTCCCTCAGTGCTTTGTGGCAAGGGGCAGGGGTGCTCCTAGCCTTTCTGCTTCCTGAGGCAAAAATTGAAATGGCACCTGCTCCATGCCAAATTCTCGATCTAACCCCTTCCCTCTTGCCTTACTGTTAAAGACATACTTGGAAAATATGACATACATCTCTACAAAACATACAGGGTAAGACAGCGCCACATACCTTTTAAATCCAGTCACGTCTCCTCTTTTATAGATTTTCTCTTTCCTCGTCTTCTCCATTTGGACCAGACCGCTATGATGATTTTTTCAGCCATCACTTCTCACTTCACATCTCTGCGGAGTTTGACAAAAAGACATCTTAGTTTCCTACTTTTCCATCATCCTCCCTCCTTCTCAACACCCCAATACTGTTCCCATTGTGCTCCCCAATACTATACTGCAAAAAAAGATAATCCTGCTAAAAATACTAGTACCATGCAAACAGTGCCATTTTGTCCCCCAGTGCCCTAAGAAATAACTTTACACAGCAAATAGTGTCCCTGACACTAATAGTGTAAACATAATATCCCCCCAAAAAAATAAAAAATAAAAATAATTGTGAAAGCTGATAATGTGACAGGATGCCCCCCACAGTAACAGTGCTCCCCAAAGTCCCACCAATAGAAATAATTATCTGCCAGAGTACACTTAGTGTTAACAGTGCCCCCAATAGTAATAATGTCCCCATAGTGCCCATCCTAGTAATCATGTTCCCATAGTCCCCCACTATTAATAATTCTCCTTATAATGTGTGCCAGTAGAAAAATACCCCCTTATATTATGCACCAGTACAAAAATAACCTCTTACAGTGTACAGCAGTAATAAAAATACCACCTTATAGTGTGTGCCAGTACAAAAAATACCCCTTTATAATGTGTGCCAGTACAAAAAATCCACCCTTATAATGTGTGCCAGTAAAAAAAATCCCCCCTTACCTTTCAAATCAGATCCCCATATCACACCTCAGATCAGACCCCATATCAGATCTCAGATCAGAACCCAATATTGATCCTCAAATCAAACCCCCATATCAGATCCTCAAATCATATCCCCATCAGACCTCCATGTTCGACCCCCATATCAGACCCCCTTTAGACCTCCATGTCAGACCCCCATATCAGGTACTGAGATCAGACCCCATATCATACTCTAATATCAGACCTCAGATCAGACCCCATATCAGATCCTCAGATCAGACCCCCTTTAGACCTCCATGTCAGACCCCCATATCAGATACTGAGATCAGACCCCATATCATACTCTAATATCAGACCTCAGATCAGACCCCATATCAGATCCTCAGATCAGACCCCCCATATCAGACCCCAATATCAAACACCCATATCAGATCCTCAGACCTCCTTATCAGTTCCTCTGACTCCCATATCAGATCCTCAGACCCCATATCAAATCATCAGACTCCCTTATCAGATCCTTAGACTCCCTTATCATATCCTCAGACTCTCATATAAGACCTCCATATTAGATCCTCAGACCCTCATATCAAACCTCAAATAAGACCCCCATCAGACTTCCTTGTTAGACCCCCATATCAGACCTCAGATCAGACCCCCTTTAGACCTCCGTGTCTGACCCCTATATCATACTCAGATCAGGCCCCATATCAGACTCTAATATCAGACCTCAGATCAGACCCCATATCAGATCCTCAGATCAGATCCCCCATATCAGACCTCAGATCAGACCCTAATATCAGATTCTCAGACCCCCTTATCAGTTCCTGTGACACCCATATCAGATCCTCAGACACCAATATCAAACCTCAGGTGAGACCCCCATCAGACCTCCATGTTGCTCCTCCAGCAGTTTTTTTTATTAGTACCACTTAACTTTACAGCCTTCTGTTGCCCTTGTCCCAAGTTCCCAACTTTTGAGATGTGTTAGTGCCATGAAGTTCAATTTTTTTTAAATGAAATCTGATATGTATTCTATGATCTATTGTGAATAAAATATGGGGGTCATTTATCATTGAGGTTGTTTTTGTATCAGTTTTAAGTCTGGCTTTACTTTATGTGCCTGCACCAAATTTATCAAATGGTGCACTTTAATAATATATCTGGCATGAGTGTAATGTGGTTTACACCTTTAGATATAAATGTAGACCAAGGGGGTTGGCCGGCATAGGATCTGACTCGTGCAAAAGTCACACATAGTAAATGTGCCATAATCTTACTTTTAGCTCTTAAACATAGACCACTGTGAAAAGAGGCAAGAATCCCGAAATGTCGCAAATTTAGGCCTCATGCACATGACAGTATGTATTTTGCAGTCCGCAAAAAAACGTATCCGCAAAAAATATGGATGACGTCCATGTGCATTCCGTATTTTGAGGAACTGAACAGCTTGCCCCTAATAGAACAATACTATCCTTGTCCATAATGCGGACAATAATAGGACATGTTCTATTTTTTTGGGGAACGAAAATACGGACATACGTTTTTTTTGCGGACCCATTGAAATAAATAGTTCCGCATACGGTCCACAAAAAAACTAGAATGGTCACGGAAAGAAAATACGTTCGTGTGCATAAGGCCTTAACCAAATGTTGCAGAAAATGTTGCAGTTGCCATGAGTCCACAAAACTGACATATCTACACATATATACTGTATATATGTTGCAGGGAAATGATTAAAAAAGGGATTTGATCAAATCTCTAAGGGAAATGATCAAAATGGAGATTTGATCAAATCCCTAAGGGAAATAGCTACTACAACATTTACCGAAACAGTTCTCCGAACTAACCTAAGTCTGTGTGAGATTGCAGGAAAATTATACTTATTTGGAGGTCAAAGATTTAAGAAGTGTTCTTGTAAATAATCCAAAATACAATGTAAAAAAAAAGAAGTGCCTGTAAAAAAAGTTACGTACTTTGTAACTCGAAATGCCACAAATCAACAACGTGTTTTAATAAAAATGAATGAACATTGTTATTTATTAATAATATTCACTAAAAATGTTTAAAATTTCACTAAAAATATCCTTTTTGTTTTTTAAAAATATCAGCTTAAGTACCTATTTCTTACAATATTATTTCAAATTATTATTATATTATCAAAAATATTAAACTTTTCACTAAAACAGTTAAGGGATTTGATCAAATCACTTACTTTCTTTAGGGAACATCATCTTCCGTGAATTGATCATCTCCCTTAGGGATTTGATCAAATCTCCATTTTCATCTTAGGGATTTGATCAAATCTCCATTTTCATCATTTCTCTGCAAAATATAGATATATATATATATATATATATATATATATATATATAAACACACTCAGAGAGAGTGAAGGGAAAGAACAAAGAAGAATTGTGTGTGTAGAATAGAGCCAGGTAGGGAAGCTGACAGCCAGAGAGAAAGGAGTGAGGTAACATAGTAACATAGTAACATAGTTTATAAGGCTGAAATAAGACATCTGTACATCTAGTTCAGCCTGTTATCCTGCAAGTTGATCCAGAGGAAGGAAAAAAAATAAAAAACTGTGAGGTAGAAGCCAATTTTCCTCACTTTAGGGGAAAAAATTCCTTCCTGACTCAATCAGGCATTTAGAATAACTCCCAGTCCCTGGATCAACCACCCATCTCTAGTAGCTATAGCTTGTAATATTATTACACTTCAGAAATACATCCAGGCCCCTCTTGAACTCTTTAAGTGAACTCACCATCACCACCTCCTCAGGCATAGAGTTCCATAGTCTCACTGTTCCTACCGTAAAGAATCCTCTTCTATGTTTGTGTACAAACCTTCTTTCCTCCAGATGCACAGGATGTCCCCTCATCACAATCACAGTCTTGCGGCAAAATAGATGATGGGAGAGATCTCTGTACTGACACCTGATATATTTATAGATAGTTATTAGACCTCCCCTCAGTCATCTTTTTTAGGGGAAAATATGCTGCCTGACACTGGTTTCTACTGCTTAGTTTGCTGTTCAGTGTTCACTAAAATTCCTAGGTCCTTTTCCATGTCAGTGTTACCCAGTCTTTTACCATTTAGTAAGTACTGGTGACTTGCATTATTCTTTCCTATGTGCATAACCTTACATTTGTCAGTGTTAAACCTCATCTGCCACATATCTGCCCAAGCCTCCAATCTATCCAGATTCATCTGTAGCAGTGTAGTCCTCTTCCGAGTAAATTACTTTACACAGTTTAGTGTCATCTGCAAAAATTGATATTTTACTGTGCAAGTCTTCTACAAGATCATTAATAAATATATTGAAGAGAATAGGGACCGATACTAACCCCTGTGGTACCCCAATAGTGACCCAATCTGAGTGTGTACCATTAATACCCACCCTCTGTTTTCGATCACTGGGCCAGTTACTTACCTGCATACAGACATTTCCCCCCAGTTCAAGCATTCTCATTTTATATACTAACCTTTTATGCGGTACAGTGTCAAATGCTTTGGAGAAGTTCAGATATACAACATCCATTGATTCGCTGCGGTCAAGTCTAGAACTTAACTCCTCATAGAAACTGATCACATTAGTTTGACATGACCGATTCGTCATGAAGCATGCTGATATGGTGTTAGTTGCTTATTTTCATTGACGTACTTTTTTTTGGCAATTAATCTCTCAGTCTCATTCTTGGCTGCTTTTATTTGTCTTTTCCATATTCTATTTTTTTTCCTGCTTTTCAATGCTTGCCCCAGTTAGTTAGGCCTATGGCCTCTCTTAGTTCGCTAAATTTAGCTTTTTGAAGTTTGGTATTTTTGTTCCTCCCTGAAGAAACACTATTTTGAATGACAATTGGAAGGTTATTACTTTATGGTCACTATTACCCAGATGTCCTCCAACCTGCACATCTGTTGTTCTGTCAGGTCTATTGGTTAAAACTGTCCAGTGTGGCCGTCCCTCTAGTCGGGTGTTGAACCAGTTGGGAAAGGTAATTGTCTTTGGTTATTGCCAAGAACCTGTTTCCTTTATGTACAGGTTTCAGTTTCCCAGTCTATATCTGGGTAGTTGACGTCCACCATAATAACAACCTCATTATAATTTGCCGCCTTCTCTATTTCATTTAGAAGTAGATTTCCTGTGGACTCTGGTATATTAGGTGGCTTATAATAAACTTCTATTAGTATTTTATTATTGTTTTTTCCTCCATCTATTTCTACCCACAGTGACTCCACATGTTCATGTACCTCACTTATATCTTCCTGTATTGTGAGCTTTAGACAGGTGAGTCATGTGCTTACATTCTTGCTATATATTTTACTCGTTTGACCCCCCTTAGCAATAAAAGTTGGTAGATCTATAACAGAATTACCTCATGATGATTTTTTGATCAGCAATGAACACAAACTGGCACATGGCCTTAGGTAATAAATCCAATGATAAGACTGGATGAAATCTTATTTCTGCAACAGCGGCTGTGGTACGCCGCTGTTCCCCTGCTTATAGTCTACGGTTCCAGGTGCCATGTTCAGCGGTGACCTATGGCCGGTGCTTCCATTTCACCGCTGCAGTCCTGGGCTCTGTTTGTGTAGCTGTTATTGCTTCTGAGGATTCCGCTCCACAGCTTCCACTCAGCCCTGGACAGAGCAGGAGTTCGGCTGGTTTCTTGTTACACAGCCCTAGGGGTGGCGCGGATCACTCTCTGAGCTGCATGGGTTGGGTCATGTGACCTCGCTGACCAACCCTGGCTCCCCTGCATGTACTAAAGTGGCTCAGCCCCCTTCCCAGATGACTCAGTGTCAAGGTCCTTGTGTTTGCTGGTTCCTGATACTCACATGTGCTCCTGATCTATACTTTGTTCCTGGATTCTGCTTATCATCTGATCCCTGCCTACTTGCTTTAACCCTCCTGTTGCCAACCTGGATTGCCTGACCTGTACCTTACTATCTGCCAGAGTACACTTAGTGTTAACAGTGCCCCCAATAGTAATAATGTCCCCATGGTACCCACCCTAGTAATTATGTTCCCATAGTACCACACTATTAATAATTCTCCTTATATCAGACTTTAATATTAGACCTCAGATCAGACCCCATATCAGATCTTCAGATCAGACCCCCCATATCATACCTCAGACTCCCCGTTATCAGTTCCTTAGACCCCCTTATCAGATCCTCTGACCCCCATATCAGATCCTGAGACCCTATATTAAATCCTCAGACTCCCTTATCATATCCTCAGACCCTCATATCAAACCTTAGATGAGACCCCCATTAGACCTCCATTTTATACCCCCCCATATCAGACTTCAGATCAGACCACCTTCATATCAGACCCCAATGTCACACAATCAGACCCCAATGTCACACCTCAGATGACACCCCCATATCAGATGTTCAAACTTCTATATCAGATGCTCAGACTCCCATATCAGATCCTCAAACCCTCTTATCAGATCTTCACACCACCATATCAGACCTTCCACATCAGACCTCAGATCAGACCCTCACATCAGTATTGCTAAAGCAAAAAAAAAAAAAAAGTTCCAAAAAAGATCCAAAACAGAGATGACACATGAATGGGATATTTGCATGTCTTCTGTGTTTTGTACCCACTCCTGCTTTTGGCTACCAAATCAAAAGCCAGTAAAAATTCAAAAGCAAAATAGGGACCATGTCATACAGGCGTTACAGCTGCTACACAGACAGGATGCATTGTGCGTCTCATTTTTCCTTCCTTCTGACAGTTTAGAAGAAGGGTCAAATAAATGATGATGTCAACCAGGCTAAGAAGGAAAAGCAGTGGCCCAGTCATGGAGTGGGGAGCGTGGGAACAACTTGAGGAGACCACAGAGTGGCCCAGTGACCTAGTGGTGAGGTGGCAGCAGCAAGAGGAGACCACAGAGTGGCCCAGTGACATAGTGTTGAGGTGGCAGCCACATGAGGAGACCACAGAGAGGCCCAGTGACATAGCAGTGAGCTGGCAGCAGCATGAGGACACCACAGAGTGGCCCAGTGACAGAGTGGTGAGGTGGCAGTAGCATGAGGAGACCACGGAGTTGCCCAGTGACATAGTGATGAGGTGGCAGCAGCATGAGGAGACCACAGAGTGGTCATGTGGCAGCAGCATGAGGGAACCATAGAGTGGTGAGGTGGCATCAGCATGAGGAGACCATAGAGTGGCCCAGTGACAGAGTGGGGAGGTGGGGGGCAATACCAGTACCAGCTGAAGATGGTGGGTGGCAGTAGGAGCACCTGGCAGTAGTTGTGGCTGTAACAATGGCAGTTGGCAGCCGCCAGTGTGCAGTGCGTCCGACTACGTACCTCAGTCGAGCTGCACGCGGGGCTCCTCCTCTTCGCTGCAGGCTCCGGACCCGCTTTCCTGCGCTGTCGCAGGCTACGACAGCTTCTGTTGTATCTTGTAGGAGCCGCAGACGTCCTGGTACCTTAAGGGTTAATGCACACACCTGATTCCGCCCTCTCTCCAATCCTGGCCAGGCACCTACCTTTATAAGGGTGCTTCCCCTTTCCTGCAATGCCTGAGCAATTTTGTACTTCCTACAGCTAAGGCTCCTGTTGTTCCTGCATTCGATATCCTGATTATGACCTCTGCCTGTATCCTGACCTCGTCTCTGCTTGATCCTCTTGTACCTCGCTGCTCTCAAGTTAAAGACCCGGACTGTCGACCACGCCTCTGTCTGCTGTGCAGATCGTTACACCAGCTCCACCTGGACTAACTCTGTTCTGCTGTTCTCAAAGCACTAGCTCTGCTATACCGCTTGCTCTGCTCAGCATTATCCTGCGGCTGTCTGCTATATTGCCTGTTTCCCCTGTGCTAGCATTGGGGCTTTCTGGCCTGCCCGGCCAGCTGCCACTTAACCGGGACCACTCTTGCGGTAGCGACCTGGTGTCTCCCCTGCAGCTGATTCTAGCTTCCGCATCCTGGAGCGGGATAAAGGGTGAAAACCAAGGGGGACACTTAGACTCCGCTCCCAAGTTTGGCCCAAAGCCAAACCGGTAAGTGGCACAGCGGGTCCACACCCGTTGATCCGTTACAGTTTGCTCAGGCCATGGACCCCACTGGCAAGCCCAAGCCTGTGGTACAAGATTTATACCGAGAGCTGCAACACCAGAGTGAACGCCAAGAAGTCCTGCTGCAGTATCTGAACACAATTTCTGTACGTCTGGACGCTCTACCCACTACTGCTCCTGCGGCACTACAGGTCCCAGCAACTCCTGCTAATTCCGTTGCATCGTCTGCATACCAGGGCACATCTGCTGTCCAACTTCCCTTGCCTCCACGTTTCAGCTGTGAGTCAAAGGCCTGCAGAGGGTTCCTGAATCAATGCTTGATCCACTTTGAGCTACATGGAGACAAGTTCCAGTCTGACCAGGCAAAGGTGGCTTTCATTGTATCTCTGCTCTCTGGAGAAGCTCTTGCTTGGGCTAATCCTATATGGGAGTGAAGCGGACCCGAGACTGCAAGCCTACAGACCTTCTTAACGGTTTTCCGTACAGTATTTGAGGAACCTGGCTGTGCCTCGTCTGCAGCCTCTGCTCTTCTTCGTCTGCGTCAAGTCGTTTGGACAGTGGGCCAATACGCAATCCAGTTCCGTACACTGGCCGCAGAACTGTCCTGGAATGATGAAGCTCAACGAGCCGTATTCTGGGAGGGTCTGTGTGACCGCATTAAAGACGAACTAGTGGGAAGGGACCTCCCTGACTCTCTGGACGCTTTGATCACGTTGGCCACACGTATAGACGTGCGGTTTCGTGAACGTTTTTCTCAAGCCGCAAGGATGAAGCAGACGTCTAAACTCGCACCTGTCTTCCAGAGGACTGTTCAGACTCCTGCTGCGATTCCATCTGAAGAGCCTATGCAGGTGGATCGCCTGAAGCTCTCTGATCATGAGCGCCAGCGACAGCGAGCAGAGAACTTGTGCCTCTACTGCGGTGGAAAGGAACATGTTGTTCGTACCTGCCCCCAGAAGGCGGAAAACTTCAGCGCCTAGGCTCATTGGGAGAAATGACCCTAGGTGAAAAAGACAATTCTCTCAAACTTCTTATCCCTGTAATGGTGTCTGCTGGGAAAACCAGTATATCGGTACCTGCCTTCCTGGATTCTGGCGCTGCCGGGAATTTTGTTAATCAAGCCCTGGTGACCCAGTGCCAGCTTTCCACTACCCGTCTGGCGAAGCCTCTGGTGGCAACGATTGTTAATGGACAAACCTTACCCAAACCTATTCAGTTCATCACAGCTCCTGTGAAACTCCAAGTCGTGGTTCTGAAGAAATATCCTTCTATGTCCTGCCAGATTCCACGGACCCAGTGATTCTGGGATTGCCCTGGCTACAGCAACATTCTCCCGTCTTAGACTGGCGAAAGGGGGATATTCTCCGCTGGGGTCCTCAGTGCCAAACCTCCTGCCTGTCGATGGTCCACCCAATGTCTCCTCGTCCAGTTCCTGTGAACCTGCCTGGTCTGCCTCCACAATTTGCATCCTTTGGAGATGTTTTCTGTAAGAAGAAGGCAGAGACTTTACCACCTCATCAGACTTATGACTGCCCGATCGATCTTCTACCTGGGACTTCTCCTCCTCGTGGAAGGGTTTATCCTTTATCCCTGCCTGAGACACAGGCTATGGCCGAGTATATTAAGGAGAACCTGGAGAGGGGGTTTATCCGGAAGTCTACCTCGCCGGCTGGAGCCGGTTTCTTCTTCGTGTCCAAGAAAGACGGGTCACTCCGTCCATGCATAGATTATCGTGGACTGAACAAGATCACAGTCAAGAACAAGTATCCTCTGCCCCTGATGTCTGAATTGTTTGACTGTATCTGAGGCACACAGATATTTTCTAAATTGGATCTATGTGGTGCATATAACCTGATTCGAATCCGTGAAGGCGACGAGTCGAAGACAGCATTCAATACCCGTGATGGCCACTATGAGTACTTGGTTATGCCGTTCGGCCTTTGCAATGCTCCTGCAGTCTTCCAAGAATTTGTAAATGACATATTCCGGGACCTGTTATACAAGTGTGTAGTAGTGTATCTCGACGATATTCTCATTTATTCAACCGACTTGTCCACTCACCGGAGACAAGTGCGTCTGGTTCTGCAGCGCCTAAGGGAGAATAGTCTGTTTGCCAAGCTCGAAAGTGTGTCTTTGAGCAGTCTTCCTTACCCTTTCTGGGGTACATTGTTTCCTGCACTGGTCTGCAAATGGACCCCGACAAAATCTCTGCCATCCAGAATTGGCCCCGTCCTCAAGGTCTCCGTGCCATTCAAAGATTTCTGGGATTTGCTAACTTCTATTGGCAGTTCATTCCAAACTTCTCTTCTCTCACAGCCCCTATTTCTGCGCTGACTAAAAAAGGGGCGGATGCACAGAAATGGACCCCAGAAGAAGAGCCTGCATTCCGACAACTCAAAGATTGCTTTGCTGCTTCTCCTGTCCTCCATCATCCAGACACTTCCAAACAGTTCTTCCTAGAAGTGGATGCTTCTTCTATTTGTGCAGGTGCAGTCCTGCTACAGAAGACCTCCAAAGGGAAATTTGTCTCGTGTGGTTTCTTCTCCAAGCTCTTCTCTTCTGCAGAAAGAAACTACTCCATCTGTGATAGAGAACTGCTTGCTATCAAGATGGCCGTGGAAGAATGGAGATACCTTCTGGAGGGGGCTTTGCATCCAGTGGTTATATACACTGACCACAAGAATCTGACTTATCTGCAGTCTGCACAGCGTCTTAATCCACGTCAGGCTCGATGGGCACTCTTCTTTGCCCGATTCAATTTCCTTCTGCATTTTCGACCGGCAGACAAAAATGTGAGGGCTGATGCGCTTTCCCGTTCCTTTGACCCAGCCGATCAGATTGAGGAACCTCAACATATCATCGATCCGTCCTGCCTGGTTTCAGTGGCGCCAGTTCGAGTAAAAGATAATCCTCCGGGGAAGATTTTTGTTCCGCAAGCCAAGAGGAGGAAGATTCTCTTCTGGGGACATTGCTCCAAGTACGCTGGTCACCCTGGGGTACGTAAGACCCTTGATTTGCTGTCCCGTCACTACTGGTGGCCGACCCTACCCAAAGATGTTCGGGAATTTGTGTCTGCCTGTACCTCCTGTGCCCGCAACAAGGTTCCCCGAATTAAACCAGCAGGGTTGCTACTACCGTTACCCATTCCGGAAGTTCCCTGGCAGCATGTTGCTATGGACTTTATCACAGACCTCCCGTCCTCTGCTGGCTGTTCTGTAATCTGGGTAGTGGTAGACAGATTCTCCAAGATGGCACATTTTATTCCGCTTCCTGGATTGCCCTCTGCTAAGCGACTAGCCTGTCTGTTCTTCAAACACATCTTCCGCCTTCATGGCCTACCTCTGCACATTGTGTCCGATCGAGGGGTACAATTTACTTCCAAATTCTGGAGAACGCTCTGTGGGCTACTTGAGGTGAAGTTGGACTTCTCTTCTGGATACCACCCTCAGTCTAATGGGCAAGTTGAACGAGTTAATCAGACTTTGGAGAACTACCTACGTCACTTTGTCTCTTCTCAGCATGATGATTGCTTGCAGCTCCTGCCTTGGGCGGAATTCTCGTACAACAGCCATTCCGGAGAATCCACGGGCTCTTCTCCCTGTCTCCTCTTCTTACCCCTGTCTGCATCTTCCGAGGTACCGGCTGCTAATTCTTTGTTCAGAGACTTCCTCAGCATCTGAAGACAGACTAAGGATTCCATCTCTCAGGCTGTTACTCGTATGAAGAAAAATGCGGATACCAGACGTAGACCTCCTCCTCAGTTCTCTCCTGGCGACAAAGTCTGGCTTTCCTCCCGGAACATCCGCATGAAGGTATCTTGTTAAAAATTTGCTCCACGGTTTCTGGGCCCATTTGAGGTCCTTGAGCGTATCAACCGTGTTTCTTATAAACTCTGGTTGCCTCCTTCTCTCCGGATTCCAAATTCTTTTCATGTATCTCTTCTGAAACCGTTGGTCCTCAACTCCTTTTCCAGGCCTCCCTCCACCTCTACTTCCGTGCCTACTGACGGTGAGCCTGAATTTGAGGTACAGAACATCCTCAATTCCAAGGTTGTTGGTGGTAAGAGGTACTTCCTTGTAGACTGGAAGAATTATGGTCCTGAGGAATCTTCTCAGAAGATTTTTTCAGCGCATCAAGGCCAAAAAGATGGGGCGTGAGAGGGGGGATACTGTAACAATGGCAGTTGGCAGCCGCCAGCGTGCAGTGCGTCCGACTACGTACCTCAGTCGAGCTGCACGCGGGGCTCCTCCTCTTCGCTGCAGGCTCCGGACCCGCTTTCCTGCTCTGTCGCAGGCTACGACAGCTTCTGTTGTATCTTGTAGGAGCCGCAGGCGTCCTGGTACCTTAAGGGTTAATGCACGCCCCTGATTCCGCCCTCTCTCTTCCTGCAATGCCTGAGCAATTTTGTACTTCCTACAGCTAAGGCTCCTGTTGTTCCTGCATTTGATATCCTGTTTATGACCTCTGCCTGTATCCTGACCTCGTCTCTGCTTGATCCTCTTGTACCTCGCTGCTCTCAAGTTAAAGACCCGGACTGTCGACCACGCCTCTGTCTGCTGTGCAGATCGTTACACCAGCTCCACCTGGACCCGTTGATCCGTTACAGTGGCATTAGGCGGGTGGCAGCATCAGAATAGTAGCTGAAGCAGGTAGCCAGAAGAAACAGGTCTCTTTTGTCAAAGTGTAGGTGGGGCACCACAGATGATCTAGTCCAGGCATCAGCAACCTTTTGCACTCCAGGTGTGGTAAAACTACGACTCCCAGCATGCACACTTGCTTGACTATTCTCAGAACTCCCATAGAAGTGAATGGAGCATGCAGGTGGCTGTAGTTTCACAACAGCTGTAGTGCCAGAGGTTGCTGACCCCTGATCTAATGCATCAGGCACTGGTGTTTGAAAATCCTGATCTACGCCTGATTCATCTTCACAAAGGTCAGTCTCTCCACATTTTGAGTGGACAGGCGAGTAACCCCTTGGGGTTACTTTGGCCCCCACCTCACTAAACACCAGCTTTGATGCCACACTGCTGGCTGGGCAGAAAAGCTTGTCCAGAGCAAACTCAGCCAGTTGCGGCCACAAATCGAGTTTGGCTGCCCAGTAGTCCAGGGGATCTTTGATGCTGGGTTGCAGGGTGTACCCCAAGTATGCCTGCTGGTTCAGGTTCTGCTCTATGTCTAGCTGCTGTTGCTGGAGAGTAGTTTCTTCAGTAGGTGGGCGAAGAAAACTGGTCATCAGCGACTCTAGACTTAAGTTGCTGCTGATGGAGCTGTGCTGCTCCTGCCTCCCCCCTCAGCAGTCATGGCAGTGAAAGAGCCAGTAATCATCCCTGTGCCGAATGGTGGCAGCTGTTAATACACAAGCAACTGAGCATGCATCGGGCCATTTGCGCAAGTGATTTGGAGGGACTCCCTGCCTCCATCTCCACTGCATACTGCCACGGTGTGTCTGGGTCAGCCGGTTTTCTTTTTACCTGTGTATAAAAACCAGCCATTTCTCTATGCATTGCTTGTGCTCGAATGTCCTCCTCCTCTAGTTCAGCCCCCACAGGGCTCATGTGGCCCTGAGATATAGTCGCCACGTCTCCTGTCCCCTGGCCAGATTTAGTAGCATCTGTTCCAGGACATGAATCAGTGGAATGACGTTGTTCATCCTGTAGTCCTGGCGACTGACAAATAAAGTGGCCTCCTAAAAGGGCCAGAGAAAATGGCAGATATCACTCGTGAGCTGTCACTGGCTAACATCGAAGTTACACAGGGGAGTACCTCTGTCCGCCTGTATCATCAAGAAATCGTCTATGGCCTTTCTCTCTTCATATAATCAGTCCAACATTTTTAGGGTGGAATTCCAATGGGTGGAAACATCGCATATCAGCCTATGTTGGGGGGGGGGGAGCAGCTTAAGGAGTGTGTGCTTTGCAGTGTACAAGTAGCTGAAGTGCATGCAAGGTTTCCTGGCCATTTTCAGAATGTCTTGCACATGGGGTGAATACTTCTGGAACCGGTTTACAACCAGATTGAACAGATTGAGCACGGCACACAGCTCAGCCCTCCCTGACACAGTGCCGACACCATGTTCTTCCCGTTGTTGGTCAACATGATTCTGATTTTAAGTTGTCGAGGAGAAAGCTAGGATTCGATTTCCTGATGATGGACACGGGGCAGTTCCTCCCATGTTTGACTCCATTCGCTGAGGAAAACTAGGTGCAGAAGAGTGTGACACTTCAGTGCCCTGTATATGTGGTATGCTGGAGAAGCACTTTCAATTATTGTCCTTGACTGTAGTTACAGCTCCACACATCGGTGCTGCAGTGCACTTTGGCATACACCAACATCCTCAAGGACTGGCCCACCTTCTGTTCTACATATGTGTGCAGGGCTGGTACTGCCTTTTTTTCAAAGTAATGACGGCTTAGGACTCTGTACCTCAGCTCGTCAGAAGCCAACAGTTCTCTGAAAGGGGCAGAGTCCACCACTTGGAAAGAGAGGGACTGCAGCACCAGCAACTTAGCCAGAAGCACATCGTTGGATGAGTGCATGCATACTGTCTCTTGGCAATCGCTTCGGTGATCGGTTGCTGACGGAATGACTGACGAGCAGCAGTAGCATCAGAACCAGCAGATGATGGGAAGAACAGACAGATCCCTTCGGCTAAGGTGGTGGAGCCTTGACTGCATGAAATTGGGTGCATGCCACTGGGTGATGCAGCAGTTTCTGCAGCTGGCTAGACCACTACATCGGAGCCACGGTTCTCCCAGGCCACTTTATGGCCATGATTCACCTTCTGCCCACAAATTCGGCAAATGGCCATGTTCACGTTCTCTGGCGGCCTAACAAAAAATTGCCACACTGCCGAGTATGGCACTTCCCCCCAAACACTCTGCACTGACTGCCTGCTACCGCTGCTCCGTAAACCCCTAAGGCACTTTTGGCTGCCGACCTCCCACTGCTGCCACACTGCTGACTCATGGCCATGCTACCACCCTGCTGGCTCAGCCGCTGCCTCACGTGCAAGCTGCCACCCTCTTCTCCTGGTGACGATTATGAAGCCCCTTCTTCACCTGGCTCTCAAGTGCAATGGGCTACATCATCATCATCTGCTACTGTCTGCACGTCACTGATGTCCCCCTCAGCGGTCTCAGGGCAAGGAGCCTGACCGATTGCAACACCTGCTCCCACGCGACTCTTATTATCACCTAGTGATGAGCGGGAGGTGCCATATTCGATTTCGCAATATTTCGCGAATATTCAATTGAATATTCCTCATATATTCGTCTCAATCGAATATTCGTCATTCTATATATTGCGAATGTTATGTGAATTTATATTCGCATTGCGAATTAAACTTAGAGCTCAGTTCCTAATGGTTGTAACTTGTATTACTAGAATTGACGAAGATAACGAATATCACGAATATAGCACTATATTCTCAATCTTTGTTATATTCTAGCAATACAACCATTAGCAACTCAGCTCTAAGTTTAATTCGCAATGCGAACATATACCCGTATTGCGAATTCAACTTAAAGCTGGGTTCTTAATGGTGGTTGTATTGCTAGAATATAACGAATATCACGTATATAGCACTATATTCTTAATCGTCTTTATATTCTAGCAACAACCATTAGGAACTCAGCTCTAAGTTTCATTTGTGAAGCGAACATATAATCGCATTGCAAATTGTTCTTAGAGCTAAGTTCCTAATGGTTGTATTGCTAGAATTATAGAATATAACAAAGATGACGAATATCACGAATTCACGAATATAGCACTATATTCTCAATCTTCGTTATATTCTAGCAACACAACCATTAGGATCCCAGCTCTAAGTTTCATTCGTGAAGCGAACATATAATCACATTGCGAATTGATCTTAGAGCTAAGTTCCTAATGGTTGTATTGCTAGAATTATAGAATATATCGAAGATGACGAATATCACAAATTCACGAATATAGCACTATATTCTTAATCTTCATTATATTCTAGCAATACAACCATTAGGAACTCAGCTCTAAGTTTAATTCACAATGCGAACATATACTCGCATTCAGTGGCGTATTTATCACGAGGCAACCAAGGCATTTTCCTAGGGCGGCACTTGCTAATGGGGCGGCAAAATGCCTTGTTTGCCTTAGTGATAGACTTATTTTATTTTTTTTCCCTCTATTCCAAGTTGTCCTTGTCCCGTGGTCTGATTCAATCCTCCTCCACTAGCAAGCGGCATCACCGCATAGTGAAGGACTTGACTACTATACCACACTTACTTCCTCCTCCAAGTCCTGACGCGGCCGCTGCGCGTTGCCATGACGTCACACGGAGGTGGAGTCACAGGCCGGCAGCCAGCGGCAATGCTAGGGCGGGCGGCAGCAGGCCTACGCAGCTACTGTCTGTGCGCTCACTGCGCTGCAGCAGTGACTCAGTCAGAACTAACTAATGAGTCACAAGTAATGATTGACGTCAAGTGAGTGAGTACCGCGAAAATTATAGCCCCCACAGTGACAAGTGACACAAATTCAATTACATATGTAATGTAAATAGTATTTATATGAATGGGCTTAACTGGGGTGGGAATTGACGTCAAGTGAGTGAGTACCGCTAAAATATACTGTTGATATGGGGTTATAAATTATTTATAGACAAATCAATCCAACAAATAGTAGGAAATTGGAACAATATACCAGTGACATGCACATTGCATCTGCATGATATTAAAGTGATTCTGTCACCACATAATAATGCGGTGAGTGGAATCCCTTAATAATAATATCATGCAGATGCAATGTGCATGTCACTGGTATATTGTTCCAATTTCCTACTATTTGTTGGAGTGTCTCTGAATAATATGATATAACCCCTGTGAGCTAAACATGTGCTGCAGGGTTATATTAGGATTCATAAGATGGCCTTATAAAATCTATTTTTGGCTTTATTCCGCTAAAAGAACAAGTTTTATTAACCTGTCAATCACTGAATTATGGTGCCCAAGGGGAGGTCCGTGGATCTATGGTGCGCGGCTGTTCGGTTCCCAGCACCGCCTTCCCTGCGTTCAGCGCTGCCTACTTCACCTTTGCACCGCCTCTCCCTCTGTCCCCCTCCTCCCGCTTTCAGATCAATACATACAGGTAGGAAGATGTGAAGCTCTAACAGGAAAGGGTGGAGCCTAAAGTGGGAGGGGCGGGGTTTACAGAGGAAGGGGTTTGGCCTTGACAGGTAGGGGTGGGTCAAATTTATATTAGGGGGTGCCCGAGTTTAGTCTCGCCTAGTGCAGCACAAAACCAAGATACACCACTGCTCGCATTGCGAATTCAACTTAAAGCTGGGTTCCTAATTGTGGTTGTATTGCTAGAATATAACGAATATCACGAATATAGCACTATATTCATAATCTTCGTTATATTCTAGCAACAACCATTAGGAACGCAGCTCTAAGTTTCATTCACGAAGCGAACATATAATCGCATTGCGAATTATCTTAGAGCTAAGTTCCTAATGGTTGTATTGCTAGAATTATAGAATATATCGAAGACGACGAATATCACGAATTCACGATTATAGCACTATATTCTCAATCTCTGTTATATTCTAGCAACACAACCATTAGGAACCCAGCTCTATGACTTAAGTTTCATTCGCGATGCGAACATATAATCGTATTGCGAATTGATCTTAGAGCTAAGTTTCTAATGGTTGGCTTGTTAGAATATAACGAAGATTGAGAATATAGTGCTATATTCGTGAATTCGTGATATTCGTTCTATTCTAGCAATACAACAATTAGGAACCCAGCTCTAAGTTAAATTCGCAATGCGAGTAATTCAGGTTATATTAATCGCATTGCGATTACAACTTAGTCAAATTTGTGAGATGGTGATTCTCACATCCCACAGTACATTTTAGCATGGAGGCGTTTCCATGCACACGGGAAGTCGGCAGAAGCGGCAACTGGCATTGACTGGAACGGGCAGGGAGCCAGGAATCCTCCGGACAGGTAAGAACAGCTTTTGGAAAGTGGGAAGACAAGTTAGACAACCAGAGAGCAACAAGGATTAACAACTTGAAAAAATAACACGAATATTTAAAATAGCGAATATACAGCGCTATATTCACAATATTCGTGAATTTGCAAAGTGACGATATTCAAAAAAAAAAATTGCTATTCGAATATTCACGCTCAACACTAATCTCTACTTGCCCGCCTACCGGAGGAAGCAGCGGATGTCTCCTCCAGATCTTGGCTGGGCAGTAGATGCTGACTGTCCTCTAGTAGCTCGTCCTCGCTGAAAAGTGGAGCCGAGCCTACAGCATATAATACTGAGGGACCAGAAAATGACAGAGACAGGTTAAGGACGGTTGGGGGCACAGGGCCTGCTCCCGGGCCATGCCAAGTAAGCGTTGTGTCAGAGGAACCCACCGACTTTTGGCTGGGGGTGTCTGATGTAACATGCAAAGTCGAAGACCGAGTCAACCACTTAAACACCGCTGGGTTGCTGGTCAAAACAAGACTGCTAGATGAAACCAGGAGCTCAGGCCTCTCGCTGCAACTCTTCGTTATATTTTAGCAATAAAACCATTAGGAACTCAGCTCTAAGTTTAATTCGCAATGCGAACATATACCCGTATTGCGAATTCAACTTAAAGCTGGGTTCTTAATGGTGGCTGTATTGCTAGAATTTACCCTGAATCTAGTGTTCCAGCTGTGACTGGAAAGGATATATTTTGTTCTGGGGTGAAATTCACTTGCCAATATAGCAATACCCTGAATCTGGTGTTCCAGCTGTTCCAGTCTGTCACATCACCCCCAGGCATATCAGGGAAACTGTCTGCAGTTAGGGAGATATAGCGTCCCTGGCCGTGCTTACTGGTCCACGTATCTGTGGTTAGGTGGACCTTGCCACAGATGGCGTTGCTCAGTGCACACTTGATTTTATCGGATACTTGGTTGTGCAGGGAAGGCACGGCTGTCTTGGAGAAGTAGCGGCGGCTAGGAGCAACATACTGTGGGACAGCGATGGCCATCAGCTGTTTAAACCTGTCTGTGTCCACCAGCCTGAATGACAGCATTTCAAAGGCCAGGAGTTTAGAAGTGCTGGCATTCAGGCCCAGGGCTCGAGGGTGGCTAGCTGGGAATTTATGCTTTCTCTCTGGTTCTGGGAGATGTGACAGACTGATGGGCTTGGTTTTCAGGTGCCATCTGTGCGCTTTCTGCAGAAGACTGGGTGTGAGATAATGTTGTGAATGGATGGATCCACTGTCGGCCACCCAATTGACTAGTGCCTCTACCTTCTCAGGCCTTACCATCCTTAGAACGGCATTGAGCCCCACCAAATATCGCTGTCAATTCTGGCGGGAACCTGAGGTAGTTGGTTCACTAGGATGTGGCTGTGGCAGAATTGCCACGTCCTCTCCCAGAACCAGAGAGAAAGCGTAAATTTCCACCTAGCCACCCTCGAGCCCTGGGCCTGAATGCCAGCATTTCTAAACTCCTGGCCTTTGAAATGCTGTCATTCAGGCTGGTGGACACAGACAGCTTCAAACAGCTGATGGCCATGGCTGTCCCACAGTACGTTGTTCCCAGCCGCCACTACTTCTCCAAGACAGCCGTGCCTTCCCTGCACAACCAAGTATCCTATAAAATCAAGTGTGCACTGCGCAACGCCATCTGTGGCAAGGTCCACCTAACCACAGATACGTGGACGAGTAAGCACGGCCAGGGACGCTATATCTCCCTAACTGCACACTGGGTAAATGTAGTGGCGGCTGGGCCCCAGACGGAGAGTTCCTTGGCGCACGTCCTTCCGCCGCCAAGGATCGCAGGGCATCATTCTTTGCCTCCTGTAGCCTTCTCCTCCTACTCAGCTTCCTCCTCCTCTGCTTCCACCAGCTCATCCAGTCAGCCACACACCTTCACCACCAACTTCAGCACAGCCCGGGGTAAACGTCAGCAGGCCATTCTGAAACTCATATGTTTGGGGGACAGGCCCCACACCACGCAGGAGTTGTGTTTGACGCACATCCCTTGCCTGGCACATGTGTTGAATTTGGTGATGCAGAAGTTCATTCACAACTACCCCGACATGTCAGAGCTGCTGCATAAAGTGCGGGCCGTCTGTGAACGCTTCCGGCGTTCACATCATGCCGATGCTCGCCTGTCTGCGGTACAGCGTAACTTCGGCCTTCCTGCTCACCACCTCATATGCGACGTGACCACCAGGTGGAACTCCACCTTGCACATGCTGGAGAGACTGTGCGAGCAGCAGCAGGCCATAGTGGAGTTTCAGCTGCAACACGCACGCGTCAGTCGCACTGCGGAAGAGCACCACTTCACCACCAATGACTGGGCCTCCATGCGAGACCTGTGTGCCCTGTTGCGCTGTTTCGAGTACTCCACCAACATGGCCAGTGGCGATGACACCGTTATCAGCGTTACAATACCACTTCTATGTCTCCTTGAGAAAACGCTTAAGGCGATGGTGGAAGAGGAGGTGGCCCAGGAGGAGGAGGAGAATGAGGGGTAATTTTTAGCTCTTTCAGGCCAGTCTCTTAGAAGTGACTCAGAGGGAGGTTTTTTGCAACAGCAGAGGCCAGGTACAAATGTGGCCAGCCAGGGCCCACTACTGGAGGATGAGGAGGAGGTGGAGGAGGATGAGGATGAAGCAGGATCACAGCGGGGTGGCACCCGACACAGCTCAGGCCCATCACTGGTGCGTGGCTGGGGGGATACGGAGGACGATGACGATACGCCTCCCACAGAGGACAGCTTGTCCTTACCTCTGGGGAGCCTGGCACCATGGGCGTAGCTATAGGGGGTGCAGAGGTAGCAGTTGCTACCGGGCCCAGGAGCCTGAGGGGGCCCAAAGACCCTTGTGCCGCATAAGAAGACATACAAAGCACTGAGGGAAGGGGGCCCAAGCTGAACTCTTGCACCAGGGCCCATGAGCCGTTAGCTACGCCCCTGCCTGGCACACATGAGCGACTACATGCTGCAGTGCCTGCGCAATGACAGCACAGTGGCCCACATTTTAACGTGTGCGGACTACTGGGTTGCCACCCTGCTGGATCCCCTGTACAAAGACAATGTGCCCACCTTACTTTCTGCACTGGAGCGTGATAGGAAGATGCGCGAGTACAAGCACACACTGGTAGACGCGCTCCTGAGAGCATTCCCAAATGTCACAGGGGAACAGGTGGAAGCCCAAGGCGAAGGCAGAAGAGGAGCGAGAGGTCCCCAATGCAGGTGTGTCACGGCCAGCTCCTCTGAGGGGAGGGTTAGCATGGCAGAAATGTGGAAAAGTTTTGTCTCCACGCCACAGCTAACTGCACCACCACCTGATACAGAACGTGTTAGCAGGAGGCAGCATTTCACTAACATGGTTGAACAGTACGTCTGCACACTCCTCCCCGTACTGACTGATGGTTCGGCCCCATTCAACTTCTGGGTCTCCAAATTGTCCACGTGGCCAGAGTTAGCATTTTATGCCTTGGATGTGCTGTCCTGCCCAGCGGCCAGCGTTTTGTCTGAACGTGTATTCAGCACGGCAGGGGGCGTCATTACTGACAAACGTAGCCGCCTGTCCACAGCCAACGTAGACAAGCTGACGTTCATGAAAATGAACCAGGCATGGATCCCACAGGACCTGTCCCTCCCTTGTGCAGAATAGACATTTATAACTGCCTCCCCCTCAACCATGTATTCTTGTACTCCGGGGCACTTCTTTATTGAATCCTCATTTTTTTACTTTACTACGATCTTGCGGTGCAACCCAAAGTTGAATGAACATCTCCTCAATCTGTGCACTGGTGCCTAAATAACTGAAAGTGGCCTGTTACAATGATGGGTGACATGAAGCCTGAACCTCTGCCATGCGACCTCTCTCCTCTGTCTGGGTGCTGGGGCCTAAATAACTGAAAGTGGCCTTCTCCAGTGGTGGGTTATATGACGCATGATTCCTTGCTGTGGGACCTCTCTCCTCTGTCTGGGTGCTGGGGCCTAAATAATTGAAAGTGGCCTTCTCCAGTGGTGGGTGATATGACGCATGATTCCTTGCTGTGGGACCTCTCTCCTCTGTCTGGGTGCTGGGTCCTAAATAACTGAAAGTGGCCTTCTCCAGTGATGGGTGATATGACGCATGATTCTCTGCAATGTGACCTCTCTCCAATTGATATTGGTTAATTTTTATTTATTTTATTTTAATTAATTTCCCTATCAACATTTGTTTGCAGGGCATTTACCTACATTTTGCTGCCTTTTGCAGCCCTCTAGCCCTTTCCTGGACTATTTTACAACCTTTTTAGTGCCCAAAAGTTCGGGTCCCCATTGACTTCAATGTGGTTCGGGTTCGGGATAAAGTTCGGGTCGAGTTCGGATCCTGAACCCGAACATTTTCGGGAAGTTCGGCCGAACTTCTCGAACCCGAACATCCAGGTGTTTGCTCAACTCTACCTGTCATTTGTCTGTCTGACATACTGTAAAATAAATGAATTAAAGTAAATTAAGTGTAATTTAATACTCCCCCAAACAGATTGTATCCCCAAAAAATTTCACCACTGAATGGCTAATCATCACAATTAGATTTCCTATTTGTATACCCCAAAACAGGCTGTAGCCCAAAAAAATGTCACCACTGAACGGCTGATAGATGCAATTAGATTTTCTAGTTGTACACCCCAAAACAGGCTGTAGCCCAAAAAAATTTCACCACCGAACGGCTAATGGACAATTACTCAGTCCCTACCGAAGAAAGTCAGCATTCACCGAGCTATTTGCGCAAAACAGGCTGTATCTAGATATGAGCAAATCGAAGCTGACAAAGTGGAATTTGTTCAGAATTTAAGGAAAAATTCGATTTGCAACAAATGCGAATTTCCGCACACTTCGGGGTAACGAATTGTAATTTTTCCTAACATGGCGTCTACAATGGCGGCTAAAATGGCAGCTACACGTGTTAGGACATGGGGCAAGGAACTCTGGGAAGGCTGGATGACCTATAATGTCATGTATGCATACAATCAGCAGCCAGACATCCCGGTGATGTCACAGCCCTATAAATACTGTGGCCATCTTAGATTCTGCCATTCACAATCATACTTTGTTCAGGGACAGATGTGTATGCAGACGCTAGGTAGAGTGAAAGAAAAACTAATTGTTAAAAAAAAAGTAAAGAAGCGATTTACTAGTGCAGGGAAAGGATAGTAAGAGGAATAATTTCACAGGCAGGGAGAGAATTGTGTAGTTGCTAGGGAGAGTGATAGGAAAATCCTCATTGTGATAAACAGCAATTTACAAGTGAAGGGAAAGGATAGTGAGAGGAATCATTTCACAGGCAGGGAGAGACATGTGAAGATGCTAGGGAGAGGCATAGCAAAATACTCATTGTGAAAAAAAGCGATTTACAAGTGCAGGGAAACATTACTTGGGGATCCAGATAGTCTCATAATACAGCTCTGTCATTCCAGCAATTAGTTATTGGGGTGCAAGTGCTATGTTGAAAAGCTTTTAGTGGCTTTTATCTGTGGAAAAAGATAAATATATACCCAGGTCACTTTTGTTGTTATTTAAACTAACATCATTGCAGTCATTTCTAGTGAAAGAGTATAGTACGGTATTTCAGTAATACACAAAACATTTAAATGCACTGCACTGTTGCAGTGATTTCTGTTGAAAGTGTATAGGCTCGTATTTCAGTACTACAAAAAAGAATATATAGGCACTTCACTCTTTAACAGTTTTCTTGTTAAAGCGTATAGTGGCCTTTTTCCGTCCAACAAGAAATATATATTCTCGGGTCACTTCTGCAGTTATTTCTGTTGAAAGCGTATAAGCTTGTTTGTATTTCAGTACTACAAGAAAAATATATACGCACTTCACTCTAATTGTTTTCTGGTTAAAGCGTATAGTGGCTAATTTCAGTGCAACAAGAAATATATATTCTCAGTGCACTGCTGCAGTGATTTATGTTGAAAGCGTATGGGGGTCATTTTAGTACTTCAATAAATATATACACGCATTTCACTCTTTAATTTTTTTCTGGTCAAAGTGTATAGGGTCTTATTTTGGTACAACAAGAAAACTATATTCTCAGTGCATTTCCGCAGTTAATTGTGGTGAAAGCCTTTAGTGGCCTATTTCAGTACAAAAAGAAAAATATATTAGTCGCTTTTAGGGCTGTTTTAATTTTCATTTAATTTGTTTGTCAACAAGTATGTCAGGCAGAATAGTGCCAGGCCATGCACAGGAGTGGCAGAAGTCTGAATGTTTCTGGCGCAAACAGAGGTCGCAGCAGAGTAAGGGGTCATGGCAGCAGTAGTCGCAGCAAGAGGCCTGAGATCCCGGTGTTATCTACTGGTCGTGTCTTGAACAGCAATCCAGAGGTGACATCAGAAACCCCCAGCCAACAGTCGGTGGCTTTGTCAGACACAACCCTTAGTTGGCATGGCCCGGGAGCAGGCCCTGTGCCCTCACCTGTCCTCAACCTGCGTCTGGCCTTTTCTGTTCCCTCTGTGGGCTCAATTTCACTTTTCAGTGAGGAAGAGCTACTAGAGGACAGTCAGCAGCTACTGCCCAGCCAAGATGTGGAGTAGACATCCGCCGCTTTCTCTGCTAGGCAGGGAAGTAGTGATGAGGAGAGTGGCACAGGAGCTTGTGTTGCGAGTGGTCCGGCTCCTGACCCAGAGGCTGTTGAGGAGGACATCAGTGATGTGCAGACACTACTCGATGATGATGATAAAGCCCATCACACTTGGGAGCCGGGTGAAGAAGGGGCTTCGTCAGTAAAAGAGGGTGGCAGCTTGCCCGTCAGGCAGCAGCAGAGCCAGCAAGTCGCTAATGTGGCCGGGAATCAGCGGGGTGGCAGCAGTGGGAAGTTGGGAGCCAAAGGGCATGGGGTAGACCACCCGCTTTGCAGCAGCCTACCTGCCATAAAAGGAGTGGTGCAGGCGTGAGCAGTCAGCCAGTGAGTAGTGTTGGTGGAAAAATAAGGTACTCGGCAGTGAGGCAGTTTTTTGTGAAGCCTCCGGAGGAGGTCAACATGGCCATATGTAGAATCTGTGGGCAGAAGGTGAAGCGTTACCAGGGTGCCATGTTGGCACCACGGCCCTGCGTCAACATATGCAGCATCACCATTAAGTGGCCTGGTAGAACCGTGGCTCCGATGTGGGGGTCCAGCCTGCCGCAGATACCGCTTCATAACCCAGTGGCATGCACCCAATCAAGGCTCCACCACCTCAACCGAAGGGCGATGTCTGTCAATCCTATCTTCTGTTAGTCCAGATGCTCCTGCTCCTACTCTTCATCAGTCATTCCTTCAGCAATCGATCACCGAAGCGATTGCCAAGAGACAGTATGCGTGCATGCATCCAACGGCGCAGAAACTGAATGTGCTCCTGTCCAAGTTGCTGGTGCTTCAGTCCCTCCCTTTCCAAGTGGTGGACTCTGCACCTTTCAGAGAACTGATGGCTTGTGCCAAGCCGAGTTAGAGGTCCCAGGCCGTCATTTCTTTGCCAAAAAGGCAGTGCCAGCCTTGCATACACATGTAGAACAAAAGGTGGGCCAGTCCATGAGCCTGTCGGTGTCTGCGAAACTGCACAGCAGCGCCGACGTGTGGAGCTGTAACTACAGTCAGGGACAATACATGTCCTTTACGGACCACTGGTTGAATGTAGTTCCTCCACAGCCACACCAGCAACTTGGACAGGTCACACTGCTTCCGCCTCCACGTTGTCACGCTGTTGGTCCTGCGACAATGTCCGCCTCTGCCTCCTCATCCTCCACCGTGTCCTCAGCCTCAACTGCAGGGACAAGTCACAGTGCCCCTCCAGCATACCACATGTGCAGGGTTCGGCGGTGTCCCACACAGGGGAGGAACTGCTTTGTGTGATGCATCAAGAATTCTAATCCTGCCTTTCTCTGCGACAACTGAAAATTGGAACCATGCTGACCGACAATGGGAAGAACATGGTGTCGGCGCTGCATCAAGGAAGGATGAGCCATGCGCCCTGCATGGCACACGTGTTCAATCTGGTTGTCAAGTGGTTCCTGAAGTCCACCCATCTGCAAAACACCCTAAAAATGGCCGGGAAACTTTGCATGTACTTAAGCTACTTGTACACCGCAAAGCACACCCTCCTTGAGCTGCAGCGGCAGAACGGCATCCCCCAACAAAGGCTGATATGCGATGTTTCCACCCGTTGGAATTCCACCCTCCATATATTGGACCGACTATACGAACAGAGGACGGCCATCAACAATTTCTTGATGATGCAAGCGGATAGGAGTACTCCCCTGTGTAACTTCGATGGCAGCTCATGCGTGACTCCTGCTGTTTGTTCAGGTGCTTTGAGGATGCCACGGTATTTGTCAGTTGCCAGGACTACGTTATGAACAACATCATTCCACTGCTTCATGTCCCGGAACAGATGGTGGTAACAATGGCTGGTCACGGGACAGGAGATGTGGCACCTCAAACTCATGGCAACATGAGCCCTGTGGGGGCTGAACTGGAAGAGGAGGAGGAGGGGGGGGGGATTGGAGCACAGGCAATGTTTAGCCAAATGGGTGGATTTTATACTCAGCTGACAGGACAGGAGGAGCTGGAGCATCCAGAGGAGCTACAGGGCGATGAGGAAGACGAGACAGGGGACCCCAACACACCGTGGCAGTATGCAGTGGAGATGAAGGCAGGGAGTCCCTCCGAGTCACTGTCACAAATGGCCCGATGCATGCTCACTTACTTGCGTAGTGACAGCCGATGTGTCACCATTCGGCAGAGGAATGACTTCTGGATCTCCACCTTGTTGGACCCTCGCTACCGGTCCAGAATGGGGGCCTTTTTTACACCCACCAAGAGGGAGGACAAACTGAACTACTACAGAGACATCCTATGTAGTCAGTTGGCCGCTTTCTATCTGTGCCATCATTCTCTCACAGGTATGACTGGGGGGGGGGGGGCTCTGCGCTCATGTTCCACTGCTATGGCTGCTGGGGAGGAATGGGTTGGCAGCAGCCTGAGTCTACAGGGGCTGATGAGTAGCTTTCTTCACCCGTGTTACGGTATAACCCGGTATAGTGAGGGTTAATACCGTTCGGGCGATTCCCCTGGAGAAGAGCACAGCAACCCACAACCGCTGGAATCCACCGAACTGGAACCATACGAAGTCCTCCTTTCCTGGAACAGGCAAGAGAACGTTCTGACGTAGCAATTCCCCCCAAGTACGAGACGAGGCTCCATATTAATGGTTAAACAGGAATTCTAACTTTATTGAGGGCTACCTGCCCGGTATTTATGCAGGTCTCCCACCTGGTGGACACTCCCCTAGGGGACCAGAAGGAAGACTGCGACACAGGGGATACAGCAGCCAATCACACACAATAGGACAATACAGACACCCCCAGCATATCCCTCCCCTCTGCCTGTGATACAATTACCCTACACAGGTTAATGTAATCATCACAGGCAGGAGAATACACAATGTCTTCTGTCCTGGAGACAATTGAGGAGTCATTCAATTATCTCTCAGGACAAAGGGAAATCGCCAATACACACGTGGGGACAATAGGACAGACATCACTATTCACTTAAAAACTACATATTCACAATCAATCCATTCAGGTTAACAACATATTAAAAAAATGACACGAATCAGACCAGGGGTTAACAAGTTAAGGGAAAGTCCTATTTGACCAAATGAAGCATGGCTTTTCTGGTTCAAACTGGTTTTACAGAGCCCTCTCTCCTGGAGACAATGGGGAAAATAATCCAATTATATCCAGGGATAGAGGCAGACTCCATTGAGCACATGGTTGCAAAAGGACAAAAAATTACACAATGTTACAATTACTACATAAAACATATACATGCAACATATCCCCAGATGGCTTAGGTCTGAGCACTCAATATATCCAAACAGCGCTCAGATGCCACAAACACAGTCAAATCGCCATGGGGTTTAGGTTTAGCGTGGGCTGATGAGAGGGGCCATAATCCTGGGGCAAGAGGCTGGCAATCTGTCCCCTCCAAAACTCAGTGGCGAGTTTGGTTTCGCCACAACCCGCATAGTGAAGAAACTACTCACCAGAAGCAGCAGCAGGTAGACCTGGAGCAGGACCTGAACCAGCAGGTGGTGGCATACTTGGACTGCATCCTGCCACCCCACATTGAAGATCGGCTGGACTACTGGGTAACCAAACTGGATTTGTGGCTGCAACTAGCAGAATTTGCCCTGGAAAAGCTGTCCTGCCCGGCCAGTAGTGTGGCATCATAGCTGGTGTTTAGTATGGCGGGGGCCATAGTTACACTAAGAAGAACTCGCCTGTCCACCCAAAATGTGGAGAGACTGACCTTTGTCAAGATGAATCAGGCATGGATCAGCCAGGATTTCCAACCACCAATTCCTGATGCGTCAGGCTAGATCATCCATGCTGCCACAACAACACTTTAAAACAAGAGACCGGTTTCTTCAGACTACCTGCCTCGGCTACTACTTTGATGCTGCAACCCGCCTGATGCCATACATCTGACTCTGTCATTGTCCCACTCTCTGGCATACTGTCACGGGTAATGGGGAGGGGAAAACACCAAATACACACAACAATTTAAGGACAACAATCTAGGCCTCTAAAACTAAGGAAGAGGAATCGTGACCTCCTAGCAATTCCTAGGCCTCTCCCTTACTCCTGCCAGTATGAGCAGATCCTGAAGGTGGAAATACTCATACACCAGATACCTAAAGCCCTGCAAAAACTGACGAGCCCTAGAGTAGGGAGCAGGAGACGAGACTGCTGTTCCCCCTCCCCCAGATGAAGAAACCCTTGTCTCCCTGCAGCAAGTCTATCCGATCTTCTCGCCTCTCTCACAGGAGGGACCGTGACAGTGCCCCCCCTTCTATGGGTGGTCTCTGAACACCCAGGACCTACTTTATCAGGATACGCCCTTTTAAAGGCCCTCGCAAGGCGACAGGCATTCAAGTCGGTCGCAGAAACCCACATTCTTTCCTCTGGACTGTAACCCCTCCAGTGCACGAGGTACTGAAGAGATCCACGAAGAATACGTGAGTTCACTATCCTGGCAATCTGAAACTCAAGATTACCATCCACCATGACAGAAGGTGGTGGCAGGTAGGAGGGTTCAGCAGGTTCAACATATCTTTTCAACAATGACTTGTGAAACACGTAATGAATCTCCAAAGCCTGCAGAAGCTCAAAACGAAAAGCAACTGGATTAATAATGGCAGAGATCTTATATAGCCCAATAAACCTTGGCCCAAAATTCCAAGAGGGTACCTTCAACTTAATGTTTCTTATGGCCAGTGTGGTAAGGTGCAAGGTACCGTTATCGACGGGAGGTACGTGTCACCGAGGTTCCTGGCCTCGGTGAGGTGAGAGCCGGGTTTTATGTGTCAGCAGCAGCTAGTGCTGCTTGACATTTATAGTTAGTTTGGCTGCAGAGCCAATCCGGGCCGGCTCTTACTGGGAGTAGGCAAAGAGTTGGGTGGGTGCCTACTCCCCACGGTCCAGGCCGGACTTTATCCGGGCCTTTAAAAGGCAGCCTCCTCAGCAGCTGGGTGTGATTATCCTGGAGCTGCTGTTAGGCTGTGGAATCATTTGCGTTTGGGAGTTCTGATCCATTCTGTGCTATGTGGAGTTCTCTGGGCTGGAAGCAAGAGCCCAAGCAAGGAGGAGTGCAGACGGCCTGAAAGCCGGAGGTGGATTGTCCTGCGGCTGGGCTGACAGCCAGGTGCGAACCTGCACCTAAAACCTCCCAGGTGATTGTAACCTGCATTGGACTGTTTTTGTTTTGCATCACGTTTTTCTGCTGTGTGTGAATTAACAGCAAGAGACTGTTTACTGTTTGTTTTGTGCAAGTGTGAATAAAACACTGGTTACTGCACTTTCTGGACTCCCTTTTGCCTCTGTACTGCACCCGCACCGCTATCTACCAGAGCGACTCCCCACACCAGCCACACAGAATCACCCACTCTCAGGTCTGGACCACTCACACATCTCTTGTCAGCAATACGTTTATACTTTTTTACCATTTTATTTAAATAGTTTTGAATCTTCCGTCAAATAGATGACAACGACAAAAATAAATTCTTGATTCTCAGAAACAAAACATCTCAAATAAATCTCCAGATTCTGATTAGTGCACTCAGTCTGCCTGTTAGACTGAGAATGAAAGGCCGAAGAGAAGGATAATTGAATCCCCAGATGAGTACAGAACGCCCTCCAGAATCTGGAAACAAATTGAGTCCCTCTATCAGACACCATATCAGAGGGAATGTCATGTAGTTTCACAATGTTATTGACAAACACTTGAGCGAGAGTTTTGGCATTAGGTAAACCTAATAATGGTATGAAGTGCGCCATCTTTTGCTGAAGCGGTCAACAACCACCAGAATCACAGTTTTCCCAGAAGAATTTGGCAAATCTGTGATAAAATCCATGGACAAATGAGTCCAGGGTCGGAATGAGATAGACAAGGGAAGTAGAGATCTTGAAGGCAGAGTATGAGCCACCTTAGCATGCGGACAAGTCTCACAAGCTGCCACATAGCCCTCAACACATTTACGTAACCCTGGCCACCAGAATCTTCGAGAAATTAGATCCACAGTGGTGTCCCGTAAGAACAGTATCGTGATGTTCCTTAAACACCATGTGTTGTAGTTCCGAAGTGACAAACAACTTCCCTGGAGGACAGGAATCAGGTATCTCTCCCTGGGCCTCCAACAACTCTGCCTCAGGTTCAGGATAAAGGGCGGATACAACCACCCCATCAGCCAATATCGGAGCAGGATCCTTCAAATCAACTTACACAATAAATGGTGGTGACACATCCGGTTGCACCAGAATAGGAGAAGAAGCAAAACATTCCTTTATGATCTTTAGCCAAACTCTCGGTGATATACTCTCGCATAGCTACTCTTTCAGGTTCAGAAAGATTATACAACCAAGGCAATCTAATTCCGGGAATAAGATTGATGAGGCAATCATACTCCCGATGAGGAGGCAATTCCTGGTCTCCACCTTTAGAGAATATATCAGAAAAATCCAAAAGAAAAGGGGGTAACATTTTAGTAGTTACAACAGAAAGCGACGTGCTAAGACAATTGTCAAGGCAGAAATCACTCCAATCGAGAATCTGTTTTTGCTTGCAAATCAATAGTAGGATTATGTTTGGTTAAGAACAAACACAGAACCAGAAATAGGTGCACACTGCCGTAACACTAAACCCTCACACTGATGTTAAAAATTGAGAGTTAGTTCGACATATCCTACTAGGAGGACGTGTCTTAAGCCTCGGGCACCAGCGTCAAGGTCTCTCAAATAGCCCGTGGGCCCTAACACTCACCTACCTGCGCCGTATGGGCGATATCAGGGGCCAGTGGGCAATTACAGGAGCATTAGGACGACTCACAAACATCTCCTCTGTTACCTCCAGCATGTGGCCATGCTTGCAATGGGAGGTGGGAGGTGTCTATGAGCCCTACTCAAGACTGACTGATATAGCCCAAGGCCAAACAGGTGCACCCAAATGTGACCTGAGGTTGAAATACAGGCACATTTAAAATGGAGTTTATACACCTCCATACATATATATATATATAAACCATCAAAAAGTGTGGTGATAAGAAAGCAGGATGCGCTCATACCCATATGCAGTTGTGCATTTCTGTAGGGGAGCACATCCTGCATCTTGTAGTACGTTGCTAATGGCAATCACCAGCAAAAATGCATACAATGGATGATGCCAGCAACGGACAACAAGTACCACAATGGACATCCTACATAAGATGAAATTTATGTGGATGTGGCAAGAATTCAGAACAAACACAGAACCAGAAATAGGTGCACACTGCCGTAACACTAAACCCTCACACTGATGTTAAAAATTGAGAGTTAGTTCGACATATCCTACTAGGAGGACGTGTCTTAAGCCTCGGGCACCAGCGTCAAGGTCTCTCAAATAGCCCGTGGGCCCTAACACTCACCTACCTGCGCCGTATGGGCGATATCAGGGGCCAGTGGGCAATTACAGGAGCATTAGGACGACTCACAAACATCTCCTCTGTTACCTCCAGCATGTGGCCATGCTTGCAATGGGAGGTGGGAGGTGTCTATGAGCCCTACTCAAGACTGACTGATATAGCCCAAGGCCAAACAGGTGCACCCAAATGTGACCTGAGGTTGAAATACAGGCACATTTAAAATGGAGTTTATACACCTCCATACATATATATATATATAAACCATCAAAAAGTGTGGTGATAAGAAAGCAGGATGCGCTCATACCCATATGCAGTTGTGCATTTCTGTAGGGGAGCACATCCTGCATCTTGTAGTACGTTGCTAATGGCAATCACCAGCAAAAATGCATACAATGGATGATGCCAGCAACGGACAACAAGTACCACAATGGACATCCTACATAAGATGAAATTTATGTGGATGTGGCAAGAATTCAGAACAAACACAGAACCAGAAATAGGTGCACACTGCCGTAACACTAAACCCTCACACTGATGTTAAAAATTGAGAGTTAGTTCGACATATCCTACTAGGAGGACGTGTCTTAAGCCTCGGGCACCAGCGTCAAGGTCTCTCAACAGCCCGTGGGCCCTAACACTCACCTACCTGCGCCGTATGGGCGATATCAGGGGCCAGTGGGCAATTACAGGAGCATTAGGACGACTCACAAACATCTCCTCTGTTACCTCCAGCATGTGGCCATGCTTGCAATGGGAGGTGGGAGGTGTCTATGAGCCCTACTCAAGACTGACTGATATAGCCCAAGGCCAAACAGGTGCACCCAAATGTGACCTGAGGTTGAAATACAGGCACATTTAAAATGGAGTTTATACACCTCCATACATATATATATATATAAACCATCAAAAAGTGTGGTGATAAGAAAGCAGGATGCGCTCATACCCATATGCAGTTGTGCATTTCTGTAGGGGAGCACATCCTGCACTTGTAGTACGTTGCTAAAGGCAATCACCAGCAAAAAATGCATACAATGGATGATGCCAGCAACGGACAGGTTCAGAAAGATTATACAACCAAGGCAATCTAATTCCGGGAATAAGATTGATGAGGCAATCATACTCCCGATGAGGAGGCAATTCCTGGTCTCCACCTTTAGAGAATATATCAGAAAAATCCAAAAGAAAAGGGGGTAACATTTTAGTAGTTACAACAGAAAGCGACGTGCTAAGACAATTGTCAAGGCAGAAATCACTCCAATCGAGAATCTGTTTTTGCTTGCAAATCAATAGTAGGATTATGTTTGGTTAACCATGGTAACCCTAACACCAGAGGAGTAGGCAAACCCTCCTTAACAAAACATGAAATGGATTCAGTATGAGAATCTCCCACCTTTAGGCGAATGTCCTGCACCATTTGAGACAGACACTTTTGAGAGAGTGGCGGAATCAATCACAAACACAGAAATATTTTTGTCTAATGCGCTTGTTGTCAAACCATGCATACGGACAAACTAGCCATCCACTAGGTTAACCCCTGCCCCACTGTCAATAAATACTTCCATTTCCACAGTTTTGGAATCTAGCGCCACCTTGGCAGGCAGGAGAAATCGGTACTACCGGTAAATGACAAACGTACATTCTCAACTTCCCCATCCACACTACCAAGGGTAAGAAGAGGACTAGACACATTAGGATTTTTTTTTTCCTTTTCACCTTGATATTTAACATAAGGACATACGTTAACAAAATGTCCTCAGAAATAGCAAAGTCTTTTCTTAAGCCTAAAGTTTTTATCACCTAGTCCAGGTGTGACCTGACCCAATTATCAGAAGAGACCGCTTCCCCGTATGATAATACGTCCCGGGCGAGAGGAACTTTAGATCTCTCCCTTAGGCGTCTATCAATGTGCACAGCTGGAGACATGGCCGCCTCCAATGACTCTGGATTTGCGTTAAATGCCAAGGCGTCTTTCAGGTTTTCAGACAGTGCTTGACAAAATTGACTACGGAGAGCTGGATTAAACCACTCCTTATCAGTTGCCCACCCCCTAAATTCAGAGCAATAGGACTCAGCAGAACACTCTCCTTGCCGCAAGCTACACAACTTAGATTCGGCCAGTAAACCCTATCTGGGTCATCGTCCCATAGTACTGAAAAATTAATCTACCAACTAGAGGGATTGTGAACCGGTCGGCAAAGAGAAAGCCCAAGACTGAGCGTCACCTTTCAACAACGAAATAATAATCCCCACTCTCTGACTCTCGTCCCCAGAAGAGTTAGGAGGTAGTCTGAAATATAATTTGCACGACTCCCGGAACCGAACAAAGTTATCACTTTCCCTGGAAAACTTGGAGCAACCTTCGGTTCAGGGCAGGCCTGGTTCCCACTGCCAGAAACCACCGCCTGTGGTCACTGAAACTGTGCAATGGCCGTGCGGAGGTCAGCCACCTCCAAAGACAGCCCCTGCATACGATCGACCAGTGCAGAAACAGTATCCATGGCTGCATTGATAAAACAAATAAACCTCCTACCAATCCCTAGGCCTCTCCCTAACTCCTGCCAGTATGAGCAGATCCTAGAGGTGGAAATACTCATGCGCTGGATACCTAAAGCCCTGCTAAAACTGATGAGCCCTACAATAGGGAGCAGGAGACGAGACTGCTGGTTCCTCCCCAGATGAAGGAACCCACATCTCCCTGAGGCCTAGACATAACACACACCAGAGAATAACAAACAGTGAAGGCAACAAGTACTTAGCTTAGAGGAGTATGGAGAAGCAGGAGATCCAATACAACAAAGCTCTAGCAACTCCAAGCAGAAAGTATCAACCACATGGTTAGCAGTGTAAGGCGGACCTAAATAGAGCCTCATCACTGATAAAGAGCGGCACCTGAGGAGAGGTGAGATCCTGCCAAACAACAAAATACATAGAGGAAAACAGAGCTGTCAGATAGCCTCACATGCAGCAAGTCTAACCGATCTTCTCACCTCTCTCACAGGAGGAACTGTGACACCTACTTATGCTGCTGCCACCTCCAGACTCTGTCATTGTGCCACTCTCTGGCCTACTCATGCTGCTCCCACCTCCAGACTCTGTAATTGTGCCACTCTGTGGCCTACTCATGCTGCTGCCACCTCCATACTCTGTCATTGTGCAACTCTGTGGCCTACTCATGCAGCTGCCACCTCCAGACTCTGTCATTATGTAAAATAAACCCAGAACGGCTAATAGGACTGTAAAATATCGTTTCAAATATGATATTTTATGTATCAAAAATATAATAACTTGATTGGTAATCCTCTCCAAATGTAGTGTATGCTTATTTGGAGTAAGGAACACCCGGAGGACTCATTCACCAGGATTCAACAGGAGTTATATAAAAAATGAATAATGTGATTTATTTTCAGTCTTCATAAAAGTTGATTACTTACAAACATAGTTTCAGGAAAGTCTTAGTCTAATTGTCCGTGTGTGAATGTGAAAGTCCTTGAAGTATCATTGTTAAAGGGTAGATCCTCCTCCTTCAAGATCCATGTGTGTTCTCCATCTCCTTCAGTAGCAAACACCCCCAACAGAGTGTAAGAAGAAGAAGACGACCTCCTTGTCTGTCTCTGTCAATCATTTATACCATAGAAAACAGACGTGTATGCACTTTACACTGTCATATATGGTAGACTTCAAATATAGGTTTTGACGTTCTCATACAGACCTCCCATGTCAAGTACATTACTATATATGGTGTCAATTAGGGCTGCACGATATGGGAATTTTGTGCGATTGCGATTAGGGCCCTAAAAATTGCGATAACGATATGCGATGCGATATTTTAAGGGAATTGTGCTAGAGGTCTATCTGCTTGGATTTTCAAGGTAAGAGCGCACACAGATGACTGATAATGTGAAATGTAGTTATGCTGAACTCAAGAACTGAAATGCACAGTGTTTTTCAAAATAAAATACATATTTGCATTACTGCAAAAGTACAAAATACTAAACTTGCCATTTTCCTAATATCCCTGCACAGAACAGATAAATAAAATAGATATAAGAACATGTGTTCATTAAAATAACGACTTTCCTCCAGCCCCCCCTCCCTCCCCGCACTGTAACTGATGTATCGCCGGGCGCGCTGTGCAGCGGCTGGAGATAGTGTCAGTGTCACGTAGAAAGTCAACCATCGCTTTATAAGACACACTTTTGGGGGGGAAAAAGTGTGTCTTATAAGGCGAAAAATACGGTAATATAATTGCAGCATTTTTGGGTCGGCAAATTGCGATTGCGATATGGCGATTAATTGCGATTGCGATTGCTTTCGCAATATATTGTGCAGGCCTAGTGTCAATCAATGTGTAGTGTAATACATACTTAATATTAAATATCAATTAATTTAGATCACTTATTATTTAACAAGGACGTACGTATCTTTCCTATTAATACACCCCATAAATGCCTGTAGTACAATGTAACTTCACCACAGAATGGCAATTGCGACATATATTTTTTCCTTTTTTTTCCTATTAATACACCCCCCTAAAAAAAATGAAAACAATGTAAAATCAAAGCAGAACGGATAATAGTATGTACTGATATTTTCTATTAATACACCCCGTAAATGGCTGTATCAAACAGAACTTGCACCCCAATAACAAGCAAGGTTTGCTGGAATTACTATTACCCAGGCTATACACTCTCTTATTGCACCCTGTTCTCCTTTTATAGTGTAGATGATGCCTTCCTCTCCTTTCCCTACACCTTGAATAATCTTTCCCGGATATTCTAAATTGATTTTTCAGCACAATATAGTCTTTCCTAGCACTGCCCCTAGCGCCTGCTGACATCTCTCCCTGCACTAAGTACACTGGAAAATGGCTGATGAGGCTATTTATAGGGCTATAACATCACAGGGGCTGGCTGGCTGCATGCATGAAATTGTGGGTGATCCCTCGTTCCCAGAGTTCTTTGCTGCATGTCTTAACACGTGCAGTAGCTATTATAGGAAAAAATGTAATTCGTTACCACGAAGCTTGAGGAAATTCGGCTTTGGTGCAAATCAAATTTTTACTGAAATTCGCATTGAATTCCACTTTGTCAACTTCCATTTTCTCTTCTCTAGTTATCACTTCAACCTAGTTATTACCTCAACCTGCACATCTGTTGTTCTGTCAGGTCTATTGGTTAACACTAAGTCCAGTGTGGCCGTCCCTCTAGTCGGGTCCTGAACCAGTTGGGAATTGCCAAGAACCTGTTTCCTTTATGAGATGTACAGGTTTCAGTTTCCCAGTCTATATCTGGGTAGTTAAAGTCCCCCACAATAACAACCTCATTATGATTTGCCGCCTCATCTATTTCGTTTAGAAGTAGATTTTCTGTGAACTCTGGTATATTAGGTGGCTTATAGTAAACTCCTATTAGTATTTTATTATTGTTTTTTTCCTCCATGTATTTCTACCCATAGTGACTCCACATGTTTATGTCCCTGACTTGTATCTTCCCATGTGGGCTTTAGACAATTTTACATAAAGGCAAACCCCTCCCCCTCTCCGGTTTTGACGATCCTTTCTAAACAGACTGTAACTCTATACGTTAACCGCCACATCATAGCTATCATCCAGCCATGTCTCAGTTATTCCCACTATGTCATAGTCCTCCTCACACATCACTAATTCCAGTTCACAAGTTTTATTAGTCAGGCTTCTGGCATTAGTATACATGCAATTAAGAGGTTTATGTGTATTTTTTACCCTACACCTTTCCTTATGAACTGTTCTAGTCCCTCCTTCCATTCCTCCACCCAGTTCCATTACCTGGCCCCAGGTCTCTATCTGCACTATCTACCACTCCTATAACGTAATTACCCTCCCCCACAGTCTCTAATTTAAACACTCCTCCAACCTTCTACCGATCTTCTCCACCAAAACAGCTGCCCCTTCCCCATTGAGGTGCAGCCCATTCCTACGATAGAGCCTGTAGCCAACAGTGAAGTCTGTCCAGTTCTCCAGGAACCCAAACCCGTCCTTCCTATACCAGTTCTTGAGCCACTTGTTAACCTCCCTAATCTCCCGCTGCCTTTCTTATGTGGGTCGTGGTACAGGTAGTATTTCGGAAAACACTCGCTTTGAGGTCCTTGCCCTAAGCTTGTGAGCTAAATCCCTAAAATCATTTTTAAGAACGCTCCATCTACCTCTAACTTTGTCATTGGTTCTGATATGGACCATGACTGCTGGATCTTCTCCAGCCCCTCCCAGTAATCTGTCAACCCAATCCGCGTTGTGTTGAACTCGAACGCCAGGAAGACAACACGCCGTTTAATCATTCCCTCATCTGCCAACCTTGCAAACTTGTTGGGGTGTGTCAGATCAGGGCTAGCCTACCTTGAAGCCTTCCCTCTACCCTGCTTTTTAATGGTTATCCAGCTACCTTCCTCACTTTCCTGAACCTCCTCGCTACCACCTTCCCCCACATCTACCCTATAGAGTGCCTACTCAGTAAGCAGCAAACTCTGTTCCAAATTGCCAACGCTTCTCAGTGTGGAAACTCGCCTGGTTAGATACACGATGTGCGAATGCAAATGGGCAATTTGCTTACATTTTGAACAAAGATATGTACCCTCAAAAGGCTGTTCCAGGACTGCATATATTAGACAAGATGTGCACTGGACTGCGCTGTCAATAATGGAACACATACTAAATGGGGATTATGCAAGAAAAGAGAAAAAATACAATGCAGTGCAGTGATAAAAAACTAATTTACTGTAGTCCCCTCCTAAAGTCCCTGAATCTGAAGTCATGTAATCTAAAGTCACACACTTATTACAAACACACACTTGAAATCAAACATGCGAACGCTCACAAGCTCGCATTGTATGTCTGCTCGTATAAGTGTAGCTCCCAAACAACTTCAAACCAGACTGCTTTTTTTCCCCTGGATTCAAAGAATCAGGTTTTCAAAAAATGATGGTTGCATGTGTTCCAAAGTAAAAGTAAGAAGCCCGGTAGCATGAGATCACCCATAATGCCGTGCAACCAGCCAGTCCTCAGATAGCCAACCCCTGTGATGTCACAGTTCTATAAAACCTTCATCCGGCTCAGGACTATACAGTGTGGTCTTCCTTGTTAAATAAATGGCCAATGCAGGCTAATTGGCCGTGCGGTTCTTCACTACAGCATGGTTGCAATGGGCCCCACAGAGAATACCTGATTTATAGCAATTAATGACAAATTAATTTGGAATGAATCACATTTTTTGGCTAAATTCAGCGAATTTGCCAAATGGAATTTTTCTAAACTTCCCTCATCTCTAGTAATCAGTACACAGTACACAATCGGGTAACAATTTGCCTTTGAGTGTTGACGCAAGTTGGGCCTCAATTTTCCATTTCCGTATATTCCGTATTTTCCATTCCATATAGTTTCGATATGGTTGAAATTATACATTTTTGGGGGGGACTTGTTCAATTTACTGAAGTCAGCATATATGCATGATTACTGCAGTAATAAACAAGCTAGGGCAGCAATATACCTATTAGTATTAATGTGTAATTGAGTGTGATGCTTGGCCCTTAATCATTCGTTAACGTTCATTTAATTCTCCACATGGTTGACATTTTATTTTTGGGTGACTTTAATTTAATTAAACCACCATCATAAGTGATTAGTAGTACACCAAACTACTTTCTTGTGAGTGATATGACATCAGGCCTCAATCATCTGTTTCTGTGAACTCTATTTCCACAAAGTTGTAATTTAATTAAACCAATACATGATTACTGCAGCAAAACACAGGGTCAGGCAGCAATCTACCTGTGAGTGATAACAAGAAATTGAGCATCAGGCCTCAATCATCTGTTAACATGAATTCCATTTCCACACGGTTGGAATTCATTTTGTGAGGGAGTGGGAGGGGGTTTCAACTTCAATTTAATTAAACCAGCATATAGGTGATCTGTATGCCAAAACACAGGCTAAGGTAGCAATTTACCTGTGTGTGTTAACGCGATATTAAGGGTCAGGCCTCAACTGTCTTTTTCCATGTATTCAGTTTTCACATGGTTGGAATTATATATGGTTTGTTGGGAGGAATTGTTAAGTTTAATTAAACCAGCAGATATATGTGATTACTACAGCAATACATTAAGTCAGCAATCTACCTGTGAGTGTTAATGTGAAATTGAGCGTGAGGCTTGGCCCTTAATCATCTGTTAAAGTTCATTCACTTCACCAGACGGGTTAAATTTTATATTTTTGGGGACTTTTTTGATTTAATTAAACCAGCAAAATGGTGATCAGTACTAGTACACCAAACTACTTTCCTGTTAGTGATAACGTCCATTTCCATGAATTCCATTTTCACATGGTTATAATTTGTTTTTGTTTTTGGGGGGTTCAGTTTAAATTTATTAAACCAGCATCAGTACATAGGCTAGGGTAACAATTTTCCTGTGAGTGGTAATGCGATATTAAGGGTTTCCACACAGCTCGAATAATATACTTTTTTGGGACTTGTTTAATTTAATTAAACCAGCAAATTGGTGATTATTACAGCAATACACAGGCTTGGACAGCAATTTAACTGCGAGTGTTAAAGTGAAATCGAGTGTGAGGTCTGGCCCTTAATCATCATTCATTTATTTCTTCACACAGTTGAAATTTTAATTTTTTGGGACTTACATAGAAACATAGTTTGTTAGGGTATCTGTCTATCCAGTTCAACCTGTTATCCTGGAAATTCCTCCAAAGGAAGACAAAAAAAAAAAACCCTGTGAGGTGGAAGCCAATTTTCCTCATTTTAGGGGAAAAATTCCTTCCCGACTCCAATCAGGCAGAATAACTCCTTGGATCAATAACTAGGGTTGAGTGAACCCGAACTGTAAAGTAAAAGTTCAGGTTCGGTGTTTGGCGATTTCTTGGAGATTTTTGAAAGGCTGCAGGGCAGCCAATCAACAAGCGTTTCACTAGTCTGGCCTTAGAAGCCATCACAGCCATGCCTACTAATGGCATGGCTGTGATTGGCCAAGTGCAGCATGTGACCCAGCCTATATATAGGCTGGAGTCACGTAGCGCCGCAAATCACTCTGCTCTTCTCAGTGTAGGGATAGGATGCTGCTGCTGTAAGGGAGAGATTAGGGAAGAATTCTGGTGTACTTGGTATTGTTCAATCTTCAAACTACGGCGATTATTGAGGGTGCTATGCTACATTTTTGTACCCAGCCCTGAAAAAATAACTTTTAAATTAATCCAAATGCTAGTTCGTTGGACATTGGCGGTCATTTTTGCAAGTTCAGTGCACTTACAACTGCATGTAAACTGCATGTGTGCCAGAGACATTACTTTAATTCTGTTCTGGTAGCACAGTGGAACAAAAATTCCCTTTTTTTGCCGGTCAAGTACCCCTGCGTCCTGCAGTGCATACCTGGCAGTAAAAATTATTCAATTACATTAGTCTGTCACATATTTTTGTGACCCAAAGCGACTTTATTTATATTTCTGCCACAGACACTGCATGTCTGACAGTCCAATAAAATCATTAAATACTGCAGTTACCTTGCTGCTATACAAAAGCACACTTTTTTTGCTGGATAGTAAATTTTTGGGCTATGCTGCATTTCTGACAGTCCAATTAATCCGTTACATACTGCAGTTACATTGCTGCTATAAAAAAGCAAATTTTTTTGTGCTAGATAGCAAATTTGCGTACTACGCTTCATTTCTGACAGTCCAATAAATCCGTAACCCACTGCATTTACATTGGTGCTATAAAAAAACACACTTTTTGTGCTAGAAAACAAATTTGTGTCCTACGCTGCATTTCTGATATTCCAATGAAACCGTAACATACTGCATTTTTATTGTTGTTTGCAAAAAACACAGTTTTTGTGCTCGATAGCACGTTAGGATCCTACCCTGCATTTCTGATATTCCAATAAAACAGTAACATACTGCATTTTTATTGTTCTTTGCAAAAAACACTGTTTTTTGCTAGATAGCACATTAGCAGTCTAGGCTGCATTTCTGATATTCCAATAAAACCATAACATACAGTACTGCATTTTTATTGTTGTTTGCAAAAAACACTGTTTTTGTGCTAGATAGTACATTAGAATCCTATGCTGCATTTCTGACAGTCCAATAAAACTGTAAAATACTGCATTTACATTGGTGCTATAAAAAAATAAAATTCTGCTAGATAGCAAATTTGCGTCCTACACTGCATTTCTGATATTCCAATAAAACCATAACATACAGTACTGCATTTTTATTTTTTTTATGCAAAAAACACATCCAACAGGGATTAACTTTACTTGGAGTGCCTTGGATGTGCCCCTGAATAAGCGCATAAAGCGAAACCCGGGTCTTGAACTTCGGTTTTACTGATTTTATGATATGCTGATGTAACGAGACTGCTCCTTGTGAGTATAATAAAGCACTTTAACTTGTTTGATTGATGCTATTACCAATAGACAGTCTTGTATGTTCTGTGCTATGTTGATCCTGCTGTGGTTGCTATTGCGGCCACGTGCCTCTATATCCATACCGTACCCTTTCTACACTCACACTGCACTGCTGCTGCTCCCAATTTAAAGGGAGCATTTTTCAACAAGCCACTTTTTCTTCTGACAATCAACACTCGTGCAAGTCATACCAGAATCGCAAATCTCTGGCGTAAACCACATTACAATCACACCACATATATTATCATAAATTTGGTGCAGGAACACAAAGCAAAGCCAGACTTAAAACTGACAAAAAAAAAAAACAACCTTAACCGCTTCAGCCCCCCTGGCTTAAACACCCTTAATGACCAGGCCACTTTTTACAATTCCGCACTACACTACTTTCACCGTTTATTGCTCCGTCATGCAACTTACCACCCAAATGAATTTTACCTCCTTTTCTTCTCACTAATAGAGCTTTCATTTGGTGGTATTTCATTGTTGCTGACATTTTTACTTTTTTTGCCATTAATACAAATTTAACGACATTTTTGCAAAAAAATGACATTTTTCACTTTCTGTTGTAAAATTTTTCAATAAAAACTACATTTCTATATAAATTTTTCTCTAAATTTATTGTTCTACATGTCTTTGATAAAAAAAAAGTCCAATAAGTTTATATTTATTGGTTTGGGTAAAAGTTATAGCGTTTACAAACTATGGTGCAAAAAAGTGAATTTCGGCATTGTGAAGCAGCTCTGACTTTCTGAGCACCTGTCATGTTTCTTCAGGTGCTAGAATGCCAGGATAGTATAAATACCCCCAAATGACACCATTTTAGAAAGAAGACACCCCAAAGTATTCGCGGAGGGGCATGGTGAGTTCATGTATCATTTCATTTTTTTTCACAAGTTAGCGGAAAATGACACTTTGAGAAAAAAAAAAAAAGTTTCAATTTCTGATGACTTCTGGCAAAAAAAAAAAAAATCTCAGACGGACTCACTATGCCCCTCAGTGAATACCTTGGGGTGTCTACTTTCCGAAATGGGGTCATTTGTGGGGTGTGTTTACTGTTCTGGCATTTTGGGCGGGGCTAAATTGTGAGCCGCCATGTAAAACCTAAAGGTACTCGTTGGAATTTGGGCCCTTGCGCATCCAGGCTGCAAAAATGTGTCACTATATGGTATCGCCGTACTCAGGAGAAGTAGGGCAATGTGTTTTAGGGTGTATTTTTACATATACCCATGCTGCGTGTGAGAAATATCGCTGTAAATGACAACTTTTTAAATTGTTTTATTCAAAGTTGTCAATTTACAGAGATATTTCTCTCACCCAGTATGGGTATATGTAAAAATACACCACAAAACACATTGCCCTACTTCTCCTGAGTACGGCGATACCACATGTGTGACACTTTTTTGCAGCCAAGATGCGCAAAGGGGCCCAAATTCCAATGAGTACCTTTTAGGAGGGCATTTTTACGCATTTTTCTTCTCACGCTTTAGGGCCCCTAAAATGCCAGGGCAGTAGAAATACCCCACATGTGAGCCCATTTTGGAAAGAAGATACCCCAAGGTATTCCATGAGGGGCATGGCGAGTTCATAGAAGATTTTTTTTTTGGGCACAAGTTAGTGGAAATTGATTTTTTTATTGTTTTTTCTCACAAAGTCTCCCTTTCCGCTAACTTTTGACAAAAAGTTTAATTTTTCATGGACTCATTATGCCCCTCAGCGAATACCTTGGGGTGTCTTCTTTCCAAAATGGGGTCACATGTGGGGTATTTATACTGCCCTGGCATTTTAGGGGCCCTAAAGCGTGAGAAGAAAATTGAGTAAAAATGCCCTCCTAAAAGGTACTCGTTGAATTTGGGCCCTTTGTGCATCTTGGCTGCAAAAGTGTCACACATGTGGCATCGCCATACTCAGGAGAAGTAGGCGTGTGTTTGGAGTGTATTTTACATATACCCATGCTGGGTGAGAGAAATATCTCTGTAAATTGACAACTTTGAATAAAAAAATTTAAAAAGTTGTCGTTTACAGCGATATTTCTCACACCCAGCATGGGTATATGTAAAAATACACCCCAAAACACATTGCCCTACTTCTCCTGAGTACGGCGATACCACATGAGTGACACTTTTTGCAGCCAAGATGCACAAAGGGGCCCTAAAACCAATGAGTACCTTTAGGATTTCACAGGCCATTTTTACGCATTTGGATTCTCACGCTTTAGGACTCCTAAATGCCAGGGCAGTATAAATACCCACAAGTGACCCCATTGTGGAAGAAGACACCCCAAGGTATTCTGTGAGGGTATGGCGAGTTCACAGAAAAAAAAATTTGGCACAAGTTAGCGGAAATTTTTTTTTTTTTTTTACAGTCTCATATTCCACTAACTTGTGACAAAAATAAAATTTTGCATGAACTCACCATACCCCTCACGGAATACCTTGGGGTGTCTTCTTTCTAAAATGGGGTCACATGTGGGGTTTTGTACTGCCCTGGCATTTGAGGGTCTCCGCAATCATTACACGTATGGCCAGCATTAGGAGTTTCTGCTATTCTCCTTATATTGAGCATACGGGTAATGAGATTTTTTTCCGTTCAGCCTCTGCGCTGAAAAAAAAAATGAACGGCACAGATTTTTTCATTCGCATCGGTCAATGTGGATGAAAAATCTCTGCCAAATCAGTGACTGCGGTGCGGTGGGCTGGGCGCTAGCTACCTAACAAGTAGCTAACTAACTGGCGGTGATAAGGGACCCTTATGCCCCATTCACACGTCCGAAATTCTGTTAGCGGAACGGAATTGCGGACCCATTCATTTCTATGGGGACAGACTTTGTCCCGCTCGGATCCGAATTACGGATCCGTGCTTCCGAGTCTGCACTTCCGTTCCGCAAAAATATAGAACATGTCCTATTCTTGTCCGCAATTGCGGACAAGAAAAAGCATTTTCTATATAGTTCTGGCAATGTGCGGATCTGCAAAATGCGGAAAGCACATTGCCGGTGTCCGTGTTTTGAGGATCTGCGGATCGGATCCATGGATCCGTGAATCCACGGATCCGTGAATCCACGGATCCGCAAAACACATATGGACGTCTGAATGGAGCCTTACAAGGGGTGTGATCAATGACAGGGGGTGATCAGGGGTCTAGATGGGGTGATCAAGGGGTTAATAGGTGAGGGGGTGGGGGGTTTGTGTAGTGTTTGGTGCAACTTTACTGTGTTACCTGGTCCTCTGGTGGTCGATCCCAGCAAATGGGACCACCAGAGGACCAGGTAGCAGCTATATCAGACGCTGTTCACAAAACAGCGTCTGATATAGCTGTTTGATGCGATTTTATTCGCATCTACAGCCTGCCAGCGATGGATCATCGCTGGCAGGCTGTAGCCTAACTGCCGTGCTTCTCTGTGAACGCACACGCGCGCGCGTTCACAGGAAATCTCGGCTCTCACGAGATGACGCGCCGACGCGTCATTTCAGAGCTACAGGACCGCCCGCAGGACGCATCCCTGCGTTAGGCGGTCCTGTAGCGGTTAAATGATAAATGACCCCCTTTATGTGTGAACTAATTTGCACTGATACAAAGGGCATAAGGGCTTGTTTTCTACTTTTTCAGCTTTGCTTTACAGCCGGGAGTAATTTGAATATAGGCAGTCTTTCTAAATCATCATCATGTAACCTGTTACAATAACCCTCCATAAAGCAGTACTGTATAGCTAATAGTATGATTTACAACGTTTTCCTTGTTACATATTGGTTTACAGAGGCAAGAGCAAATATTTTTTTTTTCAAAATCATTCAGCAGGGCAATAAAAATTTGCACACGGTTTGTATGGTGGCTGATTCTGTACTCAGTGAAGCATTGACTGATAAGGCATTAATAATTAGAACTCTCCTTGTAAAGGTTCTGCTGACGCTTATTTCTGCTTTAGGTGGTGCCCTCCTGAAATGAGTACCAAAGGTTCACTATAAATACCACTTGCTTAAATTCACAATCATCACTTTTATCTTCCATCAAGCTGCCTTGTTTTCTTTTTTCACATCCTTATGTAATAAGAAACTAGAAGTCTGTGCATCATGGTCAAACTTGTGCTGCCAAACTCAGGACTTGAAAACAGGATACAAACCTATGAGCAGCTTGAGGTCCTAGAAAAAGAAGAAGCAGGAGAAAGACCAAAATGGGACAACAAAGCGCAGTATATGCTTACCTGTGTAGGTTTCTGCGTGGGACTGGGAAATGTATGGAGATTTCCTTACCTTTGCCAAAGTCATGGAGGAGGTATGTACTAAATCCTATAAATTTACCACTATCTAGACAGATATGTATAGCGTATACAAGTGTTGACATAGAGCGCAGTATAAAAGATAACCATAATATGTTTATAGTTAATTCTGTTTAAAATAATGTTATATATAAATGCATAATTAATCATGAATAATGTTGCTCTATTTAGAAAGTATGCATAAGGAATTAAATGCATGTGGGTCAGCCATATACAATATTATACAGAAAATCAGTGTTAAAGGAAAGATTACAGAGTGCACTTCAAGATATCAAAGGAAATGAGTTGTGTCAGCAATGAAATGCATTTAACAAGCCAATACATCAAGCAAAATTTTAGCATGCAGAGAAACTCCGTCATCACTAATGGAAAATAGTCGATACCTATTACCATTTTATTTATATAGTGCCTACATAATCCTGAGCACTATACAGATACTGCTATCACTCAAATCAAGCCCACATAAACACAGAGAGAACATACAGACTTCATGCATATGTTGCCCTTGGTTGAATTCAAGCTTATAGATACTGTACAACACTGGAAGTAAACATTGCTACCCCTTGAATCCAGGTGGAAAAAAAAGCAGCCTGGTTTGAAGTTTTGGAGCAGCACCTGTACAAATCAGACACAATGCAAGTTTGTGAGCATTCATGTTTGATTTCAAGGGTGTGTTTGTATTAAGTGTGTGACTTTAAATTGAGTGACTTGAGATTCAGGGACTTTAGGAGGGGGCCACAGTAAGTCAGTTGCTTATCACTGCACTGTATTGTATTTTTTCTCTTTTCTTGCATAATCCCCATTTAGTATGTGCTCCATTATTGACAGCGCAGTCCAATGTACATCTTGTCAAATGTATGCAGTCCTGGAACAGCCGGTGCATATCTTTGTTCAAAATGTGAGCAAATTACTAGTTTGGAATTGCACATTGTGTATCTAAACGAGCGAGTTTCAACACTGAGAAATGTTGGCAATTTGGAAAAGAGTTTGCTGCTCACTGAGTAGGCACTCTATGGGGTAGATGTGGGGGAGGGTGGTAGCATGGAGGCTCAGGAAAGTGAGGTACGTAGCTCGATAACATTTAGAATGCAGAGTAGAGGGAAGAGTGCCATGGAGGCTAGCCCTGATCTAGCACACACCAACAAGTTTTCAAGGTCGGCAGATGAGGGGATGTTAATTCAAGGAAAGCACTGTTGCAGCCGGACACTTCCTCTGCCAGTATGGGGAATGTCAGCTCCAGTAAGCAGGGGACCAGGACAGCAGGGCAGGCCAGACAGGTTCTGGTAGTGGGAGACTCAATTATTAGAGGTACAGATAGAGACACAAAGACCCGGATCATCGAACAGTGTGTTGTCTTCCTGGTGCTCGAGTTCAACATATCGTGCATCGGATTGACAGATTACTGGGAGGGGCTGGGGAAGATCCAGCAGTCATGGTCCATATTGGAACCAATGATAAAGTTTGAGGTAGGTGGAGCGTCCTTCAAAATGATTTTAGGGATTTAGGTCACAAGCTTAGGACAAGGACCTCAAAGGTAATGTTTTCCGAAATACTACCTGTACCATGAGCAATGCCAGAAAGGCAGTGGGAGATTAACAAGTGGCTCAAGAACTGGTGTAGGAAGGAGGGGTTTGGGTTCCTGGAGAATTGGGCCAACTTCTCTGTTGGCTACAGGCTCTATCATACGGATGGGCTGCACCTCAGTGGGGAAGGGGCAGCTGTTTTGGTGGAGAAGATGGATAGAAGGTTGGAGGAGTGTTCAAACTAGGGAATGGTGGTGGGGTGGGGGTGGTAAAAACACTATAGGGGGGAAGATATTGCAGATAGAGAACTAGAACAGTTCATAAGGAATGGTGTAGGGTAAAAAATATATAGGAAGCTGAAGTTCTATGGAAGCTGAGGTTCTATGGTTCCCGGAGTTGAAGTCCCAGGTGTGTGTGGGCCTGGCAGCTGTGAGGCTGGCTGCCATGTCAGCAGCAAAGCTGAGAGACTAATGATAAGACACAGGCCCTTACTGATGGAGTCCTGAGAAACTGGCTATGTATGGGACAGATCAAGATAGGCTCTGAAGTGAAGTTCTGCAGCTGTACTCAAGAGAGAGATAGAAGCAGGCCACGCTCTGAGACAAGCAAGCGATCAATTCAGGAGCCAGAGGACATGTGCCACCATGTTCCGGACAAGACAAGCATCTACCTTGTGGGAAAAGACAACATCACAGACCTCTACTCAGATAACTCCAGAACTGTGAGTGTGCATCGGTGCTGATCCGCGGTAGGGCATAGAGCAGGTTTCATTAGTCAGAGCGCTATAGAAAGCGTGCCCTGGTTAGCAGGGATCAGACAGGATTATAGAAGATGAGAGTAGCCTGTATTTCTATCTTCATGCTTATGAGAACGCATTTGTTATATTACGCTTCAAATATCCTTCCTGTAACCTTGTGCAAATTTGTTAAATCTGTTCTTGCCATTTACTGATTGCGCCCTTGGAGTATCGGTACAGTACTGTTAATCTTAAGTGCCGGACGTTATATTTTGTTGTTCAATAAAAACCGGCATTTGTTCAGCCTCCTCGTCTGCTGTACCGTATTTCAATCCTGCCTTGCGGTCTCCCCCCCCCCCCCCCCACCAGACCGCTACAAGTGGCGCTGCAAGCAGGGTACGGTCACAGAGATGGCTCAACAACTACCTATCAGGCAGAACCGCTGGCACCTGTACCAGAGCATCCTTGCCCTAGTTTGCCTCGTTGCCAAGCCCCCCAATATCCTCCACTGAGGCCAGGCAGTCAAGCTGCATTCCTCACACGCAGGCAAAGAGAAGGCCGCCAAGAGGCAAAGTGTTGGCGGTGTGGAACTATAGGACATTTCGCCAGAGAGTGTTGGAGTAATCCGCCTGGACACCCAGAACCGACTGATTATTGGAAGCATGCAACTCCGCACAAACCTACCCAGAGAGCATTTCAAAGGCGGATCCGATTCTGTGGGACACAGAAGAGAGTCCCAGCACACCAATCTGTGGTAACTATCCGAGCACCGGAAAAGGCTACCCTCTCCCACCCTCCCGGTCGGGAGGCCCGTGCGTTACCCAAGGCATTGGGGAGAACCAATAAAGAATGGGGCCGAATTCAAGATGAAGATTTTGGACAGCGGCAGATGAAAGGCTGGGTAACTTGGCAAAAGAAACCTGACAGAGAAGAAAGGACTGAACTTGTTGCAGAGTCCATACAGACCAGAACAATTGACCACCTCATGGGTGAAAGAACTTCATCAGTGGCTCCAGAACATCTGCCGGTTAGCAGGTCAGCGGCTACAAGAGAGAACCCATATGGGCCATCCTCCAGTCCAGGGGGTTCCACTGCAGTCTGAGGACTGGGTACTGGTTCAAGAGAGACGTCCCAGAGGCAGGTTGAGCGAGCGTTGGGAGGTACTGCCATACAAAGTGATCAAGAGAGTGTGTCCCAATGGTTCGGCTTACGAAGTGCAGGTTGAAAATGAGCAGTTTGCCTCACGGACTCTACATAGGAATGGTCCTGCGCCTGTTCAGAGGATCCCTTCCCCTCCTGTCCCATCCTCAGAATTTGTTATCCACGATGGAAACGGTAGTGAAGGCTGGTGAACCCCCCTAACATTGAGGAGGCCTCCCAGGGCGTAGGTGATGCAACTACTGTCAAAGAACCAGTACTGGCTCACAGTGAAGAGGGACACTCGGCCACATCTATTAGAGTGGATGAATCCAGGCTGGCAGCTCCCGGTGGGGAAAGTAAGGTCTTAAGCGAAGACCTCCGGAGATCCAGTAGGCTTACTGAAGGGGTTCCACCAAACAGGTACTCAGCCGATTAGTTAATTTGGTCTACCTGTATGTATTGTGGACAATATTGGACTGCTTTTAGAGGTTGTTCTTATCATTTCTTTTTTATAGACTATATGGCGAGACTGAGGACGGCCACCTTTAAAGCGAGGAGGCATGTAGGGGTCAGCCCCTAGAATACTGTTCTTTGCACAAATATATGCAATATTGTGTTACATAGACTGTGATGACTTATTCCAACCACTAGATGGCGATGTGGCTCTGAGTAAGAGGAAGCTGAAGTTCTATGGTACACAGAGCATATAGGGGGGGGCTAGAAGTTCCAAGGGTTGGAGTCCCAGGTGTGTGTGGGCCTGGCAGCTGTGAGGCTGGCTGCCATGTCAGCAGCCAATCTGAGAGACTAATGATGAAACACAGGCCCTTACTGATGGAGTCCTGAGAAACTGGCTATGTATGGTTCAGATCAAGATAGGCTATGAAGTGAAGTACTGCAGCTTCAATCAAGAGAGAGAAAGAAGCAGGCCATGCGCTGAGACAAGCAAGCAATCGATTCAGGAGCCAGAGGACACAGGCCACCACATTCTGGACAAGACAAGCATCACTACACACATGGACACACTCATACAAGTGGTAACCACATACATGGATGCACTCATACACACATACACCACAAACATAGACACACTTATACATGCGTTCACCACATACATAGACGAACTCATACACGCGCTAACCACATACATAGACACACTAATACACGCGCTCGACGCATACATAGACACACTCATACACGCGCTCACCACATACATAGACACACTCTTACACAGGCTCACCGCATATATAGACACACTCATACATGTGCTCATCACATACATAGACACACTCATACATGAGCTCACCACATACATGGATGCGCTGACCACATACATGGATGCACTCATACACGCACTCACCACATACATAGACGCATTCATACACGCACTCACCACATACATAGACACACTAATACACGCGCTCAACGCATACATAAACACACTCATACACAGGCTCACCGCATACATAGACACACTCATATATGTGCTCATCACATACATAGACACACTCATACATGAGCTCACCACATACATGGATGCACTCATACACGCGCTCACCACATACATGGATGCACTCATACACGCGCTCACCACATACATGGATGCACTCTTACACGCACTCACCACATACATAGACACACTCTTACACAGGCTCACCGCATACATAGACACACTCATACATGAGCTCCCCACATACATGGATGCACTCATACACGCGCTCACCACATACATAGAAGGACTTATACATGAGCTCACCACAGATATAAATATATATATATATATATATATATATATATATATATATATGCACATATACATACACACACATTAGCATAGTTATACCTCTATTTCTACACACAGACACTTTCCTGTAGACAGCTGATGTCTGGTCCTCACAAGCAGCCTGGAGAAGTAGGTGCCATCACCCCCATGTGCCATCCAGGGACAGCAGTGGAGGGGTTATTCAGTAACATACTATGGGGCGGGCACAGATAACAGGAAACAAAGGAGGGGGGGGGGGTATTGCAGAGCTCTGTATTCAGGAGCTGCCAGCCTGCTCTACACTAGCTTCATGCTGGGGGTGGGGCATGATCCCATGACATTCTACTATTGGCTGGCAGCAGATGTCATAGTAAGCTGCCAGCGAATAGAAAACAAAAAGCAGTACTGGCAAGTGTTGGGCCAGCGGATCCTAGAGTGAGAACGGCCATAGGAGGAGGAGACAACATAGAGGAAGGGCACTGTGTCCTCCTCACTGAGCAAGTACCTTCAGTGGGAGGAGCTCAAGCGCTGCTGCTGTATGTACTACCTGCTTCTATAAAGTGCAGCATAGCAGTAGGTAGGGGAAGACTGCAACTCTAATAAAAACATTCAGTACTGCTTCGGGGGCCCCTTCTAAGCTCGGGCCCCGAAGCAGCCGCTTCCCCGATCGCTACGCTACTGATAATGGCCTTCCAATTGTCATTCACAAGAGTGTTTCTTCAGAAAGGCACTTAAAAAAAGCTAAATTCAACCATCTAAGAGAGGCCATTGGCCTAACTAACTGACAAAATGAGATATTTTTAAAAGCATCCTAAACTCTAATTGTGAGAGGTACATACCTTAGGGGAATAAAAGGGTAAGGAACAAAAAAAAAAAAAAAACTATGTGGATGAATAGAAATGTAAAGAAAGCAATAAATTACAAAAAGAAATTACTTAAATAACTAAAACAGGAGGGTAGCGAGGAAGCATTGAAAAACTGTAAGGGAAAAATAGAATATGTAAAAGACAAATAAAAGCAGCCAAACTACAGACAGAAAGATTAATTGCCAAATAGAGTAAAACTAACCTTAAAGTGTAACTGCAGTTTCATTTTGTTATACCCTAATTGTATAGTACACCCTGCTGTATAAGTGCCTTTATGCTTTAAAATGTAATCATTTTTAGTTTTACCTGATAATAATTCCCACAAATGTATGCCACTTTGCCATTCTGCAGCCCTCTTCTCACAGAGTTGTCATGTGCATGCCATCTCCTCCTTATTATAAACAAGAGATGGGGGAGGAGGAGCTCAGCCATGAGTGCCTGGGCTCGGGCAGAAAATGGAGGGGGGGGGGGCTGCTTTAGATAGTGATATCTCCTGATTGGTAGCAGCTAGAAACATGCAACATTTCTTGTTTGAAAGCTTTCATACAAGAACAAAATGACAGATACTGTCCAAGGAACAGAGGAGAAATCACTGTTAGAAATTGTGTCGGAAAAAATCGCCGGTAAAATCTGCTTTTTCTTTCACTTTCATTCAAAGCATCCCAATTTCTATCAGTGATATCTTTCCCTATACTGAACACATTGCTGTCCTTCTGGTATTGTCTGGAAGCAGCTAAAGCAGCCCCTAGCCCCCTCTCTGTCACTGTGGAGGAGAATGAGGGAGCATCTGCAGAACTGACAGGCTGCTGAAGTTAAGAAAAATATATGTGCAATGTTCACCGCAACCTAGGGCCCTTAAAGTGATGGCATGAGTACCCAGGTGTAGGAATGGCCGAGTGGTATAGGGTGGCCTAAAATGTCCCTTAATGTTTGTGTCACGGTGCTCCTACCTGGACCCCCAGGCGTTGGCTCCGAAGCAGCAAATAAGAGGTAGTTGAATAGGGATATTAAGAATAAATTGAGTCCAGACCTTGTATGAAGTTCAATAGCAGCTTTACTTTGGTAAACGTTCATCAGAAACAATCTTCAAACTTTGTCTTGGTCCCAGCAGGCTTTAGCATTAAGAACTTGGCAGGCAAACTCAACTATGCTACATCTGTTGCTCTCTGGCACTGCTATACTGACAGGCTAACTGTATTACTCAACTTTCTTCTGTGTGCTGCAACTTCTTCTCTTTGTCTGTCTCTATATTAGGCCAGGGAACTTTTCCACCTGGCTCCTGAGGCTCCAAGCTGTGGCCTCCATGACCAGCAGAGCGGAAGGTGCTCTGACTGGCTTGCTGGGCTTGGGCACGTCCAGAAGAGATGTGGCCCTGCACACCTTCACCTAGCTTGGGGTAAGCTAGACTGCAACTAACTGGAACTGGTCCCCACCCTTCGTGCAGGAAATGGGACTCGCCCATTTCTCCACAGAAGGGGTGTTAGAAGGGAATGGAAAGCTCCATTCCACCTAACTGTAGCTCTGCCATGTTTACTGCCACCTACTGGTGAACCAGGTATATTACATTTGAACATAACAGTTGCATAGAAATAGGAAAGCACATTGTGAAGGACCTGAAATAAATACACAGATGTATTCCTACCTGGATATGGTTGGATCCCATACGTGATGTGGTCTGAAGCAGTGCAAAATAGGTTGTTGAACTTGGAAGATGGATAGGTAGAGTAAATGGAGTCCAGATTTTGTAGTAATGTTGAACACAGCTTTACTTGGCATAAAAGGTAATCCAAACAGTTTCCAAACTTAGTCTTGGTCATCAGCAGGTATCGGCATAATCTGTGCAGATGAACACTTCTCTGCAACAATCTCAGCATTGCTATGCGGCAGCTCTCTCAGCTCAGCTATGCTTGGCTGGGTAAATAGGAAAATCTTCCTCTTCTGCTGGAACTTAGCTTAGCTGCCTGTAGTCTGTCTCTTACTTTAGTCCTTAATCCAAGGCAATCCTTGTCCTGGCATCAAGCTCTTTTAGCTTGGGAGGCAATGCAAGCCCAGGAGGGGTCAAGCAACCATAAAGGACTTCAGAGGCAGGGCCTCTGGGGCCTAGCAGAGCAGGCAGTGCTATGCTTGCGAACACACAACCTTTCCCAAGGAGGGGGTAGGCTAGACTGACCTATTCACTAAATAACTTCCTCCCTCTCTAAAGAGGACTGGGAAGAAACTAGAAGGTTCCTCTCCAGAGAAACAATCTCTGCTTAGATTTGCTGCCACCCGCTGGTGAAACCAGGCACATTACATGTTAACAGTTACATGAAGGAATATGCACATTATTAGGAGATGCCATGAAATACATTAGATTATATTAGTGGTAATGGCACTCCAGGACATTACATTTCCAGTACTCTATTAGTGATGATTGGCAGGGGCAATATTTGAATTTGCGATAATTTTGCGAATATTTGGGAGAATTAATTTCTTGATTGTGAAAATCTGCAATGTAATATGCGAGTATTTTGCGCGCAATACAGGTAGGGGTCACTATTGCTACATTACAATAGCTTTATATGCAGACAGAGTGCTCCGATATATTCGCGATTGCGCAAATCGGCAATTAATGATGCGCATATTTTTGCGCAATACGTGCAACTTCACATTTTAGCAGGTCTGACTACATATTAGTGATTGGTGCACTAAGTTTTGTTGTGAATTTGTGACATCACAACACTATGTCTATAGCATGTATGTGTGGACAGCAGATCTAACACCCTGCACTGGAACCTATCAGCTACACTATATCACTATCTAACTTACACTGACTATCTCCCACTAACTATCTGTATTATATATATAAGCTAACTAACTAACTATCTAATGTAATGTGACACAGCAAAGCACAGAGCACAGCAATGACACTGCTCTCTCTCTCAGAACTGAAAAAAACTGCAGAAAATGGCTGCCGGGGAAGTTCTTATATGGTAAGTGGTAGGCAACTTTCCTGTTGGTGCTAGGGATGTTGCTAAGCTCATACAAAGACATTGCAGCCTTCTCATTGGCCCACAAGCAAGAAGTAGGGACGGATTATGGGTTCATAGGAAAAAAAAATCTTGAATATTCACGAATTCGAATATATAGCACTATATTCTAAATCTTCGCGAATTCTCGAAGTGGCGATATTCGCTATTAAAATTTGCAATGTGAATATTCGCGCCCAACACTATACTCTATAGATTATTGTGGCGGAGGAAGGGCATGACATTGTGGACTGGATGACTTTAGGTGGATTTACATCGCCCGATTGTCGGGCAATCTGCACATCTAAATGTGCCGCCGATCATCCGATGAACAAGTGAAATTCTCGTTCATTGGGTTATCCTGTCTTTAATGCAGACAAACCAATTATCGTTTCTGGGCAACAGTTTTTGCTGTCTAGACAGCGATCTGCTGCCAAGAAACAGAGCAGGTGTATGAGGATGAGCAATCACGATAGCAATCTCTCGTCCTCATACGTGAAGGAGATCGCTGTATGTAAATACAGTGGTCTCCTTCACAGAAAGAGCAGCTGTACCTGTAGGGAAGGAACGCTTCTTTCTCAACAATCGGCTGTTACATTGTGCAGTGTAAACCCACTTTTTTTATAATGTCAGTCACAGCACGATAATGTTGATGTAACCTATGAGTCTGACTTCATGCCTTTGAGCCAGTGTTTAGCGCATTCCTCTCCCTCCTTCTCAATAACAGTTAATTATAGGCCTTATATAAGCATTTGTTTTTCATCATCACTGCCTTCACAAACCCCTCCTAGTGGGGAACTTTCTTTTCTACAAAGAGATAAACCCCCTCAAGGTGCTAATGAAGATATTCCAGATAGTGTTCCTGCTGCTGAGTAGTATAAGAATAGTGTTTGGACTGCCATTAGGAGGAGGAGATGATAACTGAAATGTATAGCTGTTTGGATAGTAGAGACACTGTTAGCCATGGTGGTGATGGTATATAGTATGGCCAAAATATCCATAATAACAGCGTCTGAGTGATCCCTTGCCCCTTAAGAGGTATCTACGATTATATGACCCTCTGTTAAAGTAAGTAGTCGGGATGCCAGTTGCAGTTAAGTCTCCTTTGTAGATGGTATAGGCGGTACCCAGAGTAGGTATGCCAGGGTGGTGTACAGTGGCCTACAGTGTCTCCGTATATGTTATAGACCCGTGTCACGGTGCCCCTACCTGGATATCCTTGGATTCCAGACGTGGTGTAGTCCGAAGCAAGTGCAAAAAGTGGTTGTTGAACTTGGGTAATGAATAAGCAGAATAAATGGAGTCCAGACTTTGTAGTAACATTGAACACAGCTTTACTTAGCATAAACGTAATCCAGACAGTTTCCAAACTTTATCTTGGTCATCAGCAGGTATTGGCTTGACTCTGGCAGGCAAACACTTCTGCAACAATCTCAGCTCTGCTATGCGCTAGCTCTCTCAGCTCTGCTATGCTGGCTGGGTAAATAGGAACTTTTCCTTTTCTTCTGGAATTTAGCTGTAGTCTGTCTCTTACTTTAATCCTAGGAATCCTTCTTCCTGGCATCAAGCTCTCTTAGCTTGGGAGGCAATGCAAGCCCAGGAGGGGACAAGCAACCATGAGGAACTTTAGAGGCAGGGTCTCTGGGCCCAGCAAAGCGGACAGCGCTCTGCTCGCCGACACACAGCCTTCCCTTAGAAAAGGGTAAAGTAGACTGACCTTGACTAACTAACTCCTCCCTCTCTAGAGAGGGCTGGAGTGGAACTAGAAGGTTCCTCTCCACGGAAACTAGCTCTGCACAGACGTGCTGCCACCTGCTGGTGAACCAGGCACATTACATGTAAACATAACATTTGTAAGGAAACGCATGCACACATTGCAGATGACACAGGATCACACAATACAGATAGTGGGGGTGCAAAAGGAGGTGGTAATGGCACTCTGGGTCATTACACTAGGGGCACATATGCTTCTACTGTGGTAAGCTCAAAGCAGGTGATGCTGCTGCTGTTGGTAGAATAGGCCAAAAAATGTCAGACCTAGAACAAACTCAAGTGGTTGAGGCTCAAATAGGGCATCTCCCGTGTAGGAATTTGTTACTGTATTGCAATTTGCAGGACAGCAATACCATTGCAGTGTACAAGCTTTGCAAGCAAACTATAAGACGTGGCCATGAAGGCACCAATGTCGAACTATGGCGATACTTCAACACATTTATTGGCATCATAAGATCATGTGGGAAAGTTGAACTATTAAGGAAAGCGAACAAGGCCATCCTCCCCTCCCCATTATCAGGTCAGCCCTCTAATGTTCTTTATGGATTCCCTATTGATCCGAGGCAAACACTATTCAGTTGTCAGGGGCAACCACAGCAATGCAACTCAATTCTCTTTAGGATACAGTTCTTACACCAGGTGCCCTTTATACCTGGGGACATAGATTCACTCTGTGCTATAATCCGGTGCTTGTGCTGAGATCATGCTGTCGCGGGTTCTGGTGCTTTCAGATTTCTACATAGCCCTTACTTTCTGAATTCAGCAGCTCATACTTGGTGGCTAGTTTCCCCCACCTGACTGTGCACACATCTGCTATTTCTCTGCTCAGGGCACAGTAGCAACAGTTCCTGTGCAGGCTCAAAAATCTTACCTTGTTGTCTCCTGAACTTATTCTTACTGAGACACTGCCCTTACATACTCTGGTGGGCCATGAATTCAGGGTAAGGACACCTTTTTTGAGTGTTACAACCCCATGGACTTCTGGGTCAGCCAATTGGACCAATGACAAGAACTGTCCCAGTTTGGTATTAATGTGCTGTCTTGTCCACTCTCCAGTGGGATTTCAGAGAAGATATTCACTGCATCAGGTGGTACAGCACTGAACCAGAGAAATCTGTCCACTAAAAATGTGAAACATTACATATGTGAAAATGAAACCACCGTGGATCCGTGAGGATTTTCAAACAACTCCAGCTGATGCCAATAAACAAATCTGCCTTTGTTGACTGTGGGGATTGGCTATTTGTTACTTGCCCGATGATGCCAGTACCACTATCTGCCTTGCCCATCAGGTTCCATACTTTACTGCTACTGCTTGGAACCCTTCCCTTTTTATGACTTTTGTAAAAAGCCATTGCTTCTTCATGTCCCAGAAGATCATTGAATCACTTATTTAAAAAACACCAAACCTGATGGTATTCCTCAAAAAAGGAATCATTTTTGGACAATGTTTTAACCCCTTAAGGACTTATTTCACCTTAAGGACCCGGCCATTTTTTGCAAATCTGACCAGTGTCACTTTATGTGGTGATAACTTTTAAACGCTTTTACTTATGCAGGCCATTCTGAGATTGTTTTTTCGTCACATATTGTACTTCATGACACTGGTAAAATGGAGTAAAAAAGTTCATTTTTAGTTATAAAAAAATACCAAAAATACCAAATTTACCAAAAATTTTGAAAATTTGCAATTTTCCAAGTTTTAATTTCTTTATTTCTATAATACATAGCAATACCTCCAAAATAGTTATTACTTTACATTCCCCATATATTTCATGCCTGGATCATTTTAAATGATATTTTGAATGATATTTTATTTTTTGGGGATGTTACAAGGCTTAGACGTTTAGAAGCTAATCTGACCCCATTCTAGAAACTACACCCCTCAAGGTATTCAAAACTGATTTTACAAACTTTGTTAACCCTTTATGTGTTCCACAAGAATTAATGGAAAATAGAGATAAAATTTCAAAATTTCACTTTTTTTGCAGATTTTCCATTTTAATAATTTTTTTCCAGTTACAAAGCAAGGGTTAATTGCCAAACAAAACTCAATATTTATTGACCTGATTCTGTAGTTTACAGAAACACCCCATATGTGATTGTAGACTGCTGTACGGGCACACGGCAGGGCGCAGAAGGAAAGAATTGCCATACGGTTTTTGGAAGGCAGATTTTGCTGGACTGGTTTTTTGATACCATGTCCCATTTGAAGCCCCCCTGATGCACCCCTAGAGTAAAAACTCCCCAAAAATGACCCCATTCTAGAAACTACACCCCTCAAGATATTCAAAACTGATTTTACAAACATTGTTAACCCTTTAGGTGTTCCACAAGAATTAATGGAAAATAGAGATAACATTTCTAAATTTTACTTTTTTGGCAGATTTTCGATTTTAATAATTTTTTTCCAGTTCAAAGCAAGGGTTAACAGCCAAACAAAACTTAATATTTGATGCCCTGATTCTGTAGTTTACAGAAACACCCCATATGTGATCGTAAACTGCTGTACAGGCACACGGCAGGGCGCAGAAGGAAAGGAATGCCATACGGTTTTTGAAAGGCAGATTTTGCTGGACTTGTTTTTTTGACACATGTCCCTTTTGAAGCCCCCCTGATGCACCCCTAGAGTAGAAACTCCAAACCAAAAAAGTGACCCCTATTTTAGAAACTACGGGATAGGGTGGCAGCTTTGTTGGTACTATTTTAGGGTACATATGATTTTTGGTTGATCTATATTACACTTTTTGTGAGGCAAGGTAACAAGAAATAGTTCTTTTGGCACCGTTTTTATTTTTTGTTATTTACAATGTGGTATTTTTATAGAACAGGTTATTACGGATGCGGCGATACTGTGTACACTTTTTTTTATTTATGTAAGTTTTACAATGATTTCATTTTTTGAACAAAAAAAAATCATGTTTTAGTGTCTCCATAGTCTGAGAGCCATAGTTTTTTCAGTTTTTGTGTGATTATCTTGGGTAGGGTATGATTTTTGTGGAATGAGATGACGGTCTGATTGGCACTATTTTGGGGTGCGTATGACTTTTTGATCGCTTGGTATTACACTTTTTGTGATGTAAGGTGACAAAAAATTGCTTTTTTTACACCATTTAAATTTTTTATTTTTTTACAGTGTTCATCTGAGGGGTTAGGTCATGTGATATTTTTATAGAGCAGGTTATTACCTACGCGGCAATACATAATATGTATACTTTTTTTTATTTATGTAAGTTTTACACAATGATTTCATTTTTGAAACAAAAAAAATATGTGTAGTGTATTTTATTTTTTTAATTTTTATTCAGTGATTTTTATTTTTCCCTTTTTTTCACTTTTTCCTTTTTTTTTTTTACCCAGACCCACTTGGTTCTTGTAGATCCAGTGGATCTGGTTTCTATATAATACAGTACAGTACACCATATAGTGTACTGTAATGTATTTTTTTTTACTTTACATAGTCTAATCAGACATTTGCCTTTAACAGAAGTCTAATTAGACTTTCAGTACTATGGAGAGCAGGATGTCTATGAAAGCGTCCTGCTGCCATGGTAACCATCACCCGCTGCCAGAACCGTACGGACCGCGGCATGGAAGGGGTTAAAAATGCTGACATCTGCAGCACAGATGTGAGCAGTTTTTAGAAGAGTGTCAGCAATGTGCTGACACTCTGCTAAAACCACTAGCCACCAGGGAAACATTACAGAGGAGCGCAACCACCACCCCTGCACCCCCGCCGTCACAATATGATTGGGGGCTGCAGGGGGGTTAAAATATAACACATTGAGAAACATCTAGTCTCTGATCCCCGCGGTCACAGACCGCAGAGATCGCAGAAAGCGCTGAAAACCGCAAGTCTGAATTGACCTGCGGTTTGCAGCGATCGCCGATACGTGGGGGGGGGGGCAGTTGGTAGTCACAGGACCCCCCTGGGCATTGTAACAAGGATCCTGCTGAATGATTTCAGCAGGTGCCTTGTTCCGATCACTGCCGGCTGAGCAGCAGTGATCGGAACTACTCATGACGTACCGGTACGTCATGGGTCCTTAAGGACTCGGAAATCATGTCCTTAAGGGGTTAACTTTAGAAAGCATAACAAATCCTACAGCGCAGTGTGTTGTTAAACAGGATGTTTGTTACCACTAGCTACAATCCATTTACCCCCAGCCATATATACTGTATCTGTTCATTTATCACTAATGACATGTTAAAGAGCTTTAAAAGAGTTTTACATGTTAAAGAGCTTGAAATAGGTTAACATGTCAAAGGGTTAAATATGTTAAAGGATTAACATGCTAAAAGATTTACGTTAAAGAGTTTGAAAAGGGTTGGATATAATACTAAGAGACCCCAGAGTGTCTTACATGACTATTCAGGACAACTGGGGCACTTTTGAATCAGGTCTAATTTATCTAATCAAATTTAAAAGCCGAATTTGGAAATTAGTTCGTCTCTAGTACTAACCACTGTATACTGGGAACACCCTACAAGACCTACCATTTTGGAGACACTCAGACCCAATTGTTAAGTAATCAAAATGTGGCACCTGTCAAACTCACTCAGATACATGTGCCTATTTTTCCTACTTCCAAAAGCTCAACTTCAAAAACTGACTGTTCATATGTTGCCTATGACTGGCTTTTCACAGTCAGGTTTTTCTGATGAAGTTTTTGAAGCCAAAACAGGAGTATATTAAAAAAAGACATATTATCTTAATTTTATTTCCTGTATACTCCACACCAGATTTTACCTTCAAAAACTGCATGGAAAAAAACAGAACATGGAAACCCAGCCATATACAGCCCCGAAAAAACAAAGTATGCCCTCCTTGAATTCCACGGTTTTATGTATTTTTTTGTATTTTATGTATTTTTTTATGTATTTTTTTTTATTTGTTTTATTATTTATTTAACACAATTTAGGCCCAAATAAAAAAGCTTACTGGTTCCATAACAATTTAGAGAGTACGTAGCATCCAGGTGCTGCTAATCAAATGCCCTACAGTCATGTGAAAAAATTAGGACACCCTTTGAAAGCATGTGGTTTTTTGTAACATTTTTAATAAATGGTTATTTCATCTCCGTTTCAACAATACAGAGAGATTAAAGTAATCCAACTAAACAAAGAAAACTGAAGAAAAGTCTTTTCAAGATCTTCTGTAAATGTCATTCTACAAAAATGCCTATTCTAACTGAGGAAAAAGATAGGACACCCTCACATGTATTCCCTCTTAAATTGGCTCAGATCTCACACAGGTATATCACACCAGGTGCACATAATTAGTAGATCGTTACTCTGCATGTTGAATGAGGCTTGCCCTATTTAAACCTCAGACATTTAGTTTGGTGTGATCCTGACTGTTGAAGTGAGAGTGAGCACCATGGTGAGAGCAAAAGAGCTGTCAGAGGACTTCAGAAAAAGATTGTAGCAGCCTATGAGTCTGGGAAGGGATTTAAAAAGATCTCAAAGATTTTGAAATCAGCCATTCCACTGTCCGGAAGATAGTCTACAAGTGGAGGGCTTTCAAAACAACTGCCAACATGCCCAGGACTGGTCGCCCCAGCAAGTTCACCCCAAGAGCAGACCGCAAGATGCTAAAAGAGGTCTCCAAAACCCTAAAGTGTCATCTCGAGAACTACAGCAGGCTCTGGCTACTGTTGATGTAGAAGTACATGCCTCTACAATCAGAAAGAGACTGTACAAGTTTAACTTGCATGGGAGGTGTGCAAGGAGGAAACCTTTGCTTTCCAAGAGAAACATCGAGGCCAGACTGACATTTGCCAGAGATAAAGTTGACAAAGACCAGGACTTCTGGAATAATGTTCTTTGGACAGATGAGTCCAAAATTGAATTATTTGGACACAACAGCAGAGGACATGTTTGGCGTAAACCAAACACAGCATTCCAAGAAAAGAACCTCATACCAACTGTGAAGCATGGAGGTGGAAGTGTCATGGTTTGGGGCTGCTTTGCTGCAGCAGGACCTGGTCAGCTCACCATCATAGAATCCACGATGAATTCTACTGTGTATCAGAAGGTGCTTGAAGAACATGTGAGACCATCAGTTAGAAAATTAAAGCTGAAGCGGAACTGGACCATGCAACATGACAATGACCCAAAACATACTAGTAAATCAACCAAAGATTGGCTGAAAAAGAAGAAATGGAGAGTCCTGGAATGGCCAAGTCAAAGTCCAGATTTGAATCCCATTGAGATGCTGTGGGGTGACTTGAAAAGGGCTGTACGTGCAAGAAACCCCTCAAACATCTCACAGCTGAAAAAGTTCTGCATTGAGGAGTGGGGTAAAATTTCCTCAGACCGATGTCGAAGACTGGTAGATGGCTACAAGAACCGTCTCACTGCAGTTATTTCAGCCAAAGGAGGTAACACTCGCTATTAGGGGCAAGGGTGTCCTATCTTTTTCCTCAGTTAGAATAGGCATTTTTGTAGAATGACATTTACAGAAGATCTTGAAAAGACTTTTCTTCAGTTTTCTTTGTTTAGTCGGATTACTTTAATCTCTCTGTATTGTTGAAACGGAGATGAAATAACCATTTATTAAAAATGTTACAAAAAACCACATGCTTTCAAAGGGTGTCCTAATTTTTTCACATGACTGTATATTAACTGTTCATCTGCAAGTGTGACTACCTCTATAAAAGCAGATGTTTTGGGAGTTTGCTGTTCTGGAGCATTTGGTTGAATGTTAACACAATGCCAAGGAGAAAAGACATAATTCATTATCGTAGAGAAACAATGGGTGGTGTCCGTCAATGGGGAGGGTTATAAGACCATTTCCAAACAATTTGAAGTATATCATTCCACAGTGAGAAAACATTCAAGATAGTTGACATCCTTCACAGGAGAGGACATCCCAACAAATTCTCACCAAGGTCAGCAAAAAAAACAAGAACGACATAATACATAATATTCAGGCCTCAGTTGGCGTGTTAAAGTATGCCTTGTTTGCAAGGGAGAAAGCCTCTTCTTTCTAAAAAAATGGACATGGCAGTGTGGCTTAAGTTTGCAAAGTTGCATCTAAATAATCCAAATTACTTCTGGAACAATGTTCTTTGGACAGACAAGACCAAACTGAAGATGTTTGGCCATAATGCATAGTGCCACATTTAGCGAAAACCAAACACAGCATATCAGAGCCTTATACTGCCTCATAACAAATGTCAAATATGGTGGTGTAGGCTTGATGATTTGGGCTTATTGCAGCCACAGGACCTATGTGAGCCAACATTTCTCGAGAATAATAAAGTCATGCAGAATTCAATTATTTCAAGTTATTGCTGCTAAAGGTGGTTCTACAAGCTATTGATTTGTATGGTGCACTTTGTTTCACACATGGCTTTTCCATTTGGGCTTCATTTTTGTTCAATAAATCATGAAACAGTAGAATCTGTAATGTATTCTTCATCTAAGGTTGTATTTACTTAATTTTAAGACATGAAACATAAAGCCTTAGTATTCAAAGAGAGCGTACTTTGTTTTTTTCAAGACTGTAAATACAGCCCCTTGACAGGTTCCATTGTCACGCCTTGACAAGTGTCACTGTCACCAGAAAAAAGAAATGTTATTATTGCTGACCAGGGCTTACTCAAGGCTATCTCTGTATATCTGTGTACATTGAAGACTGACAATCATTGAGCAGGGCCATTCACTGGAAAAAAAATCCCAGAAAGAGCAGGTGTCACGGTTGCTCCTGTGACAGATGTCAGGAGATCAAGGAGACTGGAGGAGCAGGGAGGAATCTAACAACCTCTTTGATTACTTTGGATTCAGTGTTGTTGTTGTTGTTAATGACCTCATCCCTTGTTTCAGGTGTAGCTTAGTAGTCATTACCTCTACCCTATTTAGTCTTACCCCACCCTTCTTTTGGAAGAGCTGGTGTGTTGTCCTCTCTGATGTTCTTGCTTGTCCATCTCTACAGAAGTTAAGTGTCGCGTTTGTTTGTGTTTTGTTTTCCCTTCCTTGTTGGTTGTTACTAGGCCTCAGGGAGATGCTTGTTTCTTCATCTGGAAAGGAACGGGTTGTCTCAGCCCTGCCAATATCCATAGGGCTCTTTAGGGTCTCCAGGGTCCCAGGTTATAGGGTATGGGAATTCCTACCTTCAAGGGGTGCCCATACGGTTAAGAGTCAGGGCCAGGAGTATGGTTCTCTAGGTGGTGACTTTTTCCTTTCCTTAGCGTTGAGGCCTATTGGCTCTTCCTTTCCCTCCTGATAGTCTGTGTGGTGTTTTCTCCTATGTTTTCTCTCAAATCCCGGCAGATACTATTTCAGAAATAGAGACTAAATGAAATGTATATATTTTATATGTTTTTTAGTAATTGTGAAAAATGTATGTAACAAAATAAATGTGTATTTACTAATATATATATATATATATATATATATATATATATATATATATAGAGAGAGAGAGTGAGTCAGTGCTTGGGGACACCCAGTCCTATGTACTATGAGGTTTTTCCAGCACAGTTTATCATTGGGTCGTATAGCCCAGTGGTTAAGATTCTTACCTCTAATGCAGAAGGTTGTGAGTTCAAATCCAGGCAGAAACTTTTCTGAAATACAGACTAAATTAGATTTCAATACACTGGGTGTCCCCAAGCACTGACTCCATAAATGCACATAGCTATATATGGAGTCAGAGCAGGGACTACTAAGCCGCAGACTCACACTGGGGGATTCCCCCACTGTACAGCGATCTTCTGCATAGACATAGAGGCTAAATTAGATTTAAACACCTTAACACATTAAACAGCATCGTGCTCAAGCACACGCGGTGTTTGGCCGAGCACGCTCGCTCAACACTACCTGTTACAGAACCCTTATATCAGATAGTCACTTTGTTCCCAAGGACTGCTGGTCACAGTTGCCACATTAGACTGCTGGTCACAGTTGCCACATTAGGCTAGTTTCACACTAGCGGCAGCCTTCTCCGACAGGTGGTTTGGCAGGTGAACAGGCTGCCGGATACATGCTGCCGCTAGTGCACGTGTGCCGCCGGAGGTCCGCTCCGGGCCCGGCCCCATTGACTATGATGGGGGCGGTGTTTTGGCGGCAGCATGGCAAACATGCTGAGAGGATGCAGGAATAAAACTATGACGTCGGATCCTGCAGGCTAGTGTGAAAGTAGCCTTAGGAGTCAACTGAAGTGTCTCTAGAACTTCTACAGTGACCCATAACCAGTTGTGTGTTATAAAGATAGACCACGCCACGGTTATGGGGCAGGGGTGCCTTTGTTGAACTGCTTCTCCTGTTCACAATATAAATTCATAGCATTTTCCTGCCGATATCACTAGGGGGAGCTCAGTGCATGTAGATTTTTTATCTTACACTGAATGCAAAAGTAACTGTATAAATTCCTATGCAATGACCTTCCTAATTAGTGACTGCAGGTAACCGTTTTTGTAATGTATTATGTGAGAGAAGAACAGTATGGGAAAAATTTGGAATGAATGCCATATATATGAAACACCTGTTCCAGGCACCCACACTGAATCCTGACCCATTTATTTCAATAGGTCTGTGTACATGAGCTTTTTTTTTTTTTACGCATCAGTTCTGCGTTGTGTGAAAAATGCAGCGTGTTCTATATTCTGCATTTTTCATGCAGCCCTGGCCCCATAGAAGTGAATGGGGCTTCAGTGAAAAATACATTGCATCCGGAAGCAAGTGCAGATGCAATGCCTTTTTCACTGATGGTTGCTAGATGTTGTTTGTAAACCTTCAGTTTTTTATCATGCTCGTGAAAAATGCATCAAAACGCATTGCACTCGCGCGGAAAAAACTAAAAAACTGAACAACTGAACGCAATTGCAAGCAAAACTAACTGAACTTGCTTGCAAAATGGTGCGAGTTTCACTGAACGCACCCTGAACGTATCCAGAGCCAATCCACCATGCTCGTGTGAAAGAGGCCTAAGAGCTAGTAGGCTTCCTAAAAGGAGTAAAAGCGACAGTGCATCCAAAAATCCAGCCATTAAAAGGCAGTGCTGAAAACAACATCCATTATCAGGGGACCCATGACCACTGCAGCCAACCGTAGGCTGCAGCAGTGATGTGCTCCCCTTGAGTCACGTGACCAGTTGTGTTTATGCAAGGGGATCAGATCACCACTATGGCCTGTGTTTGGCTGTAGTGGTCCTTCTGTCGACAGATGTTGTTTTCAGTGCTGCAGGAAGAGGAAGAGCTGGCCTGGGAGAGACAGACATCGAACCCAGTGATGGCAAGTATGATCCCAGTGAAGGTAAGTATGATCTCCACCATGAGCCAGCTACTCTGGGAGGTCTGTTATAATTTTCGATAACTCCTTTAAGTGTCCCAGAAAGTGTTTGTCATTGTCCCCAATAAATATAATCTACAGTTGCTTGTAATAAAGGGAGGACAAGGCTAAAATCTGTTTTTTGACAGATGCATCTTCAATTATGATCAGAAGTAGCACTGTGTAAGTACTGCCACAAGTTGAGGGGCATTATGATGTGCCAGGCAGGGGAGGCATCAGTTTTCCCTGCTGTCTTTCCCAATCCGATAAATGTGGTACAAATCATGTACACCAGAATTCTGGTGCATTTTTGTGAGTAAATCTACCCATTTTTCCTTCTTGTGCTGACTTTCTGTCTAGCTTCATTAACTGCAAAGACAATGTGATATGTGATATATTATTTAAGTAGAAATTATTATTTTGCTGGTACCTAATTAATTCAACTGTGTTTATGTGGACTATATTTTGCCATAGATCAGTATTAAAGCAAAGCTTTTTACGTGTTTGGACTCCTTTTACCTATATATGTGCTAATAGAAATTTAGAGAAATAATATAAATTCATTTAAAAAGAAATAATATTTGTATATTTAGTGTACTAGATAGTGTACTTTGGTATAATGATCATAACAGGGAGAAATACTAGCTAAAATTAACTACGCATTAACATATGCAAAAGTGTGGACTAGGTCTTTTAACTGGGTAGGTGCAGGTACATTTCCACTAGAGATCTCATTGACCCATTTACTTTGTGTTCTTACATTCACCAAATGAAACTTATACAGAAGCTAATAAATATGCATTTTGCAGAATACCATAGTTTGAAAATACATGGCAACCTCTTCATGTGCTTATTTTTCATTTTTAAAGCCATTATATATTCATATTAAACACCATATCAAACGTGTAAGGCCTCCTGTACACGACCGTGTGAGTTTTGCGGATCTGCAAACCGCGGATCCGCAAAACACGGAAGCCGCTCCGCGTGACTTCTGCAATTTGCGGGACGGAACAGGCGGCCCATTATAGAGATGCCTATTCTTGTCCACAAAACGGACAAGAATAGGACATGCTCTATTTTTTTTGTGGGGCCAGGGAACGGAGCAACGGATACGGATAGCACACGGAGTGCTGTCCGCATCTTTTGCGGCCCCATTGAAGTGAATGGGTCCGCGCCCGAGCTGCAAAATATGCAGCTTGGACGCGGACTAAACATACGGTCGTGTGCATGAGGCCTAAAACTGAGTCACCTGGTTTCTACAGTTCCATTGGTGATGGAACAAAATAATCCGTAGGTTCAGTTTACTCCATTTGAGCCAAGAAGACAAAAATCTTTTTTCCACCTACTTACAACATCTGCTAGGCTTAAATAGAGTAAATTGGCCTTATGGATTAGGTTGGATGCCACCTATGGATTTGATATCTGAAACTGTTAGCAAGCTATAGAAACCAAGTGACTTAGTGCTACACATTTGATATTGTTCACTACCGGTGGTTTTTTCGTATGTGCGTTTTTATTTTTCTTCCCTATCTTCCTTGAGCCATAATTTTTATATATTTATGTTCACATAGCTGTATGAGGGCTTATTTTTTGCGACACAAGTTGTACTTTTAAATGCCACCAATAATTATGGCATAAAATGTAGTGGTAAGCGGTAAAACAATTCCAAATGGGATTGAATTAGAAAAAACGCGATTCCTCCACAGTTTTAAAGGGTTTTGTTCCCACAGCGTTTTGTTTGCGGCAAAACTGACCCATGCCCTTCCTTCTCTGTGTCAGTACGATTACAACGATACCCCATATGTATAGTTTGTTTATGTCTAAATAGTGTTAAAATAAATGTAAATTTGATTTAAAATTTATTTTTACATCACCGTATTCTGACCCCCATAACTTTTTTAGACTTATGTCTACTGAGCTGTTTAGGGGCTCATTTTTTGCGGGACATTCCTTAGTCTTTATTGATACCATTTTGGAGTGTGTGTGATTTTTTGATCACATTTTATTAAATTTTTTTGGGTAAGAGAAGCAATAAGAAAATGGCAAATCAGCCATTTTGACCATTTTTTCCATTACGCCATTCTCCTTATTAGAATTGTTATTTGATATTTTAATAGTATGGGCGTTTTCAGTTGCAGTGATACCCATGATTTTTATATTGATTGTTATTTAGGTATTTATTTTTTACTTATACAGAAAGGGGGTGATTTAAACTTTTATATTTTTTTATTTTTTATATTTTTTTAAAAAATTGTGATAATTTTGAAGTTCATATATGAGCCTATAAATTATAGTTTTTAATTTTTTATTTTGTACTATCATGGATTTTTAAAATGGGATTTGGACTGAAAATTGCTCATTTCTTATCCTGGCCTGCCATCTGGTGGCCAAAATAAGAATTGCAGCATGAACACTATCAGTGACTTATAACCAGAAAGTTTTGTGTGTGGTGTCTAGAGCTAATCAGAGCTGCAGTCCCAGAATCAGGGAGTAGGTCCGTTCTCCCTATAGTATCATAACATAACCATATAAAATGTGGGTCTGCGCTGGTTAGTTCACAAACATTCGCTTCTCTGGAGGCAGTTTCCCTTAATCTCTGGCTTCAGCCCCCTCGATCTCTGAACCGACCGGCAGCAGAAACACTTCTTATCCAAAGTCTTTTCTTTCAACATCACACATAAAAAGGTAATATTCCTGCCCGACGGGCAAACACAGGTATGCTGTATAGTTGCTGTGCTTGGTATTACAGCTCAGGCCTTTACTAGGACTGAGCTGCAAATAGGCCATGTGACCAATGAACATAATATCACTGGCCCATCACTCACTGGGACATCATGATCTCTTCAAACAGCTGATAGGCAGAGATCCCAGGTGCTGAACCCCACCGATCAGATAAAAATGACCTACCCTGAGGATAGGCCATCAATATTGAACTCCCAGGAAACCCCTTTAATATTAATACATAGTTAAGATATATTCACATGGGCAAAACACAGGTCAGGAAAACACAAAAACGGTAAAAAAAACTTGACGCAGATCTTCAGTTTACATGGTGTGGTTCTACATACTGGGACTAATCCATAAGCAAGAAATGTCATGCTCACTCTTCCTTTTCATGTAATGTGGATTTCGAATCCGCAACCATAGAAATCTGTATCGTAGGTCGTATAAACAATGGGAGATGAAATACACAAACGGTGGTCATTTACTAAGACCAGCATTTTAGACGGCAGTGGATGCGCCGAATTTATGTAGTGGCACCGGTCTCTACCTAACTTCAGCGTATCCACCGCCTGTCTATATCTACGCCACCTACCTTTCATGAGCGGGGAAAATAACCTTTGCACAGCAATCTGTAACAGATAGATGTCAAAAAGTGGTGTATATCTGTTTGTGAATGACCCCCAAAGTTTTCCTGTGGATTTTGGGGTGGAATACATGTCAAAATCCACAAGGAAAATCTGATCTATGGATGCAACGGGCCGGCGGGGTGCGCCCGGGGGATCCCTTTTAGATGATTGTCACGACTGTGACTGATCCAGACAGGTCTGGGAGGAGAAGGTCGCAGCGACTTGCTACTCGCGATAGCTTGTGAGTTTGCTCCGTGGTTCAGGGTATGTCATCCGGGTTTTGCCTTGTGAACCTTTTTGTCCTGACTGGGAGTTTGTAGGCATTCTTCTCAGGTGAGTGCTGTCTGCCACTCCCAGCTACTATATTAGTTTCAGTTTCACTTGCAGTCATTGCCAGATATAGTCCTTACTTCCAGTGCTGTGCTGACCTTTGAAGGAGATCGTTTGACGGTATTGCTGTGGAGCTCTTGTCTGGCGTGGACTGTCGTTATTGGGATCATCCTCTCTGCTCGTGACTGGATAAGTCTATCTCTGCTGGAGATTGTTTGTTTGTTGCTGTCTTCCCCTGTTGTTCTCCTAGACATGAGTGATGGTGACTAGTGCTCCCATCTGCCTTTCCCCAGTCTAGTCTTCTTAGGGTGACTCAGGGTTTAGGCATCCTGCTCGCCGCACGGGTTTACACCCCGTCTAGGGTATCAGGGCAGACAGGTGCCAGCTTAGGGTTTGTCAGGGGTGACCGTTCAATTTCCCATCCATAGATAAGGGTCCCCCTTCCCCTCCGTCTGGTGCGACACGACTGCTGCTGGGATAGCGGTCGTGACAATGATAGAGTTTTTGTTGTGACGCCAGTTGCATTTCAACAACGAGGGACGGAGTGTTGGTGGTACCCAGGTGTAGGAATGCCAGAGTGGTGTAAGGGTAGTCTATGGTGTCCCCTTAGGTGTGGCTGTGCACTTGTCACTGTGCTCCTACCAGGATATCCTAGACCCTCTGCGTAGTCGTCCGAAGCAGTGCAAATACGGTTAACAGTTGAGGGATTGGTAGAATAAATTGAGTCCAGACTTGTATTGAAGTTGAAACAGACAGCTTTACTTGAATAAACTTGCATCAGGGAACAATCTTCCAACTTAATCTTGGTCATGAGCAGGTTTTAGAATTAATTTCTGGCAGGCAAACACATTCGGCTCTGCTTCATCTGTATCTCTAGCTCTGCTGTGTTAACTGGATTAAATAGGAATTTTTTATTTTTCTGCTGTATGATGCAACTTTTCTCTCTGTAGTCTGACTCTGTCTGTATCTTGATCTATATCTTTGTCTTTATCCAGGGAACCTTTCCTCCTGGCTTCTGAGGCTTTTTAGGTCTTCTCTCTTGGTCCAGCAGAGCAGACGGTGCTCTGCTGGCTAGCACACAGTCTTGCCCTTGGAGGGGGTAAGCTAGACTTACTTAAGCAGGACTCGTCCAGGAGAGACGAGGGCCTACTCCTTCCCCAAGCAAGGGCTAAGCTAAACCACCTCTAACTAACTCAACTCCTCCCTCTCTAGAGAGTGGGCTAGAATGGAAGGGTTCCATTCTAGCTAACACAGCTCTGCCAGAGGTGCCGCCATCTGCTGGTAGACCAGGTACATTGCATGAACATAACATTTGCAAGAGAATACAAATACACATGGTGCAGGACATGGCGAGAGATCCATAAGAGAGGCATTACATGGATATGGCTTTGGACATGAAGAGCTTGCTGTCCTTATTGTAACTACAGAATATGCTATTGAGGAGAATGGAGAGACCCTCCACTGCATATGTCAATTGTTAGTGGTGTTTGGACCATCTTGGAACTTGCATGTTTTTTATGTTGCAGAATACCTGCATTAGTATAAAATGTTAATGTTTTGGAATATATACTATCTGAGCATAAAAGAAGGTGGCTATCCCACCACAGTAAGGTTTTTAAATGCAGTTTTGGAATCCAAAATCAGGAGTGGATCATAAAAGGAGAGAGAGTATACAGGACAGATATGACTTCTCTTTTTTTTTTTTATTCACTCCTGGTTTTGGCATCCAAAACTGCAAGCACAAATCTGACCATGTGGCCATACCCTATAAGTCACAATTCATGAAGTATGCTAATAGGTTACATGATGATCTAGAGTTTAACATACATACATACATTCTTTTTACTTTTCATGTAGGAGCATTTATGATCCCCTTCCTTATATTGTTGGTGCTTGAAGGCATACCATTGCTACACCTTGAATTTGCAATTGGACAACGTCTGAGAAAAGGAAGTGTGGGAGTCTGGAGTACTATTCACCCAACACTAAAAGGAGTTGGTAAGTTTTACACTGGGTTCAGACCTGAGCGTTTTGAAGCCTAGCGTTTTTGGTGCGTTCAAGACTGGCGTGTAGGCGCGTTTTTTCAAGCGTTTTGGTAAATAGTGTAGGCGCGTTTGACGCGCGTTTATGTGATTGACTGCATAGTTGGCCAATGACCAAACAGCCCTCCCTATATAGTTTGGCCAATCTGAGGTGTGAATTTTGAAAAACGCGCGTCCATAGGCGCGTTTTACGCTGCACAAACGCCCGAACAACACGCCTATCGCGTTTCCCATTGAAGTCTATTAGCACCAAACGCTCGAAAAAAGCCCGAATTAACGCGAACATACTTGCTTATGCGTCGGACGTTTATAGGCGCCTATGAACGCGCATAAAAACGCGCAAGTGTGAACCACCCTCATTGGAATGCATGGTTCCTTTACTGTTGTGCGTTTTTATGTGCGTTCAAAAGCGGCGTTTTACGCGAAAGTGTGAACTGAGTGTTATGCCTGCAACAGCACAAAATAACACATGCTGATCATTTCACGTTGGCGCAGCCCATACATTTGAATGCTGTACGGAGACGGACAAACATGTCCCAACGACCGTGTGCATGAGCCCTAAATCTGCGCCAGCTCCCTTGATTTAGATAATTTTCTATGCCTAAAATAGACGTAGGAAATGATAAATGAGATAGGTCTGCTGCCCCACCTCCTTCCCTACCCACGCCACCCCCCTTTTTTAAAGCTGGCATGAACGTCAGAAAAGGGGAAAAAGTTGCAGAATCTGTGACAGATATATGCAAAAAAGTGGCGTACATCTGTTCTCAAATGCAGCCTGTGACCACGCCCCTTTTTACAGATAATGCAGTAGCTATCACCTGCAATCCTATGTAACACCACAGATGACACAGTGGTAACTCTCTGAGTACAAATAATGTAGTAGATGGGTGTGAGGCCCCAGAATTCAGTGTGACCTGAAGTCTGGGGCTATGCTTCGGCAGTGTAGGCCAAATTCTATATCCACGCCCCCCAAAACAGATATTTGGATGGACATTACATACATTGCTATGAAATATACAGGACAATACAGCACCACATACCTCATCCATCCAGTGACCTCTCCTGTGATGTAGACTCTTTCCTCAGCGTCTTTATTTGGAGATAGGACCACCATGATACCTTCTTTCAGCCGCGACTCATCTCTGCAGAGTTTCACAGAAAACATTTTTAGATTCCTCACTTTACTATCATTCTCAGATAACAGACCTCCCCTCCCCTGTAGTGCCCATAAATATAATGCACTCTGTATAATTATAATATATAATGTCCCCTCTGTATTATTATTAATATTATAATGGCCCCCTCTGTAGTATTATTCTAATAATGGCCCCCTCTGTAGTATTATTCTAATAATGGTCCCCTCTGTAGTATTATAATAATAATTATGGCCCCCTCTGTAGTATTATTGTAATAATGACGGCCTTCTTTGTATTCTAGCAATAATTATGGCCCCCCTCGGTATTATAGTAGTAAAAATGGGCCCTCTGTATAATCCCCCCCCCCCCCATAGTGCCTACATTATGGCCTGCCTATTAAAAAAAAATCAATAAATATTTACCTCTCTTCATCGCTTTCACGAACACATCAGGAGGTCACGGTGATGTAATTGCGAACTCCTGTGTAACTCTACTGAGTTATAGGCTTCAGGCCACTAGCCATAGTCTCCTGTTGCCCTCGTTAAAGTGCTTGCTGCCTGGCGCCCCCTGCAATTTTGCGCCAGGGCAATGGCCCCCATGCCCACCCCATGCTACACTACTGCGTAAATGACCACCCCATGTGTTAGCCACAAATGTTCAAATGAATGGAACTGATTTTCAGTTGGGGAAATCTCTGCAATAAAATCACAGCAGGCTGAATTCACAACTGACTGAAAATCCAGTGGGAAAAACACACGAAAAACCACAACAAAACCGCATTTATTACATGTGTTTATTGTTTTTGTTTTTAACCATGAAAAGACCTGTAGATTTAACCTTCTTTATTTGATTTTGGCGTACAAATAATGCCATAAAATACTGACCAAATACTGACCATGTGAAAGCGGTGTTAGGGTTTATTCACACACACTTTTACATAGTAACATATGGGGTCATTTATCAAACTGGAGTAAAGAAGAACTGGCTTAGTTGCCCATAGCAACCAATCAAATTCCACCTTTAATTTTCCAAATGAGCTGTTAAAAATGAAAGATGGAATCTGATTGATTGCTATTGGCAACTAAACCAGTTCTACTTTAGAGCCAATTTTCCTCATTTTAGGTGGCAAAAATTCCTCCAATCAGGCAATCAGAATAACTTTTGTTTGTGCTGTTTTTCTTTTTGGCCAAAAAACCCTCAAAAACCTTTTTACTTGCTCAGCAGTTTTTGTAGCCTTTTGTTACAACGTTTTTTAAAGTCTTTATGCCCCTGTGGTGTGTTTTACCACCTGGCTGTTTTAATGGGGTTTTTATATTCCTAGTATTTTTTTAAATTAGAAAGTATGTGGTCATGTAATGTCACTTAGGGCTCATGCACACGACCATTGTTGCTTTGCGGTCTGTTTTTCACCGATCCGTTGTTCCGCAGTTTTTTTTTCTGATTTAAGACCTCTTCCGCTCCGTTATTCCACAAAACATGTCTGTATGGTTTTCGTATGTGATCCGTTTTTTGCGTATCGGAAACAGTAACTTATTAATCACCAAACACATGAGCAATATGGGCTGGGCAGTATGGATCCGCAAAATTCGGATGAAATACGGATGACATACAGATGTGTTCCGTGTTCGTTCCGTATTTTTTGCGGACCCATTGACTTGAATGGGACCTCGGACCGTGGTTTGTGGACAATAATAGGACATGCACTACTTTTTTGCGGAACAGTAATTTCCATATTTTCTACAGCCCCATTGAAGTGAATTGTTTCTCATACGGGCCGCACAAAAAACGGAATGGAAGCGGAAAGAAAAAAACGTTGTGTGCGTGAGCCCTTACTATGGAGGGTTTAGAGCGAGAAAAAAAAGCATTTATAAAAGTGCAAAAACGCCAACACACTTTGAATATACAAAAAAACTAAACAAAAAAAACAATAGAAGTCTGTGGGATAAATATGCCAGGCAATGAGAGTAAAAGATGCCATTCAGTGGTTTCTGCAATTTGAAAAAAATAAAATATAATAATCATACACCCCAAAACTGTACCTCAGCAGTGAAAAAAAAGCCAGTGAGAATACTTTTTAAGTATTTGTGACTTATGACTAACTTTCATCATAAATGACATACCACTTACTTTTCTTTGTAGGTGTGGCATCAATGTTGGTTTCTTTCCTTGTTGGCTTGTATTATAACACTATTATTGCATGGGTCATGTGGTACTTTTTCAACTCCTTCCAAGAACCTTTGCCATGGAGTGAATGTCCATTAAATTCAAACCGAACAGGTAAAGCATGTATTTTTGTAGTTAATTCATATGTGCATTTTATTAGTCTCAAATTTAGACGTATTTACATGTTAGGCTCTGTAGTTCACAAGCAGTTATTAGGCTACGTATGATAAAAAAATAAATGCCACCTGACAGATCCCTGAGGGAACATGGCATTTTGTTGGATAAAACAGCACCAGCATGCTGAGCTATTTTACCCTTCTTTTTAAATGAATCTATGATAGAGTACCCTAATGCAGCCTCCAACACAGATGTGAACCTAGCCTAAAACATTATAGCCTCTCTATATTATACTTCAGATATATCGTTCATTTTGTACGAGGTTGCCCATGAAGTCTTAGGGTGCCCTGCTAAAGCAAACTTTTGTGCTGCATTCTTCTCCATTTAGGAGCAGTGGTGCACATAGAAATTTGACCTGGTAAGCCCAGACCCCACTAAAGGAAAATCAATAAATCATACCTCTAACAACTACTTAGGAAATAATGCAGTAACCTAGTGAATCACTGCTAAGAAGCACATTTGATGCTAAAGGGTGAACATATTGTTGTACATTGTGTAAACCCAAATGGCTGACTATAGGGAAGCAAATAGTTAACATCTGGGAGCCTTCTGGTATAGTTGCCAGCTTGATGTGCTGGTCATGCCCCTGTCTGGTTAGTTATTGTTTAGGTTACAGTCTGGCTCGGGCTGTGGATGAAGCTACAGCTTGTGAGCCTGGCAGAAGCTGAAAGAATTTTTCTCTGGGAAAATGCCATTCCTGTGGAGTGAGAGGCTGCCAGAGCAAAAGCAATTATACCATGAGTATGTCCCTGAGAGAAAGCAGAAAAGATGATAAACTGTTTAGGACCAGGTGAGTGCATGTGCAGGGACAGTAAAGATAACCTTTGGAAGATTGCAAAGTGTTTGGAAAGAGACTCTGGGACTACTACTGCCATCATTGGTGTTGCCTATACACAATCATTAGGAAAAGTAAGGTCTGTGCATTTCTTCTATTTGCACTGCAACTCTCGTCATCATCCTCAGTAAAGAGACTCTTCTTTGTTATTAGTAAACTGGCCCTGGTCTTTGTCTTCCCCATTCGCTGGCCCTCACTCTACCTGCCTTGCACCCTGCCAAACATCTGCCATCAATTGCACCCCACATTACCACCAGGCAAAAGGCCCAGAAAAATCCAGGGTGTGCCCTGAGGAAAGAAAGGATGCTCTAAATTCTAACATTCTATATATGGACTTTAGAATATCCTTTGTGATTTGTAAACCCTTATATTTTTTAGGTATAGAACTGGAGTGTGCAAGAAGCTCCCCTGTGGATTATTTTTGGTACAGAGAAACACTTAATACCTCAACATCTATTGAAGATTCAGGCACCCTTCAGTGGTGGCTAGTGCTAAGCTTGGCTTGTGCATGGGGTGTTCTGTATGTGTGCACCATCAGAGGAATTGAAACAACGGGAAAGGTATTTTGTTTAAAATAACATCTAAGATATACATTTATGAATGGAAACAGGTCTTTGATGAAAACTTCTCTGATTGTATTTCTTTCTCTAGTTCTCCAGCCATGAGGTTTAGGGTACATTCAGACGACCATGCCATGTTTTGCGATCCGCAAATTGCAGATCAGCAAAAGATGGAAACCGTCTGTGAGCGTTTTGCATTTTGCAGAACGCACAGGACCGACGCTATATAGAAAATGCAATCTAGCAGCGGTGGCCATGCTTGAACACTATAGTGTGTCGGTCTCTCTGGTGGTCAGGACTGTGGAAGCGCACATAGGCCGGCTTTTTTTCTTATAGTGTGCAAGCACAGCCACCGCTGCTAGATTGCAGGGTGGTCGTAACCATGGAAACAAGCAGAGTATAATGTGATGGAAAAATGAAACCAGCCAGCAAAGGAGACAATATGGACAATAACTACATTAGTAAGTGCCTTGTATTAACTTTCTGTACATGATAAATGTCATTTTCTGAGGTAAGACAACCCTTTTTACAACTGGAGCTGGAAATTCTACTGGAAAAATGCTCACCTAAAAACACAGCAGCAAAAAACACCATTAAATCCGCAAAAAAAAAAAAAAAAACGCTAATATAAACTGTATGAATCCACCCTTATCCCCTTCATGACATCCGGCATACATGGAGCGCACATGGGCCGGCTTTTTTTTCCTATAGTGTGCAAGCACAACCACCGCTGCTAGATTGCAGGGTGGTCGTAACCATGGAAACAAGCAGAGTATAATGTAATGGAAAAATGAATCCAGCCAGCAAAGGAGACAATATGGAAAATAACTACATTAGTAAGTGCCTTGTATTAACCACTTCAGCCACCCTAGCTTAAACCCCCTTAACCACCTGAGGACCGCCTAACGGTCCTCTTATTCTGGCTCGACGCATCGGCGCGCCATTGTTCACAGAAGCGCGCGTCTCACCGGTTTTACTGCAGCCTGCCAGCGATGATCAATCGCTGGCAGGCTGTAGATGCGAAATAAATCGCATCAAAGATGTATATCAGACGCTGTTTTGTTAACAGCGTCTGATATACCTGCTACCTGGTCCTCTGGTGGTCCCATTTGCTGGGATCGACCACCAGAGGACCAGGTAGCTATGTAAAGTTGCACCAAGAAGCACCACACTACACTTCCCCCCCCCCCAGCCACTTATTAACCCCTTGTTAACCCCTTGATCACCCCATATAGACTCCCTGATCACCCTCCTGTCACTGATCACCCCCCTGTAAGGCTCCATTCACATGTCCATATGTGTTTTGCGGATCCGCAAAATACGGACACCAGCAATGGACTTTCCGCATTTTGCAGATCCGCACATTGCCAGAACTATATAGAAAATGCCTTTTCTTGTCCGCAATTGCGGACAAGAATAGGACATGTTCTATATTTTTGCAGACCCGGAAGTGCGGATCCGCAATTCCGGATCCGATCGGGACAAAGTCTTGGCTGCAAAAAAGTGTCACACATGTGGTATCGCTGTACTCAGCAGAAGTAGGGCAATGAATTTTGGGGTGTATTTTTTATATATACCCATACTTTGTGTGAGAAATATTGCTGTAAACAACAACTTTTTAAAAATTTTTATACAAAGTTGTCAATTTACAGAGATATTTCTCTCACCCAACATGGGTATATGTAAAAATACACCCCAAAACACATTGCCCTACTTCTCCTGAGTACGGCGATACCACATGAGTGACACTTTTTTGCAGCCTGGGTGCGCAAAGGGGCCCAAATTCTAACGAGTACCTTTAGGTTTTACATGGCTGCTCACAATTTAGCCCCACCCAAAATGCCAGAACAGTACAACCACCACACAAATGACCCCATTTTGGAAAGAAGACACCCCAAGGTATTCGCTGAGGGGCATAGTGAGTCCATGAAAAATTGAACTTTTTGTCAAAAGTTAGCGGAAAGGGAGACTTTGTGAGAAAAAACAATAAAAAAATCAATTTCCGCTAACTTGTGCCAAAAAAAAAATCTTCTATGAACTCGCCATGCCCCTCACGAAATACCTTGGGGTGTCTTCTTTCTAAAATGGGGTCACTTGTGGGGTATTTATACTGCCCTGGCATTTTAGGGGCACCTAAAGCGTAAGAAGTAGTTTGGAATCCAAATGCGTAAAAATGCCCTGTGAAATTCTAAAGGTACTCATTGGAATTTGGGCCCCTTTGCGCATCTTGGCTGCAAAAAAGTGTCACTCATGTGGTATCGCTGTACTCAGGAGAAGTAGGGTAATGTGTTTTGGGGTGTATTTTTACATATACCCATGCTGGGTGAGAGAAATATCTCTGTAAATGACAATTTTTTAATTTTTTTTTATACAAAGTTGTCAGTTTACAGAGATATTTCTCTCGCCCAACATGGGTATATGTAAAAATACACCCCAAAACACATTGCCCTACTTCTCCTGAGTACGGCGATACCACATGAGTGACACTTTTTTGCAGCCTGGGTGCGCAAATGGGCCCAAATTCCAACGAGTACCTTTAGGTTTTACATGGCTGCTCACAATTTAGCCCCACCCAAAATGCCAGAACAGTAAACACACCCCACAAATGACCCCATTTTGTTAAGTAGACACCCCAAGGTATTCACTGAGGGGAATAGTGAGTCCGTGGGAGATTTTTGTTTTTTTTTTGCCAGAAGTTAGCAGAAATGGAAACTTTATTATTTTTTTTTTTTCCTCAAAGTGTCATTTTCCGCTAACTTGTGAAAAAAAATGAAATGATACATGAACTCACCATGCCCCTCCACGAATACTTTGGGGTGTCTTCTTTCTAAAATGGTGTCATTTGGGGGGTATTTATACTATCCTGGCATTCTAGCACCTGAAGAAACATGACAGGTGCTCAGAAAGTCAGAGCTGCTTCAAAATGCGGAAATTCACTTTTTTGCACCATAGTTTTTAAACGCTATAACTTTTACCCAAACCAATAAATATACACTTATTGGATTTTTTTTTATCAAAGACATGTAGAACAATACATTTTGCGAAAAATTTATATAGAAATGTAGTTTTTAAAAAAAAAATTACAACAGAAAGTGAAAAATGTAATTTTTTTGCAAAAATTTCGGTCATTTTTGATTAATAGCAAAAAAATTAAAAATGTCAGCGGCAAGGAAATACCACCAAATGAAAGCTCTATTAGTGAGAAGAAAAGGAGGTTAAATTCATTTGGGTGGTAAGTTGCATGACGGAGCAATAAACGGTGAAAGTAGTGTTGTGCAGAATTGTAAAAAGTGGCCTGGTCATTAAGGGTGTTTAAGCTAGGGGGTCTGAGGTGGTTAATGACCAGACCACTTTTTACTATTCTGCACTACACTACTTTCACGGTTTATTGCTCGGTCATACAACTTACCACCCAAATTAATTTTACCTCCTTTTTTTCCTCACTAATAGAGCTTTCATTTGGTGGTATTTTATTGCTGCTGACATTTTTACTTTTTTTGATATTAATAAAAAATTTACGAAATTTTTGCAAAAAAAGACATTTTTCGTTTTCTGTTGTCAAATTTTTCAAATAACACTACATTTCTATATAAATGTTTCTCTAAATTTATTGTTCTACATGTCTTTGATAAAAAAAACTGCAATAAGTGTTGTAAGAGGGTGCAAGGTATCGTATGCGATGGCAGGTACGTGTCACCGAGGTTGCTGGCCTCGGTGAGGTGAGAGCCGGGTTTTTTGTCTGCAGCAGCTTATGCTGCTAGACTTTGTTACTTAGTTTGGCTGCAAAGCTAATCCGGGCCGGCTCTTACTGGGAGTAGGTAAAGTGTAGGGTGGGTGCCTACTCCCCACGGTCCAGTCCTGGTTTTGGGCTGGGTAAAAAACACAGCCAGCAGCTGTGTCTGGGGGGTGATTATCCTGGAGCCTGCTAACAGGGCTGTGGAGTTCTCTGTGCTGGAGGACAGAGCTCAGCAAGGTGGTGTTTCCCTGCAACCTGAAGGTGGAATCGCCTGCGGCTGGGCCGACTGCTAGGTGTGAACCCGCACCTAAACCACCCAGGTGACTGGACCCTGTGTTGGCCTGTTTTTGTTTTGCCACGTTATTTCCGTTGTGTGTGAACTGTCACCAAGAGACTGTTTTTCATTTATGGTGTGCAAGTGTGAATAAAACACTGTTTGTTGCACAATCTGGACTCCTTGTTTTGCCTCTAAACTGCACCCGCACCGCTGTCTACCAGAGCGACTCCCCACAGTGTATATTTATTGGTTTGGGTAAAAGTTATAGTGTTTACAAACTATGGTGCAAAAAATTTCCGCACTTTGACTTTCTGAGCACCTGTTATGTTTCCTGAGGTACTACAATGTCCAGACAGTAGAAACACCCCACAAATGACCCCATTTTGGAAAGTAGAAACCCTAAGGTATTCGCTTATGGGCATAGTGAGTTCATGGAAGTTTTTATTTTTTGTCACAAGTTATTTTTACATTTCTTTTTCCGCTAACTTGTGACAAAAAATAAAAACTTCCATGAACTCACTATGCCCCTCAGTGGATACCTTGGGGTGTCTACTTTCTAAAATGGGGTCACTTGTGGGGTGTTTGTACTGCCCTGGCATTTGAGGGTCTCCACAATCATTACATATATGGCCAGCATTAGGAGTTTTTGCTATTTTGCTTTTATTGAGCATACGGGTAATGAGATTTTTTTTTTTCCGTTCAGCCTCTGGGCTGAAAGAAAAAATGAACGGCACAGATTTCTTAATTCGCATCGATCAATGTGGATGAAAAAATCTCTGCCAAAAAATGTGCAAAAAAAAAGAGGGCAAAGGACATAGGAGTGCTTGTAAAGCTGCGATCGCTAAGGGACCCTTAGGCCTCATTCACACGTCCGCAATTCTGTTCCGCAAAATTTTGCGGAACGGAATTGCGGATCCATTCAATTCTATGGGGACAGACTTTGTCCCGCTCGGATCCGGAATTGCGGATCCACACTTCCGGATCCGCAAAAATATAGAACATGTCCTACTCTTGTCCGCAATTGCGGACAAAAAAAGGTATTTTTCTATATAGTTCTGGCAATGTGCGCATCCGCAAAATGGGGAAAGCACATTGCCGGTGTCCGTGTTTTGCGGATCCGCAAAACACATACGGACGTCTGAATGGATCAATGATCAATGGCAGGGGGGTAATCAGGGGGTTAATATTGGGTGATCAGTGGTTAATCAGTGACGGGGGGTAGTGTCGTGTTTGGTGCAACTTACATAGCTGCCTGCTCCTCTGGTGTTCCCAAGCAAAAGGGACCACCAGAGGAGCAGGCATCAAGCCACAAAGTTTAATTTTACATTTTAATGTAAATATATATTTTTTAACATATAGATCACTTTCCTTTTTAAATGTACAGCCTGCCAGCAAACGATCAGCGTGCAATAACTTCTTCCGCGCCTCCTGCAGTGAACTCGCACGCGCGTTCACTGCAAATCTCGCGTCTCGCGAGATGACGTGCCGGAGCGTCAAGGAGGAACATCCCAGCTGCCCGCAGGATGCATCCCTGCGTTAGGCCGTCGGGAGGTGGTTAACTTCCTGTACATGATAAATGTCATTTTCTGAGGTGAAACAACCCCTTTTACAAGCTGGCATTTGTACTGGAAAAATGCTCACCTAAAGACGCAGCAGCAAAAAACACCATTAAATCTGCAAAAATGAATAAAAAAACGCTACTATAAACTGTATGAATCCACCCTTATCCCCTTCATGACATCCGGCATACATGGAGCACCCATAGGCCGGCTTTTTTTTCCTATAGTGTGCAAGCACAGCCACCGCTGCTGGATTGCAGGGTGGTCGTAACCATGGAAACCAGCAGTGTATAATGTGATGAAAAAATTAATCCAGCCAGCAAAGGAGGCAATATGGACAATCACAATACATTAGTAAGTGCCTTGTATTAACTTTCTGTACATGATAAATGTCACTTACTGAAGTGAGACAACCCTTTTTACAACTGGAGCTGGCATTTCTACTGCAAAAATGCTCACCTAAAAACGCAGCTGCAAAAAACACCATTGAATCCGCAAAAATGAACAAAAACACCACTATAAACTGTATGAATCCACCCTTATCCCCTTTGTGACATCCGGCATACGGATCCTTAAAGATGGAATTTTTTTTCAAAGTTTTTTTCCCCCCAGTATTAAAACACAAGAAAAACTGTATATATGTGGTATCGCCGTAATTATACTGACCCGGAGAATGAAGAGCACAAGCCAGTTTTACCGCATAGTGAATGTCATAAAAACAATACCCATAAAACTGTGACGGAACTGCATTTTTTTCCAATTCCACCACGCTTGGATTTTTTTTCCACCTTCCCTCTGTTTTAAACGGTGGCATTAGAAAGTAGAACTTGTCCCACTGAAAACAAGCCCTCATATGGCTTTGTGAATGGAAACATAAAAAAGTTTTGGCTCTGGTAAGGCAAGGAGCGAAAATAAATACAGAAAAACGGAAAAGTGCTGTGCCAGGAAGGGGGTTAAAGGGATTTTCCAGGATTTTTATACTGACTGCCTCTACTCAGGATAGGCAAACAATATCTAATCGGCAGATGTCCAACACCCGACCAATCAGCTGTTTCAGAGTAGCTCTGGCACTGGAACTACCCAACCCCATCTATTGTGTAGTAGCAATGCTCCCATTGAAGTGACTGGGAACAATGCTGCAATTACCAGCTCTGTCCACTACACAATGGATGAAGTCTAGTTATGGTACCAACCTACTGCACTGATGATACTTGGAAACAGCTGATGGGCACCTCGTTCATCAGAATATGGTGGCCTATCCCAGGGATGGGTAAACTGCAGCTCTCCAGCTGTTTTAAAACTACAACTCCCACCATGCACTGCTGTAGGCTGATAGCTGTAGCTAGACTGGGCATGCTAGAGGGTATAGTTTCACAACAGCTGGAGAGCCACAGTTTTCCCATCCCTGGACTATCCTAAAGGATAGGCCACCAATATTAATGGGGTTGTCTCGCTTCAGCAAATGTCATAATGTCATGTAGATAAAGTTAATACAAGGCATTTACTAATGTATTGTAATTGTCCATATTGTTTCCTTTGTTGGCTTGATTCATTTTTCTATCTCGTTATGCACTTCTTGCTACCATGGTTATGACCATCCTTCAATCCAGCAGCAGTCACTGTGCTTAGTAACATGCAGTAAAAAGTGGCCTATGTACACTTCCGCAGTCCTGGCCACCAGAGAGTTCAGCACTTTTTCCTATAGTGTGCAAGCACAGCCACTGTTGCTGGATTGCAGGGTTTTCATAACCATGAAAATGAGAAGTGTATATTGTGATGGCAAAATGAATCAAGCCAGCAAAGGAAGCAATATGGACAACAACAATACATTAGTAAGTGCCTTGTATTAAATTTAGCTACATGATAAATACCATTTGCTGAAGTGAGACAACCCATTTAAGGGTACTTTCACACTGGCATTTTGGATTCCGTTTGTGAGATCCGTTTCAGGGCTCTCACAAACGGTACAAAATAGATCAGTTAAGCCCCAATGCATTCTGAATGGATAATGCATCAGTTTGGCTCCGTTCTGCCTCTATTCCGTTCTGGAGGCGGACACCAAAACGCAGCATGCAGCATTTTGGTGTCCGTCTGATGATGCAGAGCTGAACGGATCCGTTTTGACTTGCAATGTAAGTCAATGGGGACGGATCCGTTTTCAATGACACAATATGGTGCATTTGAAAACGGATCCGTCCCCCATTGACTTTTAATGTAATTCAAAATGGTTCCGTTTTGACTTCACCATTTTTCTTTAACCCCTTAAGGACTCAGCCCTATTTCACCTAAAGGACTTGGCCATTTTTTGCAAATCTGACCACTGTCACTTTATGTGGTGATAACTTTAAAACGCTTTTTCTTATCCAGGCCATTTTGAGATTGTTTTTTCGTCACATATTGTACTTCATGACACTGGTAAAATGAAGTCGAAAAATTTTATTTTTATTTATAAAAAAAATATCAAATTTACCAAAAATTTGGAAAAATTAGCAATTTTCCAAGTTTCATTTTCTCTACTTCTATAATACATAGTAATACCGCCCAAAAAAGTTATTGATTTACATTCCCCATATGTCTACTTCATGTATCGATCATTTTGGGAATGCCATTTTATTTTTTGGGGACGTTACAAGGCTTAGAAGTTTAGAAGCAAATCTTGAAATTTTTCAGAAATTTTCAAAAACCCACTTTTTAGGGACCAGTTCAGGTCTGAAGTCACTTTGTGAGGCTTACATAATAGAAACCATCCAAAAATGACCCCATTCTAGAAACTACACCCCTCAAGGTATTCAAAACTGATTTTACAAACGTCATTAACCCTTTAGGTTTTCCACAAGAGTTAATGGCAAATGGAGATAAAATTTCAGAATTTCGATTTTTGGGAAAATTTTCCGTTTGAATCCATTTTTTCCAGTAACAAAGCAAGGGTTAACAGCCAAACCAAACTCAAAACCGATTCTGTAGTTTTAAGAAACACCCCATATGTGGGCCAAACGGCAGGGCACAGAAGTAAGGGAACGCCATATGGTTTTTGGAAGGCGGATTTTGCTGAACTGGATTTTTGACACCATGTCCCATTTGAAGCACCAGATGCACCCCTAGAGTAGAATCTCCAAAAAAGTGACTCCATCTAAGAAAGTACACCCCTCAAGGTGTTCAAAACTGATTTTACAAACTTTGTTAACCCTTTAGGTGTTCCACAAGAGTTATTGGCAAATGGAGATGACATTTCGGAATTTCTATTTTTTGTCACCTTGCCTCAAAAAAAGTGTAATGTAGAGCAACCAAAAATCATATTTACCCTAAAATAATACAAACAAAACTGCCACCTTATCCCGTACTTTCCAAAATGGGGTCACTTTTTTGGAGTTTCTACTGTAGGGGTGCATCAGGGGGCTTCAAATGGGACATGGTGTCAAATAACCAGTCCAGCAAAATCTGCCTTCCAAAAACCATATGGCGTTCCCTTCCTTCTACACCCTGCCGTTTGGCCATACAGCAGTTTACGACCACATATGGGGTGTTTCTGCAAACTAGAGAATCGGGGCAATATATATTGAGTTTTGTTTGGCTGTTAACCCTTGCTTTGTTACTGGAAAAATTGATTAAAATGGAAAATTTGCAAAAAATAGCTATTTTCGGACCGTTTTTATTTTTGTTATTTACATCGTTGAACTGACAGGTTAGATTGTGTGCTATTTCTATAGAGCAGGTTGCTACGGACGCGGCAATACCAAATATGGCTACTTTTGGGGGTTTTGTTTCAGTTTTACATAATACAGCATTTTTGAAAAAAATGATTTTTTAGTGTCTTCACATTCTGAAAGCCATATATTTTTATTTTTGGGCGACTGTCTTATGTAGGGGCTCATTTTTGCGGGATGAGATGGCGGTTTGATTGGAACTATCTTGGGGTGCATATGACATTTTGGTCGCCTGCTATTACACTTTTTGTGATGTAAGGTGACAAAAATGGCTCTTGACACCGTATTTTTATTTTTTTTTGTTGTGTTCACCTGAGGGTTTTGGTCATGTGTTATTTTTATAGAGCAGGTTGCGACGGACGCGCCGATACCAAATATGTATACTTTTATTTATTTATTTAAGTTTTACACAATATTATCATTTTTTAAAACAAAACAAATCATGTTTTAGTGTCTCCATAGTCTGAGAGCCCTATTTTTTTTTTTTTTGGGGGTGATTGTCCTATGTGGGGTATCATTTTTGCGGGATGAGATGACGGTTTGATTGGCACTATTTTTGGGTGCATATAACTTTTTGATCGCTTGCTATTACAGTTTTTGAGATGTGAGGTGACAAAATGTTTTTTACATTGTTTTTATTTTATTTTTTTAACAGTATTTACCTGAGGGGTTAGATAATGTGATATTTTTATAGAGCAGATTTTTACGGACGCGCGATACATAATATGTATACTTTTTATTTATTTATTTTACTTTAACACAATAATAGCATTTTAGAAAAAAAAATTATGTTTTAGTGTCTCCATAGTCTGAGAGCCATATTTTTTTATTTTTTTAGGCGATTGTCCTATATAAGGACTCATTTTTTGCGGGATGAGATGGCGGTTTTATTGGTACTATTTTGGGAGGCATACACCTTTTTGATCACTTGGTATTACACTTTTTGTGATGCAAGGTGACAAAAAATGGCTTTTTTACACCATTTTTTTGTGATTTTTCTTTACGGTATTTGCGCGAGGGGTTAGGTCACATGATATTTTTATAGAGGAGATTTTTACGGACGCGGCGATACCCAATATGGCGATCCCGCCTGCCGCACCGCCCGCCGCCCACCCGCAGCACCGCCCGCAAATCCCCCCCCCCCCCCCGCACCGCCCGGGGGGACACTAAGATGGCGGGGTGCAGGGGGGGGGTTAAAATTTACAATTAGGGGCAGATTTTAGTCTCTGATCCCCGCAGTCACAGACCGCGGGGATCAGAGACTACACATAGCGCAACAAACCGCAGGTCTGAATTGACCTGCGGTTTGTTGTGATCGCCGACACGGGGGGGTCACAGGACCCCCCTCGGCATTGTCACAGGATGCCTGCTGAATGATTTCAGCAGGCATCCTGTTCCGATCACCACCCGCAGCGCTGTGGTGATCGGAACTTCTCAGGGCGTACATGTACGCCCTGAGTCCTTAAGTACCAGGACGCTAGGGCGTACATGTACGCCCTGCGTCCTTAAGAGGTTAAAGGTAATGCATTGTAATTTGCATTATAGGTGCGGATCCGTCTGTGCAAATAATAGTCAGTAAGGTAATCTATTACTATAGCCATTAATACCTTACTGCTGTGACAGTCTTAAGACACCCTTTACATTTGGACACATCCTGGCCAGACGTGACATCAAAACCCTCTGCAGCCATTATTGCCAAGGTACTATTGCCCACAATAGATTCTACTGAGAGAGACTTTAACAAGATAGAGAGGAAAGAGGGCCATAACTTCCATCTTTGCCTAAATCCATACACTGCTATCTGCAAGAGAATTCCACTGTGTGCAACTGGAATTGTGTTTTGCTATAGTTGGATGTACTACTACTCCTATTTTGTACTGCAGTAAATTATTCCTTTATCACTGGCCTAGTTTTCTGACTCTTACAGCATATACTGGTCATTGCACTACATACCCTGCCTTGCACCCATGCAAGTACTTAACATCATGGGCACCCCAACTACCATTAGGCGGGAGCCCCAGAACCAGGGTGTGCCCTGGGGAAAGAAAGGGTGCACCCTCCTTTTACTTCATGGCCTTAGGGACCAACAGTGTGAGGAAAGCCACTGTGATTGACTGTGACAGCCAGAGCCACTAGTACTCCCATCCCATCCTCCACTCCAGCTCTTCCTGGGTAATGCAACCATAGGTCATCATAAATGAGCCAAGAAACAATATATTGATATGATATTATCTTCAAAATATTACTTGAAAAAAGTCCTACATGAATAAAGTACTACTTTACTTCCCTAAAACCACTTTTGAAATGAAGTAGATATTAAATATTTCTTTTTTTCCTTTCTTTTCCAGGCTGTCTATGTAACATCAACACTTCCATATGTGGTTCTCACCATTTTCCTAATTAGAGGCCTAACATTGAAGGGATCAGTAAGCGGAATTGTGTACTTGTTCACTCCAGATGTAAGTTCCCATCATTATACTGCAGTTAAAGGAAAACCTGTCAGCATGAAATCAGCCTGTAAACTACCTGGAGTGCCCCTAACAGTCAGCTCATGATGTCCCTGAAGGTGTTCCTATATCATTCTTTCATGAATAAAGATGATTTTCACTGCCCTCAGAAAACAGAAGAACTATATAAAGAATGCCAGCAGGGACAACATACTCCGACTGTTAAGATACTCCAGGCATTTTGCAGGCCGATATTGTGCTGACAGTTTCTATTTAACTTCTTTGCCTGCAAGGTATCAAAATGTAATAGATTCTCCAGTTTTGCCTATTTCTGTCAAAATGATTGAAACGTCAGAGGCTTTATCATTTCCAAAAATAATATTTATTTGGTGAATCACGTTCAGTAGTACAGTATAGTAGACTTCTGACCACAGGTAACATCTCCAAGAAGTTTGGTTTCTTCTGCATACCTTACCACATTCTAAAACACACTAAAAGGCTAAAGGGCACCCTCTGAAATTACCCAGTGTCTGTGCATCTGAGACAAATTGGTTCTATTAATATAATGTATGGCAACTAGATAGACAGCCCATTAGCGAAACCAGGGGAGCTCCCCTGAAATGGACAGAGTGGCTGGTCAGAAAAACCCCTGTTTTATTTCCATATCCATTCTAGATATTTTTGTGGACCGTATTCAGAACCATTCATTTTAATAAGTCGGAGGAAAAAACGGAAGTTACTCCGTGTGCATTCCGTTTTCATATGTCCGTATGTCTGTTCCGCCAAAAAATAGAACATGTCCTATTATTGTCCGCCTTAAGGACAAGGATAGTATTGTTCTATTAGGCGCCAAATGTGCCATTCCGCAAAATGCAGAATGCTCACAGACGTCATCTGTATTTTTTGGGGATCCATGTTTTGTGGACCACAAAATATATACAGTTGTGTGCTTGAGCCCTTAAAAGAGTATTCTGGTTACATTAAGTTATCCCTTATCCACCAACCATTGCGTCGCCATCTGCACCTGAAATATGCCTAATCTGCTTCCTGTGGACAGGACTTTGTTTTCTGTCCTGGATAACGAAAGCCAGACGGATCCATTATGCTTGCCCATAGATCTCTGTTAAGATGCACCAAAACAGAATGCCACTAAAGGTTTCCGTTTTGAATTTCGTCTTACAATACCGTTATTTTCCGTTATAGTCATGTTACAACGCAAAGCAATAACACAATTGTGAACGCTGATGCAAACTTCCCCATAGTTGAATCATGCATGTACTATGATTTAGAAAAAAAAACATGGCAAAAATTCTGCAGCTTTCTGAGCAAGTTGGGACCCTAGTCCCTGACTCCCTGCAGTGGCACATGATACAACAGAGTGATTGCACTACATACAGATAGAAAGCGCACAGTATCTCAACCAGCCTATGTTCATATAAAACTGGGTAGATAATTTACCAAGCTACCCAGTTTATTATTATACCGTAGATGCGTCAGGTGGCTGAAATGACTTCTAGGTACAGAGGCACGTCAGCCAGCATCAAATCTATTTAGTCTTGAGAAGAGGCATCTAAGGGGGACATAATTAACCTATACAAATATATAAATACAAAAAATATGGTGAAAAACTGTTCATGTCAAATGCCCTCAAAAGACAAGGGGGCACTGCCTCCGACTGGAGAAGAAAAAGTTCAGTCTCCAGAAGTGTCAGAGCTTCTTTAGGGCTCATGCACACGAACGTGTGCTGCCCGTTGCTGTATTGCGGACCGCATTTGCGGATCCGCAATACACGAGCATTGTTCCGTGTGCATTCCGCATCACGGATGCGGATCCATTCGCTTCAATGGGTCCGCAAATCCGGAGATGCGGAACGGAATCACGGAACAGAACACTACGGAAGCACTACGGAGTGCTTCCGTGGGGTTCTGTTCCATTCTTCCGTTCCGCAAAAAGATAGAACTTGCTCTATCTTTTTGCGGAACGGACGAATTCAGACCCATTCAAGTTGAATGGGTCTCGATTCATGCCGGGCGGCCATACGGAGGTTGCCTGTGCATTGGGGACCGCAAATTGCAGTCCCCAATGCACGGAACGGCCCACCTACGGCCGTGTGAATGAGCCCTTACTGTAAGAACTGTGAATCTGTGGAATAGACTTCCTCAGGACATGGTCACAGTAGGAACAGTGGACAGTTTTAAAAAGGGTTTAGATGAATTCTTGAAAGTAAATGACATTAATACTTATGAAAACATGTTGAACTCTGAGTCTCACTTTCTTCTGGGATGAACTTGATGGACTTGTGTCTTTTTTCAACCGTATTAACTATGTAACTATGTAACTATGTAAATCCTTCCCCAGGGACCTTCCTTCTCAAAGTCAGTGCAGGGACCACATAATAGATAATCTTACAGCATTTTGCTGTTAGCTGCTGCTGTGTGAGCAGGTAATTTTTGCATGTAGCTATACAGTGGGCCCAGAGAGTGAATTTTACTGGGTCTGACACTGCCAAGCAACATGGCTCTAGTGCAGGCATCCTCAAATTGCGGCCCTCCAGCTGTTGCAAAACTACAACTCCCAGCATGCCCGAACAGCCTACAGGTTATCAGCCTACAGCAGGGCATTGTGGGAGTTGTAGTTTTACAACAGCTGGAGGGCCGCAGTTTGAGGATGCCTGCTCTAGTGTGAAATGTCAGTGATATAATTTTTAGCCTGATTATGGTATGATCCCCATTTAGAGCATAACTGTATCTGAAGGTATTGGGGCTGGGAGCCACGTGTGGATCCTAAGCTACTGGCTAAGAACACTGTATTTGCCTTCTTTTTCTGTCTGCAAATAAAACCTGTGAACCTTTTTGAATGGTTCCAGATGCTGTCAATCCACAGAAATGCAGCAGTAAGAAGGTATGATGTGGATTTTAAAATCTGCAGCATCCCCTGAATTCCATTTATATTTTCTCTGCTACATGTAGAAGGGGTTTTGAAAACCCAAACCACATGTATTACCCTGTAATTAATTGCAGATTTTCAGTGCAGAACTGGGCTGTTAGAAATAAAGCTATTTTTATTCTAAATCAAATCAAATTGTCTATATAAAAACATTGGGGAATATTTATCAAACTGGTGTAAAGTAGAAATGGTTTAGTTGCCCATAGCAACCAATCAGACTATACCTTTCATTTTTCACAGCTCCTTTGGAAAATGAAAGGTGGAATCTGATTGGCTGATACGGGCAACTAAGCCAGTTCTACTTTAGGCTGAGTTACCACTTCAGTTATTTGATCCGTGGTGAAGCCTACACGGAAATCAGGTATAATAAAAAGATATTCACCTATTCTGTGTTTTTGACCAGCACCTGGTTTTGGCTCACAATAACTTATAGAAATTACTGAGCAAATAACTGAAGTGTGAACTCAGCCTTACACCAGTTTGATAAATCTCCCCCTTTACCTATCATTCCAGCACGATTGATTGTAAAAAAAAAAAGTAGATATATTATTGTTATTTTTATGTAAAAATAATATAATTCTCTTTAGTTAACACAATTTTATTTTACTAGTTAAAATATCTCTAATTGTGCTCTGTAAGGCACAATGAACTATTGAACCCTGCAATTGTTTTTCTCTACTCCTGTGGACTTTGTTCTGTAAAAACAGAATCATGTAACTTATTAAAAATATGTTACATATTTCACAGAGGTCAGCCCTTGTAATATTATGCACAGTAAATGTACGTGTTTAAGTGTTTATAGCGTTCATGGACTTTTTCTGCATTTCCCTATAATTAATAATCTAGTGCTATAGTACTTAATTCACTATAACGTTGCATACTTTGCTGTCATTTAGGTATCTGAATTGGCAAATCCAGTTACTTGGCTGGATGCTGGTGCCCAGGTTTTCTACTCATTTTCGCTTGCTTTTGGGGGACTTATCTCATTTTCTAGTTATAATTCAATACAGTAAGTAAAATTTAAATTTAAAATCCAAACATGGATTTTCATAGAGTTGGGAAAATGTTATTTTGTAATGTTTTTGCATATTTATGAATCATTCAAGAATCATATTTTGAAGTACAAGATTGTCAAAAACACTGGATTGCACAAGTCCTCAGTCTACAGAAACCTCTTTTGGTATCACTGCTGCAGAGAAGGGTTAATGGCTGTTCGAGCACTACTGCTCTAAGAAGCAGGTGCTACTAATACTTTGGGTTCATAGAGCAAAAGCCTATTCTACAGCTGTATGGTTATTAACCCTCTTATTACCATGGTCCATGACCATAGCGTGATCAAAGGGGACTCCCTAGTGCAGCTAGGCCACTGGGTTTCCTAGTGACCCAATTGGAGACTGGAGGAGCTGTCTGCAGTCAGCCTGGGGACCTAGAAAGGACCACAAGGCTATTTGTTCAGTAATCCTGCTGTATGGCACAGGATGCTGTTGCCCTGACAGACACAGAACATAATGTATTGGCATACAGGAGTATGCTAATACATTACAAGTATAAAATAAAATACAATTTTAAACTAGTAATCCAAAAAGGGATTCAAAAATTATTTACAATCTCAAAGTCCACAAGGAAAAAAGAATGCTATTTAGTACAAAATACATTTTCAATGTGCGCACATGAAATAAATATACTACATAAATTAGGCATCCACATTAATGTACTAACCTCAAGAATTAAAGGGGTTTTCCTACACTTTATATCTGTTGACCTATCCTCTGCTGGATAGGTCTTCAGTATCTGATTGTGGGGGTCGACACCCAGAACCACCGCTGATCAGCTGTTTGAGAAGGCACCGGAGCTCCTGTGAGTGCCACAGCCTTATTACAGCTTTTCCTAGGCCAATGATAACATGTTCATCTGTCACATTGTCTAGGCACAACTTAGCCCCATTCAAATGAATGGGACTCAGCGATATACCAAGTACAGCAGCTATACAATGTATTGTGTAAAAGCAGGTTGTTTACTGTATAGACAGAAAAACAGGGCGCACCATAGGGTAAAAACGTTTAGGAATTTGAAATAAACTCTAATTTAGGAGGCTCACCTTATAGGGTTGTGCAAATATAGGCACAACACTAATGAAGACGTGTCAGAGATGTATTCAATCCCCAATTTAAAAGGTAGGTATGCAGCCACAGATGCAGATGTCCTCAGATGAGCTTGCCAAGGCCCACACAAAGGATTAGTATAAAGTGGAAGAAAGGAACATCCCTCGGCGCAAGGAACCAACCAGATGCGGATGATGAATCTTCAGAAATATTTATTGCAAACACACATATACAATGTATGTCGCTGTGCTTGGTGAGCTGCGAGAATGCAGCAGTGCTCAAAGGAGCGCCAGTGCCTTCTCAAACAGCTGATCAGCAGGGGTCCCAGGTTTCGGACCCCCACCGATCAGATGCTGATGATAGGTCATCAGTTATAAAATCCTGGAAAACCCTTTCAAGTTATCAATGTATTTAGTGTGAAATATGAACAGTATAAAAAACACCCAAAATCTGTTCCTACATTTGCAAATAAAAATAAAAAAAGTTTCCCCCAATCAGAGCCAAAAAATAATATATATTTTCCTGCCTTAAACAAGGCCTCAAACAGCGACGCAAAGGAAATGCTCCATGATAGACTGTCGTATATAGTGGGGAGGAATATATTGCAATAGTGAAGCAAAACAATATACCCCCACTGCCACAAAGACACATACTGATTGTGTGTTTCAACTTGATAATGAACGCAGTGCATTAGGAATCAACATACTGGTGTGGCTCCACATTTTGGGTACAGCGCTTTACCGGTTTGAATTGCAACCACACAAAGACATTTCAGTGCGGCGCTATACTGGTCTGAACTGTGACCCCATAAAGCCATTTCCGTCACTACGGTCTATATATTGGTGTGGAATTGCAGTTTGCACATAGAATTAGATTATAACTAATCATTGTAGCGAATGTCATTTTAGTGCATTTTATGTTTTATATATATTTTAAGAGCTAGAAAAAAAATCTTATCTGTATTATTTGGCTTACATTGGGTGTCCCCGTAATATAATTCTAGTTTCTTGTAAATAATAAAATAAGTGATACTTGTTAGATCCCATGGAACTCCCATTTTAAAGAATGCAGATCTCCCACTGGTGTCTGCTTCCTGGTCCCTAAACATGTGTGCTGTGGATAAATTCTATTTTATTTTCAGGCATGTGACAAACATGGATTAGACAAAGTGGCAACAACTTCAATCAATGTTTTTTTTTCTTTTATAGTAACAATTGTGAAAAGGATGCAGTCATTATCTCTATCATTAATGGTTGCACATCCATATATGCTGCCACCGTTATCTATTCTATCATTGGATTCCGTGCTACAGCACAATATGATGACTGCTTGGCAAGGTAAGCTTTGGACAAAACAGAAATAATATTTAGAGGTTTTCCTACAAATAAAAAAAAATATCTGGAGTAATGTGCACCATTATTTTAACTGTATCAATGATAAAACATTGCTCTCCAGTGTAATTTTCACCCTTGTTCTCTTTTTTACTCAAATATTTGGAGTATTTATCTATTCCCTTTCTGTAGGTGGGCAACAGCTAATCCCATGAAACAATCAAGCACCTACATCTCCCAGGAATGCATTGCAACCAGCTCCTGTTAACCAATGTCTCCCTTTTACAGAAAATAGTTCCTCACACACAGCCTCAGTGATTCCACTCCCAAATAGCACTGTGGCATACAATGCTGCTTCCCCATCCCAGTTTCCTTCTCCACTTTGCTTCTCCAAAGAAACAGCTATATATTTCTATGAATTTAGAAGTAGGAATGAATGAAAGATGTCTGAACTGCTTCACGTGCATTTATGATATCACTACACTGACACTTAGGCTTACTGCACACGAGCGTATGGTTTTGTGGTCCATTTTAAACTGATCAGTTTTTCCACTTGTGTGGGAGTTTAGAGAACAGGAGGCCTTAGGGGAGGAAAGGAGCAGGGAAGCTACTGAGCATGTTAGACCACTACTGAATGCAGGGCAAGATAGACCAACATTTTTGTCAGAGCACGGGCACTACCAGAGAGAAAAATGTAATTTACATAAAACACAGCTACAATATTTGTATCGCATGTAAATTGCAAAAATACTTAATTTGAAATTCCATATTTTTAAATAGTAATAGCTTTTGTGGTATAATCCCATTAATAAACTAATAAATATAATAAATCATTTCATAAATTAATTTTTCAACCAGTTCCCATGTAGATTTGTTAGGGCTTGCAAAAGTAAAAAGTTGTTTTAACATCTGACAGCTCCCCAATGGTTGAGAAATTAATATTATTTTCTCCTGATCCATATACTGATTTGTCTATTTTCAGCTTTATGATATGAGGATTTTTTTTTATCCCGCCTTCTGAGAGCCATACCTACATAGCCTATGAGGGCTTGTTTCTCGAGGATGATTTGTATTTTTTAAAGCCATCAGTTTGGGATACGTGTAGATATGATCTACTGAAAATATGTTATTCATTTTTGGCGGAGGGAGGGAATGGAAAAAAACAGTAATTTCACATTTTTGTTTTTTGGGCTTCATTTTTACAGCATTCTCTGTGTGGTATAAATGACAAGCTACTTTTCTGCATTTTTTCACGTTACACCCATAAACTTAAATGTGTTTTATTGGGATTTTACAGTATGTGATAAAACATCACAAAGTAGCAAGTATGTGTGAAGTGAAAAGAAAATAATACATGGTCTTCAAACATTTCATAAATAAAATCGTGAAAACAAAGGAACACAACTGAAAGGCTAGGAATAATGTTGTGCAGAAGTGTAAAGCAGGTTTAGGTTATAAAAAAATATCCCAAGCACTGAACATCTCATGGAGCACTGTTCCATCCATCATCTGAAAATGGAGGGAATGTAACACAACTGCAAACCTACCAAAACATGGCTTTCCACCTAAAACTGAACTAGTTAGAGAAGCAGCCAAGAGACCCATAGTCACTCAGGACAACTATTAGTTGTGTACTCTACAAATCTGGCCTTTAAGGAACAGTGGCTAGAAGAAAGCCATTTTTGAAAGCAAGCCATAAGAAGTCCTATTTGCAGTTTCCACAAGCCATGTAGGGGACACAGCAAACAAGTGAAAAAGTGCTCCATTAGATAAGACCAAAGTTGAACTTTTCGCCTAAATGCAAAACGTTATCTGTGGCTTAAAACTAACATTACACATCACTCTGAACGCACCCTCCCTACCGTGAAACATGGTGGTGGCTGCATCATGCTGTGAGATCTTTTCTCCAGCAGGAACAGGAAAGCTGGTCAGAGTTGATGGGAAGATGGATGGAGCTAAATACAGGGCAATCCTGGAGAAAACCTGAAAACCAGACTGGAGCGGAGGTTTACCTTCCAACAGGAGAACGACCCTAATCATACATACAGAGCTATTATGGAATCCTTTACACCAAAGCATATTCATGTGTTAGAATGGCCCAGTCAAAGTCCAGACCTAAATCCCATTGAGAATCTGTGGCAAGACTTCAAAATTGCTGTTCACAGATGCTCTCTATCCATTCTGACTGAGCGGGAGCTAATTTGCAAAGAGAACTAGGCAAAAATTTCAGCCTCTTAAAGCAAAACTGGTAGAGACATACCCTAAAAGACATGCAGCTGTAATTGCAGAGAAAGGTGGGCCTACAAAGTTTGAAAACCATATATCATTTTCTTTTCCCTTCACACATACTTCCTACTTTGTGTTGGTCTATCATATACAATCCCAATAAAATATATTTAAGTTTGTGGGTATAACCTATTGTGGGTGAGGCGATTCCTCAGCTCACCCACACCAGCTTGGATGGAAGGCTCAGCATGTGCCGACACTGATCCAATGGCACAAACATGTGCTGCATGCCTGCTGGATGCTAGGGAGGTGATGCTGGGTTACTGAGAGTGACAATTGAGCATGCATCTTATGCAAGCTAGGTCAAATGTGTTACGGCAGGTGGAGATGGTCTGGGCCATGAGGGGTAGAATATGGACGACAGGTGCCAAGACTTGACTCCTCCTGACTACATGAGGAGATACAATTTTTAAGAGATCTTGTAATGGATCTAAAAATTATTTAAATCGCCTATTGAGCAGGCTTGAATTCACATTTCAGCCGGCACTGCACATGCGCTAGCTCACGCATCGCGAGATTACGGCACTGTAACTTTGTGAGCAAGGAGGAGATTCCTGGATGCAGGCGGTGCTATGCTCCTTCACATGGGGCGTGGCTGGGCTCCTTAACTGTAAGGAACCATGCCTTGGGCACCTTACTTGGATAATTTACATATCTATAAAGTCATTTAAATGAGATAAAACCACACAGAGCTATGGGACAGGTATATTGCGGACATGCTAGCGGAGATCTATCCGTGCATGTCCACAGATCTATAGGGTAAAAGTATGTGACAGATTCCCTTTAAAAGACTAAATGGACTGTACAATAGAAAATGACATACAAATGAAAATAACAATAGAAAATGATATACGGCTACTAAAATAAGAATATATAGGATTTTGCAATAAAGAAACACAGGATATTTTATGTAACATACTGAATTAACTATTTTCTAAGAGCCTTTTTTTCTATTTCAGCAACATCCTGGCACTTACCAATGCTTTTGATTGGCCAGAGGGAAATATAACTGAGGGTAACTATGAATACATGCTGAATTATTTTAATCAGTCTGACCCAACTGTGGTTACATCTCTTCAGCTTCCCAAATGTGATTTAGATACCCTTCTATCTCAGGTAAGATTTCAACTCATATTTAAAATCTAATTTCTTCAAAACTTAAACCTAGCACTAATATTTTACTGTCCCATGTCTGCCGCACTGGGAAGTCCTGTAATCTGAAACACATGAAGTAGTTTGGCAAGGACAACGAGTACTATTATTTAAAAATAATAAAGTTACAAAAATTAGTGTGCTATCAAAACTGACTTTTCCAGTTCCCAGATTCATTTTAACCCCTTAGTGACCAAGCCTGTTTGGGCCTTTATGACCAAGCGTTTAACTTCCTTTTTTCATGGTCTCGTTCCAAGAGCTATAACTTTTTTATTTTTTCGTCTATATAGCTTTATGCGGGCTTGTTTTTTACGGGACAAGATGTAGTTTTTAATGGCACCATTTTGGGGTACATGTAACTTTCTGATTAACTTTTATTAACTCTTTCTGGGAGGGAGATGGGGAAAAATGGCAATACTGCCACTGCGTTTTTACATTATAAATTTTACGGCGTTCATTTTTCGGTACAAATAACATAATATCTTTATTCTCTGGGTCAGTACGATTACAGTGATACTAAATACTTATAATTTTTTTTACGTTTTACTACTTTTTTTTGCAATAAAACCCCTTTTATTAACCCAAAAAATTATTTTGCATTGCCACTTCCCAAGACCCCTAACTTTTTTATTTTTTATTCCATGGAGTTGATTGAGGGCTTTATTTTTGAGGGAAGACTTGTATTTTTCATTGGTATCAATTTGGAGTAAATGCCGCTTTTTGATCGCTTGTTATTACGTTTTTTTTCGGTGGAAACTAAGAATAAATTAGAAATTCTGTCTTTTTTTTTTTATTTATTTTTTACGGCGTTCACTATAGGGGATAATTTACGTAATATGTATTTAGTCCGGGTCGTTACGGACGCGGCAATACCAAACATATGGGGGATATTTTCTTTTTGCAATTTTTTTCATTGAAAAGCGTATTTTCAATGGAAAAAAAAGCATATATTTTTATTTTATGGAATTTTTTTTATTTAATAAATGTGTATTTTTTTTATTTTGTTTTTACTACTTAATAGTCCCACAAGGGGACTATAATATACAATATTTTGATTGCTTTTAAAATGTAATGCATTATGTCTATAATGCATTACATTTTAATAGCAATGCTATTCCAACATTGACCAGCAGGCTGCGCCAGAGAGGCACAGTCTGCTGGAGATGCCGGAAGACAGGCTCGGGGCCCTGATCGGAAGCTAGGTAAGCTTCCCAGCACATCAGCACCCCGCAATCGCATTTACGGAGTGCTGATGGGAGACAGAGGGAGTCCGCTCCCTCTGTTACCACTTTACATGCACCGGGCGCCATTGCGCCCGGCATGTAAAGTGTTAAACAGCCCGGATCGGCACTCCTGCCGGTTCGGGCTGTTAGAGCAGGGCCCCGGCTCTCATGTGAGAGCCGGGTCCGTGCTCCCCGCTGCACAGGGGAGCCGTGCAGCGCTTAGACTGGGCCGCCGTAAAAACGCGGCGGCCCAGCCTAAGGCCCCTTAGTGACCGCCGTAAAAACACGTATGGGTGGTCACTAAGGGGTTAAAGGGCATCTGTCAGCAGATTCGCAACTATTAAACTAGCTGACCTGGCAGAGAGAACAGAGCCTCTAGGACAGGGATAGGCAACCTCTGGCACTCCACTGTTGTTAAACTACAACTCCCAGCATGCATACTTGCTCTGCTCTTCTAAGAACTATTATAGAAATGAATGGAGCATGTTGGGAATTGTAGTTTCACAACATCTGGAGTGCCGAACGTTGCTGACCTCTGCTCTAGGAGTAATAGCAACACCCCCATTGCTCCTAGAGGCTCATTTGCATATATTAAAACATTTTTTTCTCAGCACTGTGGGCACATATGAACATGGGACCAACACAGCTGCCTTCAGCTGCCAAGCACACATGCAACAGGTCAGCTAGTTTCGTAGGTACAGATCTGCTGACAGATGCTCTTTAATGGTAAGTATAACACTACGTTTATTATTTATTTTTACTATCTCAAGGTGCTTTAGTGGAATTTCCAAATGTCAGAAAGCCACTTAAAATATTTTTTTATTTCTGTTGCTAAACTGTTCTACCACTGCCAAGCAGCATCCGGATCCTTCACAAGGGGTTTTTGTTGTTGCATCTTAACCCCTTATTGACTTAAATGATTCCTCAAAGAAACTGCCTTCTACAACTGTGGTGTTCTGATTGGTTCACTGTGTCTTTGAGATCAGCAGCAGAACTACTACTATAATACTACTACAATAAAACACAACAAGGGTTCCTGCTGCTAGTGCTAGACTCAGTGATAATTTAAATTCTCGCATTTTCACCTCTTAGATCAGGGGTCAGCAACCGCCGGCACTACAGGTGTTGTGAAACTACCATCTCCCATCATGCACACTTGCTTTGCTGTTCTCTAAACTCCCACACAAGTGGAAAAAGCATGCTGGGAGTTGTAGTTTCACAACAGCTGGAGTGCCTACAGTGCCTCCCCAATAGCAACACTTCCCACACTGCCACCCCATAGTAATTCCCCCCCCACACACACACACACACAGTAGTTTCCCCCAAACTGTCCCATACTGCCCCCATATAGTAATTTGCCCCACACAGTAATTTCCCCAACACTGTCCGCTTATAGGAGTTTCCCCCATACTGCCCCATCCAGTAGTTTCCCCCACACTGCCCCATCCAGTACTTTCCCCCACCCAGTAGTTTCCCCCACACTGCCCCTATCCAGTAGTTTCCCCCACACTGCCCTATCCAGTAGTTTCCCCCACACTGCCCCCATACAGTAATTTCCCCCACACTGCCCCCATACAGTAATTTCCCCCACACTGCCCCCATCCAGTAGTTTCTCCCACACTGCCCCCATACAGTTTTTTCCCCCACACTGCCCCCATCCAGTAGTTTTCCCCACACTGCCCCCATCCAGTAGTTTCCCTCACACTGCCCCCACACAGTAAGTCACAGGGGCCTAATGGGATATACCCAAAGCTATTAAAAGAGCTTAGCGGTGTACTAGCAAAACCATTACCAGATTTATTTAACCAATTACTGGTAACAGGAGTCGTCCCAGAAGATTGGATATTAGCAAATGTTGTGCCTATTCACAAGAAAGGTAGTAGGGAGGAATCGGGCAACTATAGGCCAGTAAGCCTGACATCAATAGTGGGAAATTAATGGAAATCATACTAAAGGAGAGGATTGTGGAACATCTAAAATCCCATGGATTGATTGATGAAAAACAGCATGGGTTTACTTCAGGGAGATCATGTCAAACTAATCTTATTAACTTTTTTGATTGGGTGACTAAAATAATAGATGGCGGAGGTGCAGTAGACATCGCTTATCTGGACTTTAGTAAGGCTTTTGATACTGTCCCACATAGAAGGCTTATCAATAAATTGCAGTCATTGAGCTTGGACTCCCGTATTGTTGAATGGATTAGGCAGTGGCTGAGGGACATACAACAGAGGGTTGTAGTCAATGAAGTATATTCAGACCATGGTATTGTTACCAGTGGGGTACCTCAGGGATCTGTTCTGGGACCCATATTGTTTAATATCTTTATCAGCGAAATTGCAGAAGGCCTCAATGCTAAGGTGTGTCTTTTTGCTGATGACACAAAGATTTGTAACAGGGTTGATGTTCCTGGAGGGATACACCAAATGGAAAAGGATTTAGGAAAACTAGAGGAATGGTCAAAAATCTGGCAACTAAAATTTCATGTTGATAAGTGCAAGATAATGCACCTGGGGCATAAAAACCCAAGAGCAGAATATAAAATCAGTGATACAGTACTAACCTCAGTATCTGAGGAAAGGGTCATTATATCAGACGACCTAAAGGTGGGCAGACAATGTCATAGAGCAGCAGGTAATGCCAGCAGAATGTGTTCAATAAAATGGTCGTGCTGCTGTTTCTCATATAAAGGTCTGGATTCCTCTGAAATGCTCAATCTCAGTTGAAAACACGGAGAGTTGATCTTACTTTAGACCACGGTTCCTGATGTCCTTTTTCCTATATTTAATAGAAAATGGATGGACCTCCGTAGTGAAGTACTGTCAACTCCGTATAGATTTAAAAAGATTTATTGTACTCACAAGCAAATATCTTGCATTACAGCATATCAAGGTAGAAACTGCCCGACCCAGGTTTCGCTTTCGCTTCTTCAGGGACGCCCCTGAAGAAGCGAAAGCAAAACCTGGGTCGGGCAGTTTCTACCTTGATATGCTGTAATGCAAGATATTTGCTTGTGAGTACAATAAATCTTTTTAAATCTATACGGAGTTGACAGTACTTCACTACGGAGGTCCATCCATTTTCTATTAAATATAGGAAAAAGGACATCAGGGCTGCAATTAGTCTGCTTTTTCTTCATATATATATTGGTTGTCTGGCCTGGCCGTGTGTGAGGAGCTGCAGGCCCACAGACTGTAGTGTGCCCACTGCCAGTGCCCACCCCTGTCATCCCGTGTGGCTCAGGACTTTGCATCAAAAAAGGCATTTCATTTTTACACTTTAGTGTACTTTCAGTTGTTGCCTGCTAGTGTGTGTCAGGCCCACTTCCACAGACTGTAGTGTGCCCACTGCCAGTGCCAACCACTGATACCGGGTGGCACAGTAGCTTGCCGATAAATAAGGTATTTAATTTTTAGACGGTAGTCTAAATTCAGTTGCTTGCCTGCTGCCAGTGTGTGTCAGGCCCGGTTCCACAGACTGTAGTGTGCCCACTGTAGTGTGCCAACCACTGATACTGGGTGGCACAGTAGCTTGCCGATAAATAAGGCATTTAATTTTTACACATTAGTCTAATTCGACACATGTCCCCGGATAGGGTACGTAACAGGGATTAAACTGATAGGAATAGTACTAGTTAAGACACCACTCATATAGGGTGTCACAGCACATTGCTCTGTGCACGCGCAGTGCCCCAATTTGGGAGTAAGAGGCTCGACCAAGCTACTTTTTCCATCTCCCGGTTCCTAAAATCAATTCAGTTTGGTGTATGAGAGTTTGGTCTGTCACTGTGAAGGCGGTCGAAGTTACCCAGCCTAAATTTTTTTTCACAAAAGGCAATCCCTGATATGGGATGTAACAGGGATTAAACTGATGAGAATAGTACTACAGAAAATACCACTTATTTGGGCTGTGACAGTAAATTGCACGGCGCAGACGCAGTGACCGTGGATTAAAACAGAGTGGAGGGAGCCAGTGTTTTTTTAACCATCTCCCCGTTCGAAAAACCTATTCAATAAATGGACCCCAGATTGGGGACGTTAGAGGGATTAAACTGATGAGAATAGTACTACAGAAAATACCACTCATATCGGGTGTGACAGTAAATTGCACGGCGCAGGCGCAGTGACCGTGGATAAAAACAAAGGGAGGGAGCCAGCGTTTTTTTAACCATCTCCCGTTCGAAAAATCAATTCAATTCACCTTTCGGGGACCCTTGGTGTTGTACGTGGCTGGGTGGAGGAAGAAACCTTCAATGACATCACCGGGACATGGCTAGCTTGGTATCCAACCTCGTGGAAATGGGGAGGTTGCCGTTGTGCAAATGGACTTGCGGTGCATTAAAAGGGGAGTTTGGTCTGTCAATGTCTGTGAAGCGGGCGTAACCCTTACACTACCTGATCGATACAACATCATACCTGATCGTATACACACACTGGATGTTTTAAAGCATGTTATTCCAAACAATTTAGGAATGTTAGATGATTTATGCCCTTTATGGATTAAAACCCGACTCTGCGTCCACTACGTAATTTTCCATGGGAGTTTTGCCATGGATCCCCCTACGGCATGCCACAGTCCAGGTGTTAGTCCCCTTGAAACAACTTTTCCATCACTATTGTGGCCAGAAAGAGTCCCTGTGGGTTTTAAAATTCGCCTGCCTATTGAAGTTTATGGCGGTTCGCCCTTTCGCGAACATTTGCGGAAGTTCGCGAAGTTTTATGTTCGCGACATCACTAGTGCCATTTGTTGTATTATACTTTGTATTAAAAGGCCCTTATGCATTAGTGTATTGTTGGCCAAGCCCTCCCAAACAGCTGGTTTAACCCACAGTTTAACATGTATGGGAAGCTCTAGACTCTCTACTGACAGATGGTATTGGGAGAAAAGATCTAGTAAAGTGAATACTTTCTTCAGTCTCCCTATTTACAACATACAGTATACTGTACATGCTTTGCCAAACCAAGTGTGTATGGAGGAGTCGGGACACATAGCTTTCGGCCAAATGATCGATCGTCCAACAGTTATTGAATGTATATTGTCTGCTTTAGATATCTACTGTATAGTAAGTACCTTAACTAATTATATGTTTCACTCTGCAGGGTGTTGAAGGAACTGGGTTAGCTTTTATTGTATTCACTGAGGCCATTACAAAAATGCCAGTTTCCCCTCTGTGGTCAGTTTTGTTCTTCATAATGCTCTTTTGCTTGGGGCTTTCTTCCATGTTTGGCAATATGGAAGGAGTATTAGTACCATTGATGGATCTGAAAATAATACCAAAATCATGGCCAAAAGAAGCTGTCACGGGTATGTTTCCATATTCAAATATTTGTGCTAATGTTTGCTGACATACAAAAAATATCAATGCAGAATGAAATGCATGCATGAGCTCAATTAGGTTAGGCATAATTTTTACAATTTGCTCTGACCACTTCAAAAGCATAATTAAAGAACATTCAGCACTTCTATTATAACGGTTGCTGGGAAGAAGAAAACATTTTATCCTCTGTCTGACACAAGAGCATCAGCTGAATGTATTCAAGCATTTTCCAGATAACAGGATGGAAACACACATGTAGATTTTATGGCAGTTTTTAAGCCAAAGCCAGAAGGCGATCCATCAAATCTGTCACAAATAACGTCAAAAGCATGTGCGATTCCAACTTTAGGGCTCTTGCACACGATTGTTGTAGTGAATCTGCAAAACACGGATCCCGGCGGTGTGTATTCCTCATTTTGCTGGCCCATAATAGAACAGTCTTCTCTTATCCTTGTCCGTAATGCGGACAATCATAGGACATGTTCTATTTTTTTTGCTGAACGGCTATGCTGACATACGGACATTGCTGACATTTTTTTGTAGCCCCATTGAAGTTAACGATTCTGTATACTGGCTGCAAAAACAACCGAACGGACACGGACAAAAAATAAGTTTTGTGTGCATGAGCCCTTAGGGGGTATTTTGGTAATTAATTTTGCATTAGCATGTGTATTAGCCAATACAATAAATACTAATCAAATAATGATGTTACTTTCACACAAGCATGTGAAAATTTCCATTGTACAATTTACACGGGAGTGTACACAAATCTCATACGGGCCAAATCAGTAAAAGTGGAAAAGGTGCTTGATGAATATGGTCCTTATTCTGACCACAATATTTCTAAATGAATTCATGCCATAATTATAAATCTTCGGCTTTCCTTCTATTACAAAGCTGGTTGCCTGCAGCCATCACTAGGGGGAGGTCAGTACAAATAAATTTGTGCAGTTACAATTTACTAAAATGGAAGCTGTAATCATTTGTTTGCACTGAGCTCCCCCTAGTGGTGGCTGCATGAAAATCCAGTGTGTTCACATCAGAAGGAGCTCAGCGCTGGGCCCCCCTTCCCCTGTACCCTACAGCAGATGCATGGTCTGCCTTCACTGAAGGTAATCCATTGCTTTTCCATATTTAGGTTACACTCCTGAATTTGACTTACCAATACTGACAAAAATACTAAACATGGATAAAAGTATTGGGTCATCTGCACATTACACCTACACATTATGTCCCATTCAAAATCCATAGGCATTAATATAGAGTCCCACCTTCCCCCATTGCAACTAAATCAGTTTTTCCTCTTCTGGGAACACTTTCTACAAGCTGTTGGAGTGTGTCTGGGGGATTTTTGCCCATTCATCCAGAAGAGCATGCATGAAACTGATTTTGAACGAGAAGGTCTAGCTCACAATCTTAGTTCTACTTCATCCTAAAGGTTTTGATGATTTTGAGGTCAGGACATCAAACGGCTTTCCTCAAACTGTACACACTAAGTTGGAAGTTTACATTTGTCCATAATGTTTTGGTATGCTCAAGCATTACGTTTTCCCTTCAATTGAACATTATGCTGATGTTAATGCCAGAGGAGGTATGGCACTTTAGTTATTGAGGGAGATTTATCATGACTGATGGCTTTCTACTCTGGTGTTGATATCCCCTGTGCCACCAGAGGGTGAACCTTATTTATGGTGAGACACATGCCTTGTCATAGCTTTCTAGCTTCATTTACACAAGAAAACTGGTGTAAATAAAGATTAGGGATGAAAGAATCGACTTTGGATGAAACATCTGAAGTCGATTCGCATAAAACTTGGTTCTAATACTATACAGAGCAGGAGCTCCGTACAGTATTAGACTGTTTTGGCTCCGATGAGCCGAAGTTATTGCAATGTACCACTTGGAACCGAACCGGAGTTCGGGAAATGTTTTTTCACAGTACAAATGAATTTATGAAGTTATAGCACGAAGTCTCGCGAGACTTCGCAAAGCAATAACTTCGGCTCATCGGAGCCAATACATTCCAATACTGTACGGAGCAGGAACAAAGTTTTATGCAAATCGACTTCGGATGTTTCATTCGAAGTCGATTCGCTCATCCCTAATAAAGATAAATTTGTTGTGGCGCTGGTCAAGCCCCCTTTCCACTTCCCCTTTCTGAAGGGTTGGCGTAAAAGTGAGAGCTGCGACAGATAGTTTGCGACTTTTTAAACACAACTTTTCAGGGAAATGATAAATCTCCCCCATTGAGTGAGCAGAGCATTGGCGACTTTTATGCACTATGCACGTGAGGGAGATTTATTATTTCCCTTGCACCTAAACAGTGGTGTTAAAATAAGGGCTCATGCACACGACCGTATTTTTTTTGTAGTCTGCAAAAAACGGATCCGCAAAAAATACAGATGACGTCCGTGTGCATTCCATATTTTGCGGAACGGAACAGCTGGCATAAAACAGTACTATCCTTGTCAATAATGTGGACAATAATAGGACATGTTCTATTTTTTTCCGGAACAGAAATATGGACATATGGAAACGGAATGCACACAGAGTAACTTCGGGTTTTTTTGCGGACCGATTGAAGTGAATGGTTCCAAATACGGTCTGCAAAAAAACAGAACGGACACGGAAAGAAAATATGTTCGTGTGCATGAACCCTAATGCATTTGCGACTTTTTAAAGAATTGTAGTATCTTCCAGTTTACTCTAAACCTATCCACTTTTAAGAAAGGGGATGTAACAAGGGCGGGAAGGGGGTGTAACCAGATGCCATAACTAATTTATTTTAATTTATGCCAGGTTTCTGTCACAAATGAAGCTAGAAATTTACGGCAGCTCAGAGCTGCCATAGATTTCTGTTTATGCGCATAGACTACTGGAGGATACACCTAATTTAGGATAGGGACTGAATATAATAAATTAGGTGCATTCTCCAGCAGTGTAGGGGATATCAATACCAGCTCAGAAAGCACCAGTCTTGATAAATCACCCCCTGTAACTTTACGTGGCCTTCTAAATCATGACTGAGTACCCACTCTGCAATAATATCACTCACAGTTAATCTGCCATGTGTGACTGTACCCTAAAGGGAATGGTTTCAGCAATAAAGGTTATTTTTTGTATACTGAAGTTATTCAATAACTGCTCAGCTTGTTACCCGGCAGAGCACTGATAACTATACTGAATGGGTCTGCAGATTTTTGTGTGTTGCCTGTACACTGTAAATATGCTACACGTTACTCTATAATGCTATCAAATGGGGTTTTACAAAATCTCTTCTCTGGCACAATATTCAAACATTCGAAATTGATACGTCAGAACGCAAGTTGCCTGAAAGCATTTGAAGTCTGATCAGTCTTCGAAATGCTTTCAGGTTACCATGGCAGCGAGGACGCTACTGAAGTCCTGGCTGCCATGGTACTCCGCAGCAGTGTACTTACCTGCGCTGCGGCTGCCGGGCGCTCCTTCATGACGTCACAGGTCCCCGCGGCGAATAGATCAATGCGCCTCCCGGATCTGTGACGTCATGAAGGAGCGCCCGGAGGCCGCAGCGCAGGTAGGTACACTGCTGCGGAGTACTTACCATGGCAGCCAGGACTTCAGTAGCGTCCTGGCTGCCATGGTAACCGATCGGAGCCCCAGCTTACACTGGGGCCCTGATCGGAACTGCTGCTGCGCATGCGCAGAGCTAAACGTCGGATCCGGCGATGCGCCGAAACGACGTTTAGCTTAATTCCGGATCCGGATTAATGCACCTCAATAGGCATTAATTCTGGATCCGGCATTACGGCATGTCTTCTGGATTTTTGGACAGAGACAAATCCAAGGCATGCTGCGGTTTTGTCAACGTCCAAAAAACGTTCACATACGGAACAGAAGACATCCTGATGCATCCTGAACGGATTTCTCTCCATTCAGAATGCATTAGGATAATCCTGATCAGTATCTTTCCGTCCTGGAGCCCCGAGAACGGAACTCTAGGACGGAAAGCAAAAACGCAGATGTGAAAGGGGCCTTAATCAGAAGTATTGTGAAATTTGTGGATAAAAGTAAAGAGGGAGGGGTTTTGAAAACCTGAATTACCATAAATGAGAAATATTGAGCAGATGTTTTTCCGATTTTACTTTTAGGTACAATATGTGCTGTTTCATTTTTGATTGCACTTATATTTGTGATGACGTCTGGAAACTATTGGCTCACTCTGTTTGACAGTTTTGCTGGATCCATACCATTGTTAATAATAGCCTTTTGTGAGATGTTTTCAGTGGTTTACATATATGGAATAAATAGGTAAGTTTCCTGAAAAATTGTCACTTTTCTAAAATGACCCTAAAGTTTCATTACAGCATTGTCCAGGATTAAGAATTTCCATAACACCAAAAATGCTATAAAGTAAAAAAATATATATATATAAAAAAAATACCCTTTAAATCTTCTGCAGCACCTGCAGTCCCCACCAGTTCTGCAGTGATAACCTCATGTACATCATTTACATAACCCCTGCAGCCAATCACTGGCCTTGGCAACGCAGAATGAGTGGAGACTGCTGGAGCAGTGATATGAGATTTGCAAATAAGTAATGGCTATTTTTTATTTTGTGCAATTCCATGTTCTTAGGTAAACTTCAACCCCCTGAGTTTGTTTTCACACGTTTTTCTGGTGTTTTTATGCACTTTTGCATTTGTTTGCACCAGCAGCTCCAGATATTAGCCAAAAGTTGGCAGGAAATAATGAAAAGCAGGACACACAAGCATTTTTTCCTACTTGCATTTGTGTTAATTAGGTGGCATATTTGTCTTGCTTTAAAAATAAAAATAAAATCAGCATGCTACAGCTTTTGCTGTTTTTTCCAGGTGACAAAATGCCATTAAGAAAATGCTAGTGGCAAAACACATTGGATGCAAAATAAGTTAGAAGAAACACCACAAAACCCGCAGGTTTGCCAGAGGCAAGTTCATGAGTGAAACATTAAAAGGGTTAGGCCCCTTTCACACGGGCGAGTTTTCCACGCGGGTGCAATGCGTGAGGAGGACGCATTGCACCCGCACTGAATCCGGACCCATTCATTTCTATGGGGCTGTGCATCACTTCTGCGTTGCGTGAAAATCGCAGCATGCTCTATATTGTGCGTTTTTCACGCAACGCAGGCCCCATAGAAGTAAATGGGGCTGCGGGAAAATCGCAAGCATCTGCAAGCAAGTGCGGATGCAGTGCGATTTTCCCGCATGGTTGCTTAGCAACGGGACCAGATCTTTATTATTTTCCCTTATAACATGGTTATAAGGGGAAATAATAGCATTCTTAATAAAGAATGCATAGTAAAATGAAGTGGAAGGGGTTAAAAATAATAAAAGTTAACTTACCTTAGCCACTTGATTGCGTAGTTGCGATCTGTCCCCTCTTTCCCAGCATCAGCTAACAACTAAAGGACCTGTGATGACGTCAAATCACATGGTCCATCTTACCATGGTGATGGACCATGTGATTTGACCATGTGATGTGACGTCATCACAGGTCCTTTAGTTGTTAGCTGATGCTGGGGAAAGAGAGGACAGATCGCAACTACGCGATCAAGTGGCTAAGGTAAGTTAACTTTTATTATTTTTAACCCCTTCCACTTCATTTTAATATGCATTCTTTATTAAGAATGCTATTATTTCCCCTTATAACCATGTTATAAGGGAAAATAATAAATTCTCCAGAAGACCCGAAACCGGACTTCAGTGATGAAGTCCGGCTTCGGGTCTGGGTACCAAACATGGCGATTTTTCTCACGCGCAAGCAAAACGCATAACAAACGTTTGCACCCGCGCAGAAAAATCGCGCATATTCCCGCAACGCACCCGCCTCTTATCCGGGCGTCAAACATGACGCCCGTGTGAAAGAGGCCTTATCCTGGAAAAGATAATCATCAGTATAAGGGATGAGCGAATCGAAATCGGATGAAACATCCAAAGTCGATTCGCATAATACTTTGTTTGAATAATGTACGGAGTGAGCACTCCGTACAGTATTAGAATATATTGGCTCCGATGAGCCGAAGTTATTACTTGAAACCGAACCCGAGTTCGGGAAATGTTTTTTTTACAGTAGAAATTAATTTATGAAGACTTCACAAAGTAATAACTTTGGCTCGTCTGATACATTTTACTGCACAGAGCTCTTGCTTCGTACAGTATTCAAAGTTTTATGCAAATCGACTTTGGATGTTTCGTCCGAAGTCAATTCGCTCATCCCTAATCAGTATTATAACAGCGGGGATCCAAGTACTGGCTTCCCTGCCAATCAGCTGTTTCAGGTAGCCACTGTGCTCACCAAAGCTCTGGAGAGTGATGCAGGCTCCCGACAGCTTTCCAAGGACAGCACCAAACGTTGTATAGTGGAAGTACTTGGTATTAATAGGTTACCCCTCAAAAAGAATATAGTCAATAGCTATTACCTTCAATGAGAGACAAGCATGTGACATGCAAGGTCTTGGTCTACCTCCAGTCACTCCATCTTGCACGTACCTTCAAATTTTGCATAAAGCACACCCCAAGCACAGTCCACACATTCTAAATACACTCTGCCACCATGCGTTCTTTGAAAATCTATGGGTATTGGAGCTATGAATAAACATTAAATGGATTATCCAATAGAAATATTTAAAAAAATCTCGGATAACCCCCAATATATATATAAAAAAAATCCCCCTTTAAAGGGATTGTCCAAGATAATTAAAAATCCTGTACAAGCCCTAAAATGGCCTAAATTGAATATGTCACCATAAAATGCAGTGCAATCTGCAGGCTGCATGTTAAAGAGCAAGAGTAAGTGAGCAGATGCATATATAGCTTTGTGGAAAAAGGTTCAGTATAACTTGCTCTTTCTAAACTTAGGATCTTGCACGACTATCAGTGACTGACAGCTATCTATGTATACACAGTGTATACATACAGTGACTGTGGTACATTCTGGGGACTCACTGCACAGCTACATGCAGATATTACCTGACTTCCATTTACATTTTTTTCAGTAGTACGCTGCTGCCTATCCTATGACTCAGACTGTTCTGATCTGGGTACCCATCAATATACATTGACCCAGAGGGCAGGCAAGTAGGATGGGACGAGTGGTAGTGCTTATGGTGCTGGTAGTAGTCCTCAAAGTTCATTGTGGCAGTCCTCACCCTGGCTCTCCCTGGGCTGTGTACAGTGTATAGCAAATGGAGGGCGCACCCTTTCTTCCCTTGGGGCATACCCTGGACCTTTATGGGGCTCCTGCCTGACAGTAGTTGCCGTTCCCTTGATGTTGAACAGTTGGCAGGATAAAAGGCAGAAGTACAGAAGCAGGGGCCTACAGATGATGGGGGCAGTAACCCAGCCCAGTTTAATTAGATTAAATAAACGGTCTTTCTTTACTAAGTAGATGAGAGTTGTGGTACAAACTGCCTTAATGACAGTGTATGGGCATCAGCAATGATGGTAATAGTAGTCCCTGAGTCTCTTTCTTTAGATGCTTGCAATCTTCCCCATTAACCACATGTGTGCAGAACTTTCAGAGTGAATATTTCAGTTCCCACAGCAGGGTGCAGATCTTAGATCCAGATGGCTGGTCTGTCTCCAAGTGTGGTTGGTGCGAGAGGCAATCAACCCTTTCCACAATCAATCTTAATGCCCTAAGCAAGCAGTATCTTAGAGTCTGAATCCAATGCATGGCCTTGATGGTTCTAGACCTTCTATAGCTGTCGGTTCTCATTCTCTCAGTTGAGTTGTTCTCTGGCTGCATTTTAGTCTCAGGAGTGTAATCCCTTGGAGGAGGCTTCTCCTTGGACCCACTCTGCAGGATCTCATAATGTAAGTATTGTCTCTTGCTCTGCTCAGCTAAGACTCCATTAACTAGTAGGTGAGCTTAGTCCATCACCTGGTAACCTAACCAAGTCTTCCAGTTAGTTAACCATTAGTTGTCCATACATTGGCCATTAGGTATACATAGTGCACAAAAGAATAAGGGGCACATTTTTTAAGATCAGCATTTTAGACCCGGTCTTAATAAAGCCCTGCAGTGGCGGTGGATCACCAAAGTTATGTAGAGGCACAGGCCTGTACAAAATTTTGGCGGATCCACTGCCCCTTCTAAATGTAAGACAGCTTTCATGCTGCTTCCAAGATGCATCTATAATAAACTGGGTAGTATGTTAAATAATCTACCCAGTTTTTATTTGGATGCATAGGCTAGTTGAGCTGTTGTATGCTGCCTATCTGTACATTGTGCAGTTAGTCTACTGTGTGATGTGTCACTAGTGCAGTGGGTGGGGGACTGGGAGCCCACCCTTACTCATGGGCCCATGTGGGATTCATCTGTCACCCTATGGGAAAGTCCAAGTCTGTATAAACACTTACATAGACAATGCTATCAATCACAGATAAAACAGTCTCTGTACAACTGAAAGGAATAAAACTGATTTAAATATAAATGACAAGTGTTACTTAATATTTTCCAAGAAAAGTATATATAAATATGCTTAGCTTCTTCTGCCCTAAAACATGCTGCCTACAGATTGAACTGCTTTTTGTGATCACAAGTTCTCTTTAAACTAAACATGTTAATGCTCACCTGTTTCTCCACTGCCATTATTTGCGGTACTGGTCCGGTTCTCCTACATATATATTTATCCAATGTGCTCACTAAATCTATGCACATGGATGCACTGTTCATGAAGCAAGGCTGTAGCCTCAGGCAGCTCTGTGCTAGGACAGCAAGGTGTGCAATTTAGCCCCCAGTCCTGCACTCCTACACACATCTGTATACAATGCGATATTATTGCAGTTTTTGATCAATTTGAGGGAAAATCCGTGACAAAACCACAATGTACAATGACCCCCTAGAAATAAATATGTGTAGGAGACGGTAAATTACCTTTATGATCATGTAATGTGAGTATGAAGGACCTTTGGAGTTAATGATGTGTGCATGTCACATGATCGATCATCTCAAAGGTCCTTAAGCCTCCAAAAGACTCCAGAGGAGAAGGAGAACCCACAGCAGTATGTAAGTAAATAATTTTCTGTGTGCGCCTCTGTGTGTTTCAACATCTGCTTATTCTGTATATTGGGGAACTACACAGCCCCACTGTGCTCAATATCTGGACATGGGTAGCGGTGCTTAATATCGATAGTGTTCTTATTATATATAACATATAGCTACACACACGTTACACACAGAAGTGGTGTGTAGTGCATATATACACTACTCACAGAAAGTTTGGGATGTTTGGCTTGTGGGTGAAATTTTAGGATAAACCTAAAATGCACTCTAACCTTTACAGGTGAACTTAATGTGACCTTCACTAAACTTTTGAATACACATGTCCAACTGTTCAGTGTTTCAGTACTTTTTGCATAACTTGCTGTTCTTTTACAAAGAGCTTAACAGCAAAATGCACAACAGGTGTTTGATCCATGAATTGCCCAATTAATTTCCGGGTTCAATTAGAATAGATATTTAAACAGTCTTCCTCCACATGCTGTTCACATTTTTACATCATGAAACCAAGACACCTAACAATTTTTCAACAGTACCTCGCGATTGCGAGGCTTCAAGCAGGATGTTTTGAGACAGAAGTGGCCACTGAGCTTAGAATGTCAGAGTGTTATCAGCGCAGGTTGCAACAGAGATACAGAGAGACTGAAAGAGTCACAGAAAGGCATAGAAATGGACATCCTTTGGCCACATCCCACACTGATGACTGCTTCATTGTGAACAATGCCCTGCAGAACCGGACTATGAATGCCACACAACTCCAGGCACATTTGAGGGAGGTGAGAGGCACCCAAGTGACACATCAGACTATTGGAAACCATTTACATCAGCATGGTCTGCGTGCTAGATAACCTGCAAGGGTACCTTACCACAGGCATCAGCGTCTTGCATGGGCCAAGGAGTATCTGCACTGGACGAGGGACCAGTGGACCTCAGTGCTGTTCACTGATGAAAGTCGATTTACGCTGAGCAGAAATGGTGGCTGCCAATAATGTTAGAGACATCAAGGAGAGTGCTATGCATCAGCCACTATTGTCATCAGATGAGCCTTTGGTGGTGGTGATGTTACAGCGTGGGCAGGTGTTTCTAGTCAATACAGGACTGCCCTGTACATTGTGAATGGTAGAGTGACAAGCCCATACTACTTAAATAACATATTTAATCCAGTCATTGTGCCTCTACATGAACACAGGGCTAATTTCATCTTCATGGACGATAATGCGCCAGAGGTCGCATCATTAGGAAACGGCTGCTGGAGACTAGGGTACCTCAAGTGGAGTGGCCTACACTTTCTCCAGACCTGAATCCTACCGAAAACCTAGGGGGATCAGCTGAGTCGCTCTGTACCCCAGAACCTCAATGACCCGAGGGCCGCCCTTCAAGAACAGTGGCATTCCATGCTTCAGCAGATGATAAGTCGACTTGTGAACAGCATGAGACATCTTTGTCAAGCTGTAATTGATGCTCAAGGCAACGTGACAAGCTATTGAGACATTGACATTTTTGTGGGGTATACCTAATACTGTTGTTGGCTTTTGTTTCAATAAATTATTTGAGATGAGGAAATCACCATTACATACTTCTACTTAAATTCCCTACTTTCATTATATAATATCACTGTAGCATGAACTTTCCATAAATTTCACCCGAAAGCCAAATATCCCTTTTTTGTGTGTAGTACAGTCGTGGCCAAAAGTTTTGAGAATGACACAAATATTAGTTTTCACAAAGTTTGCTGCTAAACTGCTTTTAGATCTTTGTTTCAGTTGTTTCTGTGATGTAGTGAAATATAATTACATGTACTTCATACGTTTCAAAGGCTTTTATCGACAATTACATGACATTTATGCAAAGAGTCAGTATTTGCAGTGTTGGCCCTTCTTTTTCAGGACCTCTGCAATTCGACTGGGCATGCTCTCAATCAACTTCTGGGCCAGTTCCTGACTGATAGCAACCCATTCTTTCATAATCACTTCTTGGAGTTTGTCAGAATTAGTGGGTTTATGTTTGTCCACCCGCCTCTTGAGGATTGACCACAAATTCTCAATAGGATTAAGATCTGGGGAGTTTCCAGGCCATGGACCCAAAATGTCAACGTTTTGGTCCCCGAGCCACTAAGTTATCACTATTGCCTTATGGCATGGTGCTCCATCGTGCTGGAAAATGCATTGTTCTTCACCAAACTGTTGTTGGATTGTTGAAAGAAGTTGCTGTTGGAGGGTGTTTTGGTACCATTCTTTATTTGGGCAAAATTGTGAGTGAGCCCACTCCCTTGGATGAGAAGCAACCCCACACATGAATGGTCTCAGGATGCTTTACTGTTGGCATGACACAGGACTGATGGTAGCGCTCAACTTTTCTTCTCCGGACAAGCCTTTTTCCTGATGCCCCAAACAATCGGAAAGAGGCTTCATCGAAGAATACAACTTTGCCCCAGTCCTCAGCAGTCCATTCACCATACTTTCTGCAGAAGATCAATCTGTCCCTGATGTTTTTTTTGGAGAGAAATGGCTTCTTTGCTGCCCTTCTTGACACCAGGCCATCTTCCAAAAGTCTTCGCCTCACTGTGCGTGCAGATGCACTCACACCTGCCTGCTGCCATTCCTGAGCAAGCTCTGCACTGGTGGATCCCGCAGCTGAATCCTCTTTAGGAGACGATCCTGGCGCTTGGTGGCCTTTGTTGGATGCCCTGAAGCCTTCTTAACAAGAACTGAACCTCTTTCCTTGAAGTTCTTGATGATCCTATAAATTGTTGATTGAGATGCAATCTTAGTAGCCACAATATCCTTGCCTGTGAAGCCATTTTTATGCAAGGCAATGATGGCTGCACGCGTTTCTTTGCAGGTCACCGTGGTTAACAATGGAAGAACAATGATTTCAAGCATCACCCTCCTTTTAACATGTCAAGTCTGCCATTTTAACCAAATCAGCCTGACATAATGATCTCCAGCCTTGTTCTCGTCAACATTCTCATCTGAGTTAACAAGACGATTCCTGAAATGATCTCAGCAGGTCCTTTAATGACAGCAATGAAATGCAGTGAAAAGGTTTTTTTTGGGATTAAGTTAATTTTCATGGCAAAGAAGGACTATGCAATTCATCTGATCACTCTTCATAACATTCTGGAGTATATGCAAATTGCTATTATAAAAACTTAAGCAGCAACTTTTATAATTTCCAATATTTATGTAATTCTCAAAACTTTTGGCCACGACTGTACATATATTCAAAATTACAAGTATCTGTATCAGTATCTCAGTATCAGCTTTTATTCTGTATATATGGAAACCACACTCTTACACGAGGAAAGCTTTTCTTTGCAGTGTACCAGTGTGGTGTTTGTTACATAGACTTTATATACAGACTGAGCACTGTGGGAGCTGTAGATTTTTTATATTTTAAGGCAGGTGATTAAACACACCCTTTCCTTTAAACCTAGTTCTATCCTATTATAACTTTCTGGCATGAATGTGCTGAACTAATTTAAAAATAACTTGCCCACAGCATAACAACTTGATCTACCCACATCTACAGTAAGTGTGCAGCAGTTATAAGCACACCAGCCTTATTTGCATTTTCAATAAAACAAAGATTCATGTAAAGATTTTCATAAACAACTGCAGCATAAAATTATGTTTCTTTACATTTTTAGGTTTAACAGAGACATCCAATTCATGATTGGTCATAAACCAAACATCTTTTGGCAAGCCACTTGGAGAGTTATCAGTCCTCTGATTATGCTCGTGATATTCTTTTTCTATTTTGTGGTTAAAGTTTCAGAGCAACCTTTATACATTACTTGGGATCCCGACTATGTAAGTATATCACAAAGTATTCTCGTATTACAGTTATTGCCTGATATATTCATAAATTTTAAAGCTGTAGAGGTTAAAAATCCTTTGGTAGATAGAGTCTAGAAAGGGAGGCAATGTTACTATTGATGACATGCTAAACTTCCAAAGGTAGATTTGCACCGATTCATAATAAAGAGTTCATGACCTCTGTGTGCATCTGATGGGGTCCCTGAGATTAAACTAGATTGCTTTTTGGGGGTCAGAGTCAGAGTTTTGTGTAAATGTAGACCAGCTGATACAAATGTTTTTTTTCAAATAACATATAAACAATTATCATTAGTACATCATAAATGAGCAAATAAAATAATAAATCATTCTTCATATTCTTAATTACAGGCAGAATTTCCGAAGTCAAAAGAAATTCCTTACCCCAGCTGGGTGTACGCAATAATTGTAGTACTTGCTGGAGTTCCAAGTTTAATGATACCTGTGTTTGCACTCTTCATATTTGTTAGGAGATGCATAAAGAAGGATGATGATCAGCAAAACATTATGAACGCTGCATCTATGGTGTCTATCAATGGGGATGCAAAAAACAAAGTGTAAAGTTTACATGGAGAAAAGGACTTTATATTGACAGTATATCAGTAAAAAACTGAAGAAAATGTTTTACTAAGATTCTTTCATTTTGAAACAGAGGAATATCACAGAAGAAGAATACATAATGGAACAGAAGCATCTGTAAAGAAATGGAAAAGATTAAAGAACAGTCTCAGTCTTTACACAAAAGAGAAACGTCCAGTTTGCATTCAATAATTGCATAAACATCTCTACTTGCTTCACAGAGTCTATGGACATCATTTAGCAAAGCTCTCTAAAAGAAAATTGCCCTTGTTTTCTATAGCAACCAATCCAAGATCAGCTTACATTTCTTAAAGGCCATCTGTCAGCAGATTTGGACCTATGAAACTGGCTGACCTGTTGCATGTGCGCTTGGCAGCTGAAGGCATCTGTGTTGGTCCCATGTTATGTTCCCGTATTGCTGAGACATATATGCTAGAAAAAAGAAGCCCACATAGGGAGGACCACTGGGAACTTCACAAGTAGATACAGTGCTAATCTGAAACAGTTGTGTTAGAGGCACAACACCCACTAAGTGTATCTGTAAAAATCACCACGGTTGCTGCTCACACTGTCTGCAATCAGAGAACTGTGTGCAGTCCAGGGAAATTTATGAAAAAAGGTAGCACTACATGTCTCGGTGGATCAGAAGAACCAGAGTTGGTTATGTGAGCTTAAGAGACCTTTATTGGCAGCAATAACTCATTGGCTGTACCGGCCTTAGTCAGATTCAAACTAACCTTACAATGGACAATTTACTACACTGATTTACCTGATTTGATGAAAAATAGGATGTTTTAATATATGCAATTGAGCCTATAGGAGCAATGGGGTGATGCCATTATACCTAGAAGCTCAGCTCTCTCTGCAACAGTTGCACCCACTTCACTTTGACAGGGCCAGGCAGTGTAAACGTCATCACACCTGGCCCTGTCAATCATAGGGCAGAGGATGCAGCAGTTACAGAGAGAGCAGAGTCTCTAGGAGTAATAGCAATGCCCCTGTTGCTCCTAGAGGCTCATTTGCATATATTAAAACATAATTTTGCTCAGAAATGAGGGCACATATGAACATGGGACCAACACAGCTGCCTTAAGCGGCCAAGAGCACATGCAGCAGGTCAACCAGTTTCATAGATACAAACATGCTGACAGATGCCCTTCAAACTACTGTAGAAACAAAAAGGATGAGCTCTGACTGGTCTCTGTCAGTTTTGATAAATGAGACCATTTATACCTAAAGCTGGCCATAGATCTACCTGGCCTCCCAACTCTCCCCTGACTGCTTATCTCATATGAGATATAGACTGGAAACATTGGATTTCAACTAATTCTCTTTGTTCTCAGGTGATAGAGGCATTCTCCCCTCTCTCCATTCATTACATACGCATGCTTGTTTAAACTGTGTACGGATGTAGTAGAGTTAACACAAATGCTTTATGAGACGTGTTATCTGAACTAAATGCGTTAAGCCAGGCATGCCCAACCTGCGGCCCTCCAGATGTTGCAAAACTACAACTCCCAGCATGCCTGGACAGCCTACAGCTATCAGCCTACAGCAGGGCATGGTGGGAGTTGTAGTTTTACAACAGCTGGAGGGCCGCAGGTTGGGCATCCCTGCGTTAAGCAATTGCTTTTCAACGACTTTTGTTTCAAGATAACGCGATGAGTTAAGAAATTTGAGTTAAGAGTTTGTGTGTTACCCCTGCTACAAAATTGGGAGAGACCGCCATCAGCGAAACGAGCGGATAGCTAACAATCTCATCTGCCCAACTTCAAGTGTAATTGTCATTTTTCAATTCAACTTTTTTTTTATATGTCGGGGAAGTGATTCAAAGTTTTTTTTATCTACTTTTTTGGGTGATTTGGTTGACTTTTATAAAGTAACAGTTTTCCATTATTAATGAGTGTTGCTAAGGAAAATCCATCTTCAGTGTGTACTGTACAAGCTGAACCTGGCTCCCATAATGGAGAAGCAGGCTCCTGTGCCTGCCTCTAGTCTCCCTGCTGCCTATAGTCATATGTATGTATAACTACCTCAAGGTCTTGTATCACCATTTCTCCCTGATGATTATACTGGCTGTCTCTCTTCTATCTCCCCAGAAACAAGGAAGAAACATTTTACCTAGCAGTCCCTATATTATGTAAAACACTTTCTCCCCATCACCCTGACTTCGACACTGGCTGTCAGCGCTGATCGCTGAACATCTGTTTCTTCATAGCGCGTTTCGGCAGCTAGTCAGTTAGTGGATATGCCGCTCAGACAGAGGAGAAACAGGCTGTCAATGGGAGCAGCTCTGACAGTCAGTATAATCAATAGGGAGAAATGATGATATATCACTCAGGGACTGTTATTAGTGATGAGCGGCAGGGGCAATATTCGATTTCACCATATTTCACTAATATTTGGGTGAATATTCGTCACATATTCGTGAATTCGAGAATTTGCGATTATTTTCTTTATTGCGAAAATCGGCAATTTAATATTTGCGTATTGCGCGTGCAATACAGGCGTTGGTCACTTTTGCTACGTGTTTTAAACTGCTAGAAGTTTCCTGAGACTGGAGAAAATGATTGGCATGGCATTACAATAGCTTTACATGCAGATAGAGTGCTCCAATATATTCGTAATTGCGTAAATCGGCAATTGATGCGCATATTTTTGCGCAATACGGGCAACTTCACATTTTAGCAGGTCTGACAACATATTAGTAATTGTGCACTAAGTATTGTTGTGAACTTATGACATCACAGCACTATGTCTGTAGCATGTATGTATGGGCAGCAGAACCTATCACCCTACCTAACACCCTGCACTGGAACATATCAGCTACAACATATCACTATCTAACCTACACTGACTATCTCACACTAACTATCTTTATTATATGTAAATAAGCTAACTATAACTAACTATGTGACAGCAAAACACAGAGCACAGCAATGACACTGCTGTCTCTCTCATAACTGTACAAAAATACAAAAAATGCCTGCTGGGGAGGTTTTTATATAGTAAAAGGGTAGAAAACTTTCCTATTGGTTGCTAGGGAAGTTGCTAAGCTCAGATAAAGACATTGCTGCCTTCTCATTGGCCCACAAGCAAGAAGCAGGTGAGGAATCATGTGTTCAGATGGAAAATAAATGACGAATATTTGAAAATACGAATATATAGCCCTATATTCGAAATATTCGCTAATTCTCGAAGTGCCGATATTCGCGATAAATATTCACAATTTGAATATTCGCGCCCAACACTAACTGTTATATATACATAATGTATTATACATATGTAGCAGCAGGGAGAGTACAGGCAGGCACTGAAGATGTACTTTCCTTAGAAAGGCTTATCTAAAGCATTGCTAATGGAAGATTAACAATATCTCCTAATAAAGTGTATTACAAAACTAATTCTAATCACTTCCCCTATGCATAAAAAATAGAAGTGTCAGTTACACTTTAACTAAATTTGGTTTTAATTTGCTAGAAAGTCATTGACAATGTTATATGTGTTTAACAAGCTTGCAGAAGTCATAGGTCTTAGCAATAATACCACATTATAGAGCAACATTATCTGTAACAGTTGCACAATAATATGCAAACAATTATTTACTGATTTTAACAGCTCCAGCCAGCGTGATACCTTCCTGGCATGATGATTCAAAGCCTGACAAAAGTGCAATTGTTTAATCTTTATTTGGGTAAATATATAAAAAGTCCATGTTGAGGAAACTCTGTCAAGTGAGATTATTATAGAATAATGCAGGTTGAATAATCTACAGATTGCAGAAAAGTGTGTAAAATCTGGAATCGTGATGATAGAGAAACTAAAGGCCATTTAGAGAGGTGTGTGGTTGTTAAGTACAGGCCCCATGTTATATATTAAATTTCAGTACTATGATGAGAAATAAAACAATGGAATACAGTACATTTGGGGAAGTGTATTTTATACTCCAGTCAAATTGTAGCGTGTTGGAATAAAATGTGACAAATTTATTATGAAGCATACCCCTTTTAATACATTTGGTGCATCTTGGGCTGCCCTAACAACAGAAGATGATATCTTCCCCTGCTAAGAGCAGGCATAAATTTGCACCAATTTCTTTCTTTAGGAATGGTAAATCTCTTGAAATGATAACGGCTATGCACCCTCCTGGATAACCCCATGCAAGAACTGCCATCAGGACAGTATGGCTGGTAGTGCCAACAAGGGCCCAATCAATGAAATCTCACAAATCACTGCTTATACTCTTCAATTCACCTGCCACCAACAAGGCCCCAAAGTTAAAGAAAAGAGTTCATACAGCACTGCAATGTAGGTTGAATAGAGGGTCAGTGCACACCTATAGTAGAGGTGAGTCCTTGTCACCTCTGTAGACCATATCCAACTAGTAGATAAGGCAGCGAAGAAGTGAAAAATTCCATGCAATCCAGCAGATGCAATGTTTTGGTTTGAAAAAGGCTGTGATACAACTGAAATGTTGCATCTACTGGATTGTATGAAATAAAACTGCTTCACTTAAAAAGATGAGTGCTGCCTTATCTACTAGTTGCACCAACAGAAGTCCTCCTTAAAGATGCAGTATCTGACATGCCTTGCTGCATGTATGTAAGAGGTGGAGACTTTAGACAGACTGAGGTGAAGAGAATTTTTGAGAGCTATCCAGAGGAAGACTTAGCAAGAACAACTACAAAAGTTGCAGTCACTAAATACACATAACAATGGAGGACCCTATATGGGCATGGGTATATTTCCAAAATACAACAATTAGGCCATTCAGGCTTAGTACCCAGCTTGACCCAGATAAATATTTACATATTGATAAAATATAGCTTTTATTTAACCCCTTCAGGACCCTGCCATTTTTCACCTTAAGGACCAGGCTGTTTTTTGCAAATCTGACATGTGTCACTTTATATGGTGATAACTTTAAAACGCTTTTACTTATCCAAGCCATTCTGAGACTGTTTTCTCATCACATATTGTACTTCATGACAGTGGTAAATTTGAGTTAAAATATTTCATTTTTACTTATAAAAAAAATACAAAATTTACCAAAAATTTGGAAAAATTCGGAAAAATTCTCAATTTTCAAAATTTAAATTTATCTGCGTTTAAAAAATATAGTGATACCTCCTAGAATAGTTATTACTTTACATTTCCCATATGTCTACGCCATGTTTGGATCATATTGTAAATTACATTTTTTTTTTGGGGACGTTAGAAGGCTTAGAAGCAAATCTTTCAGAAAATTTTTCAGAAAATTTCAAAAACCCATTTATTTTGTGAGGCTTACATAATAGAAACCACGCACAAAATGACCCCATTTTAGAAACTACATCCCTCAGGGAATTGAAAACTGATTTTACAAATGTTCGTAACCCTTTTAGGTGTACCACAAGAATTAAGGGAAAATGTAGATGAGATATCAGAATTTCACTTTTTGGCAGATTTTCCATTTTAATCGTTTTTTTTTCCCAACAACAAAGCAAGGGTTAACAGCCGAACAAAACTCAATATTTATTGCCCTGATTCTGTAGTTTACAGAAACACCCCATATGTGGTCGTAAACTGCTGTATGGGCACACGGCAGGGCACAGAAGGAAAGGAACACCATATGGTTTTTGGAGGGCAGATTTCACTGGGATAACTTTAAGTTGCCATGTCACATTTGAAGACCTCCTGATGTACCCCTAGAGTAGAAACTCCCAAAAAAATTACCCCATTTTGGAAACTATGGGATAAGGTGGCAGTTTTGTTGGTACTATTTTAGGGTACATATGATTTTTAGTTGATCTCTATTACACTTTTTGTGAGGCAAGGTAACAAAAAATAGCCGCTTTGACATTGTTTTTATTTTTTGTTATTTACAGTGTTCATCTGACAGGTTAGATCATGTGGTATTTTTATAGAGCAGGTTGTTACGAACACAACAATACCATATATGACTACTTTTTTGCAAAAACTGATTTTTTTTAGTGTCTCCATATTCTGAAAGCCATAGTTTTTTTTATTTTTTGGGCGACTGTCTTATGTAGGGGCTCATTTTTTTTTGTATGAAATGACGGTTTGATACTATTCGGTACTATTTTAGGGTGCATATGACTTTTTGATCGCTCAGGATTACACTTTTTGTGATGTGAGGTGACAAAAAATTAGCTTTTTTGACCCCTTTTTATTTTTTTTATGGTGTTCACCTGAGGGGTTATTTAATGTGATATTTTTATACAGCAGGTCGTTACGGAGGTGGTGATACCCAATATGTCAACTTTTTTTTATTTATTTACGTTTTACACAATAAAAGCATTTTTGAAACAAAAAAAAAAATCATGTTTTAGTGTCCCCATATTCTGAGAGCCATATTTTTTTTTATTTTAAGATTTCTGTTATTTTGCAGACGAGGTCGTTCTCTAAAAAGTAAGGGCGTTTCAAGATGACCTTGTTGATTCTGTTGAATGCTTTCTTCTAGAGTGTGTATGAACTTTAAATTTTCTTGGGATACACTCTTTTCTTTAGAACTTATGTCTGCAAAGTCGGATTCAAGGATCTTGATTACTTGTGCTGGACTTACAGTTGGTAACTCTTGGACAGATATTCGATGACACAATCCTGTCACCTGTCTTGAGTTTGCGATCTGCTGTTCCTCCAACAACAACCCATCCTAGATCAGTTTGAACAGCGTAGGGTTCACCCTTTCCTCCTGTGATGACCTTTCGTGGTACCAAGGCTTCGGGACAATCGTAACCTATCAACAGTCCAACACCAAACTCCTTCAGCGGGGACATTTCATGAGATATGACAGATACAGTAGGTGCTTCATTGGCTGTTTCACAGGTAGGAATGCGATATCGATCTAAAGGTATATCATCTTTTGTATAAGCTGCAGGTAGATTTAATGTACAGTTTGAATGAAGTCCTCTAACTCTCAGTCCTTTGACCCTTTGACTGTTCACTAATGTGTCTCTCCCCGTCATTGTGGTGAGTTTGAGCTTCACTGGTTGTGTAGCCACTTGTAATTTCTTGCAGATCTCTTGATCAATGAAGGTGACGTCACTCTGGGCATCCAGTAGTGCATAGGCGTTTACCTTCTTGTTTCTCCTGTTAGGATTTGAAATGCACACAGCTACAACCATTGATGTGCCGTTGCTTTCTCCTTCCCTCACTCTGCAAGAGAATACTGATACTTTCTTTTCTTTCTTCCTCAGCGTCTTTAGGTATTGAGGATTTATCTTTCTTTGGACGTTCTTCATGTAGTGGTGTAGAATGGTGTACTTTGCAAACACTACATGTGGCCTTTTTCTTACACTCCAAAACACAGTTTGGTATCAAGTATATATTTTTTCTTTTCATCTGGGGACTTCTCCTTCAATTGTTAGCACTTGTGTATGGAGTGGTTCTCTCCACAGAACATACACTTGAAAGTAGTCTGAAGATTTGTCGGTTCTGTCTCTCTACTGATCGCAGTAGTGACTTTAAACTTGCTCTTGTAGGTATCTAGACCTTTAGCTGCTGTGTTGGTTGCAAAGCTAATTGCTCTTGCGCGTCTTATTTCTCTTGCAGGCCTTTCTTCTAAGGATTACATGCTATCCATGCTTCCTTATTGACAAACTCAGAGAGCTCTTTAAAACTTGGGAAGTCCTTACTTAGATCCAACTGTTCAGTCACATAGCGATTCCATCTAGAAGCCACTTCTTCAGGTAGCTTAGCTAGCATCCTGTAGTTTTCAAGATAGTCGTTCAGTACTTCTAGTCCTCGTACATGTGGGATGGCATTGCTGCATGCTTGCAGGAAGTCACCATACTCTTGGAGTCTGAAGTGTTTTTTAGGACCTATTTTAGGCCAGTTATTACATTTTTCTCTAAAAGCTTTTTGTACTAAGAAAGGATGACCATATCTTCCATGAAATTTTTCCCAAGCTTGCTTGTAGGCTTCTTCGTCTTTTCTATAGAAGTTACCTTCAAGAACTTTCTTTGCTTCTCCACCAACATATCTCGGAAGTTAGAATAGCTTGTCGACTGGACTGAAGCAATGATGCTCAATGATTATTTTAAAACTTGCCTTCCACTCTATGAACTTCAGTATGTCCCCTGAAAATATAGTAGGTTCCAGAACGGGAAGTCTATCTATGACTGTTCTCTGTTGTCTTGCTGGGACAATGATTGTAACATTCTCTTGACTATTGCCATGACATCTAGGAATAGAATCACCCGGTTCTATTTTCTCACTTAGTTCTTCACCTTAGGTCTCTCGTTATCTTTCTGAGCAGGGATGGAAAGATAATGACTTATTTCCTCACTAAATGCTGGAGATTTCCTTCCATTCTCCTGGGCATATGGAGGAAAGTAGGAGTCTGCTTCTTCACTTTGTACAGATTTGGACCTATGATTACTGTTCATGTCCTCTTTGTGTACTCTTAGTCTGGCTTCTATAATCCTTACTTCTTTCTGCCTTTCCAGACTTTTCATTTCAGCTTCCATTTGATGGCGTTGTGCCTCCATTTAAGCTTCCATTTGATGGCGCTGTGCCTCCATGTCAGCTTCCATTTGATGGCATTGTGCCTCCATTTGATGGCGCTGTGCCTCGATGGCAGCTTCCATCTCAATTTCTGCTCTCTTGACAGCAAGTTGTTCAACCAATTCCTTTCTTTTGGTTAAAGTACTGGAGGACTCTGATATGTGGCTGGCACTTCTGCTAGTGAAGGAAGTCCCACTTGAGATTGTGGTTCCCCATAAGGACCTAGCATAGTCTCTCATAAAAAGCTCGTTCATTCTCTTACTTGCCTCAACTTCATCATAGTTAGCTGCAGATGATAGTTCTCTCATGAGCTTTACTAAATCTTTAGTGACCACAGTACATGTGTCCATGTTCCTTACAATTTCCTGGGAAGGTGTCGTAAAAGACCGCAGGTTGACATTTGCGGCCATTAGCTCTGATTCAGATTCTTCTACCATCTCTACCATATCACTCAAAGTTCCATTTTTTACTTTCTTGCTTTAGCTTTCTATGAATATCTTTATTGTATAATTTCCATTTATCATACATTCGGGCAAACCTTTTCTCTTTTAATGCTGCTTCTTGCTCCAAACTTTCCAGCATCTTTGGGGTCGGTTTTCTGGAACCTGATGAACATCTTAGTTAATTTTTTGGGGATATATTTGTTTGAGGCAAGACTAATGCTGCATCAGACTCCTCTACCTCAGACAGGTTTCCTTGCTCTTCACCTTCTAACCTATCTATTTTTGTATCCTCTAACAGTGGCATGGTAATACTAGGCTCAGACATTTTACTCTAAATGCTATACCAATCAATCCGAATATTAAAGGACGTTTCACTTTAAATGCAATACTGACAAATGCAGAAATAAATGACTCACTTTAAATGCAATAATGATAAATGCAGGCAATAAATGACTTTCACTTTAAATACTTTAGTGTCCATGTACTACAAACTGTCCTTTGTTTTACTTTAAAGTCTTCTATTCCTGAGCACGAAAATGCCTCTTGATTAGAGATGAGCGAACACCTGGATGTTCGGGTTCGAGAGGTTCGGCCGAACTTCCGGAAAATGTCCGGGTTCGTGATCCGAACTCAACCCGAACTTCATCCCGAACCCGAACCCCATAGAAGTCAATGGGGACCCAAACTTTTGGGCACTAAAAAGCCTGTAAAAGACTCCCGGAAAGGGCTAGAGGGCTGCAAAAGGCAGCAAAATGTAGGTAAATCCCCTGCAAACAAATGTAGATAGGGAAATGAATTAAAATAAAATAAATAAAAATTAACCAATATCAATTGGAGAGAGGTCCCACAGCAAGGAATCATGCGTCATATCAACCACCACCGGAGAAGGCCACTCTCATGTATTTTGGACCAGCACCCAGACAGAGGATACAGGTCCCACAGCAAGGAATAAGGCGTCATATCAACCACCACCGGAGAAGGCCACTCTCATTTATTTTGGACCAGCACCCAGACAGAGGATACAGGTCCCACAGCAAGGAATCATGCCTCATATCAACCACCAACGGAGAAGGCCACTCTCATTTATTTCGGCCCAGCACCCAGACAGAGGATACAGGTCCCACAGCAAGGAATAAGGCGTCATATCAACCACCACCGGAGAAGGCCACTCTCATGTATTTTGGACCAGCACCCAGACAGAGGAGAGAGGTCCCACATCAAGGAATAAGGCGTCATATCAACCCCCACCGGAGAAGGCCACTCTCATTTATTTCGGACCAGCACCCAGACAGAGGATACAGGTCCCACAGCAAGGAATCATGCGTCATATCAACCCCCACCGGAGAAGGCCACTCATTTATTTTGGACCAGCACCCAGACAGAGGATACAGGTCCCACAGCAAGGAATTATGCGTCATATCATCCACCACCGGAGAAGGCCACTCTCATGTATTTTGGACCAGCACCCAGACAGAGGAGAGAAGTTTTCACAGCAGAGAATCATGCATTTAGATCACCCACCACAGGAGTAGGCCACCATTTAATGGGACCCCGGCAACCATGTCAGATGGCACAAACATCAGCTTCACATCACCCAGCACAAGCGAAGGCCACTTTGAGAGACTTTGACCCCTGCACCCAGATGGAGGAGAGAGGTTTTCACAGCAGAGAATCATGCATTTAGATCACCCACCACAGGAGTAGGCCACCATTTAATGGGACCCCGGCAACCATGTCAGATGGCACAAACATCAGCTTCACATCACCCAGCACAAGAGAAGGCCACTTTGAGAGACTTTGACCCCTGCACCCAGACGGAGGAGAGAGGTTTTAACAGCAGAGAATCATGCATTTAGATCACCCACCACAGGAGTAGGCCACCATTTAATGGGACCCCGGCAACCATGTCAGATGGCACAAACATCAGCTTCACATCACCCAGCACAAGCGAAGGCCACTTTGAGAGACTTTGACCCCTGCACCCAGACGGAGGAGAGAGGTTTTCACAGCAGAGAATCATGCATTTAGATCACCCACCACAGGAGTAGGCCACCATTTAATGGGACCCCGGCAACCATGTCAGATGGCACAAACATCAGCTTCACATCACCCAGCACAAGAGAAGGCCACTTTGAGAGACTTTGACCCCTGCACCCAGACGGAGGAGAGAGGTTTTCACAGCAGAGAATCATGCATTTAGATCACCCACCACAGGAGTAGGCCACCATTTAATGGGACCCCGGAAACCATGTCAGATGGCACAAACATCAGCTTCACATCACCCAGCACAAGCGAAGGCCACTTTGAGAGACTTTGACCCCTGCACCCAGACGGAGGAGAGAGGTTTTCACAGCAGAGAATCATGCATTTAGATCACCCACCACAGGAGTAGGCCACCATTTAATGGGACCCCGGCAACCATGTCAGATGGCACAAACATCAGCTTCACATCACCCAGCACAAGAGAAGGCCACTTTGAGAGACTTTGACCCCTGCACCCAGACGGAGGAGAGAGGTTTTTACAGCAGAGAATCATGCATTTAGATCACCCACCACAGGAGTAGGCCACCATTTAATGGGACCCCGACAACCATGTCAGATGGCACAAATATCAGCTTCACATCACCCAGCACAAGAGAAGACCACTTTGAGATACTTTGACCCCTGCACCCAGAAAGAGGAGAGAGGTCCCACAGCAGAGATTCACCGACACAGAGGAGACAGGTCAGATAGCACAAGCATCAGTTTCACATCAACCACCACAGGAGTAGGCCACCTTTTGTTTCTTTGACCCCTGCACCCAGAAAGAGGAGAGAGGTCCCACAGCAGTGAATCAGGCATTTCGATCACCCACCACAGGAGAAGGCCGCTTTCAGTGACTTTGGCCCCCTGCACCCAGACGGAGGAGAGAGGTTTTTACAGCAGAGAATCATGCATTTAGACATGTCAGACAGCACAAGTATAACATTCATATCACCCAGCACAGGAGAAGGACACTTTCATGTACTTTGGCCCCGGCACCCAGACAGAGGGAAGGTTCATTCAACTCTGGGTTGCACCCCAAGATCCTACTTAATTTCAAAAATTGATTTTTCAATGAAGAAGTGGCCAGGAGTACAAGACAACATGGTTTAAGGCAGTTATTAAGGACTACTCTGCACAAGGGAGGGTCAGGTCTTGTGGGATCCATGCCTGGTTCATTTTTATAAACGTCAGCTTGTCCACGTTGGCTGCGGACAGGCGGCTGCGTTTGTCAGTAATGACGCCCCCTGCCGTGCTGAATACACGTTCAGATAAAACGCTGGCCGCCGGGCAGGCCAGCACCTCCAAGGCATAACATGCTAATTCTGGCCACGTGGACAATTTGGAAACCCAGAAGTTGAATGGGGACGAACCATCTATCAGTATGTGGAGTTGTGTGCAGACGTACTGTTCAACCATGTTTGTGAAATGTTGCCTCCTGCTAACACGTTCCGTATCAGGTGGTGGGGCAGTTAGCTGTGGCGTGGAGACAAAACTTTTCCACATTTCTGCCATGCTAACCCTGCCCTCAGAGGAGCTGGCCGTGACACAGCTGCGTGGGCGACCTCTAGCTCCTCCTCTGCCTTGGCCTTCCACCTGTTCCCCTGTGACAGTTGGGAATGCTCTTAGGAGCCCGTCTACCAGTGTGCGCTTGTACTCGCGCATATTCCTATCACGCTCCAGTGCAGGAAGTAAAGTGAGCACATTGTCTTTGTACCGTGGATCCAGCAGGGTGGCCACCCAGTAGTCAGCACACGTTAAAATGTGGGCAACTCTGCTGTCGTTGCGCAGGCACTGCAGCTTGTAATCGCTCATGTGTGCCAGGCTCCCCAGAGGTAAGGACAAGCTGTCCTCTGTTGGAGGCGTATCGTCATCATCCTCTGTATCCCCCCAGCCACGCACCAGGAATGTGCCTGCGCTGTGCTGGGTGCCACCCCGCTGTGAACCTGCTTCGTCCTCATCCTCCTCCACCTCCTGCTCATCCTCCTCGTCCTCCAGTAGTGGTCCCTGGCTGGCCACATTTGTAACTGCCTTCTGCTGTTGCAAAAAACCTCCCTCTGAGCCACTTCTAACAGACTGGCCTGAAAGTGCTAAAAACGACCCGTCATCCTCCTCCTCCTCCTCCTGGCCCTGGCCCACCTCCTCTTCCATCATCGCCCTAAGCGTTTTCTCTAGGAGACATAGAATTGGTATTGTCACGCTGATAACAGTGGCATCGCCACTGGCCATGTTGGTGGCGTACTCGAAACAGCGCAACAGGGCACACAGGTCTCACATGGAGGCCCAATCATTGGTGGTGAAGTGGTGCTGTTCCGCAGTGCGACTGACCCGTGCATGCTGCAGCTGAAACTCCACTATGGCCTGCTGCTGCTCGCACAGTCTCTCCAGCATGTGCAAGGTGGAGTTCCACCGGGTGGGCACGTCGCATATTAGGCGGTGAGCGGGAAGGCCGAAGTTCCGCTGTAGCGCTGACAGGCGAGCAGCGGCAGGAGACGCACAGACGGCCCGCACTTTATGCAGCAGCTCTGACATGTCTGGGTAGTTGTGAATGAACTTTTGCACCACCAAATTCAGCACATGCGCCAGGCAAGGGATGTGCGTCAAACCGGCTAGTCCCAGAGCTGCCACGAGATTTCGCCCATTATCGCACACCACCAGGCCGGGCTTGAGGCCCACCGGCAGCAGCCACTGGTCGGTCTGTTGATTAATACCCCGCCACAACTCCTGCGCGGTGTGGGGCCTGTCCCCCAAACATATGAGTTTCAGAATGGCCTGCTGACGTTTAACCCGGGCTGTGCTGAAGTTGGTGGTGAAGGTGTGTGGCTGACTGGATGAGCTGGTGGAAGCAGAGGAGGAGGAAGCCGAGTAGGAGGAGGAGGCTACAGGAGGCAAAGAATGATGCCCTGTGATCCTTGGCGGCGGAAGGACGTGCGCCAAGGAACTCTCCGCCTGGGGCCCAGCCGCCACTACATTTACCCAGTGTGCAGTTAGGGAGATATAGCGTCCCTGGCCGTGCTTACTGGTCCACGTATCTGTGGTTAGGTGGACCTTGCCACAAATTGCGTTGCGCAATGCACACTTGATTTTATCGGACACTTGCATGTGCAGGGAAGGCACGGCTGTCTTGGAGAATAGTGGCGGCTGGGAACCACATACTGGGGGACAGCCATGGCCATCAGCTGTTTGAAGCTGTCTGTGTCCACCAGCCGAAATGACAGCATTTCAAAGGCCAGTAGTTTAGAAATGCTGGCATTCAGGCCAAGGGCTCGAGGGTGACTAGGTGGGAATTTGCGCTTCCTCTCAAAGGTTTGAGAGATGGAGAGCTGAACGCTGCTGTGTGAAATAGTGGAGACGCTAGGTGACGGTGGTGGTGGTGGTGTCGGTGGCACATCCTCTGTTTGCTGCTCGGCAGGTGGCAACATTCCTCTCGAGGCGGAAGCCGAGGCAGCAGCGGTAGAGGGAGCAGGGGGAGCCTGAGCGGGTTCCTTGTTTTTAAGGTGTGTACTCCACTGCAGTTCATGCATTGCATGTAGATGCCTGATCATGCAGGTGGTGCTCAGGTTAAGAACGTTAATGCCTCGCCTCAGGGTCTGATGGCACAGCGTGCAAACCACTCTGGTCTTGTCATCAGCACATTGTTTGAAGAAGTGCCATGCCAGGGAACTTCTTGAAGATGCCTTTGGGGTGCTGGGTCCCTGTTGGCACTGGCCAATAGCAGGCGAACTCTCTGGACGGCGGCTGTTCTGCTTTTGCCCCCTGCTCCCTCTTTGGCTTCGCTGTTGTCTCGGTCACCACTGCCTCTTCCTCTGAACTATTTAAGTCAGCGGCACGACCTTCAGTCCATGTGGGGTCTAAGACCTCATCGTCCTCTGCATCGTCTTCCACCCAGTCTTCCTCCCTGACCTCCTCCTGTTCAGTCTGCACACTGCAATAAGACGCGGCAGTGGGCACCTGTGTTTCGTCATCATCAGACACTCGGTCACTCTGCTGTGGTGGTATTCCCATGTCCTCATCATCTGGATACATAAGTGGTTGTGCGTCAGTGCATGGAATGTCTTCCACCGCTGGGGAAGGGATAGGTGGACGCCCCTGGAAAACCGTGGGAGCAGAGTCTTCAAACAGAAGAAGAGACTGCTGCATAACTTGAGGCTCAGCCAGTTTCCCTGATATGCATGGGGGTGATGTGACAGACTGATGGGCTTGGTTTTCAGGTGCCAACTGTGCGCTTTCCGCAGAAGACTGGGCGGAAGACAATGTGGTGAACCTGCTGCTCAGGCCTTACCATCCTCATAACGGCATTGGGCCCCACCAAATATCGCTGTAAATTCTGCCGGCTACTTGAGGGAGTAACAGAGGCTCCACGGACACCACCACGACCGCGTCCTCGTCCCTTAATAGAATGTTTCCTCATTGTTGCGATTCAACTCGCACCACAATAAAATATATTATTTTTTAGCCCCAAAATTCCCACACTGGAAGATATAATTCCTTTTTCCGGTATTAATTACAAGAACACTGCTGCTAATTGGACACCAGATTTTTTATAATGCTAGTTTTGGTACATAGATTCCCACACGGGGAAATATAATTCCTTTTAGAGGAGTGAAAACGTGAGGCCTAGTTTTTCTGGTCTAACAAACACCAGATTGATTAAATTGGCCTTTTTTTCAGCAAAATTACAACACTGGACAATAATGCCTTTTGGCGGTATTAATTACAAGAACACTGCTGCTAATTGGACACCAGATTTTTTATAATGCTAGTTTTGGTACATAGATTCCACACGGGGAAATATAATTCATTTTTAGAGGAGTGAAAACGTGAGGCCGAGTTTTTCTGGTCTAACAAACACCAGATTGATTAAATTGGCCTTTTTTTCAGCAAAATTACAACACTGGACAATAATGCCTTTGGCGGTATTAATTACAAGAACACTGCTGCTAATTGGACACCAGATTTTTTATAATGCTAGTTTTGGTACATAGATTCCACACGGGGAGATATAATTCCTTTTTACAGGAGTAAAAACGTGAGGCCTAGTTTTTCTGGTCTAACAAACACCAGATTGATTAAATTGGCCTTTTTTTCAGCAAAATTACAACACTGGACAATAATGCCTTTTGGCGGTATTAATTACAAGAACACTGCTGCTAATTGGACACCAGATTTTTATAATGCTAGTTTTGGTACATAGATTCCACACGGGAAATATAATTCATTTTTAGAGGAGTGAAAACGTGAGGCCGAGTTTTTCTGGTCTAACAAACACCAGATTGATTAAATTGGCCTTTTTTCAGCAAAATTACAACACTGGACAATAATGCCTTTTGGCGGTATTAATTACAAGAACACTGCTGCTAATTGGACACCAGATTTTTATAATGCTAGTTTTGGTACATAGATCCCCACACGGGGAAATATAATTCCTTTTAGAGGAGTGAAAACGTGAGGCCGAGTTTTTCTGGTCTAACAAACACCAGATTGATTAAATTGGCCTTTTTTTCAGCAAAATTACAACACTGGACAATAATGCCTTTTGGCGGTATTAATTACAAGAACACTGCTGCTAATTGGACACCAGATTTTTTATAATGCTAGTTTTGGTACATAGATCCCCACACGGGAAATATAATTCCTTTTAGAGGAGTGAAAACGTGAGGCCGAGTTTTTCTGGTCTAACAAACACCAGATTGATTAAATTGGCCTTTTTTTCAGCAAAATTACAACACTGGACGATATAATGCCTTTTGGCGGTATTAATTACAAGAGGACTGCTGGTATTTCAGAACACCGGAATTGTTAAAATCCTAGTTTTGCTAGATAAATTTCCCACACTGGGATAAATATTGCCTAAGCCTTTTTACAGTATTAATTACAACAGGAGTGCTTCTTCTGGTCTAACACCAGAATAATTTTATTATTACGGTGAAAGCTTTTTCTAATTTATATTTCTGGCACATAAAAAAAAAAAATATTTCTGGCTGACAGTATTGGACAAAGTAGTGGCACTGGCTAGCCTAGCTGGAACAGCACATTCATGGGATTTGCTATCCAAGTGGGTTACTTTCAGTTTCACCACTGATATATTAAATATCTTTGCAGTTAGTATGGGTGACACAAGCACAGCCAAACCCCTGATGTAGTATATCTATGAAAAAATCGACTATTACATTAGATTAATGGACGTTGTGGCAGCTTTTGCTGTAGCACCACAAGTCCCAAAATGGCCGCCGCCTATCAGCCCAGTAACATGTGCCAGAAAACAGTCTGCCCAGCCAGAAAAAAATTGACTTTGACTGAGCAGCTGAATCGCTGTTGTTCTGATTCACAGGTGTAGATTTTTAACTTCTTTGGAGCTTTGGTTTACACTCTGTGGCAGCAAGTGCTGGCGCACCACAAGTCCCAAAATGGCCACCGCCGGTCAGCCCAGTTACATGTGCCAGTAAAAATCGCTCTGGCCAGTCTCAACAAAATAGTGACTTTCAGTGAACAGCTCAGCTGAGTTGTTCTGATGCACAGGTGTAGAAAGGTAGATCATTCAATCACTTCTTTATCCCTGCCTATCTCGCCCTCACAGAAGCTGCATCCTCTCCCTACACTAGTCAGAGCAGTGTGACGTGCGGCGCTACGTGACTCCAGCTTAAATAGAGGCTGGGTCACATGCTGCACTTGGCCAATCACAGCCATGCCATTAGTAGGCATGGCTGTGATGGGCTCTTAGGGCAAGAAGTAAAACGCTAGCTGATTGGCTGCTGTGCAGCCCTTCAGAAAGCGGGAAGTAATCGACGAACACCGGACCCGAACCCGAACTTTTTTGAAAATGTCTGGGTTCGGGTCCGTGTCACGGACACCCCAAAATTCGGTACGGACCCGAACGCTTTTCGAACTCTTCGCTCAACACTACTCTTGATGCCAAAACCTATATGCAATGATAAGTAATAAAAAGAAATGCACTGACCTTATTCTGAAAAGCAGAAACAAATGTCAGTCGTAAAGGAGACTTGTCTTTTCTCGATGTGATGCTATGCTTGCGCTGAATTGTGATGCTCTATGCTGACTTGCGATGCTCTGTGATGATTTGTGATGATCGCGATGCGCTGGCTTGGCTACGCTGCTTGCGATGTTCTGTGCTGACTTGCGATGCGCTGGCTTGGATACGCTGCTGCAGACTTTGGGCCTAGTGGCGGTAAACTAGCTGGCTGCAGTATGTGCTCTCTTCGTGGGTAGCGGTGCGGGCACTCTAGCTCTGGATTTTGGCCTCCCACCATGCATCTATTTCTCTCTCTAGGGATCGCAGGAGGGCTGGCGCTCTTTCTCTGACTATCTTGCCTTTTCAGTTCTGCTACTTTAAGGGTCGGCTGCAGTTTGACTAAAGCACACGTTCTATGGCCTCTATGGTAGCTCCGCTGAGGTGTCTTTGCTTGCTCACTCAGGGAACAGTTTCTGCACGGCGGTATATGCTGGTGCTCCGCTGCTCTAAAGTGCTCTTTACTGTGCAAGTTGAGGAGCGCTATCGCTTTGCCCTCTGAGAGTAATAGTTCCACTGTGGTAGGTGCAGCACAATGAAGTGCCTTATGCGCTGTGGCATTAGAAGAATTTTGATATCTCTGACCTTTTAGTCTAACCAGACTGTCTATTACTCTGTGATTCCTCTAGCGCCGTTCTATGGAAGCAGTAGGGATAAAGAGCACACCAAATGCTTGAAATAACGTCTTTATTAACTTAAACCTTTCTTGACATATAACACTGCCACTTCCGCAGCAGACAGTCCATGTACAAAACACGTGTTGAACAAAGTATCATAAAATGGCGGTTCAGCTGTTCAATCTTGTTATTAAACATAAAATGGTGGATATATTTCTCTCTTCAGTATCTGTACTTTCACTTTAAGTTATTTAAGCACTTTATGAGCTCTCAGAGGTATATCTGAGGCTTAACCAATAGTTTTACTTGCTTTATGTGATCTGGTATGAGCAGTTCGCAGACTGTACGTAGTTTGCGTAGTTTGGTATTTGCTATTTGCAATTTGCTATTTGCATACTGTGCATTTGGTGGAACTGCAAGTAAACACATATAACCAGTTCAGTATATAGCTCTAATCACACTATTAACAATAGGAACATCTATAACTGTATTAAATACCTATTTTGGCCTATTTCCTTCCATAAAACTGAACTCTCAGTGGAGTGAATGAATGTCTGTTCAGCTTCTCTCCTCTGGTGTAATGTATTCTAGCAGCTCCTGCTAGGGGAATTTTCCAGACAGGCTGAGTGTGAGGCTGGCTGTAATTGCCCAATACTCCTGCTCAGTGTGAGACTAGTTGTGATTGGTTAAGACTCCTGGGCAGTGACAACAGTTTAAGTCTACGCTTTCTGCTAATTCTGCTGTGTCATTCAGCTTACCTTACAGTCATATAATGAATCTTAAAGGCATATTATCTTTTCTGCTTCTGTGAACACATTATATAACTGTTACATGACATCCAAAAACATGAAGACACAGTAAATAACTTTGCTTTCTGTCTTTAACATATAAACATATGAACTGCATTAAGGTTATTGAAAAGTCTAGCTGTATACACATATAAGCCATATTAGTGACCTAGGACAGGTCTTAGTTGGCCAGCTACATACGGTATCACCCTAGACAGGCTTAAATACACTGGTTTAGTAGCACAGCATTACACATTATTTGCTGAGAAACTGGATAAAAATTATTGTCTCAAACATCATGGCATCAGATACATTAGCGCATTATCACTCATAATAGTTTTGGTGTATCTAAGCCTAATATTTGTGCATCTGTGCTGCCACTCCTGTGTAACTAATCCGAGCCACTGTATCTAATCTTATATGTTATACTGTCTGCTGAGCTGTGTATCTAATTCTATCATTTGTGATACTGTCTGCTGTGTATCTAATCCTATTATGTGTGATACTGACTGTAGGGCTGTGTATCTAATCCTATCGTGTGGCATAGGATTAGATATACAACAAATCCATCCAAGATAGATGTTTGTGTGACTGTCGTGTCACAGTATGCCATAAAACAACACCATAGAACAGTGATGAGGAACCCTTAAGAGAGCGAGTGCCCAAACCGCAACCCAAAAGCCACTTATTTATAGCAAAGTGCCAACACGGCAATTTACCTGAATTCCAATATGGTATATCTTCCATCTTTATCATCTAATTATAACAGCCTGCCTATATTCAATGCGCTGCCTGTGCTGTTCATAGTGCCCCCTGTGCTGATGAATGGCAGGAAAAGTCTAAGGCACATTGGTACACCATAGACTTTTTCCAGGGTGCTGGTGCCCACAGAAAGGGCTCTGAGTGCCTCCTATAATTAAACTGCGACTTTTTGTACCACAACTGATAGATTTTAACTATAGCTGTAGTTTAAATGAATGCAATCTTGTGGACTGCAGCTGTAATTCAATAGTTAAAATCAATTAGTCGCACTAAAAAAAGTCACAGTGTAGCCCAGGTCTAAGGCGACACGGCTGGATATCTTGCAACTGCCGCAGTGATTCCATTCATTTCTATGGGTTCACAACTACTCAGCAATCCTGGACACTGACTTTTTATATGATAGAAAAAACAATGTCAAAAACCATGGGTGGCATGGTTTGTTTGTTCTCCCAATTTTTTTTTTTCTGTTACACAAAAGCAAGTTAAATGCGATAAACTTACAGTGTGTTAGTGGGAGGTCCTGTTCTGACCTCCGCTCCTCTGACAAGATCGCACATCCTTAGGGCTCATTCAGATGACCGTAGTATTTTGCGGATCCTCAAAACACGGATTCCTGCCCGTGTGCGTTCCACAATTTGCGGACCGCACATGGTCGGCACTACCAAAGAAAATGCCTATTCTTATCTGCTATCTTTTTTTGTGGAGCTGTGGAACGGAACTGCTGATGCAGAAAGCACAAGGTGTGCTGTGCAACTCTTTTGCGGCCCCATTGAAATAAATGGGTCCGCACCTGTTCCGCAAAAGTGCGGAAAGGGTGCAGACCCGTTCATATAGCCATAAGAATGATTTATAAGGCTCACATATCCCTGTGAGACCTGGAGTCTAGTGGATTACACTGCCACACGCACCAAGTTCCTTACACCAAACTCACATGTGTATGCCTTATAGAAGCAATCAGGAGATCTGTTAGGTCCTCCGCACCACAAAAAAATATAACATGTCCTATTCTTGTCCGTATCACGGATAAGGATAGGACCTGTCTATTATTTTTAAAAATATTATATAATTAAATCACCCCACTTTCTCCAAAATTAAAATAAAAGTACATAAACAATTTAAAAAAAATAAAATCACAGGCATCACAAAATGTGAAAACGTCTATCCTATTAAAATATAAAAATATTTATCCCATACAGCAAACAGTGAAATGGAAAAAAGTCAAAATGGCGATTCTACGTTTTTTTTTCGTTTCACCTTCCACAAAAATTGAATAAAATGTGATCAAAAAGTCATACACACCAAAAATTGTACCAAAGGAAAGTACAAATCTCCCCACAAAAATGAGCGCTCACACAGCTCCGTACACATAAAAATTAAAGATAAGCGAATTTCATATTTTGAAATTCGTTCACACTTCATTTGTTGGTAAAAAGTGAATTGCGTTACGGATTCCGTTACCACAGACCATAACGCAATTTATGGGGGTTAGAATATGGTGATACAATGTATACAGCATATATAGTATACACACAGTTGCACATTAAAACATCAATACAAAAGAAATACATTATACATACAGGCACTCAAACATTCATATAGATGTGAAGCAGATATATAATACTCTTTTCTGCACATTTACACTTAGGTGCAGGGACTAATGACTGAAATATGGTGGATATGATGGAGGGAGCAGATCTTCAGAAATAAGGTCATGGATGCACCTAGCTTCCTGCTGCCTGAGGCGAAAACTGAAATGGTGCCCCAACCCCCCAATGCCAATTTCTCAACCTAACCACTTCCCTCCAGCCCTACTGTTAAAGACATACTTGGAAAACATTACATACAGCGTTACAAAACATACTGTGCCCACTGTGCTTTTCAATACTATACTGCAGAAACAGACAATACCCCTTCTGCTGCCCCCCTCTTTCCCCTACCTGGTGCTGCCTGAGACAATCGCCTCACCTCGCCTCATTGGTGGTGCACCCCTGCAAGAGGTGGGGGAGGATCGTCAGGTAGATGCAGAGGGTGTCGACATCTGTAGTCACTCTTGCACAGTCAGGATCTCTCCTCTCTCAGAGAGAGGATTTCTGCAGCTCTGCCCACACTCCTGGATTTTGCTGAGTAGGTGAGGGCAGTGTAGGGGAAGAAAGTTAACGCAACTGGTGCTGTTACTTTCACACTGCACTGTGCAGTGAAGCTCAGAGCAGGATGGCTGGGTGGATGAATTAGTCTGAGAGCCGGTCTATATCTCACTCATCCGGTGATCCAGAGATAAGTGAGGAGGTGATTATATTGAAAGCATGTCACAAATAGAAACAAGGTGGATCTTCAATATGAACACACTAGCACCCAGGAGTTTAAATGCTGAAATAGAGTTATTTGCTTTTGATTAAGGGGATGGAAAATATGGAGAGAATATGGAAGATAATGTCACTGGTAGTCTATATTATATGATCATTTGAGATGGTGAGTAAAAGGTTAAGCTAGGTAGACCAAGAGAGTATATAAGTAAGGTCTCTATGAGAGCCAGATTGATCCCCTGACGAAATGAGCGCAATATCCGAAATGCATTGGAGTGTTTGGCACTCGCTACTACCGGTGACATCACTAGCTGCTCCACGTGAGAGCAAGTTTTTAACTTACAAGTATGGAGCGGCGCCACCTGCCAGGGCATGCTTCATAGTACAGATACAAGACCGATATACCCTGGATTCAAGCCTGCAGTTAAAGGAAAAGTATAGGCCACTGATAGAGTATCAACAACAAGGTATCTTGGTTTTGTTTTGACACGTATCTGTGGCTGTTTCTAGTAGGAGAACCAGTAAGTATATCAGGATAGGTAGTGCGCGGTATCTTATATATAGTATTATACTGAGGAGTTTTTTTAAGCAGCAAGGAGTGCCGTGCTGCTGCGATACCACAGCACAAAACATAGAAATATAGCAGACGCGTCAGTGGACTATTGGTATTATAAGTTACGTATCACTCATGCTGGAAAAGCATTGTTCAGCACCAAATTGCTCCTGGATTGTTGGGAGAAGTTGCTCTTGTAGGACGTTTTGATATCATTCTTTATTCATGGCAGTATTCTTAGGCAAAATTGTTAGTGAGCCCATGAGAAGCAACACCAGACACGAATGGTCTCTGGAAGCTTTACTTTTGGCATGCCAGAACTCATGGTGGTGTTTTCCTATTCTTCTCCAATGATTTTTCCAGATTTCCCAGTCTAAAGCGGCCTTTATTAGATAAAATAACTTTACCACAGTCCTCTCCAGTCCAATTCCTGTACTTTCAGTCTGTCCTTGATGTTTTTCTTGGAGAGAAGTGTCTTCTTTGCTGCCCTTCTTGACACCAGGCCATCCTTATGCACTCACACGTGCCTGCTGCCATTCCTGAACAAGCTCTGCATTGGTGGTGACCCGTAGCTAAATCCTCTTTAGGAAACAGGCCTGGCACTTACTGGATTTTCTTAGATGCCCTGAAGCCTTCTTCACAGCAATTGAACCCCTCTGCCTGAAGTTCTGGATACATGGTTGATTTAGGTACAATCTTACAAACAGCATTGTCCTTGCATGTGAAGCCGCTTTGATTCAAAGCAATGATGACAGCATGTGATTTGGAGCCTCTAGTTGCAATGAGGTACATAATTTTAATAATGTGCAAATTAGTTCCTGGCACCCAGAGGCTCCGTTCACTTTTCTACAGGCCATGCTCTAATCACTTTGACTGACAAGGCCAGGTAGTGAAGATGTAATCATGCCTGGCTCCCTAGTCTCACGCCCGTGCCTTCAATTCATGTTTGGCGCTGGTGCATTACAATAGAGGCATTTGTGGAACCACTGGGTGCAATGGCAACACCCTTGTTGCACCCAGGGACTAATTTGCATATTATTTAAACACTGTTTTCTCTGCAATGCAGCCATGTAGGGACCAACACCATTACCTTCAGTTGACAAGGACACATTTTTTCACGAACCAGCGGGTATAAACCCACTGTGCCACGAGACCAACCTTCTCTTAGGGTGTTGTCTAAGTGAACCCCTCATTCTTCATAATACCTCTGATGGTGGGGATAGACTTTCCCGAGGGGAACACCATGTGCTCCTCTTGAGGTGGATTGATACACGTACCAGAGCAAGGTACCAGAAGTACGGACGTAGTCAACAGGCCCAGTCGTATCCAGGAGCAACAGTTCAGGACCAAGGATGAGTCAGAGACGTAGTCGTAGTCGAACAAACATTCGGTCAGGGTATGCGGCACTACTACAGGTCATGCAATCCGGGTCAGCAATAGGAGAGTCGAGACATAGCAGGCAAAATCAGACAGGTAGCGGAATCCAGGAGACAAGCGTGGGTCAGGAATACAGAAACTCAAGCACAGACAAATGTTACCTTTGCAGGACACAAGGACCTTTTACGCTCAGGCACCTGGGAAGGGGGCTGGACCTCTTTTATAGGTGCAGGATGGCTAGGATTGGTTGCACAGGTCACATGTGCAAAGCCCTTAACGAGGTGCTACAGGAAGGCATGCTGTGTACAGGGCTAGAAGGAAACTGTGGAGCGGATTCCAGGAAGGACGATATCCGTAAGGACAGAGCCCAGGACCGTGGCTGGGAAGATACCAGTCAGGGACCACGGTGTTGAGTAGGGGAATGTCGGCGGTCAACAACCACCATTACACATTTCAAATGACAGCTGGTTTGATTGAGGAGTATTTAGTGACAGATTCCTTTTAAAGGTGAACAGATTTATCAAAGTTGTGGACAAATGGACAGGGTCACACAATGCTGTTTTTGATGCATATTTTTTCAACTAAAACAAGGTTATGTATCACATTTAAAAAAATTGACACAACTTAAAAAGAATGTGTCATCAAAAAATGACCTATTATTAAAATCATGATTTTACGTTAAACAAAATTTTCAATGTCACTATTTTCTTTTATTTCACTATCCTGTGGTTTTTGCACACATCACTAAGCCTACTAATAGGCTAAACTTTCTTGGTCTGTACAGATTGCAATGACATATATCACCTTAATACAGTGGGGAAAATAAATATTTGATATACCGGCGATTTTGCAAGTTTTTCCCACCTACAAAGAATGGAGAGGTCTGTAATTTTTGTCGTAGGTACACTGCAACTGTGAGAGACAGACTAAAAAAAAAAAAATCCATAAAATCATATTGTATGATTTTTAAATAATTATTTGGTACAATAGAAAAACAGAACTTAATATTTGGTACAGAAACCTTTGTTTGCAATTACAAACAGTAGTTCTTGACCAAGTTTACACACACAGCAGCAGGGATTTTGGCCCACTCCTCCATAGAAATCTTCTCCAGATCTTTCAGGTTTCAGGGCTGTCACTGGGCTACATTAAGTTTCATCTCCCTCCAAAGATTCTCAAATAGGTTCAGGTATGGAGACTGGATAGGCCACTCTACGACCTTGAAATGCTTCTTACCCTGGCTTTGTGTTTTGGGTCATTGTCATGCTGGAAGACTCAGCCACCACCCATCTTTAATGCTCTTACTGAGGGAAGAAGGTTGTTGGCCAAAATCTCACGATACATGGCCCCATCCATCATCCCTTCAATACGGTGCAGTTGCCCTGTCCCCCTTGCAGAAAATCACCCCCAAAGTACGATGTTTCCACCCCCATGCTTCACGGTTGGGACGGTGTTCTTGGGGTTGTACTCATCCTTCTTCTTCCTCCAAACATGGCAAGTGGAGGTGCAACTGATGAAGGGAGGTTTTGCTTATTGGAAATTGGAGATTTATGTCTATCTCCTTATTCCGTCCCTTTTATTCTGTTCCTAATCTGTTGACTTTGTTTCCTATATAACCCGCTTATTCTGTGTATACTTATCTACAAAAAAAAGTTCACTGATAACAGAGATAACAAAGCAATGGACATTATACATAAAAATACAGACACTACAAATAACATAGAGGACCCCCCCCCCCCCCCCCACACACACACACACACAGAGACACACAGCTGCCTCCGTTCCTGCCCCCCCTGGATGCTAAGAAAATGTGACTAATAATGTGTATGTACAGTATATCCAGATTCCTCCAACATACTTTCTACTGGATATACACTTCTAACCAACTCACATCCAGTACCTGACCATTAGTGCATGTACATATAGAGACTCATGCATAAATAGCATATATAATCTACAGGTAACACAATTGCAGACTACAAATATCTATATGCACACATATAAAGTCTACTGGGATATTATACTTATACACATACACACATAAGCTTGCATATAACTTAGCTTGCTCCTGAAGTGATGTTGGTCCAGGGGGGTCCAGGAAGAGAGAGATGGACTCCCAAGCTTCATGTTACCTATATGTTCCTGTGTCCCAGCCCCCACTATGGACTCCACCCCGTGACTACCCAAATATCTTCCCAACCTGTTGGCCAAGAAAATGTTGTCCAACTGCTTTTACAATGTGCCCTTCCTTGCCTTTGATATTCTAAAAAGGGACTCAATGATCAAATGTCTACTGGCCATACTGATACTGTATCACTCAATGGGTGAAAACCACTGGCTATCAATATACACTATATCCAATTACTAGGCATATTTGTCTGGTCATCAGGGTGCGGTTCTGGCTGAGAGACATATTTTCCTGTAACATATCCCCCTGTTGTCGGTATACCGACACACTATGTTGGAAGCCTGGTCTATGTGTGGGAGTGTTTACAATGAGAAAAAACATAAGTAACAAACACAATACATAAGCTCATTTATGTTGCTTTTTTGGCCAATCTGTTGATTCATCTTCTTGTGCATGGATGGTTCTGATGTTCATCTGGGCTTTCACAAGGAGGGGATCATCTGGTGCCTTCATGATGGGTCTTGACAGATGTCTGGTCACCTTCTTAGATCAAGGGCATTCATTGTCTCTATGGGCATTTCTCCCCCTGAAATCATATTAAAACACAACAGTCTGCTCCTCTGGGGAGCACACCTCATCAGCTTCAGTTCTGAAAATCCATCAGGAAATATCATGGCCACCCACTGTTGACAGTATCTGTAGATAACATTTGGTACTCTTAGTAGGTACATTACAAACCGAGGCTATATATCACAAACCAGTGGGAGTTCCCACTTGCAACTGCTGCGCCCAAGTTCCGTGTCCGACTGGACAGTTGTAATTCCTGCAAAGCACCTCTGCGGATCACTGTGGGGTCAACCCACTCCCTCGCAGAATTCCCAATAGGGAGAGCTATGGCCCACAACCTATTGGCTGTGCTGCGGACTTTTTGGGCTAGCATCCAAATTACACTAATTAGTTACTACCGTTAATAGGACCCGTCAGTTTTGGCCTGACTAAAAACCTAATTATAAGTGCCTGTGACAGACAGGGATAGACTGCCATTTCTTTATACTACTTAGGAACCCAATTCAGAAGCTGACAGTACAGGGTTTACCTGAGTAAGACACATTGGAGATATGCAATGACATGCCCTTATGATGACACTCTGAGCCAAGTTTAAGGCGCAACAGACCTTGGCACCAAAAAATTAGAACTGCTATTAGAGGTGAGGTCTGCATCACACAACCAGACCTTGTCATTTTTATTAAAGCAACTGCCCAACATGAAAAGAGTACTCCCAGACTGAACTGTCCTATTGTACAAGAAGTTATAAAACGTTTCATGCACAACAATCCTTTATGAATAGAGTTGAGCGAACACCTGGATGTTCGGCCGAACTTCACGAAAACGTTCAGGTTCGGGATCCGAACTTGACCCCAAACCCGAACCCCATTGAAGTCAATGGGGACCCAAACCTTGGTCACTAAAAAGGCTGTAAAATAGCCCAGGAAAGGGCTAGAGGGCTGCAAAAGGCAGCAAAATGTAGGGAAATCCCCTGCAAATGGATATGGAAATGACTTAAAATAAATCAATCATTTGGCAACTTGGAGGAGGAGGTGGAATAGGAGGTTGGGGTGGCGTCAGGTGGGAATGCTATGGGAGTTAAAGTTCTCATCACAGCCAAAAAGGATTCATGTCTGCCTGCAGTGCCACAGGCCTCATTCACAGACTCAGGCCAATGGCAACCATACATGGGAGTTGAAGTTCACATCACAGCCAAGAAGGATTCATGTCTGCCAGCAGTGTCACAGGCCTCACTAGCAGACATAGGCCAATGGCAACCATACATGGGAGTTGAAGTTGTCATTACAGCCAAGAAGGAATCATGTCTGCCTGCAGGGCCACAGGCCTTATTCAAACATTTAGGCCCATAGCACCCACAAAGAGGAGAGTTACAATCATGCCAAATCAGTACTGATTTCACCCAACAGTTCCACAGGCCTCACTTACTAATTCAGGAGGACCATGGCACCTGCAAGAGGAGAGCAGTCCTGCAACAGCAACATGGGCCTTAGGTCAACCTGCAAGGGAACAGGCCATTATCATTTATGTAGGCCCCTGAAACCCAGACAGAGGAGAAGTCATTTGACAGTAAAAAGAGTTTAATGTCTCCGACCAAGGCAGCAAGCGATTAAATGAAATATAGGCCCCTGACAACCAGACAATGTAGAGGTCATTTGACAGTATAAAGAGGAAAATGTCACCCAACAAAGCACCAAATGATTAAATGACATATAGGCCCCTGACACCCAGACAATGGGCCAGTCATTTGACAGTAAAAAGAGCTTAATATCTCCCACCAAGACAACAAATGATTAAACGACATATAGGCCCCTGACACCCACACAGAGTAGAGGTCATTCGACATCAAAAAGAGGATAATGTCACCCACCAAAGCAACAGGTGATTATCTGAAATGTAGGCCCCTGGCACCCAGACAGAGGAGAAAGGTCCCATAGCAGCAAAAGAGGCATCATAAAGAGGCATCATGTTACCCACCATTGGAACAGGCCACTTTCAGTAATTTAAGCCCCAGCAACCAGACAGAGGAGAGAGTTCCCATAGCAGCAAAACAGGCATCATGTTACCCACCAATGGAACAGGCCACTTTCAGTTATTTGGGCCCCAGCACCCAGACAGAGGAGAGAGGTCCCATAGCAGCAAAACAGGCATCATGTCACCCACCAATGAAACAGGCCACTTTCAGTTATTTAGGCCCCTGACACCCAAACAGGTCATTTGACAGCAAAAAGAGGTTAATGTCACGCACCAAAGCAGCAGGCGATTAGCTGAAATGTAGGCCCCTGGCACCCAGACAGAGGAGAGGTTCATTCAACTTGGTGTTGCCCCCAAAAATAATGGTACAATAAAAAAAAAAAAAAAAAAAAAAAGAGGATTCAATAAAGAAGTGCAAGAATTGCTGGAGTACAAGAATGTATGCTTCCACTTGTCCCCCCGTGTCAGTTGGGAATCCTCTCAGGAGCGCGTCTACCAGTGTGCGCTTGTACTTGCGCATTTTCCTATCACGCTCCAGTACGGGAATTAAGGTGGGCACGTTGTCTTTGTACCGGGGATCCAGAAGGGTGGCCACCCAGTAGTCAGCACACGTTAAAATGTGGGTAACTCTGCTGTCGTTGCGCAGGCACTGCAACATGTAGTTGCTCATGTGTGCCAGGCTGCCCAGAGGTAAGGACAAGCTGTCTTCTGTGGGAGGTGTATCGTCATCGTCCTCTGTTTCCCCCCAGCCACGCACCAGTGATGGGCCCGAGCTGCGTTGGGTGCCACCCCGCTGTGAACATGCTTCATCCTCATCCTCCTACACCTCCACCTCCTCATCGTCCAGTAGTGGGCCCTGGCTGGCCAAATTTGTACCTAGCCTCTGCTGTTGCAAAAGACCTCCCTCTGAGCCACTTCTTAAAGACTGACCTGAAAGTGTTAGAAATGATCCCTCCTCCTCCTTATGGGCCACCTCCTCTTCCATCATCGCCCTAAGCGTTTTCTCAAGAAGACATAGAAGTGGTATTGTAACGCTGATAACGGTGTCATCGCCACTAGCCATGTTGGTGGAGTACTCGAAACAGCGCAACAGGGCACACAGATCTCGCATGGAGGCCCAATCGTTGGTGGTGAAGTGGTGCTGTTCCGCAGTGCGCGTGTGTTTTGCAACTGAAACTCCACTATGGACTGCTGCTGCTTGCACAGTCTCTCCAGCATGTGAAAGGTGGAGTTCCACCTGGTGGGCACGTCGCATATGAGGCGTTGAGCGGGAAGGCCGAAGTTCCGCTGTAGCGCAGACAGGCGAGGAGCGGCAGGATGTGAATGCCGGAAGCGCGCACAGACGGCCCACACTTTATGCAGCAGCTCTGACATGTTGGGGTAGTTGTGAATGAACTTCTGCACCACCAAATTCAGCACATGCGCCAGGGAAGGGATGTGCGTCAAACAGGCTAGTCCCAGAGCTGCGACGAGATTTCGCCCATTATCGCACACCACCAGGCCGGGCTTGAGGCCCACCGGCAGAAACCACTCGTCGGTCTGTTGTTCAATACCCCGCCACAACTCCTGCGCGGTGTGGAGCCTGTCTCCCAAACATATGAGTTTCAGAATGGCCTGCTGACATTTACCCCGGGCTGTGCTGAAGTTGGTGGTGAAGGTGTGTGGCTGACTGGATGAGCTGGTGGAAGCAGAGGAGGAGGAAGCTGAGTAGGAGGAGGAGGCTACAGGAGGCAAAGAATGATGCCCTGCGATCCTTGGTGGCAGAAGGACGTGCGCCAAGGAACTCTCCGCCTGGGGCCCAGCCGCCACTACATTTACCCAGTGTGCAGTTAGGTAGATATACCGTCCCTGGCCGTGCTTACTGGTCCACGTATCCGTGGTTAGGTGGACCTTGCCACAGATGGCGTTTCGCAGTGCACACTTGAATTTAGCGGATACTTGGTTGTGCAGGGAAGGCACGGCTGTCTTGGAGAAGTAGTGGCGGCTGGGAACAACATACTGTGGGACAGCCGTGGACATCAGTTGTTTGAAGCTGTCTGTGTCCACCAGCCTGAATGACAGCATTTCAAAGGCCAGTAGTTTAGAAATGCTGGCATTCAGGCCTCGAGGGTGGCTAGGTGTGAATTTACGCTTTCTCTCCAAGGTTTGTGAGATGGAGAGCTGAACGCTGCCGTGTGACATGGTGGAGATGCTTGGTGACGCAGGTGGTGTTGTCGGTGGCACATCCTCTGTTTGGTGGGCGGCAGGTGCCAACATTCCTCCCGAGGTGGAGGAAGAGGCCGAGGCAGCAGCAGAAGAGGGAGCAGGGGGAGCCAGAGTGAGTTCCTTGCTTTTAAGGTGTTTACTCCACTGCAGTTCATGCTTTGCATGTAGATGCCTGGTCATGCAGGTTGTGCTAAGGTTTAGAACGTTAATGCCTCGCTTCAGGCTCTGATGGCACAGCGTGCAAACCACTCGGGTCTTGTCGTCAGCACATTGTTTGAAGAAGTGCCATGCCAGGGAACTCCTTGAAGCTGCCTTTGGCGTGCTCAGTCCCTGGTGGCGGTGGCCAGTAGCAGGCGAACTCTTGGCGGCGGCTGTTCTGCTTTTGCACCACTGCCCCACCACTGCCTCTTCCTCTGAACTCTGAAAATCAGTGGCACGACCTTCATTCCATGTGGGGTCTAGGACCTCATCGTCCCCTGCATCGTCTTCCACACAGTCTTCCTCCCTGACCTCCTGTTCGGTCTGCACACTGCAGAAAGACGCAGCAGTTGACACTTGTGTTTCGTCATCATCAGAGACGTGCGGACTGCGATGAGATGGTATTCCCATGTCCTCATCATCAGGAAACATCAGTGGTTGTGCATCAGTGCATTCTATGTCTTCCACCACTGGGGAAGGGCTAGGTGGATTCCCTTGGGAAACCTGCCAGCAGAGTATTCAAACAGCATAAGAGACTGCTGCATAACTTGAGGCTCAGACAGTTTCACTGATATGCATGTGGGTGATGTGACAGACTGATGGGCTTGGTTTTCAGGCACCACCTGTGCGCTTTCTGCAGAAGACTGGGTGGGAGATAATGTTGTGAACGTGCTGGATCCACTGTCGGCCACCCAATTGACTAGCGCCTGTACCTGCTAAGGCCTTACCATCCTTAGAACGGTATTGGGCCCCACCAAATATCGCTGTAAATTCTGGCGGGTACTGGAACCTGAGGTAGTTGGTTCACTAGGACGTGTGGCTGTGGCAGAATGGCCACGTCCTCTCCCAGCACCAGAGGGTACACTAACACCACCATGACCTCGTCCGCGTCCCTTACTAGATGTTTTCCTCAATGTTACCGTTCACCAAGCACCACAATAAGAAAAAAAATATTTGGCCCAATGTATTGATTTAAAATTCAGGCCTTTTTTTACAGGCACCTAACACTATCTGCCTATTTGTTTATGTAGCGCATTACACTAATCCAGGCACAGCAGTAACTACTTATTTAGGGGAATATCTCTTTTAGGGCTAGTATTTAGGCCCTGGATAAAAAGGTATCCTTTTATGAACAGATTTACACTTGGCCTGCAACAGCTGGAACACCAGATTCAGGGTATTGCTATTTTGGCAATTGAATTTCACCCCAGAACAAAATATATCATTTGCAGGACACTATGAAACTTGGCCAGCCACAGCTGAAACCACTGATTTATGGTATTGCTATTTTGGCAATTGAATTTCACCCCAGAACAAAATATATGTTTTTGCGGACAGTATTATACTTGGCTAGCCAAAGCTGGAACACCAGATTTAGGGGATTGGTATTTTGGCAATTGTATTTAACCCCTTAATAACATATAGAAATTGCTATCCTGAGTTTCTAGGGGTTACAATTAGCACAGCCAAGCCCCTGATGTAGGATATAGCAAAAAAAACCTAGTATTGATGGATTGATGGACTTGGTGGCAGCTTGTTCTGGTGCACTACAAGTCACAAAATGGCCGCCGATCACCCCAGAAAATAAGTGACAGAAAAACGCTCTGTGCAGCCTAAAAACCAGTGAGCAAGTAATTAGCAGAAGTTGAATCATTCACAGCTGTAGATCGATCACTTCATTAGGTGCTTTTGCAGACTTTTCCCTGCCTAATCTCGCCCTCACAGCAGCTGCGTCCTCTCCCTACACTAATCAGAGCAGTGGGACGTGCGGCGCTACGTGACTCCAGCTTAAATAGAGGCTGGGTCACATGCTGCACTTGGCCAATCACAGCCATGCCATTAGTAGGCATGGCTGTGATGGGCTCTTAGGGCAAGAAGTAAAACGCTAGCTGATTGGCTGCTGTGCAGCCCTTCAGAAAGCGGGAAGAAATCGCCGAACAATGAACCCGTACTTTTTTTAAATCTGGTACGAACCCCAAAATCTGGTACGAACCCGAACTATTCTCGAACTGTTCGCTCAACACTATTCTGCAACAGTAAACCTAAGCCCTCTCCCTGTGTTAGTGACCATGTCACCATACCCTAGGGACTATTATAGGTTTACATTAATAGCATGCTCTGGCAAGTATGCCTGAGTTACATATTATGGGTAGATCTTTAGAGATCCCCACCATAAATCCATTATAACAGATTCCCAGTAGGGATATCTGTTGTAATGGTGACTTTTTGCCGCCTTGTTTCATGTGTAGCCTGTTGGCTCACAAATTAAACTGGTCTCTGTCCCTGCAATTTTATGTGTAGTTGAAAGCCACCCCACGTTGCATCTCTGTGCGGACAGGGTCGTTTTATGTGTCCATATTGCAGACAATGGAAACACCGTATATTCTCGACTTTCTTCGTTGAAGAGCACTAGAATACACAGATATTTTGTTGGCTGCCATACCCCTTAATGTGCAGCCATCTTGCTTTTTTTTTTATGAAATGCTACCTTCTTCCTGATTTTTATAGATTTCTGACTCTTTAGCAAATCCTGCCTGACCTGCTCTATTACTATTGCTACCTCCATCAGAGATATCTCCTTAGCTGCATTCAAACTAATTGTGGTATCAAGATATGGAAACTTTTCCACAAACATGCGTATCATGCCTTGTGGGGCTCCTACACCATGATCCTTTGTCACCTTCCTATACATAGCTTCAAACCTTCCACAAGTGACAAGGGCTCATCATGATTGGTAGGCCTGAAGTTACTTAGGACCTCTGGGGTGACGTCCGTATGCGCTGTTACCAGTTTCATGAGGATGGAAAGTCTGTCTTCCTCATCATAAAACAGGCCATTCCTGGGCAAAATTTTGACCTCATATCTTTCTGACCTCATATCATATCAAAAGATATGTAGGCTAACAAAGCTTGAGCAGTTCTCACACTCATCTGTCCCCTTGTTTGCACTCAAAACACAAATTTGCTTTGAGTGCAAATCTTTGTGATGTGAGAGCTCAGGAATTGTCTTCTGCATGTTGCTAATTGTCTCATCCCTCTTTGCTAAATCAGTCCTCAGGTCAGAAATTATCACCTCTGTAAAGGCTGCTTTTTACTTAAAGGGGTTGTCCCCTCTCAGACAACGGGGGGCATATCGAGAACGGAGCCCCGAAAGTGACAATGGGAGCATATCTATCAGACAATGGGGGCATATCCTAGCATTATGCCCCTATTGTCTGAGATGGGAATACCCCTTTAAAGCCAGTTATCTCCATATACAGCTGTCTAAAACACTTTATCAACATCTGCATAATATTTTTCTTTCTCAACAAACTGAGACTACAGCATGCTGATCTGACTGTTTTTTTCTACAAGTACCTCTTCCTTTTCTTTAAGTTGTTTTTCTAGACTAGAAACCCGTTTAACCCCTTTGTGTACAGCATTGGCAATGCAAATTTGCAGGGACCTTTGTCTCTTCACATGGGTCCACCTTCTCCAACTTGCTAATGGCATCATCAAATATGCACATCAGCTTAGCAAGCATGTGAAGACGCTTGGACGTTTGTTTCAACACACCACGCTCAGCAATGTGCAATTTGTCATAGGAATCAGCTTGATCTACTATAGATTCATTTGTTCTAGGCAATATGAAGTTATACTTACTGTATTTACTTAACCCCTCTTGCACACGAATATGCCGTGTTTTGCTGTACTAAAATTGCGTATCCGCAAACCACGGATGCCGCCCGTGTGTCTTCCGCAATTTGCGGAACGGAACAGACAGCCCATTATTGAAATGCCTATTCTTGTCTGCAAAATGGGCAAGAATAGGATATGATCTATAATTTTTGCGGGGCCACGGAATGGAGCAACAGAGTGCTGTCCACATCTTTTGCGGCCCCATTGAAGTAAATGGGTCCGCAACTGAGCCGCAAAAAATGCGGCTAGGATGTGGAACCAAATCACGGTTGTGTGCAAGAGGCCTGACTTTTGAAAAGTCCCATGTCCTGCTTTGTCACTCATCGTTATCCCTGCAATCTGTATTACTCCTGTACTCTGCTGCTACTCTGAAGGACTGGAAAAAGAATGAAAGGAAAAACAAAAAATACCAAACAAACACCTCACAGGTTATAAAGAGAAGCAAAGGAAACAGTTAGGGCCCTTGCAGACGAGCAGATGCACTCCGTGTTATCCGCAGTGAGAATGAAAGCCAAGCAGCTCTGACAACTTTACCTCACTGTGATTTTGTAGTAAAGAGGTCACAGGGAGGCACGGAGTATTATCAATCATGTTACTGCTTTGTGCCTCTGATGTCCACCGCGCAGCTTGGCTCTCATTCTCGCTGCGGATAACACGGACTGCATCCGCTCAAATGCAAGGGCCCTAAGTGTCCTAGGAACTTCACTTACATAGGTTCTCTGTAACTAATTGCTCTCACACTAGGACTCAATCAAACTGTGTTACCTGTCCGAATCTCCCAGTTCTAATAATCTAAATTCACAGTATAACATCAATTTCAACAGTATATCCTGATGGAGATTAATTAAGACAGTTGGGCCAGGCTCATTGATGAAGGGAGGTTTTGCTTATTGGAAATTGGAGATTTACCGTATGTCTATCTCCATCCCTTTTATTCTGTTCCTAAGCTATTGACTTTGTTTCCTATATAACTCTCTTATTCTGTGTATTATATACACCTCTTCAGTCTTTCATACTCCCCAGGAGTAATATACAACCCTCGCAGATACTTATATATAAAAAATAGTTAACTGATAAAATAGAGATGACAAAGCAATGGACATAATACATAAAGATACAGACACTATAAATAACAGAGAACACCCCACCACACAGCTGCCTCTGTTCCTGCACTCCCTGGATGCTAATAAAATGTGACTAATAATGTGTATGTATATACAGTATATCCAGATTCCTCCAATATACTTTCTACTGGATATTCACTTCTAACCAGCTAACATCCAGTACCTGACCCTTAATACATGTACATATAGAGAATCATGCATAAATAGCATTTATAATCTATTGGTAATACAATTGCGGACTACAAATATCTATATGTACACATATAAAGTCTACTGGGATATTATACTTATATACATACACACATACGCATCCTGAAGTGATGTTGGTCCAGGGAGGGTCCAGGAAGAGAGAGATGGACTCCCAAATTTTATGTTACTTATATGTTCCTGTGTCCCAGCCCGCACCATGGACTCCACCCTGTGACCACCCAAATATCCTCCCAATCTGTTGACCTAGAGAATGTTGTCCAACTGCTTTTACAATGTTCCCTTCCTTGCCTTTGATATTATAAAAAGGGACACAATGACCAAATGGCTACCGGCCATACTGATATCACTCAATGGGTGAATACCGCTGGATATCAATATACACTATATCCAATTATTAGACATATTTGTGTGGTCATCAGGCTGAGTTTCTGGCTGAGAGACATATTTTCCTGTAATATATCCCCCTGTTGTCGGTATACCAACACACTGTGTTAGAAGCTTGGTCTATGTTTAGGAGTGTTTACAATGAGAAAAAAAAATAAAAAATCATGAGAAAAAGTAACAAACACAATACATAAGCTCATTTATGTTGCTTTTTGGGCCAATCTGTTCATTCATCTTATTGTGCATGGATGGTTCGGATGTTCAACTGGGATCTCACAAGGAGGGGATCATCTGGTGCCTTCATGATGGGTCTTGACAGATGTCTGGTCACATTCTTAGATCAAGGGCCATATTTTCCTGTAACAGATACCAAAAAAGTTCTATTTTGTTTTCATCGGACCACATGACCTTCTCCCATGCCTCCTCCGGATCATCCAGATGGTCATTGGTGAACTTCAATGGGCCTGGACATATTCTGGCATGAGCAGGGTGACCTTGCGTGCTCTGCAGGATTTTAATCCATGACGGTGTAGTGCGTTACTAATGGTAATCTTTGAGACTGTGGTTCCAGCTCTCTTCAGTTCATTGACCAGGTCCTCCTGTGTGGTTCTGGGCTGATTCCTGACCTTTCTCAGAATCATCCTTACCCCAGGAGGCGAGCTCTTGCATGGAGCCCCAGACCGAGGAAGATTAACAGTCATCTTGTGTTTCTTCCATTTTCTAATAATTGCGCCAACAGTTGTTGCCTTCTCACCAAGCTGCTTGCTGTCACGCTTCGGTGTGGGAGGGAAACCCACACCGAATGTAGAAGGGAAAAGGGTAAGGAAAAAGGCCTGGAAACTATGGAAAGGAGCCGGTCACCTCCAAGAGAAACCCTAATTAAAGTCCTGACTGACTGCAAGTATGAACTGACCCAAGAGCTAGGTGAGTTCATACACAGGAACCTAAAGTCCTAACTCACCCTGTAGGACCCTGGTACTAATGTCAGGACAAGAGACAATCTGTTCCTCCAAACGGTAGGACAACCAGGAGTCTCCCTCAGGCCTAAACACAAATGACAAGGAAAAGAGCAACACAAGAAAACCCAAATAATAAACAACAGGGGAAGAAGACACTTAACTTCAAATGGCTATGGAAGCACAAGAACTCCACTGAGATCCAAACACCAGCAATCCACAACAAGACTGAAAGCTATAAACCGCACACCATGGTGGTAGAAGAGGCAATAAATAGGGAAGGTTAAATGACCACATAAGCAACACCTGAGGCAAGGGGTGTGGCCATTACAAGAAATAAAACTGACACGAATTGATCCACAAGGAACCTGTCAAATCAAACCACATGTTGCCAGCTTCACTGATCTCCTGGCACCAGGCACAGGAACGTACATAACAGAACCTCCCTTTTACAGGTGACCTCCGGGCACCCAGGACCAACCTTATCTGCGTGAGACATGTGAAAAGCTTTCACCAAACGACTGGCATTCACGTCGGATGCTGGTACCCACATCCTCTCCTCTGGTCCATAACCCTTCCAGTGAACAAGATACTTAAGAGATCTGTGGAGAACTCGAGAGTCAATTATCTTGGCGATCTTAAATTCCAAACTACCGTCCACCATGACAGGAGCGGGTGGCAAGGAAGACGGTTCCAAAGGTTCAACATATCTCTTCAACAAAGATTTATGAAACACATTATGAATTTTCAGAGCCTGAGGAAGATCAAGATGAAAGGCTACCCGTTAATAATGGCAATGATCTTATATGGACCAATAAACCTTGGCCCAAACTTTCAAAAAGGTCCCTTCAACTTAATGTTTCTTGTGGACAGCCACACATAATCACCCACTCTTAGGTCTGGAACATTCATATATTTCCTGTTTGCCATACATTTATACTTGTTGCCCATATTCCTCAAGTTATTTTGAATTTTCCGCCATATAGATGACAATGATGACAAAAAACGTTCCTCCTCGGGAATACCAGAAGTATCAGAACCAAAAAACTGTGCCGAACTGCGGGGGAAACCCATATGCCCCAAAAAACATCTACTTATCAGTGGACTCCTGTCTACGATTGTTTATAGCAAACTCTGCTAAAGGCAAAAATGAAGACCACTCCTCCTTGTTCTCGGAGACAAAACATGTCATGTAAGTCTCCAGACTCTGATTAGTGCGTTCCGTCTGTCCGTTAGACTGAGGATAAAAAGGTGAAGAAAAGGACAGTTGTACCCCCAGTCTAGTACAGAATGCCTTCCAGAATTTGGAAACAAACCGAGTTCAACGATCCGAGACCACATCAGAGGAAATGCCATGTAGTTTCATAATGTTATCAACAAACACTTATGCAAGAGTTTTAGCATTAAGTAGGCCCGGCAATTCTATAAAGTGCGCCATTTTACTAAAGCGATCAACTACCACCAGAATCACTGTCTTTCTTGAAGAATTAGGTAGATCAGTGATAAAATCCATGGATAAATAAGTCCATGGTCTGGATAAGATGGGCCAGGGAAGTAGAGATCCACAAGTGCTAATGGCTGACACATAGTCCTCAACATAACTTACGCAACCCCGGCCACCAAAATCTACGAGAAATGAGGTCAGCAGTGGATCTGCTCCCAGGGTGTCCCTTAAGAACCATACAGTGATGTTCCTCAAACACCTTGTGATGCATTTCAGAAAGAAAAAACTATTTCCCAGAGGGACAAGAATGTGGCGCGTCTCCCTGAGCCTCTAATGCCTTCACCTCTAGGTCAGGGTATAGAGTGGATATCACCACACCCTCTGACAGTATCGGACTTGGATTTTCAAAATCACCACCTCCAGGAAAACTATGTGACAAGGCATCTGCCTTGACGTTCTTAACCCCAGGATGATAAGTGATAATGAAATTGAATCTGGTAAAAAACAAAGACCATCTGGCCTGCCTTGGGTTCAGTCGTTTAGCCGATTCCAGGTAAGTCAGATTTTTGTGATCTGTGAACACCGTGATCGGATGAATCGCCCCTTCCAACCAATGACCTCGGCAGTCCAGAAATATCAGGTACTAGCAGTCAAAGACAAATGCACGTTCTATGACTTCCCTCTTACCCCTCCAAGAGTCAGATGCGAATTAGACCTCCCCTTTTCTTTTTGATGCTGAATGCATGGACATTCATTGATAAAATGTCCCTTTTGTCTGCAGAAAAAAAAAAAAAACACCCTTCCTACAACTAATACTCTTGAAAGCAGATCCAGTTGTAGCTCCCCCTAATTGCATGGGTTCGTCCCCAGACCTAAACTCAGGAGTATCTTGACCAAAATTGTCAGAGGAAGACGATATGTTATGTGATAGTACGTCCTGAGAGTAGGGACCCCTAGATCTCTCTCTCAGGCATCTATCCATGCGTACAGCAAAAGACATAGGGGCTTTCAAAGAGTTAGGATTCTCATGAAAGGCAAAAGAGTCATTCAGCCTCTTTGATAATTCCTGACAGAACTAACTACGGAGAGCCGGATCGTTCCACTCAGTATCCGTAGCCCACCTCCTAAACTCAGAGCAATAGATCTCAGCAGAACGCTCTCCCTAATGAAGGCCAGGGAGGTCCGGTCCGGGTCGTCATAAAAGAGACCCAGAGCTCAGAAAAATTCATCCCCCGACCAGAGGGACTGCGATCCGGTCGGCAGAGAAAAACCCAAGACTGAGCGCCCCCTTTAAGCAACAAAATAACTACACCAACTCTCTGATTCTCATCCCCAGATGAGTGTGGACGTAGCTTAACAAAATGAAATTATCTTTTCCCTTAGAGAATCTGTCCGGGAGGGCCACTTTTGGTTCAGGACAGGCCTGGTAACCACCACTAGGACCAGCAGCTTGTATTCTCTGGATCTGCGAAACAGTCGTGCAAAGGTCAGCCACCTCCAAAGAGAGCTGCTGCAGCTGTTCAGCCAGTGCAGTGATAGGATCCATGGCTGTACTGACAAAAGCAAAAAAATGACGGTTTGGCAGTTTATAATGTCACGCTTCGGCATGGGAGGGAGACCCACACTGAACGTAGGAGGGAAAAGGGTGAAGGGAAAAGGCCTGAAAACTAGGGAAAGGAGCAGGTCACCTCCAAGAGAAACCCTAATCAAAGTCCTGACTGACTGCAAGTATGAACTGACCCATGAGGTAGGTGAGTTCATAAACAGGAACCTAAAGTCCTAACTCACCCTGTAGGACACTGGTACTAATGTCAGGACAAAAGACAACCTGTTTCTCCAAACGGTAGGACGAACAAGAGTCTCCCTCAGGCCTAAACACAAATGACAGGGAAAAGAGCAACACAAGAAAACCCAAACAATAAACAAGGGGAAGAAGACACTTTATGACCACATAAGCAACACCTGAATTTATTTAACCAAGCCAAAAGGCAAAATATTGGCCCAGTCATGAAGTGGGGAGGGTGGGAACAGCATGAGAAGTCTACAAAGTGGCCCTATGACATAGTGTTGAGGTGGAAGCAGCATGAGGAGGCCACAGAGTGGCCCAATGACAGTGTGGAGGTGGCAGCAGCAGCATCAGGAGGCCATAGAGTGGCACAATGACAGTGTGGAGGTGGCGGAAGCATCAGGAAACCACAGAGTGGCAAGGTGACAGAGTGTGGAGGTGGGAAAAGCATGAGGAGACCACAGAGTGGCAAGGATGACATAGTGCAGAGGTGGCAGCAGCATCAGGAGGCCACACAATGGCACAATGACAGAGTGTGGAGGTGGCGGCAGCATCAGGAGGCCACAGAGTGGCAAGATGACATATTCTGGAGGTGGCAGCAGCATGAGGAGACCACAGAGTGAGAAGGTGATATAGTATGGAGGTGACAGCAGCATCAGGAGACCACAGAGGGACCTGGTGAATGAGTGGGGAGGTGGCAGCAGTATAATGAGACCACAGAGTGGCAAGATGACATAGTGTGGAGGTGGCAGCAGAATCAGGAGACCACAGAGTGGCAAGGTGTCATAGTGTGGAGGTGACAGCAGCATCAGGAGGCCAAATTTGGTGTTATTTGCGCTGAATAGGTTTCTTGTCATATTTCACTACAATACGAGAAAGATACACGCAGTTCACATTTGGCGATATTTGCGCTAAAAGCGTTTGTCGTATTTCACTACAATACGAGAAGAATAGACGCAGTTCACATTTGGTGTTATTTTTGCTGAAAGCGTTTAATGCCATATTTCTAGAGAAAAATAGACTAAGTTCATATTTGCTGTTATTTGCACTAAAAGCGTTTCTTGTCGTATTTCACTACAATACGAGAAAAATAGACGCAGTTCACATTTGGTGTTATTTTAACTAGAAGCATTTCTTGTCATATTTCACTACAATACGAGAAAAATATGCGCAGTTCACATTTGGTGTTATTTGCACTGAAAGCATTTATTGTCATATATTTCTAGAGAAAAAGAGATAAATATTCGCAGTTCACTTTTTCAGTTATTTACTTAGAAATCGTTTAGTGGCCTATCTTAGTCCAATACGCGAAATATATACGCAGTTTACTTTTGGTGTTATTTACACTGAAATCGTTTAGTTGCTAATTTAAAATCCTTTAGTTGCCATCTCATTAAAAAAGAAATATATTTGGCGCTTTTAGGGATGTTTTAATTTGCTTTTAATTTATTTAGTTCAGCTAAAAGTATGTCAAACAGAGACGTGCCAGGCCCTGCACAGGGGAGTGTCAGAGGCGTAAATGATTCTGGCGCAAGCACAGGTCACAGCAGAGTAAGGGAGCGTGGCAGGTGCACAAGTCAGCTAGCGGTTGTGTCTTGACCAGCAACCCAGCAATTCTTGATTGGTTGACTCAATCTTCGACATCGTTGCAAGTGACAGCTGGACCAGCAGCCTGAGTCTAGAGTCGCTGATGAGTAGTGATGTCCCGAACTATTCGTCGGCGAACAGTTCTCGGCAAACATCGCTTGTTCGCGTTCGCCGCGGCGGGCGAACATATGTGATGTTCGGTCCGCCCCCTATACATCATCATTGAGCAAACTTTGACCCTGTACCTCACAGTCAGCAGACACATTCCAGCCAATCAGCATACCCTCCCTCCCAGACCCTCTCACCTCCTATTAAAAAGCAAGGACAGCATCCATCTTAGATTCATTCTGAAGCTGCATGTTAGTGAGAGCAGGGAGACTGCAGCTGCTGCTGATGATTCTGAATTCATAGGGAAAGCGTTAGCTAGGCCAGTGTTCTGTGTCCACAGACTCATCTGCTGTAAGGACAGCGTAACAGCACCCCAAAAAGCACTTTTTAGGGCTGCTACATTAGTCTGCTTTTATTTATTTTTCTCCATATATATATTGCAGTTGCCTGGCCTGCCCGTGTGTGAGGGGCTGCAGGCTCACAGACTGTAGTGTGCCCACTGCCAGTGCCCACCACTCATACCGTGTGGCACAGGAATTTGCATAAAAAAAAAAAGGCATTTCATTTTTACACTTTAATCTAATTTCAGTTGCCTACCTGCTGCCAGTGTGTGTCAGGCACACTTCCACTGGCTGTAGTGTGCCCACCACTCATACCGGGTGCACAGTACCTTGCACGCATAGTACCACTAATCAAAAAAAATGACAGGCAGAGGCAGGTCACCCCGCAGGGGCCGTCGCGCTGCTGTGATTTCATTTGGCCCTAGAATAATCCCCAGTGTTCAGAGGCCACATACCCTGAACTCGAAAAATTTAGAGGACAGTTGTCTGGCTTACACACCCAATCTTTTACAGCTTCCACTCGGAACCTTGACGCACCATCCTCCTACAGCTCAGCTTCGGGCACCTCTCAAGTTACCACTCGCCCGCCCGCCCGCCGCCACCAACACTAGCACCACAGCCGCTTTATTTGATCTGTCAGGGGATTTATTTACACATCAGTTGGAAGAAATGAGTGATGCGCAACCATTATTGCCAGAGGATGTAGATAACAGGGATTACACACATGGACGTACGGTGTGATGATGATGATGATGATGATGTTGTACCCGCTGCTGCTTCCTTTGCCGAGTTGTCAGATACAAGCGAAGCGGTTGATGATGACGATGTGTCCGTGGATGTCGCGTGGGTGCCCGCTCGAAGAGAAGAAGAACAGGGGGAAAGGTCAGATGGGGAGACAGAGGAGGAGACGAGTTGGAAGCAGAGGGAGGTCATCGCAAGGAGCTAGTGACACAGTCAGACAGCATGTATCGGCACCCGGGGGCAGCCAGACAGCACACCAATCAATGCACGCTGTTGCCACCACCAGAATGCCGTCATTGCAAAGCTCAGCAGTGTGGCATTTATTTTGTGTGTCTGCCTCTGATAACAGCGATGCCATTTGCAACCTGTGCCAAAAGAAACTGAGTCGTGGGAAGTCCAACACCCACCTAGGTACAACTGTTATGCGAAGGCACATGATCTCACATCACAAATGCCTATGGGATCAACACATGAGTACAAGCAGCACACAAACTCAAAGCCACCATCCTCAGCCACGTCAACCACTGCTGTCCTCCTTGCCCCCTCTCAACCACCCGCCTCTCACCATCAGCAGTTCCTGCTCATCTGTCCACAGTCAGGTGTCTGTCAAGGAAATGTTTGAGTGTAAGAAGCCAATGTCACAGAACCAGCCCCTTGCCTGGCGTCTGACAGCTGGCTTGTCAGAACTCTAAGCCCGCCAGATTTTACCATACAAGCTGGTGGAGTCTGAGGCCTTCAAAAATTTTGTAACTATTGTAACACCGCAGTGGAAGGTACCCGGACGAAATATTTTTTTCACAAAAGGTAATCCCCAACCTGTACTCTATTGTGGAAAAGGAAGTCATGGCATGTCTGGCACACGGTGTTGGGGCAAGGGTCCATCTGACCACTGATACCTGGTCTGCAAAGCATGGTCAGGGCAGGTATATCACGTACACTGCGCATTGGGTAAATCTGCTGACGGCTGCCAAGCATGGAATGCGTGGCTTTGCAGCGGAGTTGGTGACACCGCCACGACTTGCAGGCAGGCCTGCTGCCACCTCCTCTACTCCTCCTACTCCATCCTCTTCGCTAACCTCCTTGGCTGAGTCCTATTCTGCTGCTGCGTCTTGCTCCACATCATCAACTGCACCCCCCAGCTCCCCAGGGGCTATTCCACATCCCGGATACGACAGTGTCACGCCGTCTTGGGGTTGACTTGCCTGAAAGCAGAGTCACACCGGAACAGCCCTCCTGTCTGCCCTGAATGCACAGGTGGATCAGTGGATAAGCCCAGACGTTACTGGACGCTCATGCGCAATGCCTGTAGGCTCATGCGTCCTTTTGAGGAGGTAACAAACCTAGTCAGTCGCACCGAAAGCACCATCAGCGACCTCCTCCAATTTGTTTTCTTCCTGGAGCGTGCCCTGTGAAGAGTGCTGGATCAGGCCATAGATGAGCGTGAAGAGGAAGAGTTGTGGTCACCATCACCACCAGAAACAGCCTTATCATCATCGCTTGCTGGACCTGCGGCAACGCTGGAAGAGGAGTCTGAGGAAGAGGAGTCAGAAGAGGAATGTGGGTTTGAGGAGGAAGAAGACCAACCACAGCAGGCATCCCAGGGTGCTCGTTGTTGTCACCTATCTGGGACCCGTGGTGTTGTACGTGGCTGGGGGTAAGAACAGACCTTCAATGACATCAGTGAGGACGAGGAACGGGAGATGAGTAACTCGGCATCCAACCTTGTGCAAATGGGGTCTTTCATACTGTAATGTCTGTTGAGGGACCCTCGCATAAAAAGGCTGAAGGAGAACGACCTTTACTGGGTGGCCATGCTACCAGACCCCCGGTATAAGCAGAAAGTGGCTGAAATGTTACCGACTTACCGGAATTTGGAAAGGATACAGCAGTTCCAAAACAAGTTAAAAAGTATGCTTTACACAGCGTATAAGGGTGATGTCAGAGCACAACGGGAATCTAACAGGGGAAGAGGTGAAAGTAATCCTCCTCATACCATGATTACGCCGGCAAGGACAGGACGCTTTACAGACGTGTTGTCGATAAAAATCTCCGCATGTCATTCATGTCCTACGCATCGCCACAGCCCTTCGGGGTCCACCCTCAGAGAACGACTCGACCGACAGGTAGCAAACTACCTCGTCTTAACTGCAGATATCGACACTCTGAGGGTGAACCCCTTGACTACTGGGTGTGCAGGCTTGACCTGATAGAACTTCTGGCCTGCCCCGCTTCAAGTGTTCTGTCAGAAAGGACCTTCAGCGCAGCAGGAGGTATTGTCACTGACAAGAGAAGTCGCCTAGGTCAACAAAGTCTAGATTACCTAACCTTTATTAAGATGAATGAGGCGTGGATACCGAAGGGGCTGACAGTGGCGGATACATTTGACTAAAAAATGCCTGATGAGATGCCTTGGGCTAAAAATGGTCCCTACGCTGCTGTATTTCATCTCTGCATGCCGGATGACTTGCGTGACTTCTCCGACCACCAATTAGGGTTCGTTTTAGTACACTTTATGCCTGGAAAACATACATTTTTCCGGCCGCTGCTACAGCAGCGGCTGCAACAATACCTGATTTTTCAGCCATGTGTACATGCCTAATTTTTCTGGCCTGTGGTGCTGCACTGTGGCTGCAAAAAACAAAAAAAAAATAAAGGCACATACATGTGTCAATTCCCCTTCGTTATCGTTACCTTGTTGTGGTGAAGGGGCGTGTGTATCACAATGACGCAATCACCTCTATGAGTGTGTTGGCAATGTTGGCCCACCCCAGATGATAACGTCGTTGCTTCATTGTGAACAGACCAAAAGCGATCATTGTTTTCTGGGTCACTTAACTGTCACTGAACTAACTCAGCACGACCATAGGCTTTGAAAAACCGCCATCCGACCGATAATAGAAAACACTGGGCATAGAAACCTAGGCATACGTGTAAACCATAGGGCTTCCCTAGCAAATTCCTCTCTGTGTCCTAGTTAGCTATTTCTCATAGTAATAAATTCATTGTCCTAACACCGGATCTATCTCTAACCAACACAACACTTGCTACCTCTTGATGAAACTGCCCAGTGCTAGCATTAAAACATGATCAAAATCATTTTAACATACCCTCTGAGAAGTTAATAAACCAGGTCGATCGTGCGGGCGTCCCCTCTACGCGCGTTTCGCAGTATGCTTCTTCAGAAGGAGAGGTTCTCAATCAAAAATGGAGACTATTTACGTTGTCCGGGAACCAATACCGACTGGAGGAACGGGACATGTGGCAGAAGCGTCATAACGGCGCTTTGCAGGCTGCTAGTCATCTATAACGACACTTCTGCCCGCAGGGAGACCGACGCAGGGCAAGGGCGGACGTGCTAACGTCCTGCTCCCAGCGAAGAACGCACTAATCGAGAAAGGAGCGGAAGCGCCCGATGCTAGACAACCGCAAATCGCACAACAGCCCTGCCACAGTCCATACTTTATCCTCAATGAACTTAGGTGTGAATATAGTCTAATGAAATATATCATCCCATACGGGTAGTATAATATGGGGTGAATGGACAAACCTATTTGTATAGTCATATTGGAAGCGCGGGGATTTATAAATATCAAATTTAAGTGAGTTACTATATAGATAGACCTATTCATTAACTGGACCCTAGCGGGGGACATCCTAACCCTAAAATACATATATCAAGCCCTTACATGCCCAACTTTTACAGTATAAATTTATTCACCCATCATCCAAGATATTTATATTTATAAATAAGTAAAAAGTGCATAATTCATAAAATACAAAAGTACATCATTTCATAATATGTGCAAAGGTAATTATTCAATTTCCATTCACAACCTCAATCCCCTCCTATACATTTATAAATCTATAAATAAGAAAAAGTGCATAATTCAATAAATATAAAACAGTGCCACACTTCATAATCTATAGAAAGATAGTTATTAAATTTCCATTTGCAAGTACATACATCCTTTATAATATTCAAATACCATAAAGTGCTAAATAGTGCTGACAAATATATAAATAAATAAAGTGAAAAAAACAAATATATACCAGGGTCTGATACCTTACTATTCTTGAGCCCCACCCGCTAAAAAGAATATTTCATATCTATCCAGATTTGCCATCCACTGGTATATCGCTAGTACATAACCATCTCATAATATTTAAGCTAAATCTATCAAAGTTATTGTACATACACGATCATAAGGCTACCTCACAAAATGTGATCTAAAATAATCAATACCCTTGCGCTCAATATATATTATAAACCACCCATCCATTAAGATATCAATTATATCACAGATTACATAATCACATTCTTCATTTTTTCTTTTCAGGATCACGCTTCTCCATCCTCCATCTCACCATGGACCCATCACTTTACCGATAAATAAACTAGAAAAAACAAGATAAACACCACATTAAAATCATACACATAAAAACAACTTTAAAACAATCTCCTACTACTACAAAAAGAAGCTAAATCCTAACGACTCATTCAATCCCCCTGGTGCCATCGTACCTAGTCTGAATATCCATTTGCTTTCAATCTGAGCAAGCCTTTTACCCAGATCACCTCCTCTTATTCCTCGGTGAATCTGATCAATCCCAATAAATCTAAACAGACCCCCATTGCATTGATGATGTAACTTGAAATGTCGCGGTATGGTTTTCAAATTATCAATTTCTTTCTCCTCTTTTCCTTTTTCTATGTCCTGCACATGTTCTCTGACCCTTTTTTTTTTTTTAACTCCCTTGTGGTCAACCCTATATAGATTTTATTACAGGGGCAGGTGGCATGATAAATTACTCCTTTCGAAGCACATGTAATAAACTCCCTAATTTCGTACTTCCTTTCATTCAACATTCCAACAAAGTCCTTGCTCTTTTTCATATTTTACAAGCTATACATGCTCCACATGGAAAGGATCCTCTCAATTTTATATCTCCTTCCTTTCTCTCCTCAGGACTATAATGGCTATGTACCAGCAGATCCTTTAGATTTCTTGCTCGCTTCGCCGTCATTAATGGTCTTTCAGACAAACATTGTTTCAAGATCTTGTCTGTTTGTAAAACAATCCAGTGCTTTTGTAAAATGTCTTATCTGCCCCATTGTCGATTATAATTTGTGATAAATCTTGTATTTTGAGTTATTTCCACGTTTACCACCTTATTAGGACAAAGTAATTGATCTCTCGTTTTTCCCTTTACCTTCCCAATGCCCCTCCTGATCTGTCTATTACTATAGCCTCTTGCTTTAAAGCGTTCTTTCAGGTTGGCCTCCTGTATTTTATACTCATGTGCTTCTGAACATATCCTTTTTATACGTGTAAACTGCCCAGTGGGTATACCTTCTATGGTGCTCCTGGAATGGGAAGAGTCTGCATGTAACAGAGCATTTACTGCCGTATCCTTTCTGTATACATCCGTCTGCAATCTTCCATTAGTACCAATCTTGATCTTCAAATCTAGGAAGTTCACTTCGCTACCTGCCTGAAAAGTCAAAAAAACTATTCTGTTGATTTCTATTCAGGCTATGCATGAAAATTTGTAATTCTTCTCTTGAACCTTTCCAGATAAAAAATACATCATCGATAAAGCGCATCCAGTTATGCACCCCATCGATAAAAGGTATGGAGTCTCCTTCAAAAATATCTCTTTCCCATGCTACTAAAAACAAGTTTGCGTAAGAAGGGGTGCAAGTCGCCCCCATCGCCACGCCTTGAACTTGCAAATAAAACTTGTTTTTAAAAAGGAAGAAATTATGTTCCAACACAAAAGACAGTAGCTCTAAGATTAAATTATTGAAATCCCCTGTCTTGTTATTACCTTTTAGGAATTCAGCCGTTGCACGGAGGAGCCCATCTTCATGCCTTATATTCGAGTATAAGGTTTCCACATCAGCTGTAACCAGCAACATACCCAATTCCAATTGAATATTGGCCAGCCTATTTAAAGCATCAGTTGAGTCCTTAATATAGGAGGGCAAGGTTTACACCAAAGGTTTAAGATGATGGTCAATTAATTTACATATCTTTTCACTCAGTCCTCTATTCCCCGCCACAATGGGTCTGCCAGGAGGGTCCTTTATATTCTTCTGGACCTTCGGTATAATGTAGAAAGTTGGAATCTTAGGTTGGTGAATTATCAGCAACTCTTTCAATTTTGCTGAAATAACATTCCTCTCTACTGCGTTTTGAAGTATCCCATTTAATTTATCCTGAAAACAAGATACGGGGTTAGAATCCAGAATACTGTAACAGATTTTGTCCCTCAATAATTTGTATGCTTGTCGTTCATACATTTCCTCTGGCCATACCACCACATTCCCCTCTTTGTCAGCTTGTTTAATCACAATTCCTTTCATGTTTTTCAATGCATCCAAGGCCTCCCTTTCCATCCTGTTTAGGTTATTCACTCCCCCCATTTTTTGGTCAGCCAAAGCTGTTAAATCATCACTTACCAGTTTCACAAATATATCCACAGCCGGACACAGCTGTAGCTGGGGGAAAGTTGTGGATTTTTTCTTTAATTCAAATGGCACCAAACTCTCAGTCACCGTATCATCTTCGACCTCATTTGCTAAATCTTCCAGTACTTTAAGCGCTTGGCGTTCTTCCTCAGTAGAGAACAAATCATACCCACATTTATTTGTCTTATTTTTATGTAATTTTTTTAAAAGCGACTTTCTCGCAAACAAATGGAGGTCTTTCGTCACTGTAAAGAGATCAAGATTATTAGACGGTGAAAAATTCAGACCCCTATTAAGTAACTTAATTTGCATATCCGTCAATTGGATGCCAGATAGATTAATTACCTGTGGAGTATCATCCTTGCCTCTTTTAGTCTTATTCTCCACTGAACTTAGGTGTGAATATAGTCTAATGAAATATATCATCCCATACGGGTAGTATAATATGGGGTGAATGGGCAAACCTATTTGTATAGTCATATTGGAAGCGCGGGGATTTATAAATATCAAAATTCTAATCAAAAATAATCTTAATAATTTAAGTGAATTACTATATAGATAGACCTATTCATTAACTGGACCCTAGCGGGGGACATCCTAACCCTAAAATACAGATATCAAGCCCTTACATGCCCAACTTTTACAAAAAAATTCTTAAGAGATGTAAATGATTACAACAGTAAAAAAATGTACAAATGGCACAGAAATAAAGAGCCAGCTCAAATAAGACAGAGAACGGCATCCCTTTTTTCCTCTATATCGGAGATATCGGAGTCTGAGAATAAAAGAGGAGCGGAGGCCCGTCAAAGAAATACAAGAAATCAAAAAAATTGGCTAAATAGGGGTTCTGGAAAAAAGAAAATGGATGATAAAATAGAGAATAAGACTAAAAGAGGCAAGGATGATACTCCACAGGTAATTAATCTATCTGGCATCCAATTGACGGATATGAAAATTAAGTTACTTAATAGGGGTCTGAATTTTTCACCGTCTAATAATCTTGATCTCTTTACAGTGACGAAAGACCTCCATTTGTTTGCGAGAAAGTTGCTTTTAAAAAAATTACATAAAAATAAGACAAATAAATGTGGGTATGATTTGTTCTCTACTGAGGAAGAACGCCAAGCGCTTAAAGTACTGTAAGATTTAGAAATGAGGTGGAAGATGATACGGTGACTGAGAGTTTGGTGCCATTTGAATTAAAGAAAAAATCCACAACTTTCCCCCAGCTACAGCTGTGTCCGGCTGTGGATATATTTGTGAAACTGGTAAGTGATGATTTAACAGCTTTGGCTGACCAAAAAATGGGGGGAGTGAATAACCTAAACAGGATGGAAAGGGAGGCCTTGGATGCATTGAAAAACATGAAAGGAATTGTGATTTGTGATTAAACAAGCTGACAAAGGGGGGAATGTGGTGGTATGGCCAGAGGAAATGTACGACAAGCATACAAATTATTGAGGGACAAGATCTGTTACAGTATTCTGGATTCTAACCCCGTATCATGTTTTCAGGATAAATTAAATGGGATACTTCAAAACGCAGTAGAGAGGAATGTTATTTCAGCAAAAGTGAAAGAGTTGCTGATAACTCACCAACCTAAGATTCCAACTTTCTACATCATACCGAAGGTCCACAAGAATATAAAGGACCCTCCTGGAAGACCCATTGTGGCGGGGAATAGAGGACTGAGTGAAAAGATATATCAATTCATTGACCATCATCTTAAACCTTTGGTGTAAACCTTGCCCTCCTATATTAAGGACTCAACTAATGCTTTAAATAGGCTGGAAAATATTCAATTGGAATCGGGTATGTTGCTGGTTACAGCTGATGTGGAAACCTTATACTCGAATATAAGGCATGAAGATGGGCTCCTCCATGCAACGGCTGAATTCCTAAAAGGTAATAACAAGACAGGGGATTTCAATAATTTAATCTTAGAGCTACTGTCTTTTGTGTTGGAACATAATTTCTTCCTTTTTAAAAACAAGTTTTATTTGCAAGTTCAAGGCGTGGCGATGGGGGCGACTTGCACCCCTTCTTACGCAAACTTGTTTTTAGTAGCATGGGAAAGAGATATTTTTGAAGGAGACTCCATACCTTTTATCGATAGGGTGCATAACTGGATGCGCTTTATCGATGATGTATTTTTTATCTGGAAAGGTTCAAGAGAAGAATTACAAATTTTTATGCATAGCCTGAATAGAAATCAACAGAATATTTTTTTGACTTCTCAGGCAGGTAGCGAAGTGAACTTCCTAGATTTGAAGATCAAGATTGGTACTAATGGAAGATTGCAGACGGATGTATACAGAAAGGATACGGCAGTAAATGCTCTGTTACATGCAGACTCTTCCCATTCCAGGAGCACCATAGAAGGTATACCCACTGGGCAGCTTACACGTATAAAAAGGATATGTTCAGAAGCACATGAGTATAAAATACAGGAGGCCAACCTGAAAGAACGCTTTAAAGCAAGAGGCTATAGTAATAGACAGATCAGGAGGGGCATTGGGAAGGTAAAGGGAAAAACGAGAGATCAATTACTTTGTCCTAATAAGGTGGTAAACGTGGAAATAACTAAAAATACAAGATTGATCACAAATTATAATCGACAATGGGGGCAGATAAATGAAATTTTACAAAAGCACTGGAATGTTTTACAAACAGACAAGATCTTGAAACAATGTTTGTCTGAAAGACCATTAATGACGGCGAAGCGAGCAAGAAATCTAAAGGATCTGCTGGTACATAGCCATTATAGTCCTGAGGAGAGAAAGGAAGGAGATATAAAATTGAGAGGATCCTTTCCATGTGGAGCATGTATAGCTTGTAAAAATATGAAAAAGAGCAAGGACTTTGTTGGAATGTTGAATGAAAGGAAGTACGAAATTAGTGAGTTTATTACATGTGCTTCGAAAGGAGTAATTTATCATGCCACCTGCCCCTGTAATAAAATCTATATAGGGTTGACCACAAGGGAGTTAAAAAAAAAAAAGGGTCAGAGAACATGTGCAGGACATAGAAAAAGGAAAAGAGGAGAAAGAAATTGATAATTTGAAAACCATACCGCGACATTTCAAGTTACATCATCAATGCAATGGAGATCTGTTTAGATTTATTGGGATTGATCAGATTCACCGATGAATAAGAGGAGGAGATCTGGGTAAAAGGCTTGCTCAGATTGAAAGCAAATGGATATTCATCTAGGTACGATGGCACCAGGGGGATTGAATGAGTCGTTGGAATTTAGCTCCTTTTTGTAGTAGTAGGAGATTGTTTTAAAGTTGTTTTTATGTGTATGATTTTAATGTGGTGTTTATCTTGTTTTTTCTAGTTTATTTATCGGTAAAGTGATGGGTCCATTGTGAGATGGAGGATGGAGAAGCGTGATCCTAAAAAGAAAAAATGAAGAATGTGATTATGTAATCTGTGATATAATTGATATCTTAATGGATGGGTGGTTTATAATATATATTGAGCGCAAGGGTATTGATTATTTTAGATCACATTTTGTGAGGTAGCTTTATGATCGTGTATGTACAATAACTGATAGATTTAGCTAAAATATTATGAGATAGTTATATACTAGCGATATACCAGTGGATGGCAAATCTGGATAGATATGAAATATTCTTTTTAGCGGGTGGGGCTCAAGAATAGTAAGGTATCAGACCCTGGTATATATTTGTTTTTTTCACTTTATTTATTTATATATTTGTCAGCACTATTTAGCACTTTATGGTATTTGAATATTATAAAGGATGTATGTACTTGCAAATGGAAATTTAATAACTATCTTTCTATAGATTATGAAGTGTGGCACTGTTTTATATTTATTGAATTATGCACTTTCTTATTTATAGATTTATAAATGTATAGGAGGGGATTGAGGTTGTGAATGGAAATTGAATAATTATCTTTGCACATATTATGAAATGATGTACTTTTGTATTTTATGAATTATACACTTTTTACTTATTTATAAATATAAATATCTTGGATGATGGGTGAATAAATTTATACTGTAAAAGTTGGGCATGTAAGTGCTTGATATATGTATTTTAGGGTTAGGATGTCCCCCGCTAGGGTCCAGTTAATGAATAGGTCTATCTATATAGTAACTCACTTAAATTATTAAGATTATTTTTGATTAGAATTTTGATATTTATAAATCCCCGCGCTTCCAATATGACTATACAAATAGGTTTGTCCATTCACCCCATATTATACTACCCGTATGGGATGATATATTTCATTAGACTATATTCACACCTAAGTTCATTGAGGATAAAGTATGGACTGTGGCAGGGCTGTTGTGCGATTTGCGGTTGTCTAGCATCGGGCGCTTCCGCTCCTTTCTCGATTAGTGCATTCTTCGCTGGGAGCAGGACGTTAGCACGTCTGCCCGCAGTGAGACCGACGCAGGGGAAGGGCGGAAGTGTCGTTATAGATGACTAGCAGCCTGCAAAGCGCCGTTATGACGCTTCTGCCACATGTCCGGTTCCTCTAGTCGGTATTGGTTCCCGGACAACTTAAATAGTCTCCATTTTTGATTGAGAACCTCTCCTCCTGAAGAAGCATACCGCGAAACGCGCGTAGAGGGGACGCCCGCACGATCGACCTGGTTTATTAACTTCTCAGAGGGTATGTTAAAATGATTTTGATCATGTTTTAATGCTAGCACTGGGCAGTTTCATCAAGAGGTAGCAAGTGTTGTGTTGGTTAGAGATAGATCCGGTGTTAGGACAATGAATTTATTACTATGAGAAATAGCTAACTAGGACACAGAGAGGAATTTGCTAGGGAAGCCCTATGGTTTACACATATGCCTAGGTTTCTATGCCCAGTGTTTTCTATTATCGGTAGTTAATATCATTTTCACATCTACGGTATGGTACTAATGTATAATTTCCAGTGATCGGCCGGCGTTTGTAATGGTTTGTTCTTCCCAATTGATGGTTGTTTTGTGATTTTAATGGATTATAATAAAAATAAAAAGTTTTAAAGGGAAAAATGAGTACCATTTTCTTTGTAGATATTATAACTCTTTGCGGTTGTCTAAAATCTATTGGATACACGTCTCCTGATAGGGGACGTAACAAGGATTAAACGGATAAGAATAGTACTACTTAACACACCACTCATATAGGGTGTCACAGTACATTGTGCGGCGCACGTGCAGTGCCCCAAATTGGAAATTAGAGGACCGACCAATCATCTTTTTCCATCTCCCCGTTCCTAAAATCTATTCGATACATGTCTCCTGATAGGGGATGTAGCAGGGATTAAACTGATAAAAATAGTACTACTGATTACTGAACACACCACTCATATAGCGTGGCACAGTACATTGCGCGAGGAAGAGACCTTCAATGACGTCAGTGAGGACAAGGAACGGGACATGGCTAGCTTGGTATCCAACCTTGTGTAAATGGGGAGTTTGCGGTTGTGCAAATGGACTGATTCCGGTTGTTTGCGGTGCGTTAAACAGGGAGTTTGGTCTGTCACAGTTACACTGGGTTCAGACCTGAGCGTTTTGAAGCCTAGCGTTTTTGGTGCATTCAAGACTGGCGTGTAGGCGCGTTTTTTCAAGCGTTTTGGTAAATAATGTAGGCGTGTTTTACGCTGCACAAACGCCTGAACAACACGCCTATCGCGTTTCCCATTGAAGTCTATAGGAACCAAACGCTGGATAAACGCCTGAATTAACTCGAACATACTTGCCTATGCGTCGGACGTTTATAGGCGCCTACGAACGCGCATTAAAACGCCCAAGTGTGAACCACCTCCATTGGAATGCATGGTTCCTGTACTGTTGTGCGTTTTTTTGCGCGTTCGAAAGCGGCGTTTTACGCGAAAGTGTGAACTGAGTGTTAGGTCTGTCACTGTGAAGCGGGCGTAACCCTTACACTACCTAATCGATACAACATCATACCTGATCGTATATACACACTGGATGTTTTAAAGCACGTTATTCCAAACAATTTAGGAATGTTAGGTGATTTATGCCCTTTATGGATTAAAACCCGACGCTGCATCCACTACGTAATTTTCCATGGGAGTTTTGCCATGGATCCCACTTCGGCATGCCACAGTCCAGGTGTTAGTCCCCTTGAAACAACTTTTCCATCACTACTGTGGCCAGAAAGAGTCCTTGTGGGTTTTAAAATTTGCCTGCCTATTAAAGTCTATGGCGGTTCGCCCGGTTCGTGAACATTTGCGGAAGTTCGCGTTTGCGAACGGAAAATTTTATGTTCGTGACATCTCTACTGATAAGCAGCTTTCTTCACCCACATAGTGAAGAAACTACTCACCTGCAGCAGCAGGTATACCTGGAGCAGGACCTGAACCTGCAGGTGGTGGCTACATTCACAGCACCCTGCCAGCCGTCATAGAAGACTACTTGAAAGCCAAACTAGATTTGTGGCCGCAACTGGCCGAGTTTGCCCTGGAAACGCTGTCCTGCCTGGCCAGTAGTGTGGCATCAAAGCAGGTGTTTAGTGCGGTGGGGGACATAGTTACGCCAAGAAGAACTCGCCTGTCCACCCAAAATGTGGAGACTGGAGAAACTTACAGTACTTTTGTCAAGATGATTCAGGCGTGGATCAGCCAGGATTTTCACCCCCCAATGCCTGATGGATCAGATTAGATCTTCCATCTCCACACTATGTCACCGTGCCACTCTGTGGTATAATGCTGCTGCTGTTGCTGCCGTCTCCACACCATGTCCCCTTGCCACTCTGTGGCCTCCTGCTGCTGCCATGTCCACACTATGTCACCTTGCCACTCTGTGGTATCATGCTGCTGCTGTTGCTGCCATCTCCACACTATGTCGCCTTGTCACTCTGTGGCCTCCTGATTCTGCCATCTCCAAACTATGTCAGCTTGCCACTCTGTGGCCTAATCATATTGCTGCTGTCACCTCCAGATTTTGTCATTTTGCAACTCTGTGGCCTCCTGATGCTGGCGCCACCTCCCATCCCTCTCATTGTGCCACTTAGTGGTTTCCTCATGCTGCTTCCACCTCAACACTATGTAATAGGGCCATTCTGAGGATATCTCATGCTGTTACCAACCTCCCCATTCTATGAGGGTCGTAATTGTAATTGTTTGGGCTTCTTGAAATCACCATTTATTTGACCTTTCTTCCGAATGGTCAGAAGGAAGGAAAAATGAGACGCACAATGGATCCTGTCTGTGTAGCATCTGTAAGGACTGTATGGTCCCATCAAATTTGGCTTACGACTTGGTAGCCAAAAGCTGGAGTGGGTACAAAACACAGAAGACATGCAAATAGTACCTTTACGTGTCATCTCTGTTTTAGATCCACTCCCGATTTATTTATTTTTTTGGCATTACCAATACTGATGGATTACTGAGTAAATGCTGACCGAGTGAAGGCGTATGCTCCCCAGACAGGATCCGTTTTTTGTGGGTTATTGTTCTGACGGATCACAAGAAGGGCAAATTAATCAGTGACATCAACAAAAACTTACTGCTGACACCCTCTCCACTCTGTCGGAGGGCTCTACTTGTATAAGCATTTGATAGAACAGGTTCTGTCGACATCTACTGTATGTCGAATCTGCTGAGAAGGGTGTAAAAGGAGTGCGCTTCTTCTTGACACTAACATGGACAGTTTTGGCAAATTTAAGTATACTTTCTTAGATTTTTAATCAAGTTTTGGTTCAATTTAATACTAAAAATGTAATGAATTTACTACTAAACATTACATGTTGCCTAAGACAGGAGAATGAATAGGCCAGTCTTCTGTTCAATGATGTGGTGTTGCCATGGAGAAAGCATGCAATGAAAATAATTCCTCTCCATCTGGAGACGAATCCTGTCAAGATTGCTGCAAGTGCGGTATTGGCTGCTCATAGACCAAGATACTTCTGGGGGAAACCTGCCTGGAATGAACAGGCCTCTACTAGGAGCCGGACAATGAGAAGAAGACAAAGCTTTAAGATTGCTTGGAGCCCGGAAGAGTCGCAAAATTAAGATTCAAACCAACCAACCAGGCCCCCCGGTCTCTTCGTCCGGTGAAAACATCACGGGTTCCCAGTCATTATGGAAATGAAAAGGAGGGCATCCTGTGGTGCACGTAGATGTAGAGGGTCTTCAGATTCTCTCTGCACTATACGAACGTTTCAGAAATGAACCACTGCTCCTGACAGCTGCTACTTGGAAGGTCATGGAGCGTGTAGTGTACGGGAGTTGTGATGCCCGACACTACAGAAGGGTCACTAGGGTGCGTACGTTCCCATCATTTGTGGGGAGATTGGTGAATGTCATTTTCAGTAAATGCTATGTAATGTAGTGCCTATATGTATATCTCATCACCCTGTCTGTTACTGCTATTATGTGCCATTGTGCAGGCCTGCTAGGGGTGTCATCTCAGCTATGTCCACTAGAGGGAGCCCTAGTTAATACCCAGTCAGGGGAGGAGTTAGGGAGTTCAGGCCCTGAGCCTGTTGAAGGCAGTCTAGTCCAAGCCATGAGCATGTGAAGGTGTTCAGTGTTCAGGCCCTGAGCCTGTTGAAGTCAGCCCAGGCCCTATAGCCTGAGAGGGTCCAGCCTAGGAAGAGTCATTCCCTGGGAGGAGCAGTCCAGACCCTAGGACTAGTGGAGAAGTGTTGCCTCCTTATTCAAGCTGCAAACAGGATAAGGATCCCAGCAGGAACATCACTGGTCACCAGCCTGAGTGAGCTGAGGGAAGGCAGAGCAGTAACCAAGACAGCAAGAGGTACTACAAATACCAGAGGAGGTACTTAAAGTTAACTTTATCCCAAGGATATAAGCGGAGAGGGGGCATTGGGGCCTTGGAGAAGAATATATTCCTAGTCAGGATCAGTCAGGAATAGTGTGCAAGCCGTCCAATCTGCAGAAGTCCTGTTTTAACCCTCTGTGAGTCACCTTGCTAAATATAAGCCTGCCATTAATGTACTGTAACTTAAAGCCTGCTGAAACCAATCGTCTTCTGAGGAACTGTCAAGAGAGTGCATGCTGTTTATTACTGTTCAGTAAAGTGAAGTTCTTGTTTACTATCCAAGCCTGCACCTCAATTATTCCTCCTATCAATCGGTGTGCCACGGTTACCTGCACTGGCGTCACAGACATCAGGGACACCCAGCCACAGGCACGTTAATCTACAAACACCAAGGGCACCTCACACTACACCTGGCTGTGTCCCTCAAGAACCCAGAGAGTGCCCCAGAGGATCCACGTGCCAGCCTCTTTATCACTGGCATCCCCCAGGTCAGTCCCTCATACTCCCCTGACTTGTGGATGCTACAAGCGTCAGTCATCCAGCATCTATTCGCCCCGCTGAACGATTATTTTGAAAGTTTGTAAAAGCCGACACAGGGCCCCCACACTGCAGATTTCTCATGGAGACACTGGATTTTACAATATTAAAATATTATTTTGTGCATTAGCAATACTGATAGATTATTGAGCAAATGCCAACCAAGTGAAGGCGTATGCTCCCCAGACAGGATTCTTTTTTGTGGGTTATTGTTCTGACGGATCAGAGGAAGGGCAAAATAATCAGTGACGTCAACACAAACTTACTCCTCACACCCTCTCTACTCTGTCGGGGGGGGGGGGGGGAGGGGGCTCTACTTGTATAAGTGTTTAATAGAACAGGTTCTGTAGACATGAATGTGGAATCAGCTGACGAAGGTGTAAAAGGAGTGCGCTTCTTCTTGACACCAACATTGACCTGTAAGGCTGAGTTAATACGTGAGTTATTTGGTCAGTTTTGGCCCCGTGACTGCCCAAATACGTGAAGTGTGCAGTGATTCTGATAGCGACGCCTATCATCTGCATGTAATACTGAATCACAGTATTATTTCACTACCCCAGCACACTCCCTATGCGTGTTACTGCAAGGCAAAGTGTTCTACACCCCTATAAAGGCTCTCTGTAGCCCACAAATAGCCATTCTTTATCGCCATTCGCCGCAAATATATTCGGATGGAAGCTAATTTTTTCGAAAAAATTCGGCTCATCTCTACCGCTGAACTGCAATTAGGCTCACATTTTTTTCCTACTTTTACACAACACAAAAGGCTTTTCAACAGATAAGTACAACGCTGAATTGCGAATATATTTTTATTTTGCCACTAATACACGGCAAACAGGGCTTTAGAATATATCACTGCACCGCTGAACAGCAATTAGGCCCTAATTTTTTTCTACTTTTACACAACACAAAAGGCTTTTCAACAGATAAGTGCAAGGCTGAATAGTGAATATATTTTTGTTTTGCCACTAATACACGTCAAACAGGGCTTTAGAATATATCACCTTAAATCACAGGCCGATTTTTGCAAATCTGACATGTGTCACTTTATGTGGTAATAACTTTAAAAAGCTTTTACTTATCAAGGCCATTCTGAGACTGTTTTCTCGTCACATATTGTACTTTAGGACAGTGGTAAAATTGAGTCAAAAAATTTCATTTTTATTTATAAAAAAATACCAAGTTTACCAAAAATTTTGAAAAATTAGAAAATATCCAAATCTCTATTTCTCTATTTTTATAATAGATAATAACTTCAAATATTAACTACACCCCTCAAGCTATTCAAAAGTGATTTTACAATTTTTTTAACCCTTTAGGTGCCCCACGAGAAATAAATGGAAATGAAATTTGAAAATTTCAGTTTTTTCAGCAGATTTTAAATCTATTTTTTCTGCAACACAGGCAATCAGAATAACTCCCTGGATCAACGACCCATCTCTAGTAGCTATAACCTGACAGCCCCCGAAGGATGTCAGTGGCTGCCAGGTCCGTGCCACTAATGTACGGCGCTGGTCCTTAAGTCACATCCACCAGTGCCGTACATGTATGGCGAGGGCCCCTATGGGTTGAAAACCAATTTATTGGAGACAAATAGAAAAATTATAATCCAAATTGCTTACCTGTTTTAGTGTGCAACATGTAATGTTCAATAAAGGCACGTATGCAACTTGGATTTAAATTTTTAAATGTGTCCCTAATAAAGTGATTAGATTTTATACCCAAGTAACATAATAACATAATACATAAGGCCGAAAAAAGACATCTGTCCATCCAGTTCAGCCTGTCATCCTGCTAGTTGATCCAGAGGAAGGCAAAAAAAAAACTGAGGTAGAAGCCAATTTTCCCCATTTTAAGGGGAATAAAAAATTTCCTTCCTGACTCCAATCAGTCAATCAGAATAACTCCCTGGATCAACGACCCATCTCTAGTAGCTATAGCCTGTAATATTATTACACTCCAGAAATACATCCAGGCCCCTCTTGAATTCCTTTATTGTACTCACCATCACCACCTCCTCAGGCAGAGAGTTCCATAGTCTCACTGCTCTTACCATAAAGAATCCTCTTCTATGTTTGTGTGCAATCCTTCTTTCCTCCAGACGCAGAGGATGTCCCCTTGTCACAGTGACAGTCCTGGGGATAAATAGATGATGGGAGAGATCTCTGTACTGACCCCTGATATATTTATACATAGTAATTAGATCTCCCCTCAGTCGTCTTTTTTCTAAAGTGAATAACCCCAATTTTGATAACCTGTAATATTCAGGGTACTGTAGTTCCCCCATTCCAGTTATTACTTTAGTTGCCCTCCTCTGAACCCTCTCCAGTTCTGCTATGTCTGCCTTGTTCACAGGAGCCCAGAACACAGTACTCCATGTGTGGTCTGACTAGCGATTTGTAAAGTGGTAGGACTATGTTCTCATCACGGGCATCTATGCCCCTTTTGATGCAACCCATTATCTTATTGGCCTTGGCGACAGCTGCCTGACACTGGTTTTTGCAGCTTAGTTTGCTGTTTATTAAAATTCCTAGATCCTTTTCCAGTGTTAGAGTGTTTTACCATTTACAGTTGTGTTCAAAATTATTCAACCCCCAATGCTGTAAAGGGTTTTAGGGAATTTAGTGTACATTTGCAATTGTGTTCAGAATGAAATCTTACAAGGACTTTTTAAAGAATCAAATGCAACTAAAATTACATCAATTGTTTTTGTAATACAGTATTAAATGTTTTTTTTTGTGATTTCTTCATTGACACAATTATTCAACCCCTTAAAGACTACCACTCTTAACAACAGAGGTTCATTCAAGTGTTTTCGATCAGGTATTGAAAACACCTGTGGATGTCAAGGAGCAGCAATCAAGCATATTAAGCACCAATTAGGCAGATTTAAAATGACTGATACTCAGCTCCTTCTAGACATTTACTGATGTGTTTACAAACATGGTGAAGTCAAGAGAATGTTCCAGGAATACAAGAGAAGAGGTGATTTCTCTTCACAGGAAGGGCAATGGCTATAAGAAGATTGCAAAGATGTTAAACATACCAAGAGACACCATAGGAAGCATCATTCGCAAATTCAAGGCAAAGGGCACTGTTGAAACGCTACCTGGTCGTGGCAGAAAGAAGATGCTGACTTCGACTGCTGTGCGCTACATGAAGCACAAAGTGGAGAAAAGCCCCCGTGTGACTGCTGAGGAACTGAAAAAAGATTTGTCAGATGCAGGTACTGAACTTTCAGCTCCGACAATAAGGCGCACACTGCGTAATGATGGCCTCCATGCCAGAACTCCCAGGCACACCCCCTTGCTGTCTGCAAAGAATAAGAAGAGTCAACTGCAGTATGCCAAAAGTCATGTGGACAAACCACAAAAGTTTTGGGATAGTGTTCTGTGGACTGATGAAACAAAATTACAACTGTTTGGGCCCATGGATCAACGCTATGTTTGGAGGAGGAAGAACAAGGCCTATGAAGAAAAGAACACCTTGCCTACTGTGCAGCATGGCGGGGGGGTAAATCATGCTTTGGGGCTGTTTTGCTTCTACAGCTACAGGGAAGCTTCAGCGTGTGCAAGGTACCATGAATTCTCTTCAGTACCAGGAGATATTGAATAAAAATGTGATGCAGTTCGTCACAAACCTGAGGCTTGGGAGACGTTGGACCTTTCAACAGGACAATGATCCCACGCACACCTCCAAGTCCACTAGAGCATGGTTGCAGATTAAAGGCTGGAACATTTTGAAGTGGCCATCGCAGTCACCAGACTTAAATCCGATTGAGAACCTCTGGTGGGACTTAAAGAAAGCAGTTGCAGCGCGCAAGCCTAAGAATGTGACTGAACTGGAGGCTTTTGCCCATGAAGAAAGGGTGAAGATACCCGTAGATCGCTGCAAGACACTTGTGTCAAGCTATGCTTCACGTTTAAAAGCTGTTATAGCTGGAAAAGGATGTTGTACTAAGTACTAAGATTGAATGTCACTTGGGGGTTGAATAAAACTGATAATGATGTGAACACAGAAAAGACATTTGTGGTTATTTCATTATAAATGTTTTTGTTATATTTGTCTGACTTACAAGTGCCTCTGATTTAATTGTAAACAAGATTACTGAAATGATCAAAATCAATGTCAAACTGGCCAAAACACTCAATTTCAGTGGGGGTTGAATCATTTTGAACACAACTGTAGTATGTACGGGTGACTTGTATTATTCCTTCCCATGTGCATAACTTTACATTTGTCAGTGTTAAACCTCATCTGCCACTTATCTGCCCAAGCCTCCAATCTATTCAGATCCCTCTGTAGCAGTATATGGTCCTCTTCAGTGTTAATTACTTTACTCAGTTTAGTGTCATCAGCAAAAATGTTACTATGCAAGCCTTCTACAAGATCATTAATATATTGAAAAGAATAGAGCCCAATACAGACCCCTGAGGTAAACCACTAGTTACACTGACCCAATCTGAGTGTGTACCATTAATAACCAACCTCTGTTTTCTATCTCTCAGCAAGTTACTTACCCACTTACAGACATTTTCTCCCAGTCCGAGCATCCTCATTTTATATACAGTTGTGTTCAAAATTATTCAACCACCACTGAAATTGAGTGTTTTGGCCAGTTTGACATTGATTTTGATCATTTCAGTCATCTTGTTTACAATTAAATCAGAGGCACTTGTAAGTCAGACAAATATAACAAAAACATTTATAATGAAATAACCACAAATGTCTTTTCTGTGCTCACATCATTATCAGTTTTATTCAACCCCCAAGTGACATTCAATCTTAGTACTTAGTACAACATCCTTTTCCAGTTATAACAGCTTTTAAACGTGAAGAATGGCTTGACACAAGTGTCTTGCAGCGATCTACGGGTATCTTCACCCATTCTTCATGGGCAAAAGCCTCCAGTTCAGTCACATTCTTAGGCTTGCGCGCTGCAACTGCTTTCTTTAAGTCCCACCAGAGGTTCTCAATCGGATTTAAGTCTGGTGACTGCGATGGCCACTTCAAAATGTTCCAGCCTTTAATCTGCAACCATGCTCTAGTGGACTTGGAGGTGTGCGTGGGATCATTGTCCTGTTGAAAGGTCCAACGTCTCCCAAGCCTCAGGTTTGTGACGAACTGCATCACATTTTTATTCAATATCTCCTGGTACTGAAGAGAATTCATGGTACCTTGCACACGCTGAAGCTTCCCTGTAGCTGTAGAAGCAAAACAGCCCCAAAGCATGATTTACCCCCCCGCCATGCTGCACAGTAGGCAAGGTGTTCTTTTCTTCATAGGCCTTGTTCTTCCTCCTCCAAACATAGTGTTGATCCATGGGCCCAAACAGTTCTAATTTTGTTTCATTAGTCCACAGAACACTATCCCAAAACTTTTGTGGTTTGTCCACATGACTTTTGGCATACTGCAGTTGACTCTTCTTATTCTTTGCAGACAGCAAGGGGGTGCGCCTGGGAGTTCTGGCATAGAGGCCTTCATTACGCAGTGTGCACCTTATTGTCTGAGCTGAAACTTCAGTACCCGCATCTGACAAATCTTTTTTCAGTTCCTCAGCAGTCACACGGGGACTTTTCTCCACTTTGCGCTTCAGGTAGCTCACAGCAGTCGAAGTCAGCATCTTCTTTCTGCCACGACCAGGTAGCGTTTCAACAGTGCCCTTTGCCTTGAATTTGCGAATGATGCTTCCTATGGTGTCTCTTGGTATGTTTAACATCTTTGCAATCTTCTTATAGCCATTGCCCTTCCTGTGAAGAGAAATCACCTCTTCTCTTGTCTTCCTGGACCATTCTCTTGACTTCACCATGTTTGTAAACACACCAGTAAATGTCTAGAAGGAGCTGAGTATCACAGTCATTTTACATCTGCCTAATTGGTGCTTATTATGCTTGAATGCTGCTCCTTGACATCCACAGGTGTTTTCAATACCTGATCGAAAACACTTGAATGAACCTCTGTTCTTAAGAGTGGTAGTCTTTAAGGGGTTGAATAATTGTGTCAATGAAGAAATCACAAAAAAAACAAAAACATTTAAGGGCTCTTTCACACTAGCGTTTTGGTTTTCCGGCATAGAGATCCGTCGTGGGGTCTCTATGCCGGAAAAATCCTGATCAGGATTATCCCAATGCATTCTGAATGGAGAGAAATCCGTTCAGGATGCATCAGGATGTCTTCAGTTCGGGACAGGAACGTTGTTTGGCCGGAGAAAATACCGCAGCATGCTGCGCTTTTTGCTCCGGCCAAAAATCCTGAACACTTGCCGCAAGGCTGGATCCGGAATTAATGCCCATTGAAAGGCATTAATACGGATCCGGCTTTAAGCTAAACGTCGTTTCGGCGCATCGCCGGATGCGACGTTTAGCTTTTTCTCATTGGTTACCATGGCAGTCAGGACGCTAAAGTCCTGGTTGCCATGGTAAAGTGTAATGGGGAGCGGGGGAGCAGTATACTTACCATCCGTGCGGCTCCCGGGGCGCTCCAGAGTGACATCAGGGCGTGATCCATGTGCATGGGGCGCTCTGACGTCATTCTGGAGCGCCCCGGGAGCCGCACGGACTGTAAGTATACCGCTCCCCCCTACTACTATGGCAACCAGGACTTTAATAGCGTCCTGGCTGCCATAGTAACCTCAAAACATTTCGAAGACTGATCAGGATCCTGATCAGTCTTCTAATGCTTTCAGGCGACTTGCGTTCTGACGGATCCGGTGGGACGGAAGTGCCTGCCGGATCCTCAGAACGCAAGTGTGAAAGAGGCCTAATACTGTATTACAAAAACAATTGATATCATTTTAGTTGCATTTGGTTCTTTAAAAAGTCCTTGTAAGATTTCATTCTGAACACAATTACAAATGTACACTAAATTCCCTAAATCCCTTTACAGCATTGGGGGTTGAATAATTTTGAACAAAACTGTACTAACCTTTTATGAGGTACAGTGTCAAAGAGCTGGATGCCTTTCTTTTTTACAATTAACACTAGGGATGAACGAACCCAGAGTACCTTGTTCGAGTCTGTACCAAACATTACGAAGCCTGGGTACCCGGACCCGAATATGGACATTGGCGCCAAAGTTTGTGTTCGTTGTCCAGAGTTAAAATGAAGCTTGTTGAAATATATTAGTTAATCAGTTTGTAAATTATGTCGGTCAGACATACCTATTTTTTTGGGTGCAAAACCCTTTACTTGCCACCATCACATGGAAATATAATAGTAAATCAGTCTGTTAATAGTGATGAGCGCCAGGGGCAATATTCGAATTTGTGATATTTCGCATATATTTGGGCGAATATTCGCCATATATTCGAAAATTTGCGTATTCGTAATCTCCAGTCATTATTTTCTTGATTGCGAAAATTCGCATATAAAAATTAGCATAAAAATGTGCATACATTTTTATGCACATTTTTTATGCGAATTTTTATATGCGAAATTTCGCAATCAAGAAAATGATGACTACTTTCTTGCAATAATTTGCATATAAATAATTTGCATTAAAAGTTCGCATAAACTGGTATTTAAAAAGTTTTTTTAAATACCAGTTTATGCGAATTTTTATGCTAATTTTATGTGAAATTTTTCATATAAAATTTGCATACAAATTCACATAAACTGTTATTTAAAAAACAAATATTCGCAATTGCGAATATATTTTGCAATATTCTAAATATTCGTGAATTCTTGAAGTGCCGATATTCGCAATTAAAATTCGCAATTCGAAAATTCGTGATCAACACTACCTATTTTTTTGAGTGCAAAACCCTTTACTTGCCACCGTCATAGGGAAATCCAATAGTTAATCAATCTGTTAATTGTGTCGGTGAAAGATATCTATTTTGTGTGGTGCATAAACCTTTACCCTGGGTTCACACCTGAGCGTTTTACAGCGCGTTCAAACGCGCTGTAAAATGCTCAACACATGAAAACCAATGCTTTCCTATGGCCCTGGTTCTCACTTGAGCATTTTACAGCGCGTTTGAACGAGCTGTAAAACGCCCGACGCATAAACAAGTACTTGAGCTTTTTTTGGGGCTTTCGTTTTGTGATTGACACCACAGTAGTCAATCACAAGAACGCGCGTTTCCTATTTGCAAAAACGCGCTGAAATACACGCGTAAAACGCGTGTTTTTAGAACGCTCAGGTCTGTTTGTGGTGCAAAAACCTTTACTTGCCACTGGAGATGAGCGAATAATTGAAAAGTTTGATTTAGCTGATTCATTCCGAAACTAATTTTTTTGTAAAATTCGCTGAATTACTTCATCACGAAGCGCATTCTTTTTTGTAAGTAGAGGGCGCGCCCGTCATTGTACCCCTCAGATGCCGCGTTCATACATGATTGCAGCATCTGAGTGTAAAAACAGTGCAAAATGAACAATAAAAAATAAATTAAATCAAACTTACCGCCTCCATTTGATCGCGACGGGCCGGCCGCCACCATCTTGCTTGAAGATCTGGAGCGAAATCTTGCAAAATGCATTCCGTTCCGTTGCGCTCCAATCGCGGTGTGGTGCGGAGCAATACGGATCCGTCCTGGTACACAATGTAAGTCAATGGGGAGAGATCCATTTTCTCTGACACTATTGACTTTCAATGGTGTTCATGACGGATGCATGCGGTTGTATTATGGTAACAGAAGCATTTTTGCAGATCTATGATGGATCCGCAAAAAACACTAATGTGAAAGTAGCCTTAATTGTGTTGGTGAGACATAACTATTTTTTTTGTGGTGGTAAACGCCTTTGCATCCATGCCACAAAAATACAATTGTTTGTCTGTCAGCCAATTTTGTGGGTGACTGAAAAAAATGAGAAGAGCGTCAAATAAAGGACGTAGCCGTGGTGCTGCTGGTGTTGGTTCAGCTCCTGCTGCAGGGAGAGGACATTGTCGATCTGTGCCAGCTACGCACCCAAATAAAACACCTTCCTCTGGTGCATGCAGGCAACAGGAAGTTCTGCTTCATTTAGTATGCCCGAATACCGCTCTAACAATAGAGAGGCCAGAATAAGTAGAGGCAGTAGTAGATTAGATGGCTCAGAGTGTCTCCAGTTCCTTCACATTGTCTTCCACCCAGACCACTGCTGAAAGCACAGAGTTCGCATTGGCGGCCCATGGGCATCCGTCTACCACCTCAACCCCTTGCACATCAGCCAAGCAGTCTGAGCCCCAAGTCATGCAGCCGTCACTTATGCTTTTTGATGACTCTGCTGGCAGAGTTTTCGTGGGCCATCCCCCTACCCCTGCTTCAGAAGTGAAAGAGGTTGAGGGCACTGATGCCCAACCACTTATGTTTGAGGATGATGACGTGGGAGAACCACCGCAGCAAGTCTCTGATGACTGTCATGCCCAACATGCCAAGAGACATAGCACACCAAAGCTAGCTCAAAGGAGTTTCCTGGCGTAGCAGTTCCTCAGGCAATGTGCTGACGACAGGACACTGGTGGCTTGCATGCTGTGCAGACAGAGCCTGAAGTGAGGCATAATTGTTCTAAATCTGAGCATGACTCGACATCTAACTGCAAAGCATGAGCTGCAGTGGAGTAGACACCTGAATAACCAAAATCTAAAGCTTCTCATGCTCCCTCTTCTGCTGCGGTCTCCCCCTGGCACCTGCCACCCCACAAAAAGAGGATGTCACGGCAACACTACCACCAGGCTCGGACTGACCCACCGGGGAGGCGGGGAATTCCCCGGTGGGCCCCGGCACTGTAAGTGAGCCTTCACGTTTGAAAGCTCACTGTCACTGTCCTTGAGCTGCAGGCACTGCGTACCCAGATGGAGATGCTCATGAGCTGCATGGAGGGGCCCGCCTCCTGTCTTCATGGGCCCTGCCACCTGAACATATCCATGATCCCCAGCCACTATCTACAAAGATGTCCATCAGTTGGGGGCCCGCTATGCTGCCCCAAGTAGGTAGAAAAGGCAGTCCTTCCTTACTAAATAGGAAGGCTGATAAATCGGAGGACAGCCTATGAGTACTTTTAGCTTATAGGGGTGCATCCAGCCAGGACTTCCTGTCAGTGAGCTTATATCCCCGTGTTCTGATTTTTACAAAAATCGCGGCAAAATGCTACATTTTTTACAGCGATTTTTGTGAAAATCAGAAGACGGGGATATAACCTCACTGACAGGAAGTGCTGGCTGGATGCACCCCTATATGCTAAAAGTACTCATAGGCTGTCCTCTGATTTATCAGCCTTCCTATTCAGTAAGGAAGCACTGGTGCTACAAGTGGGAGGACACAACAGGATGCTGCAGCCACAATACTCAGGGGGAAGCAGGTAAGGGAAATCTATACTATACAGCATGTATTGTGGTGTTAAAGGATGCCTTCATATGTAAAAGCGTGTATAAGACCATGTCTTCATATGTAAAAGTGTGTATAAGACCAGGTCTTCATATGTAGTGTGTATAAGACCATGCCTTCTAGTGTAAAAGTGTGCCTGCCTGTGAAGTGTGTTAGGACTAGCACTACACACCAACTTTGGCTCACAACACACACTGTGCAGCCAAAAATTACAGCAACACAGTGAATAGGGTTGTGATTCAACAGTCACCCCATTCACTTAAAGGGGTTATCCAAGAATATTAAATTCCCCCCATATGCCGGGCCTTTCACAATAAATATACTTACCTTGCTCCCCTCTCCCTGTGTCGCTCCTGGTCCCCGCACCGCCGCTGCTCCTTCTCCCCGTGTGCGGATAAAAACATCCGGTGTCCAGGGGGAGCAGCCAATGGCAGCCTAGCGTCACCCGCAATACTAGGGAGGCTCGTCCGCGTCACCGCCTGCCATTGGCTGCTCCCCCCCGACACCAGATGTTTTGATCCGTGCACGGTAAGAAGTAGCAGCGGCGGTGCGGGGACAAGGAGCAGCGCAGGGAGCCAGGTAAGTAGATTCAGTGTGAGGGGCCTGGCATATGGGGGGAATTTAATATTCTTGGATAACCCCTTTAACTGTAGTACTGCATTGCTGTGCAACATGTGTCACAGGCCAATGTTGCTGTGTAGCCCAAGCTTTAATGTGTGTCTATGTGGGTAAAAGCGCCTGCCTGTGCATGTTGCATATAAAAGTGTGCCTTTATGTGTAGAAACATAAATTCACTACCATAAAATAGTTGTGTGCTACACTGGTTTTCCAAGTTATTTTTCTCTGGGAATGGTAGGAACATGAATATAATAATAATTCTTAGGAATGTCTTTTCTTTTTCTTAAAGGGGTTGTCTCATCTAAGACAATGGGGGCATATTACTAGGATATTCCCCCATTGTCTGATAGGTGCAGGTCCCACCTCTGGGACGCGCACCCACACTAAGAACGGAGTAGGGAAGGTGGTGGCTGGAGGACCCCAGGTCCAGCCACCACCAAGCGCTCTCCCCTAGGATTGAATGGGAGCACTTGCGTGGCCACCGCTCCCATTTATTTCTATGGCGGCCCCATAGAAATGAATGGAGGGCTGCTGCGCATGTGCAGTGCACCCTCCACAACCTTCAGGGGTCCGTTCACCTCTGGGACCCGCACCTATCAGACAATGGGGGCATATCCTAGCGACATGCCCCCCATTGTTTGAAATGACAATAACCCTTTAAAAACACACTCTAGTCCTCCTTTTCATCTAAACACATGTAGGGGAAAACAATCTCCCAAATGTGAAGTAAAAGGAAATGTATTTTGGAGATAGACAGAAGCTGCGTGCAACTTAGTGATTTCATAAGAAACAAAACTGCATATGATTTGCATGGAACAGTTGACAAATTTCCCATAAAAATGAGACATTTCTGTGGCAGTTGCATACAGTTGAATAGAACACATGTAATCACAGCAGTATCACTAATTTTTATGTGCTGGTTGGTGCGATTGTGCACATATTTCAGACTAACTTCTGTTGCCTTATCTAAATGTGCTAGGTTCCGTTACCGTCTCGATGCACAGAGCTAGGTTCTGTTACCGTCTCGATGCACAGAGCTAGGTTCTGTTACCGTCTCTTCTATGCACAGAGCTAGGTTCTGTTACCGTCTCTTCTATGCACAGAGCTAGGTTCTGTTACCGTCTCTTCTATGCACAGAGCTAGGTTCTGTTACCGTCTCTTCTATGCACAGAGCTAGGTTCTGTTACCGTCTCTTCTATGCACAGAGCTAGGTTCTGTTACCGTCTCTTCTATGCACAGAGCTAGGTTCTGTTACCGTCTCTTCTATGCACAGAGCTAGGTTCTGTTACCGTCTCTTCTATGCACAGAGCTAGGTTCTGTTACCGTCTCTTCTATGCACAGAGCTAGGTTCTGTTACCGTCTCTTCTATGCACAGAGCTAGGTTCTGTTACCGTCTCTTCTATGCACAGAGCTAGGTTCTGTTACCGTCTCTTCTATGCACAGAGCTAGGTTCTGTTACCGTCTCTTCTATGCACAGAGCTAGGTTCTGTTACCGTCTCTTCTATGCACAGAGCTAGGTTCTGTTACCGTCTCTTCTATGCACAGAGCTAGGTTCTGTTACCAGTCTCTTCTATGCACAGAGCTAGGTTCTGTTACCGTCTCTTCTATGCACAGAGCTAGGTTCTGTTACCGTCTCTTCTATGCACAGAGCTAGGTTCTGTTACCGTCTCTTCTATGCACAGAGCTAGGTTCTGTTACCGTCTCTTCTATGCACAGAGCTAGGTTCTGTTACCGTCTTCTATGCACAGAGCTAGGTTCTGTTACCGTCTCTTCTATGCACAGAGCTAGGTTCTGTTACCGTCTCTTCTATGCACAGAGCTAGGTTCTGTTACCGTCTCTTCTATGCACAGAGCTAGGTTCTGTTACCGTCTCTTCTATGCACAGAGCTAGGGTTCTGTTACCGTCTCTTCTATGCACAGAGCTAGGTTCTGTTACCGTCTCTTCTATGCACAGAGCTAGGTTCTGTTACCGTCTCTTCTATGCACAGAGCTAGGTTCTGTTACCGTCTCTTCTATGCACAGAGCTAGGTTCTGTTACCGTCTCTTCTATGCACAGAGCTAGGTTCTGTTACCGTCTCTTCTATGCACAGAGCTAGGTTCTGTTACCGTCTCTTCTATGCACAGAGCTAGGTTCTGTTACCGTCTCTTCTATGCACAGAGCTAGGTTCTGTTACCGTCTCTTCTATGCACAGAGCTAGGTTCTGTTACCGTCTCTTCTATGCACAGAGCTAGGTTCTGTTACCGTCTCTTCTATGCACAGAGCTAGGTTCTGTTACCGTCTCTATGCACAGAGCTAGGTTCTGTTACCGTCTCTATGCACAGAGCTAGGTTCTGTTACCGTCTCTATGCACAGAGCTAGGTTCTGTTACCGTATCTGTAGCATCCCCAAGTCAGGGGAGTATAAGGGACTGACCTGGGGAATGCCAGTTATGGAGAGGCTGGCACGTGGATCCTCTGGGGCACTCTCTGGGTTCTTGAGGGACACAGCCAGGTGTAGTGTTTAACGTGCCTGTGGCTGGGTGTCCCCGATGTCCGTGACGCCAGTGCCGGTAACGGTGGCACACCGATTTGATAGGAGGAATAATTGAGGTGCAGGCTCGGATGGTAAACCAGAACTTTACTGAACAGTAATAAACAGCAAACACTCTCTTAACAGTTCCTCAGAAGACGATTGGTTTCAGCAAGCTTTAAGTTACAGTACATTAATGACAGGCTTATATTTAGCAAGGTGATCACAGAGGGTTAAAGCAGGACTTCTGTAGTACAGGCGGCTTAACTCTCTTCCTGACTTGTCCTGGCTGGCAAATATACTCTGACCACTGAAGAAGGAGACAGTAGCGTCTCCGAAACGCGTTTGGGATCAAGCCCCCCGCAGATGTATACGGCATAGATACTTTTTATCAAAAGGAGCGCTCCTGATTTATATACAAGCTTGAAAAAGAACCGACATAATGCAAATGGTATGCTAATCCAGCTCACCGCTTGAAAGCCACAGCTTTGTCTTATTAACAGCTGCAGGACGAACAACCACGCTTAGACATTGAAGGCTTCTGAACTGTGAGTAATGTCAACTAGGCATTCAAGCGTAATATCGCAATAAAACCGAAATAGCTGCGATTCCAGTGCAGCTTACAGACTATTGAAGCACACCATACAATCCCAATAGCTGCGTTTTCAGTGCAGCTTGCCGATCATTGAAGTAAGCAATTTAATCTAAATAGCTGCGATTTTGATGCAGCCTGCAGACTATTGAAGCACACAATATAATCAAAATAGTTGCGATTTCAGTGCGGCTTGCAGACCATCTAAGTTATGCAAAAATATTTAAGCGGGTATAGTCCTGATACCTTGATATGGTGTAGTACATGATCATAGTACATCGGACATTCAATTTATCGCATTGAATAATCACGTTCAACAGTTTATGTGATTCTTACGATCAATCAACTCAATGATTATAGTCCAACTGACTGTAAGAACGGACATAAAGGAATCTCATGTGCCTTTAAAACAACTTACCTCTATTTGGCAGAGTTTTTGTAAGGCCATCAATCACAATTTTTCCACAGAATACTAGTATTTGGCAACGATGAAGACAATTATATCATCATAAACTGCCGGATTATCACAACTGCCACCAGTATTTTGTCATACTAATATTTAACATTTTTTATATTTCACTGTTGTATCTAATGAAATGTATGGGGAATTGATATAATGCAATTGATGGACCACAGTATATAATAACCAAAAGGTTTATATATACTGCACACCCAACGGTAGCAGTTAAACAGTAATCGCAACACTGGTGTACTGTGTTCCATCGTATACGGTTGTTGCAGGGCTGGGACAAGGTCCACCACCAACAGAGGCTGAGCTGCCCCTCCCCGACACCGTGCCCGGTCACACCCTCTGTGTCGGCAATTGTCACGCCCCTGATCGCCCAGTAATGCCTCTCACTGCCCCTAATAATGTCCCCAGTAGTGTACCCCACTGCCCCAGTAGTGCCCTCCACAGCCCCTAGTAGTGTCCCCCACTGCCTCCAGTAGTGCACCCCACTAGTGTCCCCCACAGCCCCTAGTAGTGTCCCCCACTGCCTCTAGTAATGCACCCCACTAGTGCCCCCCATAGCCCCTAGTAGTGCCCCCCACTGCCTCCAGAAGTGCCCCCACAGCCCCTAGTAGTGTCCCCCACTGCCCCTAGTAGTGTCCCCCACTGCCTCCAGTAGTGCCCCCCACTGCCCCTAGTAGTGCCCCCCACTGCCCCTAGTAGTGCCCCCCACTGCCCCTAGTAGTGCCCCCCACTGCCCCTAGTAGTGCCCCCACTGCCCCTAGTAGTGCCCCCCACTGCCCCTAGTAGTGCCCCCCACTGCCTCCAGTAGTGCCCCCCACTGCCCCTAGTAGTGCCCCCCACTGCCTCCAGTAGTGCCCCCCACAACCCCTAGTAGTGCCCACCACTGCCTCCAGTAGTGCACCCCACAACCCCTAGTAGTGCCCCCCACTGCCTCCAGTAGTGCACCCCACAACCCCTAGTAGTGCCCCCACTGCCTCCAGTAGTGCACCCCACAACCCCTAGTAGTGCCCCCACTGCCTCCAGTAGTGCCCCCACTGCCTCCAGTAGTGCCCCCACTACCCCTAGTAGTGCCCCCACTGCCTCCAGTAGTGCACCCCACAACCCCTAGTAGTGCCCCCACTGCCTCCAGTAGTGCCCCCACAACCCCTAGTAGTGCCCCCCACTGCCTCCAGTAGTGCCCCCACAACCCCTAGTAGTGCCCCCACTGCCTCCAGTAGTGCCCCCACTGCCTCCAGTAGTGCCCCCCACTGCCTCCAGTAGTGCCCCCCACTGCCTCCAGAAGTGCCCCCCACTGCCCACAGACTTCATGCAAAGGGGCCCGGCATTTTCACTGTACCTAATGCCGGGCTCCGTCAGAGCGCTCCTCTCACCTCCATTAGGTTCACTGCTCCAGGCTTCCGGGATCAGGCCCCAGCGCTGCCACACATTAAGCATCCCGTCCACCCACCTGCTTACTGTGTTTCTAGTTAGAGGCAGTGGGGCCTGATGCTGGAGGCCTGAAGCAGTGAACATAATGGAGGTGAGAGGAGCACTCTGACGGGGCCCGACTCAGAGAATGACAGGAGGGAGCGCTGAGCGGTTCCCCCCTGTCAGTCCCTCTCCCTCTGGCCGGCCCCTGCCTGCGCCCTGAGGCTGGAGCGCCCTGAGGCTGGAGCCTCCCCAGCCTCTGTGTCGGCCCGGCCCTGGGTTGTTGTACATTGAACATCAATTGATATATATCCGCATAAGGGGAGCAATCATATATGTGTATATCTGTACCAAATCGCAACACACAAGCAGTCTGACAGATGACCAATTGCTAAATTACTTCAAGTGAATTGCGGTTTGGTGCCGATAATTTTTGTTTTTGTTTTTATCTTAATTGATTTTTAAGTGTTTTATAATAAAGAGTGTATACATTTCTAAAAGAAGCTGCCATAATCATCTATAATTATCTTTAAGAAGAGTGCCATAATCATCTATAATTATCTTTAAGAAGAGTGGGAAAATAGAACCAAGTTGCCACAATCAGATGTAAACCCCACTATATATTGCTATATCGTATGTAGTGCCAGATGAGGTGTGCCCAGCATAACGATACATTTTATATATTCTATATGCTCTTATAGACAGGGTGAGTCTAATATTGCTGGAGGCACCCATTTTAATAGCCGGGATTAGTTGAGCCATCACAAATACTTTTTTTCATACCAAATATACTCCAAGGCCCCAATGCCCTATCTCTGGCTTTTATCCTTGGAATTACAATTACTGAGTACCTCCTCTGGTATTTGTAGTACCTCTTGCTTTCTGGAATGGTACAGCTTGGCTCCTGCTGACCTGCCTAGGCCTGAGACATGTGGCCTTCACAGACTCCAGGGTCTGCACTGAACTCTAGCCTGCTCTGGCCTAGCTATTTATATCCTAGCTCTCTAGCTCCCCTTGTGGCCTAATATCTACATAACACTCCTGCAGGCCTGTACATGGAAGCACCTTAAAGGTAAATGACATTACAATATATATACAACCAATCTCCCCACAGATGAGGGGAACGACAGCACCCAAGTGACCCTTCTGTAGTGTCGGTATCACAACTCCTGTACACTACATACCCCGCTGCTTTAAGATGAGTACGCCCGCGTACTCAAACAGGGTCCGCCCAACTGGATCTTTCACCTGAAACACAAAAAGAAGATGCAGGCATGCATGGACACACATATATATATATATATATATATATATATATATATATATATAACAATATCATTTGCATATATAAGAATTATATAAGTATAAATTGGGAACACCAGGATAGTTGATGACAGTGTATGATAAGTCCACAGTAAGAACAATATCACAGATGCTCGCACCTGAGGAGTCCATCTCTGGGCACAGAGCTAAATCAATGGAGGCTCACACAGAGGTTTCCCGTGGGGAAACACCTCCAGCCCATTCGTAGTCCTCAAAACGGACTGGCGGGCGCCCCCTGGTAGACCGGGTGGATCTCCTTAGAGGCAGGGTCTCCTCCTGGCCGGGCACAGGGGAACAAGAAGGATCCACATCAGTGGGACCCTGTTCAACAGCACCCTGGGATAGACCTTCTGCAGGTGAAGACTCAGTAGGTGTCGGGGCAGGCACCACAAAGTTCAACCAGGGTGTAAGGAACCAGTGAAGCGGCTCAGCATCATTCAGCAAGTCCGCTATGGCCTGCATAGGTTCAACAGGCTGAGCAATGGAATCTGGCTCAGGAGACTCGGATCCGGAATCTCCAACAATAGGCCCCTTTTCAATGCAGAGTTTTAGGCAGTTTCTGTGAACAATTTGGGAACCCTTACCCTCTCTGGTGATCTCATAGGTATGGGTTCCAGCATTGGGGATGGCAGATACAAGATAGGGAGTCCGCTCCCATTTACTGTCCAGCTTACTGGTGCGGTGGTTATTCTTTAACCACACTGCATCCCCCACAGCAAGGGGCTCTGCATGGGATGCCAGATCGTAGTCCCTTTGCTGTCGCTCCCGGGCACCCTCCATGCGCTCCTGGACAATTTCTTTGGCATTAAGCAGGCGCCTTTGATGTTCCGTTACCTAGTCGGTTTTAGGCAGGGGATTAATGGCATCCGGCACTTGTACATCCAGGGAATGATCCGCAGGCAATTTACCCTGACGTCCAAACATCAGGTAGAAGGGAGTGTACCCGGTAGAGCAGTGGATTGTGTTGTTATAGGTGTACATGAGCTGTGGTAGCAGATTAGGCCAATCTCCTCTGGTCTCAGGAGGCACGGCTCTCAACATCTCAATTAATGTTTTGTTCATTTTCTCACAGAGTCCGTTACCTTGTGGATGGTAGGCTGTGGTCCGGATCTTCTGGCAGTTATGCAGCCGGCACAACTCGTGGAATAGCTGAGACTCAAAGGCAGACCCTTGGTTGGTGAGGATCTTCTCGGGACAGCCATAGGGCAGGAGGAAGTGCTTCAAGAACATCTCTGCTGCCGACTTGGCTGTCAGGCCCTTTACAGGCACTGCTACAACAAACTTGGTGAAATGATCAATAATAGTCATGGCATAGGTATGACCTGAGCGACTGGGCTCCAACTTCACATGGTCAATAGCAACAAGTTCAAGAGGAGCTTTACTTAAAATGGGATGCAGAGGCGCTCTCTGGTCATGGTGTTCACTTCTCCCAACGGCACAGGCTGCACACTCCCGGCACCACCTCTCGATGTCGTCTCTCATCCCGACCCAATAGAATCTCCTGCGGATAGTGTCCTCAGTCTTTTGGACGCCGAAGTGTCCTGACCTGTCATGGTACATCTCCATAACAATACCTGCATCTCGACGTGGGATGAGGATCTGGTACACTCTGTCATAGGACACTGGATCCAGGCTTCTCCACAGCAACAGGCCTTTCTGAAGAAGGAGTTGGTGGTGCTGTCTTCACAATTCTGCTAGCTCTGGGTCTGCTGTCTTCCGACGGATTCTCTCAGGGGCTCTCCCACTGGCAAGGAAGTCAAGCAGTTCACCGAGAACTCTACTTTCCAACTGCAGCTTAATCCACCTCTCCTCTCTGGGTCCAGGCTTGTTCAATGAGGACGTATCCACAACCGGGTTATTGGCAGCTTGAGTGTGATCTTGCTGAGCAAATTTATTGTAGAACGCTGGCATCTCCACATCCTCCCAGGCATCCTGTAGATCATCAGGGGCTTCTTCAGTAGGAAGCCGAGACAGGGCATCAGCCCATTGGAGCGGCCAGTCCGGTACTTCACAGTGAAGTCATAATTGGCGAGGCGGGAGGCCCATCTCTGCTCTAAGGCCCCCAACTTGGCAGTGTTCAGGTGGGCTAGAGGGTTATTGTCAGTAAATGCAATAAACGGAGTAGCAGCCAGGTAGTCTTTAAACTTCTCAGTCACAGCCCACAACAGGGCCAGAAACTCCAACTTGAAGGAACTGTAATTCTGGTCATTCTTCTCAGCTCCCCTCAAGGATCAACTGGCGTATGCTATTACCCTCTCTTTCCCTTCTTGAACTTGAGCCAGCACAGCTCCCAGGCCTCTCTTGCTGGCATCCGTGTAGAGGTGGAATGGCTTGTGGTAATCTGGATAACCCAGGACATGGGGCTCAGTCAGCTTTTTCTTTAGGAGCTGAAATGCGATCTCCCTTTCTTCATTCCACTCAATAGGGACAGGAGTCTGCACTTTTCTTAGGTTGACCCCTCAGGAGCTCCTGAATTGGATCTGCTATTTGAGCAAAATGAGGGATGAAGCCAGTAATAACCAGCGAAACTAAGAAAGCTCCTCATCTCTTTCACGGTGGTAGGGACCGTCAATTTCGGACAGCAGCCAACTTGTCAGGGTCCGGCTGGACCCCCTCTGCGCTCACAACATGTCCCAGATACTTTACAGCAGGCTTAAGCAGATGAAATTTGGACGGCTTGATTTTGAGGCCATACTTGATAAGGATTTCAAACACTTCAGCTAGGTGTTTTAAATGGTCCTCGTAAGTCTTAGAGTAGATTATGACGTCATCCAAATACATCAACACCATCTCAAAGTTCTTATGGCCTAAGCATCGCTCCATTAACCTTTAAAAGGTCCCGGGGGCATTACATAGTCCGAAAGGCATATAGTTAAATTCAAACAGGCCCATGGGAGTGGTAAAAGCAGTCTTTTCCCGGTCCTCTGGGGCCATTGGTACCTGCCAGTACCCGCTGGTTAAATCCAGTGTGGAGAAATAGGCCGAGGAGCCCAAAGCAGTTAGGGACTCCTCAATGCGTGGCAATGGATAGGCATCCTTGTGGGTTATCTGATTGATTTTTCTATCGTCCACACAAAACCGGATTTTGCCATCTTTTTTTCGAACAAGGATCAAGGGTGCAGTCCAGGGACTATGGCTGTCACAGATTATATTAGAGTCCTTCATCTCTTGTATCATTTCTTTAACAGATTGATATGTGGTAGGTAGTATGGGTCTGTACCTCTCTTTAATGGGAGGATGAGAGCCAGTGGGTATAGTGTGCTGGATTACACTGACCTCTTCATAGTCCGTTGCTTACTGAAGGCTTGGTGATGTTTTTTCACCAGATCCAGGACTCCCTCTAGTTGATATTGGGGGGTAGCTTCGTCCCCTACATGGAGTTCGTCCCACCAGGGCACCTGTGGGCTGCTTGCAGGAAGGTGAACACTGGATGCAGCTAGTGATGTCTCTGTGACCGGCAGGCGGATGACATCCTGGAAGGAGACCTGGGAAAGCTGGGCAACAGGGCAGTGCTTAGTAAACGCAACAGGATGATCACTGAGGTTAATCAGACGGACAGGTACTTTACCTTGGGATACGGTCACCAGGCACTTGGCAGCTCTCAAGTAGGGATAACTTTCCGTCTGTATAGGCTCCACTAAGGCTGGATAGTCCTGGCCTTTGACCCCGAGGACGGCACGGCACCACAGGAGAGTTTCAGAGTTTGGTGGCAGAGTCACTGGCCGATTATCTCGGATCCTGGCGGTACAGATCTCCACTTTTTCATTTGCAAACCTCTGCTGAGCACACAATTTGGATGGTGAGGGCCAGGCCTGATGTAAGGCTTCAAGTACCTCGGGGTAGCAATTTTTGAACACATTAGTCCCAACAATCACGGGGTGACCCCCTTTATCCCCGACTTGTACCACGATCACTCCTTGCTGTGGTACAGTAGCTTCTCCCATCTGGAGAGTGGGCTCCCAATACCCATGGACTTTTACGGGCTTGCCATTACTTGCAATCATCTCCAGCCAGGACTCAGATGGCTGGGTTAGTAGGCTGGAGTCCCAGAATTTTTTAAAGGTGGGCTGCTGAATAGTGGTGACTTGAGACCCAGTGTCCAACAAAGCTTCAAAAGGCACCCCATTGATCCAGACATTTATTTTGGGACAGGATCCCACATAACGGGGCATCCAGCTTGGATCTCTTGGACCTATTGGTCTACCTACCGAGGGGCGGTCCTCAGCCTCAAGGGTGGCCCGTTTAACTGCCAGCATGTAGATTCAGTATGGCCCAACTTTTTGCAGCAATTACAGACAGGCCGCTTGCGGTTCTTAAACCGGTCACTTGAACGCCTCCCAGGATCTATATTCAGCCCTAGGGAATAACATCCCTAGGGGTGAATATATCCGTGCCCTGCGCAATTGTTCCTCCAGTGAAACTCGTATTGAAGAAATGAAGAGTGTTACTATTCGTGTCCTGGCCAGGAATTATCCCAGTAGACTTTTAAATCGATCAAAGAATATGGTTTCCACTATATCTCGGGATAATTTAATTTTCCCTAACAAAATGCCCAAGTTTGGTCATAAAGAGAAGCAACTCACTTTTTCCACGAGTTATAGCTGTAAATTTTCACAAATTTGTAACATTGTTAAAAAACATTTTCATCTTCTCAAATATGATCAAATTTGGGGTGATGTTGCAAAAAGCGGTGTCAAATGTGTTGCCCGACGTGCTGTCACTCTGGCAAATATGGTGAGCCCCTCTCTATATTTGGACAAACCTGTGTCCCAGCCCACCTGGCTGAGACACATAGGTAATTTTAAATGCGGGCATAAAAAATGCACATGTTGCTCATATATGAGGATGGGCTCACATATTTTGTCCACAAGCAATCATACCACTCATACTGTTCAGCAATACATCAATTGCAACAACACATATGTGGTATATTGCATAACATGCTCTTTGTGTAATTTACAATACGTGGAGTGCACATCAAACTGTTTAAAAGTTCGAATATGTCGTCACATTTCTGATGTACCCCATGCTAGAATAAAAAACGTTTCTGCCGCAAGTCTGCATTTTGCTGCGGTTCACGATGGTAATACATAGAGCATGTCAGTACAAGGAGTAGAAAGGGTTAACAGACCAAGCAGAGGCGGTGATCACAAGAAAAAGTTGCTCAATCGTGAGTGCTTTTGGATTTTCAAATTAGGTTCACGGATACCATCAGGATTGAACCGGCGTCATGATACCATTTTACATTATTAACATTTTAACTTTTTTCTATCACTGTAATTTGCTGATTTTATCTTATTTTTCAATGTCTTTTGGCATGTTGTAACTGCTATGTACTTTATCTGTGGAGGATGTCATCAGGAGGTGTGTCCTGTACCTGATTGCGATCACCTGTTTCTGGTGGTTTGCTATTTAGTCTCGACTTCACCTCTCACTGATGCACATCATGACTAAGGATCCGCACCTATAATGATCCGAAACCGGTCGATTTCTTGCATTGCTGTACGTTGGTTTTTATCTGCACGGGATTTAATAAAGCCTCAAGTTTTCCAGTGAAGCTGGACCGTTTTTCTCTTCATTCTGGGACTTGTTGTGCGCCAAGGTTCAGGGCGAGGTCCGGGCTCCTGGTTTCCTGTGGACGAGCGCGACATTCTCCAGTGTTATTTCAAAGTCTTATATGATTAGGCGACCTCCCCTCCGGTGGTTGGTTTCCCAATTTTTTAGAAGTCTGGTACTCACTTGTGTTGCGCTGGTCAGGTCTCGTGGGATCCGGAGGCTTGGACGTGGTTCTCATGCGCAGCATCCCTGCGCGGTGACGTTGAAGAGAAGAGGCGGAGCCTGCAGCAGTGAGTGACGTCGGTGTCTTCAGGGCCTGTAGTAGGCAGGCCCTTTGGAGTGAAGTGGGTGGAGTTTTCTTCAGCAATTCCCGCTGTTGAGGAGGCGATGGCGCAGCAATAAATTCCCGAGACTTAGGCGGCCATCTTGGGTACCACGAGGCGGCTATTCACTGACAGCAAGCCGCGGTAGTAAAACAGCATAAAAGTCCACAAAAATACACTCTGATGCGGCGATTTTCTTCCTCTTGATAGCGCAACACTGCACAGCGCTTTTTGGAGGTTTTAGGCACACTTTTTGCACATTTTTCAGTCCAATAAGTCCATTAAAGCAAACAGGCAATTTGTCACTTGGCAGTATGGTTAAGGCACAAAGTTTACGTTTCACTATTACTTCAGAAACGTGCGTATCCTGTTCGTGACGCCAAAATGTAGCATCCCCAAGTCAGGGGAGTATAAGGGACTGACCTGGGGAATGCCAGTGATGGAGAGGCTGGCACGTGGATCCTCTGGGGCACTCTCTGGGTTCTTCAGGGACACAGCCAGGTGTAGTGTGAGGTGCCCTTGGTGTTTGTAGATTAACGTGCCTGTGGCTGGGTGTCCCTGATGTCCGTGACGCCAGTGCCGGTAACGGTGGCACACCGATTTGATAGGAGGAATAATTGAGGTGCAGGCTTGGATGGTAAACCAGAACTTTACTTTACTGAACAGTAATAAACAGCAAACACTCTCTTAACAGTTCCTCAGAAGACGATTGGTTTCAGCAAGCTTTAAGTTACAGTACATTAATGGCAGGCTTATATTTAGCAAGGTGATCACAGAGGGTTAAAACAGGACTTCTGTAGTACAGGCGGCTTTACTCTCTTCCTGACTTGTCCTGGCTGGCAAATATACTCCAAGGCCCCAATGCCCTATCTCTGGCTTTTATCCTTGGAATTACAATTACTGAGTACCTCCTCTGGTATTTGTAGTACCTCTTGCTTTCTGGAATGGTACAGCTTGGCTCCTGCTGACCTGCCTAGGCCTGAGACATGTGGCCTTCACAGACTCCAGGGTCTGCACTGAACTCTAGCCTGCTCTGGCCTAGCTATTTATGTCCTAGCTCTCTAGCTCCCCTTGTGGCCTAATATCTACATAACACTCCTGCAGGCCTGTACATGGAAGCACCTTAAAGGTAAATGACATTACAATATATATACAACCAATCTCCCCACAGATGAGGGGAACGACAGCACCCAAGTGACCCTTCTGTAGTGTCGGGCATCACAACTCCCGTACACTACATAGCTATGCACAGAGCTTGGTTCTGTTCTAGTATCTATGCACAGAGCTTGGTTCTATTACTGTATCTATGCACAGAGCTAGGTTCTGTTATAGTATCTATGCACAGAGCTTGGTTCTGTTACTGTATTTATGTACACAGCTTGGTTCTGTTACTGTATCTATGTACATAGCTTGGTTCTGTTACTGTATCTATGCACAGAGCTAGGTTCTGTTACCGTCTCTATGCACAGAGCTAGGTTCTGTTATAGTATCTATGGACAGAGCTTGGTCCTGTTACTGTATCTATGTACATAGCTTGGTTCAGTTACTGTATCTATGTACAGAGCTAGGTTCTGTTACCATCTCTATGCACAGAGATAGATCCTGTTACTGTATCTATGCACAGAGCTTAGTTCTGTTACGGTATCTATGTACAGAGCTAGGTTCTGTTACTGTATCTATGTACAGAGCTTGGTTGTTACTGTATCTATGCACAGAGCTAGGTTCTTTTACTGTATCTATGCACAGAGCTAGGTTCTGTTACTGTATTTATGCACAGAGCTTGGTTTTGTTACCGTCTCTATGCCCAGAGATTGGTTCTGTTACCGTCTCTATGCCCAGAGATTGGTTCTGTTATAGTATCTATGCACAGAGATTGGTTCTGTTACTGTATCTATGCACAGAGCTTGGTTCTTTTGACTTATCCAAGTACAGAGCTTAGTTATAATGCCATCTGTTAGTGTTTGATAGTTCTGAGCATGGTTCTGTTAGCATTTCTTAGTGCTCAGCTTGGTTCAGATATTGTATGTTAGTACTGAGCTTGGTTCTATTACTGGGTCTAAGTACTTGGCTCTTCGTCCATATCATGTTTTAAGCTTATTTGTGTTACCATATCTTAGCATATCTTATTGCTGAGCTTAGTTCTGTTAGTGTATCTAAGTAGCAGCTTGAGATAATATAGATAATGTAGTGTAAATATTATATGGATATGTAGCATGGCATTAACTTTACTAAAATGTACTCCTTTTAGAAATATTACTCCAATCAAAGACAATAATTTATATGTACCTCAAAATGGTGGTAACAAAAACAGTAACTCATGCTGCAAAAAAAAAAACCTCATTCAACTAACACTGCCAAAAAAATAAAGTTATGGCTCTTGGAATATAAAACATGCTTTTACAGTCCAAAATTGGTAAAATATGAAATAAACTACACAATTTTTTACAAATAAGGTTATCTGCACCGCACAAAAAAGCCATATAATGATTGTGGTTTTACTATTTAAAAAGTTAAGTGTCCTGGAATTCTGTGTAAAATAGCTTTTCACACATCAGTGATTTTTTAGCTTAAACCAGGTGCGACTCTAAACACAGAATAGGAGCAGATCTTTCCCTTATAACCTATGTCTGTGGAGGCTCTAAATCTGGTTTTGGCTCACAATTACTGATGGAAATCACTGACCAAACACTGATGTGTGAATGAGGCTTAACAAGGAACTAGCAATATTTACATGCAACTGTTGGGTGGGCCCCCAAAGTCACTTCTACTGGTGGGCCCTAGGGTTCCCAGTCCAACACTGACCACCACCATCACAGAGCATCTCTACACTGCCCCATGGAAGCATTCAGCTGTCCATCCCCCAAACACTGGAGGGAAAGAGGAAGTACCACCTTATCCACCCGCGAGCCCTGGCCCTGAATGCCAGCATTTCGTAATTTCTGGCCTTTGAAATGCTGCCATTCTGTCTGGTGGAGACTGACAGTTTTAAAAACGTCATGACGGCAGCTGTCCCATGGTACGTGGTTCCCAGCCGCCACTACTTTTCCAGGCGTGCCGTCCATGCCCTGCATGGACAAGCGGTGGAAAAAATCAGGTGTGTGCTGCGCAATGCTATCAGTGGCAAGGACCACATAACCACTGATACATGGACCAGTAAGTATGGGCAGGGACGTGGCGGCTGAGCCGAAGGCGGAAAGCATGTCCTACCACCACCGAGGATTGCTGGACATTTCTCGGTGCCTCAGGTTCCCGCTTCCTCCTTCTGACTACCAACCATGGAATCTGAGTCGTTAAATGACCTGGATCAGAGTCACTGATGAACCCAGTCACTGCCAGCAGATTCCTGCTGTATTACACCACTAGCACCTTCTGTGTATGGCCTGAGCTCAGCGCATGAACCTGCTTCGTACAACCCCTTAACCCTCACATGGTAGGTTAAGGTGTTAAAGGGGTTTTCCCATAACAACTTATTCTTTATCCACAAGTTAGGGGATGTATCCGATTGGTGGGAGTCAAACCACTGGAGCCCCTGCCAATCCGTATAACTGGAGCCTGTGTTTCCCTGTTTCAATAGAGTGGCAAACATATATATGCATTGCTGCCCTATACAACTCTGTGGGGCTGCTGGACATAGCAGGACGCTTGTACTAAGCTATTTTTGGTAGTCCCATGAGCTGAATGGAGTGGTGACACCCTTGTATGTCCACTGCTCTATTTAACAGGGGGACATGGGCCCCCATTATTGTAGTGGAAATTGGATATATTGTTGTATTGATGTACTGGGACAACCCCTTAACTAATTTTTTACTTTTTACTACAAGTTTTTACTACAAGCAAGATGTGCTCAACCCAAAAATGCAGTTGTGCATATATATATACAGGGGAGCAGATCCTGCACTTGTGGCCTGTTGCTAATGGCGATCCCCAGCAAAAACGCATACAGTGGAGGATGCCCGCAGCAGACCACAAGTACCACAATAGACATCCTACACAAGATGGCAATTGTGTGGATGTAATAAGTAATATAACAATATAGCAATAACAAATGACAAAACAGGTGCACACTGCGGTCTTACTAAGCCCTCAAACTGATGTTAAAATTGAGAGATTAGTGAACATGTCCTACAGTGGAGGACATGTCTTAAGCCCGAGCACCACGCCAAGATTTCTTAAGTAGCTCGGGACCTAACACTCACCTACCTGTGCCATATGGGCAATACCAGGGGCCAGTGGGCAAAATTACAGGAATGTATTAAGCCGACTCGCAGCAGACTCCTCAGTTACCTTCAGCATGTAATCATGCCTGCAAAGGGAGGAGGGAGAAGGCTGTGAGCCCCACCCAAGACTGGCTGATATGGCCCAGGCCTCACAGGTGCACCTAAAAATAGCCTGTGAATGGAAAACAGGCTACATTTACATGGGAGTTTATAGACCTCCAAACAATTATATATACATGAACCAACTGAAAGGTGGCATGAAGCAGGATGTGCTCAACCCAAAAATGCAGTTGTGCATATATATCTACAGAGGAGCAGATCCTGCACTTGTGGCCTGTTGCTAATGGCGATCCCCAGCAAAAATGCATACAAGTACCACAATAGACATCCTACACAAGATGGCAATTGTGTGGATGTAATAAGTAATATAACAAATATAGCAATAACAAATGACAAAACAGGTGCACACTGCGGTCTCAAGTTTGTGAATTACTGACTAAAGGAAAGGGTTTTGCTTAATAAATAACATAAATGATTAATGATTGTAAGCTTCTACTACTCTTTTAAAACTGAAAAACTGAAATGCCATAGTTTTGTGAATGTTTAAATATTTACTCTGCTGTGCTATGCTCATAACATAAAATAAGAATCAAGTTAATTTTCAAAATACAGGTGCATCTCAATAACTTAAGATGTCATTGAAAAGCTAATTTAATTCAATAATTCAAATCAAAAAGTGAAACTCATATTATATAGATTCATTACAAATAGCATTATCTGTTTCAAGCGTTTATTTCTTTTAACCTCTTCAGGACCCTGCCATTTTTCACCTTAAGGACCAGGCCATTTTTAGCAAATCTAACATGTGTCACTTTATGTGGTGATAACGTTAACCCCCTTCAAGTGACAGTCAGTTTGGACCAAATGCCGGAGCCCAATTTTTCTAATCTGACATGTGTCACTTTATGTGGTAATAACTCTGGAACGCTTTTACTTTTATCCAAGCCATTCTGAGATTGTTTTCTCGTGACACATCGTACTTCATGTTAGTGGTGAATTTGAGATGATACATTTTACCTTTATGCATAAAAAAATCCAAAATTTGCAGAAATTTGGGACGTTTTACCTTTATGCATAAAAAAATCCAAAATTTGCAGAAATTTGGGAAAAATTTGCTATTTTCAAAATTAGAGTTTCTTTGCTTTTAAAACGGATAGTGATACGTCATCAGTTTACATTCCCCATATGTGTACTATACGTTGGCATCATTTTGCAAATGTCATTTAATTTTTTAGGAAGTTAGAAGACATAAGTTTAGAAGCACATTTTTTAATTTTTAAGAACATTTCTAAAACCCACTTTTTTAAGGACCATTTCAATTATGAAGTCACTTTGTGGAGCTTACACAGTAGAAACCACCCATAAATGACCACATTTTAGAAATTACACCCCTCAAGTTATTCAAAACTGATTTTACAAACTTTTTTAACCCTTTAGGTGTTCTACAAGAATTAAAGCAAAATGGAGGGGAAATTTAAAAATTTCATTTTTTTGGGCAGATTATCCATTTAAATCCAATTTTCCTGTAACACAGCAAGAATTACCTGCCAAAGAAACTTCAATATTTATTACCCTGATTCTGTAATTTACGGAACCCCCCCCCATATGTGGTCGTAAACTACTTTATGGGCACTCAAGGTGGATGGACTGGGTTAAGTGGTTCCAAATGAAATTGACCCACCATACCAAGGTCCGAAGAAAACACTGATAGAGGCACCAATCCCAAAGGGTGTCGACAGAATTGATAGAAGGTGTAATTTCTGTAGCCGGAGGATGATATCTACACTAGGTGTACTGGAGAGATGTTTCAGATTTTCTCTATTACTGAAATAGATGTTTGAGGTATATGTACTAATTTCACAAGGGGGAAGTCACAGGATAAAGCTCAAGACACCTTTGGCTAACTGCCCCCTTGGCCAGGATCGCGTATCTGATGGTAATGATTGATGGCAGCCCAAACTGGAGGCTTCTGATCAAGGTAGTTTATTATGGAAAAAACTGTTCCAACGCGTTTCGGAGGTATAACAACCCTCCTTCTTCAGGGGTTACATAAGAAAAACAATAAAAATATATGGGGTCATTACACTAGCGACTTTATCATTATGCTCAACATGATTGATTCTAGGACCACTGATTCTTTGGTGGCAACAACATATTCCACTCAGAATCAACGCTGTGAGGAGAGGCCATTATACGGGGGGACCACCAAAGTAATGGTATGTGTGGTAGTGAATAGATAACGGTCATTGGCTTTCTGGAATGTGGACCACCGGGCTACAAATTATCCCTTCTGTTTGTCTCTCCCATAGGTGTCACAGCACCCTTCAACTGGTCTTTATCAGTACACATTGTTTGAAGTCCTCCTTCAATCGTGACTGCTTACCCATCTTTATAGGCCATTGGTGGGCCTTAGGGTAACCATTTGGTGGGACTCCATGTGTGTTGCATTTACCGATATCTACGTAGGTGCTGTGGGTAATCATATCTGTGGGATCCCACTATCTAAGGGACCCCGGTGGTACCTCACAGCAGTATAGGTTGAATGTAGTCACCTGCATAGCATACCCATATGGGAGACGTACACACTATTACCACTGCTGTACGCTATGATTATCACATCAAGTGACATATTGCCAAAACATAATAGTGACTAAATGTATTAACCTCCTGAAGAACCCATAATAGAGGGAGAAACGCGTCGAGGTGTCACTTATATGTCCCAATTTATCAGAGGCAGGGATCTCATTCACTATATATATGTTTATTTCACTACAGGGACAACCAGGGAAAAAGCTGAGGAGCTAGTGTAGGGATTGGATAGAAACATACATCAGTTCTCCACCCACCCCCCACACTTCATACCTGTCTACCCTAGCAGGATCCCTTGCGTCCATTTGTTTAGTCTTTTTTGTTGTATCACAGTTTTTGTTTATGAGGATTATTGATCGGGTCTTTATCCCGTTTTTTTTTATATAACTATTAAAGTATATGACTTTTAGGGTACACTAACTTTTTGCTGGACTATTGAGGTTGACTATAAGATACCCAATTATAAGAATACAAATCCTTTGCTGGACCTTTATAGAGTTTGATAATAGGCATAGGCGTGCGCAGCCCATTGCATTAGGGTGTACACCCTGAAGCACAAACACACACACGCGCGCATATGTATGTATATATATTATATACACATATATATACACAAATACACTAAGGGGTATCAGGGTACATTATTATACAGGGGTAATATAACTAAGGGTTATCTGGGTAAATTATACTGGAGTAATATAACTGAGGAGGGCTATCATTGACATTATAAACATATTACAATTGTGTTCAAAATTATTCAACCCCCACTAAAATTGAGTGTTTTGGCCAGTTTGACATTGATTTTGATCATTTCAGTCATCTTGTTTACAATTAAATCAAAGAGGCACTTGTAAGTCACACAAATATAACATAACATTTATAATGAAATAACCACAAATGTATTTTCTGTGCTCACATCATTATCAGTTATATTCAACCCCCAAGTGACATTCAATCTTAGTACTTAGTACAACATCCTTTTCCAGTTATAACAGCTTTTAAACGTGAAGCATAGCTTGACACAAGTGTCTTGCAGCGATCTACGGGTATCTTCGACCATTCTTCATGGGCCAAAGCCTCCAGTTCAGTCACATTCTTAGGCTTGCGCGCTGCAACTGCTTTCTTTAAGTCCCACCAGAGGTTCTCAATCGGATTTAATTCTGGTGACTGCGATGGCCACTTCAAAATGTTCCAGCCTCTAATCTGCAACCATGCTCTAGTGGACTTGGAGGTATGCTTGGGATCATTGTCCTGTTGAAAGGTCCAACGTCTCCCAAGCCTCAGGTTTGTGACGGACTGCATCACATTTTCATCCAATATCTGCTGGTACTGAAGAGAATTCATGGTACCTTGCACACGCTGAAGCTTCCCTGTACCTGTAGAAGCAAAACAGCCCCAAAGCATGATTGACCCCCCGCCATGCTTCACAGTAGGCATGGTGTTCTTTTCTTCATAGGCCTTGTTCTTCCTCCTCCAAACATAGCGTTGATCCGTGGGCCCAAACATTTGTAATTTTGTTTCATCAGTCCACAGAACACTATCCCAAAACTTTTGTGGTTTGTCCACATGACTTTTGGCATACTGCAGTCGACTCTTCTTATTCTTTGGAGACAGCAAGGGGGTGCGCCTGGGAGGTCTGGCATGGAGGCCTTCATTACGCAGTGTGCGCCTTATTGTCTGAACTGAAACTTCAGTACCCGCATCTGACAAATCTTTTTTCAGTTCCTCAGCAGTCACACGGGGACTTTTCTCCACTTTGCGCTTCAGGTAGCTCACAGCAGTCGAAGTCAGCATCTTCTTTCTGCCATGACCAGGTAGCGTTTCACCTCTTCTCGTGTCTTCCTGGACCATTCTCTTGACTTCACCATGTCTGTAAACACACCAGTAAATGTCTAGAAGGAGCTGAGTATCACAGTCATTTTACATCTGCCTAATTGGGGCTTATTATGCTTGATTTCTGCTCCTTGACATCCAGAGGAGTTTTCAATACCTGATCGAAAACACTTGAATGAACCTCTGTTCTTAGGAGTGGTAGTCTTTAAGGGGTTGAATAATTGTGTCAATGAAGAAATCACAAAAAAAAACATTTAATACTGTATTACAAAAACAATTGATGTCATTTTAGTTGCATTTGGTTCTTTAAAAAGTCCTTGTAAGATTTCATTCTGAACACAATTACAAATGTACACTAAATTCCCTAAAACCCTTTACAGCATTGGGGGTTGAATAATTTTGAACACAACTGTATATAAGTTATTTTACCCCTGTATCATGTCCCCTGAGATAGCCCTCCTCAGTTATATTACCCCTGTATAATAATGTACCCTGATACCCTTTAGTTTTACCCCCTGTATAATTTACCCTGATCCCTCAGTTATATTACCCCTGTATAATGTCCCCGATAGCACTCCTCAGTTATTTTACCCCCTGTAATTTACCTGATACCCCTCAGTTATATGGTATCATATAATTGAGGGGTATCAGGGTACATTATACAGGGGTATAAATGAGGAGGGGTGGCAAGCAGCAGGTAACATACTTTATGCATTAACTTAACGTTATATAACTAACTTATATGGGGGGTGACTCTCAGCCAGGGTAGAGTTCCAGTGGTGTAGCGTGGGTTGCCAGCACCCGGGGCAAGCCAAGTATTCCACCCCACCCCGCCCCCAACCTATGGACATGCCCCTTTTTATAAAAAATGCAGTACATGTCACCTGCAGTCCTATGTAACACCACAGATAACTCAATGATTTCTCTCAGAGTTCAGATAATGTAGTAGATGTCACCTGCAGTCCTATGTAACACCACAGATAACAGTGATAACTCTGAGTACAGATAATGTAGGATATATTACCTACAGTCCTATGTAACAACACAGATAACAAAGTGATAGCTCTCTGAGTACAGATAATGTAGTAGATGGGTGTGAGGCCCCAGAATTCAGAGCACGAACAGTGTGACCTAAAGTCTGGGGCCAGGCTTCGGCAGTGTGGACCAAATCCTATATCCACACCCCCCAAACAGATATGTGTATGGCCATATGGCTGGATAGTTCGGGTTTGTACTGAATTTTGGGGTGTTCGTGACCCGGACCCGAAAATTTTCAAAAAAGTTCGGGTTCGGGTCCGTTGTTCGGCGATTTCTTCCCGCTTTCTGAAGGGCTGCACAGCAGCCAATCAGCTAGCGTTTTACTTGTTGCCCTAAGAAGCCATCACAGCCATGCCTACTAATGGCATGGCTGTGATTGGCCAAGTGCAGAATGTGACCCAGCCTCTATTTAAGCTGGAGTCACGTAGCGCCGCATGTCACTCTGCTCTGATTAGTGTAGTGATAGGACGCAGCTGCTGTGAGGGCAAGATTAGGCAGGGAAAACTCAGCAAAAACACCTAATGAAGTGATCGATCTACAGCTGTGAATCATTCAACTTCTGCTAGTTAATTGCTCACTGGTTTTTAGGCTGTACAGAGCGTTTTTCTGTCACTTTTTTCTGGGGTGATCGGGGGGCCATTTTGCTGCAACTAAGTCTATCAATCTATCAATACTAGTTTTTTTTTTTTTTTGCTATATCCTACATCAGGGGCTTGGCTGTGCTTATTGTCACCCCTAGAAACTCAGGATAGAAATTTCTATATTTTATTAAGGGGTTAAATTCAATTGCTAAAATAGCAATCCCCTAAATCTGGTGTTCCAGCTGTGGCTAGCCAAGTGTGATACTGTCTGCTGTCTGGCAAAGGATATTTTTTTTTTCAGTGGTGAAATTCAATTGCCAAAATAGCAATACCGTAAATCTGGTGTCCCAGCAGCGGCTGGCCAAGTTTAATAGTGTCCGGTAAAGGATAGATAATTTTCTGGGGTGAAATACAATAGCCAAAATAGCAATAACGTAAATCTGGTGTCCCAGCAGTGGATGGCCAAGTTTAATAGTGTCCGGCAAAGGAAAGATAATTTTCTGGGGTGAAATTCAATTGCCAAAATAGCAATACCGTAAATCTGGTGTCCCAGCAGTGGCTGGCAAAGTCTAATAGTGTCCGGCAAAGGATAGATAATTTTCTGGGGTGAAATTCAATAGCCACAATAGCAATACTGTAAATCTGGTGTCCCAGTTTCATATTGTCTGTCATAGGATTATTATTTTCTGCGGTGAAATTCAGTTGCAAAAATAGAAATACCGTAGATCTGGTGTTCCAGATGTGACTGGACAAGTTTAATAGTGTCCGGCAAAGGATTTATTATTTTCTGGGGTGAAATTCAGTTGCCAAAATAGAAATACAGTAAATTTGGTGTTCCAGCTGTGACTGGACAAGTTTAATAGTGTCCGTCATAGGATATATTATTTTCTGTGGTGAAATTCAGTTTCAAAAATAGAAATACCGTAAATCTGGTGTTACAGCTGTGACTGAACAAGTTTAATAGTGTCAGGAAAAGGATATATTTTTTTCTGAGGTGAAATTCAATTGCCAAAATAGCAATACTGTAAATCTGGTGTCCCAGCAGTGGCTGGCAAAGTCTAATAGTGTCCGGCAAAGGATAGATTTTGTTCTGGGGTGAAATTCCATTGCCCAAATATCAATGTCATAAATCAGTGGTTTCAGCGGTGGCTGGCCAAGTTTCATAGTGACCGTCAAAGGATATATTATTATCTGCTGTGAAATTCAGTTGCAAAAATAAAAATACCGTAAATCTGGTGTTCCAGCTGTGACTGGACAATTTCCTTAGTGTCCGTCAAAGGATATATTATTTTCTGTGGTGAAATACAGTTGCAAAAATAGCAATACCGTAAATCTGGTGTCCCAGCAGTGGCTGCCCAAGTTTAATAGTTGTAGCGCAAAGGATAGATAATTTTCTGGGGTGAAATTCAATTGCCAAAATAGCAATACCGTAAATCTGGTGTTCCAGCTGTGACTGGACAAGTTTCATACTGTCCGTCATAGGATTATTATTTTCTGCGGTGAAATTCAGTTGCAAAAATAGAAATACCGTAAATCTGGTGTTACATCTGTGACTGAACAAGTTTAATAGTGTCCGGCAAAGGATATATTTTTTTCTGAGGTGAAATTCAATTACCAAAATAGCAATACTGAAAATCTGGTGTCCCAGCAGTGGCTGGCAAAGTCTAATAGTGTCCGGCAAAGGATAGATTTTGTTCTGGGGTGAAATTCAATTGCCTAAATAGCAATACCATAAATCAGTGGTTTCAGCAGTGGCTGGCCAAGTTAAATAGTGTCCGGCAAAGGATATATTTTTTTCTGGGGTGAAATTCAATTGCCAAAATAGCAATACTGTAAATTTAGTGTTCCAGCTGTGACTGGACAAGTTTCATAGTGTCCGTCATAGGATATATTATTTTCTGCTGTGAAATTCAGTTGCAAAAATAAAAATACCATAAATCTGGTGTTCCAGCTGTGACTGGACAATTTCCATAGTGTCCGATTAAAGGATATATTATTTTCTGGGGTGAAATACAGTTGCAAAAATAGAAATACAGTGAATCTGATGTTTTAGCTGTGGGTGGACAAGTTTAATAGTGTCCGGCAAAGGATATATTTTTTTCTGGGGAGAAATTCAATTGCCAAAATAGCAATACCCTGAATCTGGTGTTACAGCTGTGACTGGACAATTTCCCTAGTGTCCGTCAAAGGATATGTTATTTTCTGGGGGGAAAGTCAGTAGCAAAAATAGAAATACAGTAAATCTGGTGTTGCAGCTGTTGCAGCCCTAGTTTAAATCTGTCCGTAAAAGGGAATATATTTTTCTGGGGTGAAATTTAATTGCCAAAATAGCAATACCCTGAATCTGGTGTTCCAGCTGTGGCTGGACAAGTTTAATTGTGTCCGACAAAGGATATATTTTTTTCTGGGGTGAAATTCAATTGCCAAAATTGCAATACCATAAATCAGTGGTATCAGCTGTGGCTGGCCAAGTTTAATAGTGACCGTCACAGGATATATTATTTTCTGGGGTGAAATTTAATTGCCAAAATAGCAATACCCTGAATCTGGTGTTCCAGCTGTTGCAGGCCTAGTTTAAATCTGTCAGTAAAAGGGTATATTTTTTGCTGGGGTGAAATTTAATTGCCAAAATAGCAATACCCTGAATCTGGTGTTCCAGCAGTGGCTGGACAAGTTTAATTGTTTCCGACAAAGGATATCTTTTTTTCTGGGGTGAAATTTAATTGTCAAAATAGCAATACCCTGAATCTGGTGTTCCAGCTGTTGCAGGCCCTGTTTAAATCTGTCCGTAAAAGGGTATATTTTTTTCTGGGGTGAAATTTTATTGCCAAAATAGCAATACCCTAAATCTGGTGTTCCAGCTGTGACTGGACAATATCCCTAGTGTCCATCAAAGGATATATTATTTTCTGGGGTGAAAGTCAGTAGCAAAAATAGTAATACAGTAAATCTGGTATTCCAGCTGTTGCAGGCCTAGTTTAAATCTGTCCGTAAAAGGGAATATGTTTTTCTGGGGTGAAATTTAATTGCCAAAATAGCAATACCTTGAATCTGGTGTTCCAGCTGTTGCAGACCTAGTTTAAATCTGTCAGTAAAAGGGTATATTTTTTGCGGGGGTAAAATTTAATTGCCAAAATAGCAATACCCCAAATCTGGTGTTCCAGCTGTGACTGGACAATTTCCCTAGTGTCCGTCAAAGGATATATTATTTTCTAGAAATGGTGCATAATGCCTGCTGGGGTGCACAATGTCAACGGTATTGTACAGGTACACCTCAGCATAGAAAAATAGTTAAACTGGCTCAACGCGTTTCTATATAGCAGGTGACATGCTATATTTCATCAGGAGCCATAACACCAAAAAATCCAAAATAAACGCAGGTACTGCATTAGGGGATAGTGAAACCCTATATCTGCGGTACATGCGATCTGCCACACTCCCTGAAGAATGGGAAGATTAAAATGCCAAAACCCTAGTGTGGGAAAAGGCACTTGTATTAGTTGTTCAGGACCTGCCTAAGCCGACCACCTCTTAACTCAGAGGGGCAGCGTGCTGGTGTGCAATCTCATTCGGCACTGTGATGGCCGCCTCACGGCTCACAGAACGCCGAAAGATATAGAGAAAACCCCTCCTGCCGTCCGCCCATCCTACAGTCAGCCAATCAAATTGCCAGAAGACAGAGGAGTGCCTGCTGTATGTGGGCGCATTAGATAGCAGGAGATAGCGCGAAGCGGGGGATATCGCGGCGGCCAATGTAACAAATCACCAGCGCAATTCAGTTATTCAGACAAAGGATATGGGAGATACATGTTTATACCCAAAATGTGGCTACAGCGGCAAGCACAGATAAAAGTAATATCGAGCGCTAGTATGTGGAAAAGTGTAAGGACATGAAGGTATCACTAAAATAGATAATACCTGTGATATCCAATGACAGTTAATATTATCACATATAAAAAGCCAGCCCAGTATATAGTTACATTGTCACGGTGGCTGATGTGATATAAAATTGTCTGTCACTAAGAGTGTTGTCACATCACTGCGCTAGATCATTCACCCTGGTGAGTACCTTTAAAACATCGATCAAAAGTTGAATCGCACACAGCACAGTGTTGTATTGATGTGACAAACAAACTAGAGACACAGCCATCGCCAGAAAATTACCGCAGAGCAAGAAATCTATTACGCATAATATGCATACAGATCTCCCAGAAGAGGAGCAAAACGGGAGGCACTACCTTTTTATATAAAAGGAGTGAATGAAATCATATCATTCAGGCCGAAGGGTTTGACGGTATTTAACACAAAGATCCATCTGGCCTCTTTGTAGCAAGGTGCGATCCCAATTACCACCTCTCTGATTCATCTTTATCATGTCAATCCCCTGAAATGTCACAGATGAGGCCGCCGTGATGTTCAAGAACATGGCGAGCAACTGTCGTATTGCCTTCCTGATGTCACTAACGTGCTCGCCAATACGGCGCCTCAGCTCCCTTGTTGTCTTACCTACGTATTTTATACCACATACGCAGGACAATAAGTAAACCACGCCCATAGATTTACAGTTTATGAACGGACGGATAAAAAAGGTCTTCTGATTCGAGCTGTCTGTGAAACTTTTTGAGCGATTGATGTAAATACAAAATTTACAAGAACATGGGAAAGTACCTGTTAGCGAGCTACGCAACCATGAGTCATGTGTTTGACCCTGATAAAAACTATGCACTAGCATATCCTTAAGATTCTGGTTACGGCGGTACGTAATTGCAGGGCTAGGAGGAATACTGTTGCCAATATCTGGATCAGATTTTAAAATGTCCCAATTGTCAGCCAGAATTTGGTGTACTACTGAATGTGCACTGTCATATGTCCCTATAATTCTGATGATGTTCTGATCAGTAACCGCATTCTTAGGGGACAACAGAGTGTCTCTGTTAATACTGACAGAATGATGATATGCATCTCTCAGTACGCTCTGTAGAATCTGATGTTCCAGCTGTGACTGAACAAGTTTAATAGTATCCGTCAAAGAATAGATTTTGTTCTGGGGTGAAATTCAATTGCCAAAATAGCAATACCCTGAATCTGGTGTTCCAGCTGTTGCAGGCCAAGTGTTAATCTGTCCTAAAAAGGGTATATTACACTCAGCGTGCATCTCCAAGTATATTTATTTCCGTAAAAAGGGTATATTACAAAAAGTATTACATTACAATTGCTGAAAGCATAATCCTGTATATCTGCACGCACTATTGTGCATCTCATAGTGCATTTCTGTCCTTAAAAGGGTATATTACACTCAAGGTGTATATACAAGTGCTGAGAGAGTCATCCTCAATAACTTCAAACGCTACCGTGCATCTCCAAGTGTATTTCTGTCCGTTAAAGGGCACATTACACAAAGTGTTAAAATACAATTGCTGAAAGCATAATCCTCCATATTTTTTCACATGCTACTGTGCATCTCTAAGTGTAAATCTGTCCATAAAAGGATACCTTTCATCCAGGGCCTAAATACTAGACCTACAATTGATATTCCCCTAAATCAGTGGTTACTGCTGTGCCTGGATTAGTGTAATACGGTACATAAATAAATAGGCAGATAGTGTTAGGTGCCTGTAATAAAGGCCTGAATTTGAAATCAATACATTGGGCCAAATATTTTTTTTTCTTATTGTGGTGCTTGGTGAACGGTAACAATGAGGAAAACATCTAATAAGGGACGCGGACGCGGTCGTGGTGGTGTTAGTGGACCTTCTGGTGCTGGGAGAGGACGTGCCACACGTCCTAGTGAGCCAACTACCTCAGGTTCCAGTACCTGCCAGAATTTACAGCGATATTTGGTGGGGCCTAATGCCGTTCTAAGGATGGTAAGGCCTGAGCAAGTACAGGCGCTAGTCAATTGGGTGGCCGACAGTGGATCCAGCACGTTCACAACATTATCTCCCACCCAGTCATCTGCAGAAAGTGCATCAGTCTGTCACATCACCCCCATGCATATCAGGGAACCTGTCTGAGCCTCAAGTTATGCAGCAGTCTCTTATGCTGTTTGAAGACTCTACTGGCAGGGTTTCCCAAGGGAATCCACCTAGCCCTTCCCCAGTGGTGGAAGACATAGAATGCACTGATGCACAACCACTGATGTTTCCTGATGATGAGGACATGGGAATACCACCTCATCGGAGTCCGCACGTCTCTGATGATGACGAAACACAGGTGCCAACTGCTGCGTCTTTTTGCAGTGTGCAGACCGAACAGGAGGTCAGGGAAGAAGACTGTGTGGAAGACGAATCAGGGGACGATGAGGTCCTAGACCCCACATGGAATGAAGGTCGTGCCACTGACTTTCATAGTTCAGAGGAAGAGGCAGCGGTGAGACCGAGCCAACAGCGTAGCAAAAGAGGGATCAGGGGGCAAAAGCAGAACAGCTGCCACCAAGAGAGTTCGCCTGCTACTGGCCACCGCCACCAGGGACCGAGCACCCCAAAGGCAGCTTCAAGGAGTTCCCTGGCATGGCACTTCTTTAAACAATGTGCTGACGACCCGAGTGGTTTGCACGCTGTGCCATCAGAGCCTGAAGCGAGGCATTAACGTTCTGTCATTCAGGCTGGTGGACACAGACAGCTTCAAACAGCTGATGGCAATGGCTGTCCCACAGTATGTTGTTCCCAGCTGCCACTACTTCTCCAAGACAGCCGTGCCTTCCCTGCACAACCAAGTATCCGATAAAATAAAGTGTGCACTGTGCAATGCCATCTGTGGCAAGGTCCACCAAACCACAGATACGTGGACCAGTAAGCACGACCAGGGATGCTATATCTCCCTAACTGCACACTGGGTAAATGTAGTGGCGGCTGGGCCCCAGGTGGAGAGTTCTTTGGCGCACGTCCTTCCGCCACCAAGGATCGCAGGGCATCATTCTTTTCCTCCTGTAGCCTCCTCCTCTTACTTGGCTTTCTCCTCCTCTGCTTCCACCTGCTCATCCAGTCAGCCACACACCTTCACCACCAACTTCAGCACAGCCAGCGGTAAACGTCAGCAGGCCGTTCTGAAACTCATATGTTTCGGGGACAGGCCCCACACCGCGCAGGAGTTGTGGTGGGGTATTGAACAACAGACCGACGTGTGGTTGCTTCCGGTGGGCATCAAGCACGTCCTGGTGGTGTGCCATAATGGGCGAAATCTCGTCGCAGCTCTGGGACTAGCCGGTTTGACGCACATCCCTTGCCTAGCGCATGTGCTGAATTTTGTGGTGCAGAAGTTCATTCACAACTACCCCGACATGTCAGAGCTGCTGCATAAAGTGCGCTTCCGGCGTTCACATCCTGGCGCTGCTCGCCTGTCTGCGCTACAGCGTAACTTCGGCCTTCCCGCTCACCGCCTCATATGCGACGTGCCCACCAGGTGGAACTCTACCTTATTCATGCTGGAGAGACTGTGCGAACAGCAGCAGGCCATAGTGGAGTTTCAGCTGCAGTACGCACGGGTCAGTCGCACTGCGGAACAGCACCACTTCACCACCAATGACTGGGCCTCCATGCGAAACCTGTGTGCCCTGTTGCGTGGTTTCAAGAACTCCACCAACATGGCCAGTGGCGATGATGCTGTTATCAGCGTTACAATACCACTTCTATGTCTACTTGTGAAAACACTTAGGGCGATGATGGAAGAGGAGGTGGCCCAGGAGTACTAGGAGGAGGAGGATGAGGGGTAATTTTTAGCACTTTCAGGCCAGTCTGTTAGAAGTGCCTCAGATGGAGTTTTTTTTGCAACAGCAGAGGCCAGGTACAAATGTGGCAATCCAGGGCCCACTACTGGAGGACGAGGAGGATGAGGATGAGTAGGAGGTGGAGGAGGATGAGGATGAAGCAGGTTCACAGCGCGGTGGCACCCGACACAGCTCAGGCCCATCACTGGTGCGTGGCTGGCGGGATACAGAGGGCGATGACGATACGCCTCCCACAGAGGACAGCTTGTCCTTACCTCTGGGGAGCCTGGCACACATGAGCGACTACATGCTGCAGTGCCTGCTCAACGACAGCAGAGTTGCCCACATTTTAACGTGTGCGGACTACTGGGTTGCCACCCTGCTGGATCCCCGGTACAAAGACAATGTGCCCACCTTACTTCCTGCACTGGAGCGTGATAGGAAGATGCGCGAGTACAAGCGCACGCTGGTAGACGCGCTGAGAGCATTCCCAAATGTCACAGGGGAACAGGTGGAAGCCCAAGGCGAAGGCAAAGGAGGAGCAAGAGGTCGCCAACGCAGCTGTGTCACGGCCAGCTCCTCTGAGGGCAGGGTTAGCATGGCAGAAATGTGGAAAAGTTTTGTCTCCTCCCCACAGCTAACTGCACCACCACCTGATACGGAACGTGTTAGCAGGAGGCAGCATTTCACTAACATGGTTGAACAGTACGTCTGCACACCCTCCACGTACTGACTGATGGTTCGGCCCCATTCAACTTTTGGGTCTCCAAATTGTCCACGTGGCCAGAGTTAGAATTTTATGCCTTGGAGGTGCTGGCCTGCCCGGCGGCCAGCGTTTTGTCTGAACGTGTATTCAGCACGGCAGGGGGCGTCATTACTGACAAACGCAGCCGACTGTCCACAGCTAACGTGGACAAGCTGACGTTCATAAAAACGAACCAGGCATGGATCCCACAGGACCTGTCCCTCCCTTGTGCAGAATAGACATTTATAACTGCCTCCCCCTCAACCATGTATTCTTGTACTCCGGGGCACTTCTTTATTGAATCCTCATTTTTTTAACTTTACCATGATCTTGCGGTGCAACCCAAAGTTAAATGAACCTCTCTTCAATCTGGGCGCCGGGGCATAAATAACTGAAAGTGTCCTGTTACAATGATGGGTGACATGAAGCCTGAACCTCTGCCATGCAACCTCTTTCCTCTGTCTGGGTGCTGGGGCCTAAATAACTGAAAGTGGCCTTCTCCAGTGGTGGGTGATATGACGCGTTATTCCTTGCTGTGGGACCTCTCTCCTCTGTCTGGGTGCTGGTGCCTAATTATCTGGAAGTGGCCTTCTCCAGTGGTGGCTGATATGACGCGTTATTCCTTGCTGTGGGACCTCTCTCCTCTTTCTGCGTGCTGGGCCTAAATAACTGAAATTGGCCTTCTCCAGTGGTGGGTGATATGATGCCTTATTCCTTGCTGTGGGACCTCTGTCTGGGTGCTGAGGCCTAAATAACTGAAAGTGGCCTTCTCCAGTGTTGGGTGATATGACGCATGATTCCTTGCTGTGGGACCTCTCTCCTCTGTCTGGGTGCTGGGGCCGAAATAACTGAAAGTGGCCTTCTTCAGTGGTGGGTGATATGACGCATGATTCCTTGCTGTGGGACCTCTCTCCTCTGTCTGGGTGCTGGGGCCTAAATAACTGAAAGTGGCCTTCTCCAGTGGTGGGTGATATGACGCATGATTCCTTGCTGTGGGACCTCTCTCCTCTTTCTGGGTGCTGGGGCCTAAATAACTGAAAGTGGCCTTCTCCAGTGGTGATTGAGACGACGCCTTATTCCTTGCTGTGGGACCTCTCTCCTCTGTCTGGGTGCTGGGGCCTAAATATCTGGAAGTGGCCTTCTCCAGTGTTGGCTGATATGTCGCCTTATTCCTTGCAGTGGGACCTCTCTCCTCTGTCTGGGTGCAGGGGCAAAAATAACTGAAAGTGGCCTTCTCCAGTGGTGGGTGATATGATGCCTTATTCCTTGCTGTGGGACCTCTGTCTGGGTGCTGAGGCCTAAATAACTGAAAGTGGCCTTCTCCAGTGTTGGGTGATATGACGCATGATTCCTTGCTGTGGGACCTCTCTCCTCTGTCTGGGTGCTGGGGCCGAAATAACTGAAAGTGGCCTTCTTCAGTGGTGGGTGATATGACGCATGATTCCTTGCTGTGGGACCTCTCTCCTCTGTCTGGGTGCTGGGGCCTAAATAACTGAAAGTGGCCTTCTCCAGTGGTGGGTGATATGACGCATGATTCCTTGCTGTGGGACCTCTCTCCTCTTTCTGGGTGCTGGGGCCTAAATAACTGAAAGTGGCCTTCTCCAGTGGTGATTGAGACGACGCCTTATTCCTTGCTGTGGGACCTCTCTCCTCTGTCTGGGTGCTGGGGCCTAAATATCTGGAAGTGGCCTTCTCCAGTGTTGGCTGATATGTCGCCTTATTCCTTGCTGTGGGACCTCTCTCCTCTGTCTGGGTGCTGGGGCCTAAATATCTGGAAGTGGCCTTCTCCAGTGTTGGCTGATATGTCGCCTTATTCCTTGCTGTGGGACCTCTCTCCTCTGTCTGGGTGCAGGGGCAAAAATAACTGAAAGTGGCCTTCTCCAGTGTTGTGTGATATAACGCATGATTCCTTGCTGTGGGACCTCTCTCCTCTGTCTGGGTGCTGGGGCCTAAATAACTGAAAGTGGCCTTCTCCAGTGTTGGGTGATATGACGCATGGTTCCTTGCTGTGGGACCTCTCTCCTCTGTCTGGGTGCTGGGGCCGAAATAACTGAAAGTGGCCTTCTCCAGTGGTGGGTGATATGACGCATGATTCCTTGCTGTGGGACCTCTCTCCTCTGTCTGGGTGCTGGGGCCTAAATAACTGAAAGTGGCCTTCTCCAGTGGTGGGTGATATGATGCCTTATTCCTTGCTGTGGGTCCCCTCTCCCCTGTCTGGGTGCTGGGGCCGAAATAACTGAAAGTGGCCTTCTCCAGTGGTGGGTGATATGACGCATGATTCCTTGCTGTAGGACCTCTCTCCTCTGTCTAGGTGCTGGGGCCTAAATAACTGAAAGTGGCCTTCTCCAGTGGTGGGTGATATGACGCCTTATTCCTTGCTGTGGGACCTCTCTCATCTGTCTGGGTGCTGGGGCCGAAATAACTGAAAGTGGCCTTCTCCAGTGGTGGGTGATATGATGCCTTATTCCTTGCTGTGGGACCTCTCTCCTCTGTCTGGGTGCTGGGGCCTAAATAACTGAAAGTGGCCTTCTCTAGTGGTGGGTGATATGACACCTTATTCCTTTCTGTGGGTCCTCTCTCCTCTGTCTGGGTGCTGGGGCCGAAATAACAGAAAGTGGCCTTCTCCAGTGGTGGGTGATATGACACATGATTCCTTGCTGTGGGACCTCTCTCCTCTGTCTGGGTGCTGGGGCCTAAATAACTGAAAGTGGCCTTCTCCAGTGGTAGGTGATATGACGCATGATTCTCTGCTATGGGACCTCTCTCCAATTTATATTGGTTAATTTTTATTTATTTTATTTTATTTTAATTAATTTCCCTATCCACATTTGTTTGCAGGGCATTTACCTACATTTTGCTGCCTTTTGCAGCCCTCTAGCCCTTTCCTGGACTATTTTACAGCCTTTTTAGTGCCCAAAAGTTCGGGTCCCCATTGACTTCAATGGGGTTCGGGTTCGGGATAAAGTTCGGGTCGAGTTCAGATCCCGAAACCAAACATTTTCGGGAAGTTCGGCCGAACTTCTCGAACCTGAACATCCAGGTGTTCGCTCATCTCTACTCCTGAGGATCCCGGCCTGTTTCACAAATTCCGATTTTTCAGAGCAGTTGCGTCTTAGACGCAAATACTGGCCACCTGGTATCCCTCTCTTCAGAGGTAAGGGATGGCTACTGCTCCAGTGTAAAACAGAATTTGTTGATGTCGGTTTACGGTATATTGTGGTAGCCAGTTCGTCAAAACCCTTTTTCTGGATCAAGATGTCCAGGAAGGGGAGAGTTTTTTATTCGTCTCATATGTGAAACGTAATCCCATGTCATTATCATTCAGCTTTCCAACATAGGTTGTGAAAGCCGATACAAACGCATTCCAAATGATAAATATGTCGTCAGTGTACCGGGCCCACAGTACATTGGGCCCGGTCCATGACAACATTGCGTCACTGAACACATTATTGGCCTCCCAGCAGCCCAGGAGCAGATTTGCGTAGGATGGTGCACACGAACATCCCATCGTGGTGCCCCTGAGCTGGTGGTACCATCTGCCATTGAAAAGAAAAAAATTATGTGTTAGCATATATCTCAGAAGTTTGAGAACAAATTGTTCACCAAACTTTTGACCCCTCATACTTAGGTAGTAGTTGACAGCTTTAAGGTCTGCCTTGTGAGGGATGGACGAGTATAGGGCCTCTACATCTATACTCGCAAGAGTAGACTGTTGATCTAATGTGATGCCGTCTATTCTTTTAATGAGGTCCATGCTGTCATGTGTGTAGGAAGGCAAAGAGGTAACAAAAGGTAAGAGGATATGGTCAATATATTTGCCTAAGTTCTGACTTATGCTCCATATTCCTGATATTATAGGTCATCCTTTTAGATGGTTCGTGCCTTTATGAATTTTGGGGAGGCTGTAAAAAGTAGCTGCCACTGGGAATTTTGGATATAAAAAATCAAATTCCATCTCTGAGATAATCCTACTCAATTTGGCCTCCATTAGGATGTCATGCAACTCAGCCAGAAAAGGAGCTGTTGGATTAGAGGTAAGTATGCCGTAGTTCTGTTTGTCCTTTAGGAGCTGTAGGCACATTCTGCGATAGTCCTGCGTATCCATGATTACGGTGTTGCCCCCTTTATCAGAGGGTTTAATCGTAACTGTCTCATCATTTTTCAGTCATGAGATGATTTTTTACTCTCTACGGGAGAGGTTACATGGTAGGCCTGAGGCTGATAATTCGCACAGGTCTTTAGTCACCAATTGGAGAAACACATCCAAGCATGAGATATCTTCTAATGGTGGCATTTTTTTACTTTCCTTTTCCTTCTCTCCGATTATCAGTTTCACATAAACTATTCAGTAGTCTTACATAGTGATGTCGCGAACATAAAATTTTCCGTTCGCTAACGGGCGAATCGGGCGAATCAGGCGAACATAGACTTCAATAGGCAGGCGAATTTTAAATCCCACAGGGACTCTTTCTGGCCACAATAGTGATGGAAAAGTTGTTTCAAGGGGACTAACACCTGGACTGTGGCATGCCGGAGGGGGATCCATGGCAAAACTCCCATGGAAAATTACGTAGTGGACGCAGAGTCGGGTTTTAATCCATAAAGGGCATAAATCAACTAACATTCCTAAATTGTTTGGAATAACATGCTTTAAAACATCCAGTGTGTGTATACGATCAGGTATGATGTTGTATCGATCAGGTAGTGTAAGGGTTACACCCGCTTCACAGACATTGACAGACCAAACTCCCCTTTTAATGCACCGCAAACAGTCCATTTGCACAACGGCAAACTCCCCATTTGCACAAGGTTGGATACCAAGCTAGCCATGTCCCGGTGATGTCATTGAAGGTTTCTTTCTCCACCCAGCCACGTACAACACCAAGGGTCCCCGAAAGGTGAATTGAATTGATTTTTCGAACGGGGAGATGGTTAAAAAAACGCTGGCTCCCTCACCTTTGTTTTTATCCACGGTCACTGCGTCTGCGCCGTGCAATTTACTGTCACACCCGATATGAGTGGTATTTTCTGTAGTACTATTCTCGTCAGTTTAATCCCTCTAACAACCCCAATCTGGGGTCCATTTATTGAATTGATTTTTCGAACGGGGAGATGGTTAAAAAAACGCTGGCTCCCTTCACTCTGTTTTAATCCACGGTCACTGCGTCTGCGCCGTGCAATTTACTGTCACACCCGATATGAGTGGTATTTTCTGTAGTACTATTCTCATCAATTTAATCCCTCTAACGTCCCCAATCTGGGGTCCATTTATTGAATAGATTTTTCGAACGGTGAGATGGTTAAAAAAACGCTTGCTCCCTACACTCTGTTTTAATCCACGGTCACTGCGTCTGCGCCATGCAATTTACTGTCACACCCCATATGAGTGGTATTTTCTGTAGTACTATTCTCATCAGTTTAATCCCTCTAACGTCCCCAATCTGGGGTCCATTTATTGAATAGATTTTTCGAATGGGGAGATGGTTAAAAAAACGCTGGCTCCCTCCACTCTGTTTTAATCCACGGTCACTGCGCCTGCGCCGTGCAATTTACTGTCACACCGCATATAAGTGGTATTTTCTGTACTACTAGTCTCATCAGTTTAATCCCTGTTACATCCCATATCATTATTTCATATCAATTTTAATCACGAATATCGCCACTTTGAGAATTTGCGAAGATTTAGAATATAGTACTATATATTCGTATTCGTGAATATTCTAGATTTTTTTTCTTCTGCTTCTTGCTTGTGGGCCAAAGAGAAGGCTGCAATGTCTTTGAGTTTAGCAACATCTCTAGCAACCAATAGAAAAGTTGCCTACCCCTTACTATATAAGAACCTCCCCAGCAGTTTTTTTTAGTTCTGAGAGAGACAGTAGTGTCATTGCTGTGCTCTGTGCTTTGCTGTGTCACATTACATTAGATAGTTAGCTTATATATATAATACAGATAGTTAGTGGGAGATAGTCAGTATAGGTTAGATTGTGATATAGTGTAGCTGATAGGTTCCAGTGCAGGGTGTTGGGTAGTGTGATTGTGTGTTGGGTAGGTTCTGCTGTCCATACATACATATGCTACAGACATAGTGCTGTGATGTCACAAGTTCCCAACACCAACCACTAATATGTAGTCAGACCTGCTAAAATGTGAAGTTGCACTTATTGCACAAAAATATGCTCATCATTATTGCCTATTTGTGCAATCACAAATATATCGGAGCACTCTATTGGCATATAAAGCTATTGTAATGTTCTGCCATGCCAACCATTTTCTCCAGTCTCAGGAAACTTCTAGCAGCTTGAAAAATGTAGCAATAGTGACCCACGCCTATATTGTGCACGCAATATGCTCATATTACATTGCTGATTTTCGCAATCAAGAAAATAATCACGAATTTGAGAATTCTCAAATTTATGACGAACATTCCCCCAAATATTCACGAAATATCGCGAATTCGAATATTGCCCCTGCCGCTCATCACAATTAACTTCTAGCTAAAATAATAAAGGAATGGCACAACCTATAGTCAAAAGAATAGATGTTCCAGAACTGTTATTACATGGAGAATGCATGAAGCTATTAAAACAGGCATGTCAGGTGTGATGAAAGGTCGTCTTTAATTGAGTCAATGACATAAAGCAATTTGGATGTTTAGCACACTGCATTTTCATCTGTCTTACTGTTACAGGATAGTTAATCAGTCTGTTAATTGAGTTGGTGACATAAAGCAATTTTAGGAGTTCAGAACACTGATTAAATCTCCTATAACAGTAAGACGGATGAAAATGTGGTGTTCTGAACCCCCAAAATTGCTTTATGCCATCGACACAATTAACAGACTGATTAAATCTCCTATAACAGACGGGTGAAAATGCAGTCTGTTAATTGTGTCGGTGGCATAAAGCAATTTTGGGGGTTCAGAACACCACATTTTCATCTGTCTGTTATGGGAGATTTAATCAGTCTGTTAATTGTGTTGGTGACATGAAGAAACTTTGGGGGTTTCGAACACTTAATTTTCATCTGTCTTACTATTAGAGGAGATTTAATCTGTCTGTTAACTGTGGCGATGATATAACGCCTTTTTTGGGAGGAAGATATACCTCATCTGCATCTGTGACATGGAAATACAATAGTTAATCAGTCTGTTAATTGTATCAGTGACAAAGCAATTTTGGGGTTTCAGAACACCGCATTTTCATCCTTCTAACTGTTATAGGAGATTTAATCAGTCTGTTAATTGTGGCGGTGACATGAAGCAGTTTTGTGGGTTCAGAGCACTACATTTTCATCCGTCTTACTCTTACTATTTAAAAAAAAATTAGGAAAGCATCAAATATGACCGTGGTCATGGTGCTGCATGGAAAAGTGCCCGTCTGTGATGGTGATGAGAGGGTACTCCTGACAAGGGGATTCCACAAGTTTGATGGTCGTTTGTATGCCAGAAGAGGTAACTCCGAAAATTATGTTATGTACATAACCACTAAAGGCACCCTGTTGGTGACCTCCTTTTGTCTGTAATTTAAGAGGCTGTTTCTTGGAATCCTCATGGCTCTATGTATTTGTTCTTTTATGACCAGGGGATGATATCTCTGTTGTAGGAATGTATTCCTTAGTGACAGCAGATGTTGTTTTCTGTCCTCATCTTCTGAAGAAAAAAAAAAACTGATGTAAATGGACTTTTTAATGTGTTTTGGATGAAAGCTGTCCCATCTAAGATATGCCGGACGGCCTGTGGTTTTATGATAGATAGATGTTTGTATGGTATTGCTTATTATGTATATGCTAGTGTTCAAAAAATATATGTGGGATTGGGAGTAATTGGGAGTAATTGAGAGTGAGCCTGATGGTCAAGTGAAACTTGTTGAAGTCTGTATAACTAAAGACCCAAAACCCAGTAATAAATTCAGATACCAGAGCAGACCCAAGACCAGAGCCCAAAATAAATTCAAACCCCAGATCAGACTGTAAAATAACTACAGACTCCAAAGCAGGCCCCCTGTTCTAGTACAGACTCCAGTATAACTATAGTCAAGAGCCTAAACGCATCACACACACACACATAAATAGCCTAAACAAATAACATAAATACATTTTAACTCTATTACATCTCAGGAGGCTTTTAGCTCCAACCTCTGGCCTCAAGACCTGAAGACATATGGCCATATGACCTTATCTATAGAGGTCCTTCAACAGGTTCTGCAAACATCTTTGCCTTTCATGGTCATTGCACATCACAACATTGTTGCAAATCACAGCAAAACAAAAATAAAAACACAACAGAAACATAATATGCAATGATTCCCTAAAACATAAGTGTGTGCAGGAGTGCAGGGCTAAATTCTCATCTTGCCTTATAGGACAGTTTAGTCCTTTTTTATATCTGTTCCTTACTTCTTCCTAATAAAAAGTTGGCAGATCAGCATAAAAAAAAGCACACAAAGAAGGGAGGGTGACAAAAGGTAGGATATTTTTTATTTTAGAGGCATTGGATCAATTAAAAGTATTGGTTGCAAAAGTGTACATTAGAGATGAGCAAATCAATTCTAAACAAGTCTGATTTTATATCAATTTCACAAAAATTGGCCTGCCAAATGAATCTGAATAGGTTTGAACCTGAATAGGGTACTCGGACCCGAACCCGGACTTTTTCACTGAAGTTCGGGTTCGGATGATTTTATTATTTTCCATTATAACATGATTATAATGGAAAATAAAAGCATTCTTAAGACAGAATGCTAAATAAAATGGCCATTGAGGGGTTAAAAAAAAAACAAAAAACTCACCTCATCCACTTGATCACTCAGACGGTATACTCTTCTTTCTGCACGACCTGCGATGATGTCACCACGCTCACCATGTGTTGAGCACGGTGACATCATCGCAGGTCCTGCTGAATGAAGATAGAAGGACCTGTTGTGACGTCACCGCACTCACCACGTGGTGAGTGTGGTGATGTCATCACAGGTCCTTTTGCAGGTCCTGCAGAAAGAAGAAGATACCGGCTGCACAATCAAGTGGATGAGGTGAGTTTTTTAAATTGTTAATAGCCATTTTATTTATCATTCTGTCTTAAGAATGCTATTATTTTCCGTTATAACCCTGTTATAACGGAAAATAATAAAGTGAAGTTTGGGTCCTCATTCCACGGGTTCGCTCATCCCTAAATCTGAAGTTTTGGCAATTTGCTTTGACCCAGCTTTATTTTACTGGGAAAATTGCCAGGGAAAACAGGAGAAAGAATGAAGATAAATGACACTGGGAGGGATGAGATGGCTTTTCCTGGTTAGCTCAGAAGCTGACAGACAGCTGGATCACCCAATCAGGGGGCATGATTCTGGAAGATCCTTCTGTCCAGAAGGAAGAAATGACATTGTTTACTCAACTATTAATCTGAAAGCATGTGTTTAGGCTGTGTCTGCCAAAAAGCAAGTGTAGACAAAAGCTAGCACTATAGGTATGATAGGGAGAGTAAACGGAGAGTACAGGGAGAGAACTGTGCTATACAGTTAGTAGGTAGATTTAGGGGTTTATTAGGGAAAGAATACAGACTATGTGTTGTTTCATACCGCTTGCTGGCAAGGTCTGCCTTATAAAATAATGAAACAAACTATTTTTTTGTGTATACAGTTAGGTCCATATATATTTGGACTGAGACATTCCCTTACGTCCTACAGCAGCACAAGTGGGGATTTCTCCCCTGTGAACAAATAGGACAGCGGAATTTTTGCTGAGAAAAAATCTCCTAGCAAGTAATAATTAATTAATTAATCATAACCCCCCCCCCCCTATAAAGGGCAGCACGCCCTAGAGACAGTGCTTTTTTTCTCTCTGTCCTGTGGACATTAGGCCAGAGGACTTTAGTCCTCTTACTTTTGCTGTAACTTTCTCCTTAGCACGGCAGAGTTTTCTGCTGGGGGGCTTTTTTTCCCCCCACCCCCCCTTTTTTTTGGTTGTTTGAGCTTAGTGGTAAGCTCCCCTTTCTCAGCTTAGTGTGCTGAGTTTCTCTTGTCTGTGCTTCTGCGCATATTAGGTTGATTAGTGCCTCCCTGTGTGGGCCGCTGCTTTGTGAGATGTTTTTTTTTTTTTTTTTCCCTGGCGGCGTTATCCGCCGCTTTCCTCCCTCCTCCTGTGCCGGTGGCTCTGCCACTTCTGTGAGGTGTTACCTCTTTCTCCTGGGCGCTCCGCTGCTCGGTCCGGCGGTCGCCGCGCTCCGGCTCCCTGCTGTATCCTGAGAATCCCTGGCGCCGCGCTACACAGTGTACACAGCCGATGTAGGGGGCGTGGCTTCCTTCCCACAGTGTCCCGCCGGCAATCAGGCTCTGTGCTGCCGGACTGGGGACCTAGGGTGACCTAATATTTCTCATTTAGGGATAAAGGAGGATGGGGAAAAAATGGTTATGATATTATAACATAGAAAAAAAAAAAAAAAGGGGCAAAAAGGAAAGTGAATTAGTTCACCTTTCTTAAAGGAAGTAGCAGGGTGGAGTTGAGGTTAGAGGTGGAGCTCCACCTATTTAAACCTCCTCCAAGCTCTCAGCAGGTCTCTTTCTTCCTGAAGAGCCGCTGGTGTCTGATCTGTTGATCTAGTCTCCAGACTATCCTTTGAGCTACCCTATGGCATCTCCTAACGAACGTGGGAAGTCTTCCCACAAGCAAAGGCATCTCACTTGTGCCTCTTGTGCCTCCAGTATTTACAGAAACAGGCCCTGGAAGAAGTCCCCTCCCACGAGCAGGGACGGGGCATTTATTCGCCAATTTTTCTAGTCCCAAAGCCTTCCGGAGATTGGCGCATGATAATAGATCTGCGCTATCTAAATCGCTTCATAAGGAAGAAGCGTTTTTGTATGGAGACCATTCGCTCCCTAGTCGCTATTTTAAATCCCGGAGACCTTATGGTCACGATAGACTTGAAGGACGCTTATCTAAACTTCCCAGTTCATCCAGCGCATCGGAAATTCCTAAGAGTTGCGGTCTCCATACAGGGTGTAGTAAAGCACTATCAGTTTGCTGTTCTACCCTTTGGCATCTCTTCCGCTCCCCACACTTTTACCAAGGTTGTGGCTCCGGTCGTTGCCAAACTCAGGCTTCAAGGACTAGAAATCGTACCATACCTAGACGATTGGCTTCTAAAGGCCTCCTCTCTAGATGTTCTTCAGTCCCGTCTTCAGCTGGCTCTTCTGACACTCCAGCAGTTAGGCTGGCTAATAAATTGGGAGAAGTCCCAAATCCTGCCTTCCACTACCAGAACCTTTCTGGGTTTCCTGGTCGACTCTCAGAAGATGTCACTCTCCCTCTCTCCGGAGAGGAAGGACAGAGTCATAAGAGCCGCTCAGTTCCTCTTGGCACCTCGTCATGTGTCCATCAGACCTCTGATGAAGATGTTAGGACATATGTCAGCGTCCGCGGAGGCAGTTCCGTGGGCCCTTTGGCATCTTCGTCCACTTCAGAAGAAAGTGTTGACCGTCTGGAATCACAACCCCAAGGGGTTAGACAAGACGCACTCCCTGTCTGCTTAAGTCCGGTCCTCCCTCAGATGGTGGAGAGACCTCTCAGATGGGAGGTCCTTGATTCAACCTCGTTGGATCACGTTGACCACAGACGCCTCCCTTCTAGGTTGGGGAGCCCATCTGGAAGACAGTCCAGTACAAGGTATCTGGACTCCTCAGGAGAGACTTCTCTCATCCAACATGAGAGAATTGAGAGCAGTGCGTCTAGCGCTCTCTCATTTTGCTCCTCTCATCCGCGGGAAGGCGGTGAGAGTCCGTTCCGACAGTACGACAGTAGTCGCTTACATAAACAGACAGGGAGGCACGCGATCTCAACCTCTTCTTCAAGAAGTAGGTCTCATTCTTGCCTGGGCAGAGCACCGTCTATCTCACCTTTCCGCAGTTCACATCAGAGGAGATCTCAACATAGTAGCAGATCGTCTGAGTCGCGGTCTGCCAGTTCCAGGCGAATGGTCCTTGAACAAGGACATCTTCACCCAGATCACTCTCCGGTGGGGCATCCCGGAGATCGACCTGATGGCTACCCGGATGAACGCGAAGGTGGACAAATTCTGCTCCCTTTACAGAGAGGACAACCCTGTGGCGATAGACGCTCTGTCCATACCTTGGAGGTTCAGGCTGGCTTACATCTTCCCTCCACTTTCCATGATACCATGGGTATTGACGAAAATCAAGCAAGACCAGACCCCGGTCATAGCAATAATACCTTTCTGGCCGAAGAGGTCTTGGTTCACCCAGCTCATGAGGATGAGTCAGGGCAATTACTGGAAGCTTCCCCCGGTGCAGGACCTGCTGTATCAGGACACAGGTCCATGCCTAGATCTGAGGAGACTCAGTCTGACAGCCTGGAGATTGACAGGACCCTACTAGAAGCTAGTGGGCTCTCTGCGGCGGTCTTGAGAACCATCTCCCACTCCCGTACGGAGTCTACAAAGAAAGCCTACTCAAGGATTCAGAAGATATTTCTTCAGTGGTGTGCTGTTAAAGAGGTAGTTCCCTCAGATCCTCCTCTTTCAGCTGTTCTACAGTTTTTGCAGGACGGCCTAGACAAGGGTCTAAGCCCGTCAACACTCAGAGTTCATACCAGTGCTCTTTCTGCCTTTTTAGGCAGACCACTATCTCAAGACCCCTACTCAGGAGGTTCCTTAAAGGAGCCGAAAGACTAAAACCTAGAATCCTGAGGCCGATCCCAGAGTGGGATCTATCTGTTGTTCTTAAGGGGCTATCTTCTCCCCCCTTTGAACCCTTGGAATCGGTGCACCTTAGGTTCCTATCCCTTAAGGTCACGTTCCTCCTAGCCATAACATCGGCTAAAAGGATTGGAGAGTTACAGGCGCTTGCAGCCGCCGAACCCTATACCCTCTTTCTCCAGGACTGTGTACTGTTGAGATTTTTGCCGTCCTTCACTCCTAAGGTCCCAACGTTTACTAACCGTAATCAGACCATCTCTTTGCCGGTACTGTGTCCCGTTCCATCATCTCCTGAAGAAGCTCTTCACTCGCTGGACATTGCCAGATGCCTCAAGATCTATCTGGACAGGACTGCGGATTTCAGAAAGACTGAACACTTGTTGATATCTTTTGCAGGACGGAATAAGAGTTTAAAGGCTTCCAAACCATCTTTAAGTAGATGGGTTAAGGAAGCAATCAGCGAAGCTTTTCTCGCTCAGAGGATATCGCCTCCATCCTTTGTTACTGCCCATTCTACAAGGGCAGTATCCACCTCCTTTGCTGAAAGGAGCCTAGTCCCTCTGGACCAGATCTGTACGGCAGCCTCATGGAGCTCCCATAGCACTTTTATTAGACATTACCGTCTAGACTCTAGACGTTCTCAGTGGGCTGTGTTCGGGCGTACAGTGTTGTCGGCCGCCCTCCCGTGAAAAAATAAAAAAATAAAAAAATAAAAAATATATATCTATTTTTCGTTTATTTCCTGAAGGAGTTTATTCCTTCTTTCAGAAGTGGGCTAGCGCTATACTTTACCCTCCCAGAATTTGTTGGGCTACTCGCTAAGTCCCCACTTGTGCTGCTGTAGGACGTAAGGGAAGCGTCAATTTTGACGTAAATTTGTTTTCCCTTAGTCCTATCAGCAGCACACAAATTTCCCCTCCTTTTTTATGTTGTTATATGTTCTTGAGATAAAGCACTGTCTCTAGGGCGTGCTGCCCTTTATAGGGGGGGGTTTGATTAATTGATTAATTATTACTTGCTAGGAGATTTTTTCTCAGCAAAAATTCCGCTGTCCTATTTGTTCACAGGGGAGAAATCCCCACTTGTGCTGCTGATAGGACTAAGGGAAAACAAATTTACATCAAAATTGACGCTTTTTTCTAATTTTTGTTCTGTACATTATCACAATGGATTTTGAACAAAGCAAATCAGATGCAGTTGAAGTTCAGACTTTCAGCTTTAATTCAGTGGGTTGAACAGAATGATTGCATCAAAATTTGAGGAACTAAAGCATTTTGTAAACTCAATCCCTTCGTTTCAGGGGTTCAAGAGTAATTGGACAAATTAAATAATTGTAAATAAAATGTTAATTTCTAATACTTGGTTGAAAAGCCTTTGTTGGCAATAACTGCCTGAAGTCTTGAACTCATGGACATCACCAGACGCTGTGTTTCCTCCTTTTTAATGCTCTGCCAGGCCTTTACTGCAGCTGTTTTCAGTTGCTGTTTGTTTGTTGGCCTGTCTGTCTGAGGTTGACTCTTTAACACGTGAAATGCATGCTCTATTGCAGGGATGACCAAACTGTGGCTCTCCAGCTGTTGCAAACTACAACTCCCAGCATGCCCAGACTGTCTACAACTATCAGCCTACAGCAGGGCATGGTGGGAATTGTAGTTTTACAACAGCTGGAGAGCCATAGGTTGGCCAGCTCTGCTCCATTGGGTTCAGATCAGGTGACTGACTTGGCCATTCAAGAATACTTCACTTTTTTTTGCTTTAATAAACTCCTGGGTTGCTTTGGCTTTATGTTTTGGGTCATTGTCCATCTGTATTATGAAACACCGACCAATCAGTTTGGCTGCATTTGGCTGGATTTGAGAACATAGTATGTCTCGGAAAACCCCAGAATTAATCTGGCTGCTTCTGTCCTGTGTCATATCATCAATAAACACTAGGGACCCAGTGCCACTGGCATCCATGCATGCCCAAGCCATCACATTGCCTCCGACCTGCTTTACAGATGATGCTTTGCAGATGATGCTTTGGATCATGAGCTGTACCATGCCTTCACCATACTTTTCTCTTTTCATCATTCTGGTAGAGGTTTATCTTGGTTTTATCTGTCCAAAGAATGTTCTTTCAGAAGTGAGCAGGTTTTTTAAGATTTTTTTGAGCAAAGTCCAATCTAGCCTTCTTATTCTTGAGGGTTATGAGTGGCTTGCACCGTGCGGTGAACCCTCCGTATTTACTTTCATGCAGTCTTCTCTTTAGGCTACATGCACACGACCGTTGCCTGCCTCCGCGTCCGCTCCGTCCATCCGTTTTTTTGGAAGATCCATTGTAATAATGCCTATCCTTGTCCGCAAACGTGAAAAAAATAGGACATGCTCTATTTTTTTGACGGAAGGTAAACACGGACCACGGATGCGGAACAAAAACGGTTAACCATCCTCATTTTTTGACGGACCCATTGAAATGAATAGGGAAGCATCCTATCCGTGAAAAAAAACGGAACGGACGCGGAAACAAACAACGGTCGTGTGCATGAGGCCTTATGGTAGATTTGGATATTGATAAGCCAATATCCTGGATAGTGTTGCTCACTTGGTTGGCTGTTGTGAAGGGGTTTCTCTTCACCATGGTTATTATTCTGCGATCGTCCACCCCTGTTGTCTTCCATGGGCATCCAGGTCTTTGTGCATTGTTGAGGTCACCAGTGCTTTCTTTCTTTATCAGGATGTACCAAACTGTAGATTTTGCCTTTTCCTAATAGTGTAGCAATTTTTCGGATGGGTTTTTTCTGTTTTCACAGATGAAGGATGGCTTGTTTCACCTGCATGGAGATCTCCTTTGACTGCATGTTTACTTCTCAGCAAAATCTTCAAAATGCAAGCACCACACCTCAAATCAAGTCCAGGCCTTTTATGTGCTTAATTGAGAATGAAATAATGAAGGAATTGCCCCCACCTGCCCATGAAACAGCATTTGAGTCTATTGTCCAATTAGTTTTGGTCCCTTTAAAAACAGGGTGCCACATTTACAGGAGCTGAAACTCCTAAACCATTCATCCATTTTTTTGTGTGGATACCCTCAAATGAAAGCTAAAAGTCTGGACTTTATGTCCATGCCCATTATATAACTATAACTTGAATGTGTTTTAGTAAACAGGTAATAAAAACAAAATTTGTGTTAGTGTCCAAATATATATGAACCTAACTGTATGAACAGCCAGCCTTTTTAAAAAAAAAAAAAAACAATTCATAGGCTCACTGCCAGCACTGAGAGCATCAGTAGCATACACTCTACTACAAATGCCCCCTTATTTTTCTAATATACATTTTCAATTTATCATCCGTTTGTAATTGGCTATTTCAGTGCATTTTAGTGTACACATTGTATTAAGTTATCAAGATACTGTGTACATAGAGCAAAACATTTTACTACAAAAACTACATAACTATAGCCATTTTAGTGAACTTGTTGTATTACTTTAAGAAACCGTGTAGTTATAGCAAACACATTTTACTGCAAAGACTTACTGCATTGTAGATTGTTAATACCAGTGTGCAGTGTGTTTGTAGAAGGGTAGTTACATTTAATTACATTAATTGCACCTCTGTATTTAAATTATAAAAAAAATACTTGCAATTTTTCTAATACTATTAATAATATGTGTACCAAACCCATCCATTTCCATATATAGGCCTTATAGTAAAATGTCTAAAAGCAATGGTGCAAAATGAAAGAACCGGATTAAGAAAGCTTGTTGGAAGAATGAGTGAAACGTTTTCAAAAAATCTAGAGCAAGTCCAGTTGCCTTGATTTATTCTTTCCAGATAGAGGCAATGTATGGCCAAAAAGCATAATCAGATCTAGTGGGAAAATAGTAATGGGAATAAGAATGTCCTTCTTCTCCCAGCCTCCTTTATGGCAGCCAGGCCCCATCCCTATAGAGTACAGTGTCCTTGTCATCATCACTTACTGGTCTTCCCACTCAGACTACTCCTCCTACTCCTATTCTACTCTGTTGTCAGCCATAAATAAGGGAACGGTTGGCCAGGAAACAACTGTACATGCTCAGCAATCTGATGTTGTGAAAGCTTAACTCCCAACTAGGCAAGTTTCTGGGGGTGTAATCATTGCTGTATGACTTACTGGATTCTGCTGCCTATAACAAACTGATGGTGAGTAGAGATGTCCTGAACTATTCGCCGGTGAACAGTTCCCAGCAAACATCGCATGTTCGCGAACTTATGCGATTTTCGATTCGCCCCCTATACTTTATCATTGAGCAAACTTTGACCCTGTACCTCACAGTCAGCAGACACATTCCAGCCAATTAGCATACCCTCCCTCCCAGACCCTCCCACCTCCTATCAAAAAGCAAGGACAGCATCCATCTTCGATTCCTTCTGAAGCTGCAGTGTTAGTTAAAGCAGGGAGAGTGCTGCTGCTGCTGAATTAATAGGGAAAGCGTTAGCTAGGCCAATGTTCTGTGTCCACTCCAGTCCTCAAAGACTCATCAGCCTCATTTATATGAGCGTGTCCGGATTAGGCCTCATTCACACGTCCGTAGTGTGTTGCGGATCCGCAACACACCATGCCGGCACTCCACATAGAGATGCATATTCTTGTCCGCAGGCTGCGGACAAGAACAGGACATGCTCTATCTTTTCCGGAGCCATGGCCGGATGTTTCGGAGCCAAAACCCGGAGGTTCGGGCCGCGGCTCCGCAAATGCATAGTGTGCTCTCCACATCACATCCGGCCCCATTCCCAATGAATGGGTCCGCATCCATTCCGCAGAATTGCGGAATGGATGTGGACAAAAAGTGCGGATGTGTGAATGGGGCCTTGGGTCTGGATGCGTTGCAGATGCGTTCAGTGAAAACTGTGCAATTTCACAGGCCATTCAGTTTTGCCTGCGATTGCGTTCAGTTGTTCAGTTTTTTCTGCGCGGGTGCAATGCGTTTTGATGCGTTTTTCACGCGTGTGATAAAAATCTGAAGGTTTACAAACAACATCTCCTAGCAACCATCAGTGAAAAATGCAAATGAATGGGTCAGGATTCAGTGCGGATGCTATGCGTTCACGTCACGCATTGCACCCGCGCGGAAAACTCAATCGTGTAAAAGGGGCCATCTGCTGTAAGGACAGTGTTCTGACAGCACCCCAAAAAGCCCTTTTTAGGGCTGGTACATCAGTCTGCTTTTATTTATTTTTTCTATATATATATATATATATATTGAAGTTGCCTGCCCGTGTGTGAGAGGTCGCAGGCCCACAGACTGCACAGCACCTTGCAGATAAAAAAGTCATTAAATTTTTACCCTTTAATATAATTTCAGTTGCCTGTCAGTGTGTGTCAGGCCCACAGACTGTACTGTGCCCACTGCCCACCACTCATATAGGGTGTCACAGTACATTACACGGCACACGCGCAGTAACCTAAAATTCAAACGAAGCGGACCGTTCATGGGTCTTTTTCCATCTCCCGTTTCCAAAAATCTATTCACTACACAGGCCCTGGCCCTGATTAGGGACAGAACAGAGATTAAAATGATATGAATAGTACTTAGTTAACACTAGTTGCATTGGTGGCAAATTCCATTGCAAGTGCCCAAAATTAGAAGGAAGCGGATAGAGCAAGCTTTTTTCTCTATCTCCCCATGCAAGGATTCAATTCAAAACATGTCCCCTGATAGGGGATGTGGTAAGGTGCAAGGTACCGTTATCGATGGGAGGTACGTGTCACCGAGGTTCCTGGCCTCGGTGAGGTGAGAGCCGGGTTTTATGTGTCAGCAGCAGCTAGTGCTGCTTGACATTTATAGTTAGTTTGGCTGCAAAGCCAATCCGGGCCGGCTCTTACTGGGAGTAGGCAAAGAGTTGGGTGGGTGCCTACTCCCCACGGTCCAGGCCGGACTTTCCTGGGCTTTAAAACACAGCCAGCACCAGCAGGTGGGGGTGATTGTCCTGGAGCTGCTGTTAGGCTGTGGAGTCACTTGTGTTTGGTAGTTCTCTGGGCTGGAAGCAAGAGCCCAGCAAGGAGGAGTGCAGACGACCTGGAAGCCTGACGGCGACTGTCTTGCGGCTGGACTGACAGCTAGGTGCGAACCTGCACCTAAAACCTCCCAGGTGACTAGAACCTGATTTGGACTGTTTTGTTTTGCCTCATGATTTCTGGTATGTGTGAACAAACACCAAGAGACTGTTTATATCGTTTGTTTTTGTGCAAGTGTGAATAAAACACTATTCATTGCACCTTCTGGACTCCCTGTTTTGCCTCTGTACTGCACCCGCACCGCTATCTACCAGAGCGACTCCCCACAGGGACTTAACAAAGATTAACCACTACAGGACCGCCTAACGCAGGGATGCTTCCTGCGGGCGGTCCTGTAGTTCTAAATGGACGCATCGGCGCGTCATCTCGCGAGAAGCGAGACTTCCTGTGAAGCGCGTCTCAGGAGTTCTGCTACAGCCTGCCAGCAATGATCCATCGCTGGCAGGCTGTAGATGCGAATTAAATCGCATCAAAGAGCTATATCAGATGCTGTTTTGTGAACAGCGTCTGATATAGCTGCTACCTAGTCCTCTGGTGGTCCCATTTGTTGGGATCGACCACCAGAGGACCAGGTAACTATGTAAAGTTGCACCAAACACTACACTAACCCCCCCCTCACCTATTAACCCCTTGTTAACCCCTTGATCACCCCATCTAGACCCCCTGATCACCCCCCTGTCATTGATCACACCCCTTGTAAGGCTCCATTCAGACGTCCATATGTGTTTTGCGGATCCGGCAATGTGCTTTCCGCATTTTGCAGATCCGCATATTGCCAGAACCATATAGAAAATGCTTTTTCTTGTCCACAATTGCGGAATAGGACATGTTCTATATTCTTGCGCAACGGAAGTGCAGACCCGGAAGCGCGGATCCGTAATTCCGGATCCGAGCGGGACAAAGTCTGTCCCCATAGAAATGAATGGGTCCGCAATTCCATTCCGCAAACAGAACTGCGGACGTGTGAATGGGGCATAATGGTCCCTTATCACCGCCAGTTAGTTAGCTACTTGTTAGGTAGCTAGCGCCCAGCCCACCGCACCGCAGTCACTGATTTTGGCAGAGATTTTTTCATCCACATTGATCGATGCGAATGAAAAAATCTGTGCCGTTCATTTTTTTTTTTTTCAGCCCAGAGGCCGAACGGAGAAAAAAATCTCATTACCCATATGCTCAATATAAGGAGAATCGCAGATACTCCTAATGCTGGCCATACGTGTAATGATTGCGGAGACCCTCAAATGCCAGGGCAGTTCAAAAACCTCACATGTGACCCCATTTTAGAAAGAAGACACCCCAAGGTATTCCGTGAGGGGTATGGGGAGTTCATGTAAAATTTTATTTTTTGTCACAAGTTAGTGGAATATGAGACTGTAAAAAAAAAAAAAAATCAATTTCCGCTAACTTGTGCCAAATTATTTTTTTTTCTGTGAACTCGCCATGCCCCTCACGGAATACCTTGGGGTGTCTTCTTTCCACAATGGGGTCACTTGTGGGGTATTAATACTGCCCTGGCATTTTAGGGGTCCTAAAGCGTGAGAATCCAAATGCGCAAAAATGCCCTGTGAAATCCTAAAGGTACTCATGGGTTTTAGGGCCCCTTTGCGCACCCAGGCTGCAAAAAAGTGTCACTCGTGTGGTATCATCAGTACTCAGGAGAAGTAGGGCAATGTGTTTTGTGGTGTATTTTTATATATACCCATACTTTGTGTGAGAAATATCGCTGTAAACGACAACTTTTTAAATTTTTTTATTCAAAGTTGTCAATTTACAGAGATATTTCTCTCACCCAGCATGGGTATATGTAACAATACACCACAAAACACATTGCCCTACTTCTCCTGAGTACGGCGATACCACATGTGTGACACTTTTTTGGAGCCTGGGAAAGGGGCCCAAATTCCAATGAGTACCTTTAGGTTTTACATGGCGGCTCACAATTTAGCCCCGCCCAAAATGCCAGAACAGTAAACACACCCCACAAATGACCCCATTTCGGAAAGTAGACACCCCAAGGTATTCACTGAGGGGCATAGTGAGTTCGTCTGAGATTTTTTTTTTGCCAGAAGTTAGCAGAAATTGAAACTTTTTTTTATTTTTTTCTCAGAAAGTGTCATTTTCCGCTAACTTGTGAAAAAAATGAAATGATACATGAACTCATCATGCCCTCCGCGAATACTTTGGGGTGTCTTCTTTCTAAAATGGTGTCATTTGGGGGTATTTATACTATCCTGGCATTCTAGCACCTGAAGAAACATGACAGGTGCTCAGAAAGTCAGAGCTGCTTCAAAATGCCGAAATTCACTTTTTTGCACCATAGTTTGTAAACGCTATAACTTTTACCCAAACCAATAAATATACACTTATTGGACTTTTTTTTATCAAAGACATGTAGAACAATAAATTTAGAGAAACATTTATATAGAAATGTATTTTTTTTTCAAAAATTTTACAACAGAAAGTGAAAAATGACATTTTTTTGCAAAAATGTCGTTAAATTTTTATTAATGGCAAAAAAAGTAAAAATGTCAGCAACAATAAAATACCACCAAATGAAAGCTCTATTAGTTAGAAGAAAAGGAGGTAAAATTCATTTGGGTGGTAAGTTGCATGACGGAGCAATAAACGGTGAAAGTAGTGTAGTGCAGAATTGTAAAAAGTGACCTGGTCATTATGGGTGTTTAAGCTAGGGGGGCTGAAGTGGTTAAAATGGTAAGAATAGTAGTTCACACTATTTGTATTGGTGGCACAGTACATTGCGCGGCGCACGCGCAGTGCCCCAGATTGGAAGTAAGAGGACCGACCAATCATCTTTTTCCATCTCCCGGTTCCTAAAATCTATTAGATACACGTCCCCTGATAGGGGACGTAACAGGGATTAAACTGATAGGAATAGTACTACTTAACCCACCACTCATATAGGTTGGCACAGTACATTGCACGGCGCACGCGCAGTGCCCCAAATTGGAAGAGAGGACCGACCAACCATCTTTTTCCATCTCCCGGTTCCTAAAATCTATTCCATACACTGATTCCATTCCATGTCCCTGATAGGGGACAAAACAGAGATTAAACTGGTAATTTTAAAAAAAGAGGACCGCCACTGCGGAGCTGGGTATTTTTTAGCCGCGTTACTGAATGCTCATGCACAATGGCTGTAGGCTCATGCGTCCTTTTGTGGAGGTGACAAACCTGGAAGAGGAAGGTGGCTTTGAGGAGGTGGAAGACCAACCATAGGAGGCATCCCAGGGGGTTGTCACCTTTCGGGGACTCTTGGTGTTGTACGTGGCTGGGTGGAGAAAGAGACCATCAATGACGTCAGCGAGGACAAGGAACGGGACATGGCTAGCTTGGTATCCAACCTTGTGCAAATGGGGAGTTTGCGGTTGTGCAAATGGACTGTTTGCGGTTGTTTGCGGTGCGTTAAATGGGGAGTTTGGTCTGTCAGAGTTTGGTCTGTCACTGTGAAGCGGGCGTAACCCTTACACTCCCTGATCGATACAACATCATACCTGATCATATACACACACTGGATGTTTAAAGCATGTTATTCCAAACAATTTAGGAATGTTAGGTGATTTATGCCCTTTATGGATTAAAACCCGACTCTGCGTCAACTACGTAATTTTCCATGGGAGTTTTGCCATGGATCCCCCTCCGGCATGCCACAGTCCAGGTGTTAGTCCCCTTGAAGCAACTTTTCCATCACTATTGTGGCCAGAAAGAGTCCCTGTGGGTTTTTAAAATTGCCAGCCTATTGTAGTCTATGGCAGTTCGTAAACATTTGCGGAAGTTCGCCGTTCGTGAATGGAAAATTTTATGTTTGCGACATTTCTAATGGTGAGTGTTCAGCCTCCATTATTTCTCCAAAACAGCTATCCTTGCCTTTTGTTGTGTAGCAGACAACATGAGCCACTCTTTATGATTGTCGCTGTGTGGCAGGGTGCACACCACTGTGGACACCACGAGCAGCTGTTACGGGCAGGGACAGTACATGTCTTTCACTGCCCACTGGTTCAATGTTTTTCGTGGCAGCAGTGACACAGCACCACAGCAAAAAGGCCAGGTCCTCTTTAAACCTCCACATTTGTGTTGGTTTGGTTCCAACAAAAGCCACTCATCCTGCTCCACAACAACCTCCTCAATGGAGATCCTTCGGTGCCCCAACAGAAGCAGGGCAGAGCATTACTTTCACTGCCCCGCCCCCCCCCCCAACCATATGTGTAAGTGCAGCGACCAAGCCACAGGTGCGTGTCAATGTGGGTGGCCGGATGGGTGCAGTGGTTGTACTCACAGTTTCCTAAAGCACCCTGGGCCAGCATGCAGTGACAGGAAGCAAGGCACCAGATTTCTTCGGGAAACTCTCTGGGTTAAAGGGGTTCTCCTGCCGTATGGTAATCGAGGTGCCCTTGGGGGTATGGGTTTTAGGTGCAGGGAAGGCCGGGTCTCTGGTGTCTTTGTGATGCCAGCACCCTTGGGTGCAAATGTAGGATATAAATAATGGGGGTCATTTATCAAACTGGTGTAAGGTAAAATTGGCTTAGTTGCCCATAGAAACAAATCGGATTCCACCTTTTATTTTCCAAAGAAGCTGTCAAAAATGAAAGGTGGAATATGATTGGTTGATATTTGATACATGAACCCAAATAAGTCTAGGTTATACAGCAAACAATTCTTTACTGAAGCTTCAGATGCAGACAATTCAGGACCGGTCTAACTTGTTATGGACTGGCTGATGTTACACAGAAATACAGTCTCCTCAGATGCTACAGGTCTCACAGATGCACAGATAACGATAGGCCAAACCAGTGTCTCTTTAGATGTTTTAAGCAATCTTCCTAATCTTGCAGTTGTGTAGCTGACAGTACACATAAGCATCCAGGCATGGGGTGCACAGTTTATTTAAAGGGGTTCTCTGGGAATCTAGAAAATGAAAATACTTAAAAGGTTTCTGTCACCAGATTTTGGCCTCATAAGCTGACTGACATTAGCTATGGGCCAATGTCAGACCAACTTAATAATGTAAATCAAATGCCCCTCTGACCTGTCATAACGCTAAAAAACGATTTTATATCATATGCAAATTAGCCTCTTGGAGCAGGGAGGGCGTTGCCCCTGCTCCTAGAGGCTCCGTGTTCCCACCTGCGGCCACGTCCCTCTTCTTCTGATTGACAGTGCTGGGCAGTGCAGCTCTCCTGCCTCCGGCACTGTCTTCATGCCGAATTCCCGCGCCTGCGCCGTCCGCTTGTATATTCGGCACAGGCGCAGTGAGCTGAGGACGCTGGTGCCTGCTGTCCTCAGCTCACTGCGCCTGCGCTGAATACACAAGCGGACGGCGCAGGCGCAGGATTTCGGCATGAACACAGTGCCGGATATTACTATAATATTACTTTATTATAAATATATTCCCAAATACCATTCATTAGTTATAATGGCTCATTTTCTCTGGGAAGCAATCATTAGTAGTGTTGATCGCGAATATTCTAATCACAAATTTCTATCGCGAATATCAGCACTTCGAGAATTTGTGAAAATCTAGAATATAGTGCTAAATATTCGTAATCGCAAATATTCAAGGTTTTTTTTTCATCAGTACTACTGCTTCTTGCTTGTGGGCCAATGATAAGGCTGCAATGTCTTTGTCAGAGCTTAGCAACATCCCTAGCAACCAAAAGGAAAGTTGCCTACCCCTTTACTATATAAGAAACTCCCCAGCAGCCATTTTCTGCTGTTTTTTGCAGTTCTGAGAGAGACAGCAGTGTCATTGCTGTGTTTTGTGCTTTGCAAACTCATCTGGATCCTTATTTAATTACATTAGATAGTTAGCTCATATGTTTAATACAGATAGTTAGTGCCGTTTTTCTCAATCGTGAAAATAATGACTGGAGGTTGCGAATTCTAGAATTTGTGAATTTATTGCGAATATTATGCAAAAATGCATGAAATATCGCAAAAACGAATATTGCCTATGCCGCTCATCACTAATCATTAGGAGAAACAAAATGGCCACTGTCCTATAAGTACAGACAAAACCTGTCCTAATCACACAGAAGGACAAGTTACTTCACAACACTGACATAACATGCTGCCTCATCCTCCTCTCCTGCTTGTCAAGGATTATTATCCTGACTATAGATAAGAACTTTAGCTGAATGTTTGTAGGAATGGAGTAGACATGAAGTACAGAGAGGATAGACATGACAGACAGTGGTAATGTGAAGTAATGGAGACTGCATACAAGTGCTGCTGCTCATTATCCACATCCCCCTCATCTCTGTACTTCATGTCTCCTCATGAACTCCATTCCCACAGAGGTTCAGCTGCAGATCTTATTAGCTGTATTCAGGATCATAATCCCTGACAAGCAGAGCAGAGAGGAGGATGAGGCAGATCTGTAGCTCAGTGTTGTGAAGTAACTTGTCCTGCTGTGTGATTAACACAGGTTCTATGTGTACTAATAGGACAGCAGCCATTTTGTTTCTCCTAATGATTGCTTCCAAGACAAAATGAGATATTATAACTAATGAAAGGTATTTGGGAACATATTTATAATAAAGTAATATTTAAGTATTTTCATTTTCTTAATTCCTGGAGAACCCCTTTAAGGCAACCAACAGGGTGGTTCCCCCTAATGGAAGCATACTCCTCTGCTTCATTCTTTGACAGGTTGCTTATCCACACTTGAGCCTTGGGATGTGGAGGTACATACAGGTGGGCCAAACTGTATTGGGTGTGTACTCCGACTCCAGAGGTAACTCCTGAACACGGATGTCATAGAGTCAAATAAGTCCTTTATAGACTGTTCAATTCTACAGGTCTTGTTCTACACCTCTCTATTATCCTGTCTGCTTTTGGTAGTTCTTCCTTTCTCCTTTACATCTCCCCCTGGCTGGTAACTGGTACCAGGGGTGGCTAGGGTGTCAGCTTTACATCTTTCTTCTTCTTCTAACACTGTGCTGTCTGTGACTGAACTGGTTTAGACTGGATTAACACACCAAATTATCTGTGCTGAATCACTTCTCTCCTTACATGGAGGATGACACCAGCCCCATCTAGTGGTGGCTGTGCGATATAGCCTATACTGTAATTACAATGTGCTTACAGAATTACAGAGTGAATACATACATTACATGATGACAATATACTTGTGCTCTTTGCATGATGACATATCCTAAACTCGTAACCAATTAACTAAACAATGACCAAACAGAGACTCGAATATAGTTTAAACACAAACTTATATTTATTTATTGGGATTAAAAGGCAGCAATGCTTATAATTTTACTTTAACTGTTTGAATACTTAATAAAATTCCAATTAAATAAAATATAAACAATCCATAAAACTGCTATAATAAAACATACAGTCCACTCAACAGAGTGGCTAAACCCTTCTTCAATAAGCAAAGCGACTAAACAACAAAGGGAGGGTGGGAGGGAATCTTGCTGATTTACTTACGTGAATGCACCACAACCGTTTTTCCTCTCTTTTAAAGGTCCAGAAACACTGTTGGATCATTCTCCAATCAAATTACACGATTTGCCTCCTGCCAAAATTGCAGTTACCTGAGGATTGAACCATTCCATACTTTGAAGCAGGTAAGTAAAACACACAGAAATGTAATCCTCCAATACCAATGAGGGGCATCATATCATCATGGCTCCTCTCATTGTATTTACAACTTAGGTCGCTCCATGATGACATATCCTAAACTCATAACCAATTAACTAAGCAATGACCAAACAGAGACTCAAATAGAGTTTAAACACAAACTTATATTTTTTTATTGGGATTAAAAGGCTGCAATACTTATTATTTTACTTTAACTGTTTGAATACTTAATAAAATTCCAATTAATATATAAACAATCGATAAAACTGTTATAATAAAAACATACAGTCCACTCAACAGAGTGACTTAACCCCAAATGCCACACTATATCCGATAACCGATCACTTTGAGGATGATACAAGCCTCTTATCAAATCTTCCAGTTCATGGTGTCTGAAAGAATGCTCCCCTATACAGGGAGTGCAGAATTATTAGGCAAATGAGTATTTTGACCACATCATCCTCTTTATGCATGTTGTCTTACTCCAAGCTGTATAGGCTCGAAAGCCTACTACCAATTAAGCATATTAGGTGATGTGCATCTCTGTAATGAGAAGGGGTGTGGTCTAATGACATCAACACCCTATATCAGGTGTGCATAATTATTAGGCAACTTCCTTTCCTTTGGCAAAATGGGTCAAAAGAAGGACTTGACAGGCTCAGAAAAGTCAAAAATAGTGAGATATCTTGCAGAGGGATGCAGCACTCTTAAAATTGCAAAGCTTCTGAAGCGTGATCATCGAACAATAAAGCGTTTCATTCAAAATAGTCAACAGGGTCGCAAGAAGTGTGTGGAAAAACCAAGGCGCAAAATAACTGCCCATGAACTGAGAAAAGTCAAGCGTGCAGCTACCAAGATGCCACTTGCCACCAGTTTGGCCATATTTCAGAGCTGCAACATCACTGGAGTGCCCAAAAGCACAAGGTGTGCAATACTCAGAGACATGGCCAAGGTAAGAAAGGCTGAAAGACGACCACCACTGAACAAGACACACAAGCTGAAACGTCAAGACTGGGCCAAGAAATATCTCAAGACTGATTTTTCTAAGGTTTTATGGACTGATGAAATGAGAGTGAGTCTTGATGGGCCAGATGGATGGGCCCATGGCTGGATTGGTAAAGGGCAGAGAGCTCCAGTCCGACTCAGACGCCAGCAAGGTGGAGGTGGAGTACTGGTTTGGGCTGGTATCATCAAAGATGAGCTTGTGGGGCCTTTTCGGGTTGAGGATGGAGTCAAGCTCAACTTCCAGTCCTACTGCCAGTTTCTGGAAGACACCTTCTTCAAGCAGTGGTACAGGAAGAAGTCTGCATCCTTCAAGAAAAAACATGATTTTCATGCAGGACAATGCTCCATCACACGCGTCCAAGTACTCCACAGCGTGGCTGGCAAGAAAGGGTATAAAAGAAGAAAATCTAATGATATGGCCTCCTTGTTCACCTGATCTGAACCCCATTGAGAACCTGTGGTCCATCATCAAATGTGAGATGTACAAGGAGGGAAAACAGTACACCTCTCTGAACAGTGTCTGGGAGGCTGTGGTTGCTGCTGCACGCAATGTTGATGGTGAACAGATCAAAACACTGACAGAATCCATAGATGGCAGGCTTTTGAGTGTCCTTGCAAAGAAAGGTGGCTATATTGGTCACTGATTTGTTTTTGTTTTGTTTTTGAATGTCAGAAATGTATATTTGTGAATGTTGAGATGTTATATTGGTTTCACTCCAAAAATAAATAATTGAAATGGGTATATATTTGTTTTTTGTTAAGTTGCCTAATAATTATGCACAGTAATAGTCACCTGCACACACAGATATCCCCCTAAAATAGCTAAAACTAAAAACAAACTAAAAACTACTTCCAAAAATATTCAGCTTTGATATTATTGAGTTTTTTGGGTTCATTGAGAACATGGTTGTTGTTCAATAATAAAATTAATCCTCAAAAATACAACTTGCCTAATAATTCTGCACTCCCTGTAGAGCACATAAACTTCTCCATTTGTTTATTTATTCTTTTTCGAATTTTATCTAAAAACACCAAACTTTTGCTTGAGCACTCAAATTTTGGGATGATATCAGAAAAAAACTAGTCTGGAATACGGAATTAAATTGTGTAATTGCTTAAAGCTATCTTTGATGTTATCAATCAAATCATGTGTTTTAACTTTGCCAATTTCAGAAGTGCCTAACTGCAAAATAAATAGATTTGGCATGGGCCACTTAGCCAAGAGAAATTTGATTTCAACTAGTTAGTAAGGCTGATTAGTCAGCCTGCATTTGTGGGAGGGGCGGAGGCTCTTCATATACGAGCCACAGCCTCAGTCACGGACGTGTGTTCTCAGGTGCACAGCTGCCGCTGGGTGTCATTAGCAAACTAGCTTCTCTGGTGGTAGGATCCTTTCTTTGCAGCATGGAGCCAGAATAGAGCTTGTTATTTTGCTCTCTGCTACTGTAGCATGCATGCGCCATAATATGTAAGTCAGTTGGGCCAGGGCAGTCTCTCCTGGCCAGTCGGAACCGACTTTGCTAGCAAAAAGGAGGCTTCGCCTCAGAATCTGCTACCTCAGGTTTGTTCGTTGGGGCTAAATATTTCTATTTATTTTCAACTTTGTTTGTTTGGTAATAGGAGTTAGTTCCTATAAATCTTACAAGTTTTACTTCGCTTTGTTCTTCTCGTATGAAAAATTACTTCAGCCGGTTTGCTGTAAGGCAGAGTTACCCAGGCTGCACGTGACTTCATATTTGGAGATCGGATGCAGATGTTATTGTTTAGGCCTCTTGCTGTAGCTGTTCCTTGCCATGAGTCTCCCCCCTCCCCCCGCTACCACCATCTTTAGACTTCACGTATTTCACTGCTCATGTACTTAAAACCCTGCCACACTTTTATGCTCTGCCGTTATCCTGAGCGCCATTTACACTTTCGGTTTTTATCTCATGTCTTATGTCTACTATTGTAACATGCTTCATATGCCTCACACCCTCAGATGCATCCGCACGTCTTTTACTGTCACAGCTTTTCCTACTGCTCATTCCCAGACCAGCCTTTACATTTGTTACGCCATGTTTTACTCCCTGCTCACCTGAGCTGTGTCCACATGTCTGCTATTTTCAACATTCTTCACCCGCTAATCACATTCAAGCTGCGTTCACCTGTTGGCTTTTACATCACATTCTGTACCTAGCCGACATCCAGATCCGTATTACACGTCTGTTATTACATGTTGTATACTCGGCTTTCAGCCATAGCTGCTACTGTTACTAAATTTTTATTCTCTGGACGCATCACACTGGTGTTCACACCTTGCTCCACTCACAACCAGAGCTGCGTTCATGCATCAACTGGTATACCATGTTTGCTCTGCCCACAGTGAGAGCTGTGTTTACACGTCCGCTGTCACAACATGTTCATACTAGGCTTGTTTCATTCACGTTCACTGTTACATCATGTTTATGCTCCACTCACATTTAGAGCTGCTATTCTACCAATTTCATTCTCGGCCACACCCAGAGGTGCATTCACACTTACGCTGTCAAAATTTAATTTTTTTTCTTTGCACGACCAGAGTTGCATTCATATGTCTATCGGTATATCATGTTTGCTCTACTCGTACCCAGAATTGCGTTCACATGTCCTATGCTACTACAGGTTCTTTCCAGGCCCATTTCAAGAACTGCATTCACGTCGCTGTTACATCTATATTATGCTCTGTTCACAACCAGAGCTGCTGTTATACCAAATTTCATGCTCTGCTTATACCCAGAGTTGTGTACACACTTCTACTGCTACACCAGGTTGTATACCCCACTCACCAAAGCTGCTTTCCATGTCTGCTGTCACATCAAGTTAATATTCCATTCACATCCAAAGCTGCGTCTGCATGTCTGCTTTTGCATCTTGTACTATACTCCATTTACTACTAGAGCTGCGTTCACGTTTCTGCTTTTGCATAACGTCAATAGAGCATGCTTTTCATGCTCTACCCATACTCAGAGCTGCGCCCATACCACGTGTTTTAGGTACCACTCACATCCAAAGCTGCATTCACCATCCATGTTTCAATTTCATGTTTACGTTTTATGGTTCGCGGTGGTTTGTGTTTTTATGTATGCCGTGCTTCGGATTACTAATGTCTATATTTTCAACGCCTGTTGGCAGTTATGTTTCTTAGGCCACCTTCTAGCCAGTCCAATCATTCAAGCTGCTGCATATCCCATCAGGTCCGGCTTACGTTTTAATTACTCATCGTCACCGCAATGTCACCCAGATCAGTCTCTCGGCTTTGAGGGCCCTATGACTGCTTCGGGCCTCATGGCTCCGGGGTCCCATGACCGTTTTTCATGTTTTGTTTGTTAGGGGTACGACATGGTTGTAGGCTGGTTAGTGTCCCAGGTTTGCTGTTGGAGGGGGTCATGGTTTTGCGAGTCCCCAAGGCATTCTGGTGCTGCATAAGTGGTTTATTAAAAAAAAAAAGTCATAGGCTCTTCCCTTATAGGACCTCACGATTGGCACTGACACTTGTAGTTCGCACGGCCATCTGGTACTTGCTCCTGCCATAAGAGACTCGTACGCATGGCTCCTGCCATAAGAGACCCGCACGCATGGCTCCTGCCATAAGAGACCCGCACGCATGGCTCCTGCCATAAGAGACGCGCACGCATGGCTCCTGCCATAAGAGACTCGCACGCATGGCTGCTGCCATAAGAGACTCGCACGCATGGCTGCTGCCATAAGAGACTCGCACGCATGGCTGCTGCCATAAGAGACTCGCACGCATGGCTCCTGCCATAAGAGAGTCGCACGCATGGCTCCTGCCATAAGAGACTCGCACGCATGGCTCCTGCCATAAGAGGCTCGCATGAGTGGCTCTTGGCTTATAGGATTTTACAATTGACATCGACATTGGTAGTTCATACGGCCATCTAATACTATTTTCCAGGGCACATCATTCAGAAGTTTTCTTTTGTTCATTTATATTTTACAGATTAGTATTTGCAGTTAATTTCAGTCTTTTCCCCTGCCGTCCTTAATTTTTAAGGTTCGCAACCCAGCGGCTGCCTGGCCCCATGGGCCCTGGCGGGTGCTTCGGCCCCATGGCTTCAGGGGTCCGACCAACGGTTGTCTGTTTACCTGTGCAGCTATGCTTTACCTGCTTGCCAGCTTATGTTATTTAGGTTTCATTTTAGTTAATGTACGTTTTTATCTCCATTTTCTGTCACATTTCCCTTCGTCTTTCCAGGTCACACAGTTGAACTCATGTTGGGGGTCACCTTCCACGTCAGTCAGGTTTAATTTCACCAGGTCTTATGGTTTAATTTCACCTGCACCTTATTCAGGTCACTTATTATAGTTATAATTTCTTGTTTTAAAAAACAAGGCACCATGGCTTCGGGGGGCCCGATGACGGCTTCGGCCCCATGGCTTCAGGGGCCTGATGATGGCTTCAGCCCCATGGCTTCGGGGGCCCGATGACTGCTTTGGCCCCATGGCTCCGGGGGCCCGATGACGGCTTTGGCCCCATGGCTTCGGGGGCCTGATGACGGCCTCGGCCCCATGGCTTCGGGGGCCTGATGACGGCTTCAGCCCCATGATTCGGGGGCCTGATGACTGCTTCGCGCCCATGGATTCAGGGGCCCGATGACTGCTTTGGCCCCATGGCTTCGGGGGCCTAATGACTGCTTCGGCCCCATGGCTTCGGGGGCCCGATGACTGTTTTCAGTCCCGCTGGGCTGATTGCCTGGTTGGTTGTCCATCTGTGCATCTAGGCTGAATCCATGTTGATCACTCACTTTATGTTTTTGTCCGCAAACTGGTCCAGTTCGCCCTCCAGCATCATTGTCATGTCTTATGCAGATATTTCGTCTTGCTTTAATTGTTCATACTTTCGTTCAGGTCCTGCCAGAGGAGGAACAAGTAGGGTAATTCCCGCTAGCATTTCAGTCTTTGATCGTACTCGATCATATCTGGTCAACCAGGTCCCCGCGCAAAGTCTTTGCCTTTTTACTACGACCAGGCATTCTTTTTCGTCGGTAGCTTCATTGCAATTGCTTCCCTCACTCATGGGAGGGCATAGACAGAATCTTTATGGCTTCGTAGCTTCTTGCCGCACTAACCTCAGACTCCCTACAACCACGTTGAATCGGGTTTGGACAAGGACCAGCATTCCCTCACGGTAGAAGATTCAGATAGTAGGTCGGTCTTCACGTCTCAGGCGTTAAAACAATTCTCAGGGGTAAACAGAAGATCAACACGCGGACCACGGCTAGCAGATTGCTGTTGTCTGGGGAACTATTCAAGGATTCTCTTCCTATCTACATGGTTCTTTCTGGCCCTCATTCCTGCATAGTCTAGGCAGTCAGGTTTCGGATCCACAATCTCCTGAGGCTAGGGCATTGTCAGTACTCGCACTAGAACCAAAACTTTACAAGGTTCAGGTGGTTTTTCATGATCCATTTCACAACGTATTCCCAGTCCTCTATTCCGCTTTGGGGCAATATCCGCAATATTGAGCATCATGTCTCCGGCCTTGCCATCCACAAGATGGGTTGTAGGTCTCCTTCTGGTCTTACCTCATACACCCCGAATTTTCGCTCACGATCCCTGACGCCTTGAAGTTGGCTTGGGGATTAGTTTGCACATGACATTCGAGTTTCTTTTCTACCCTACTTGGCTTAGTTTTTGCCCACTTATAGGCCTACCCACGATCATGGCTTAGGGCACACAACAAGCCATTTAGTTAGGTTAGCTAAGACACACCTAGCTGGGTTAGATTGTTCCCGTTGCTTCTCTCCCTAGGGTTCTTCGGATATCTCTTGGCCGTAGCCATGACCACAAGTTTGTACGGCTGATTAGTCAGCCTACATTTGTGGGAAGGGCGGAGGCTCTTCATATACGAGCAACAGCCTCACTCAAGGGCGTGTGTTCTCAGGTGCCCCACCCTCCCTCCCTCATCTTCTAATTTCCACAGGGTATGCCCACTTATAGGCCTACCCACGATCATGGCTTAGGGCACACAACAAGCCTTTTAGTCAGGTTAGCTAAGACACACCTAGCTGGGTTAGGTTGTTACCGTTGTTTCTCTCCCTAGGGTTCTTCGGATATCTCTTGGCCCTAGCCATGACCACAACTATATTGCGGCTTTTTAATCCCTGAACAGATTTCCATAAAATCATATAGTTCTCAGGGAAACCCAAGTTTATTGTAGACTTTCTCACAGTTGTCCTTCTTAGGGCCCACAAAATAAGTTGAGTTCCAAAGATCCAAATTACTTTTCTTGTTCCTAAAATTCAACGAACAAGTAAATTAGGACGGATGTACCGTTTAAAGCAATTAGATGACCATCTTCCCATACGTTTAACGCTGTCTGATTCCATTCCCAGATGAGCTGCAAAAGTTGCTGCTCCTATTCAAAATGAATGAGCAGAAAACTTGAAATCCTTCAAACCTAAAACACGGTGCTGGTGCTTCTTAATTGAGGGGCAGAAAACTCATTCCCCGCTGTATGTGTGCCTCTTATCTATGAGGCTAGCCATCTGTGGGTTGTCCACTATCTTGGAACCCACAACTTTACCGGCAGTGGGACCCTCCTGATCATTAGGAGGTTCCCCTAGTTCCACCTATATGACTGGGATATGTCTGGATATCTCCCTTATGGACCTTTTTTGACTTTTGATATTGATCTGTATTTCCCCTGATGATCCGCTATGTCCTGGCGGTGAAACGTGCATGTATGTAGGGTATCTACAATATAGGAACATATAGTTCTAGCTTGTATAGGGACAGGTTCCGGACGGGGTCGCCCTTATCAGGACGAGTGCCCTGTGGTCAGGCTGCTACCTACTCCTAGTTTTAGGGTACAGTGGTTAGTCAGACGCAGGGAGTTCTCAGGGACCCTACTTGTGGACGTTATCACCGCCACTTTTTCTGCGGATGGAGTGTCGTTCTTCTATCAAAGTGTAACCTGACATCCATCGACCTGTTCCTGGTACTGGTAGGACACGCTGGTATTACGGTGCTGCCGTGCACCCTTTTTATCTTCACATATATTATTTGGGGGTCATCAACTAAGTATGAGGAGTGATACCTCTGATCCCCAAGTGGTTGTTTCGCACTATATTGGGACACATTAGTTTTATTAGTACATCAATAAAAGTTATATTTTCTGATTGCCCTCTTGAGTATAGGATTTATTATTTGGTAATCGGTGTGCCAGAATTGTATCTTACTGGACTTTGTTGATTTAAAATGTTATGTGCCATACAAAATTTGCCCCAATCTGACCATGAGGCCGAATATGCGGCCCATGTGTTCAAGGCTAAAGAATCCTTTTATCAGCTCAGAAGCCAAGATTATGTCAGGTTTCACCGATGAGCAGGGCATGGGATTCCTGTTCTGGAGGCGTGAGGTGCCGTCTGAAAGAATTCTCTGTGCTGTCGGGATAAGAAATCAGCTATAATGTTATTTTTTCCTGGTATGTGTTTAGCTTTTATCCAAATATTGTCAGATAGACAATTCAGCACCAATTTTTGCAATAAATAATTAACTAGACCGGATTTAGAACACAAACAATTAATAGCGAACACCACTCCCATGCTAATCGGAGTATAAAAGTATTCGCTTATTCTGAATTTCCGTTGCCCAAATGTTAAGAGCAACTAAGACCGGGAAAAATTCATTTTTGTATAGTTATTATGGATCCAACCGGAAGGCCATTTTTCAGCTGACCAACACCCATTATACAGGGTGGGCCATTTATATGGATACACCTTAATAAAATGGGAATGGTTGATGATATTAACTTCCTGTTTGCGGCACATTAGTATATGTGAGGGGGGAAACTTTTCAAGATGGGTGGTGACCATGGTGGCCATTTTGAAGTCGGCCATTTTGAATCCAACTTTTGTTTTTTCAATAGGAAGAGGGTCATGTGACACATCAAACTTATTGGGAATTCTGTTCAATGAGCCCTGGTCCCCTAAAGTGCACTGTAAATTACAGTCACTTTGTGTCAGTGAGTGAGAAGACTCACCTAATAAACGTAACTTTATTCTTTCATGAGTTATTTACAAATTTCTGACCACTTATAAAATGTGTTCAATGTGCTGCCCATTGTGTTGGATTGTCAATACAACCCTCTTCTCCCACTCTTCTACATACTCAGGTATGTAGAACCCATTAGAGAATCCATCAATTAGTAACGTGGCCATCTGATTGTTTGGATATATTCTTAGCCACTGGATTAGTCTTGTAATATTCAGAGGGGTCACCCTATTTAAAGGACTGAAACTTTGCTTTGGTTGAAATGAATGCCCTGCTTCTTAAAGCATTTTGAAGCACCGTGCACCCCAGAACAGAATGAGCATTCATGCCGATATTTGCAATTCGACTGCCATTTACAGACACTGTCATTAAAGGCAAAACAGATTCCTCTTTTTGATATGCCAAAATTGTTTTGTTGTGGGCGAAAATTAAGACTCCTTTGAGGGAGCATCAAATTTATCCAGAGACCCACGTCCTTGCTACCCCAATTTAAATTGGGGTATATAGAAAGCTTTTGCCTGAAAGATTAATCATATAAATACCAACCAGATCCGCCAAAATTTTTGTATGCCTCTAGGATGGTATCTACAGTCGTGGCCAAAAGTTTTGAGAATGACACAAATATTAGTGTTCACAAAGTTTGCTGCTAAACTGCTTTTAGATCTTTCTTTCAATTGTTTCTGTGATGTAGTGAAATTTAAATTACACGCACTTCATACGTTTCAAAGGCTTTTATCGACAATTACATGACATTTATGCAAAGAGTCAGTATTTGCAGTGTTGGCCGTTCTTTTTCCGGACCTCTGCAATTTGACTAGGCATGCTCTCAATAAACTTCTGGGCCAATTCCTTACTGATAACTACCCATTCTTTCATAATCACTTCTTGGAGTTTGTCAGAATTAGTGGGTTTTTGTTTGTCCACCCGCCTCTTGAGGATTGACCACAAGTTCTCAATGGGATTAAGATCTGAGGAGTTTCCAGGCCATGGACCCAAAATGTCAATGTTTTGGTCCCCGAACCACTTAGTTATCACTTTTGCCTTATGGCACGGTGCTTCATCGTGCTGGAAAATGCATTGTTCTTCACAAAACTGTTGTTGTTGGATTGTTGGAAGAAGTTGCTGTTGGAGGTTGTTTTGGTACCATTCATTATTCATGGCTGTGTTCTTGGGCAAAATTGTGAGTGAGCCTACTCCCTTGGATGAGAAACAACCCCACACATGAATGGTGTCAGGATGCTTTACTGTTGGCATGACACAGGACTGATGGTAGTGCTCACCTTTTCTTCTCTGGACAAGCCTTTTTCCAGATGCCCCAAACAATCAGAAAGAGGCTTCATCGGAGAATATGACTTTGCACAAGTCCTTAGCAGTCCATTCACCATACTTTCTGCAGAAGATCAATCTGATTTTTTTTTTTTTGGAGAGAAGTGGCTTCTTTGCTGCCCTTCTTGACACCAGGCCATCTTCCAAAAGTCTTCACCTCACTGTGCGTGCAGATGCACTCACACCTGCTGCCATTCCTGAGTAAGCTCTGCACTGGTGGCACTCTGATCCCGCAGCTGAATCCTCTTTAGGAGACGATCCTGGCACTTGCTGGACTTTCTTGGACGCCCTGAAGCCTTCTTAACAAGAATTGAACCTCATTCCTTGAAGTTCTTGATGATCCTATCAATTGTTGATTGAGGTGCAATCTTAGTAGCCACAATATCCTTGACTGTGAAGCCATTTTTATGCAACGCAATGATGGCTGCACGTGTTTCTTTGCAGGTCACCATGGTTAACAATGGAAGAACAATGATTTCAAGCATCACCCTCCTTTTAACATGTCAAGTCTGCCATCTTAACCCAATCAGCCTGACATAATGATCTCCAGCCTTGTGCTCGTCAACATTCTCACCTGAGTTAAGAAGACGATTACTGAAATAATCTCAGCAGGTCCTTTAATGACAGCAATGAAATGCAGTGGAAAGGTTTTTTGGGATTAGGTTAATTTTCATGACAAAGAAGGACTATGCAATACATCTGATCACTCTTCATAACATTCTGGAGTATATGCAAATTGCTATTATAAAAACTTAAGCAGCAACTTTTCCAATTTCCAATATTTATGTAATTCTCTAAACTTTTGGCCACAACTGTACATGAAAGAACAAACCAGAACATAAATCGGGGTGCTCTGCGGACAAAACAGCTGCATAAATGCAGAATGACTGTAACCAGTTCAAAAAAGTTTTTTGAACTGACTTTTTGTTGTCATCATCCTGTATTTTGTCCTTATCTGCATCCAACTTCAAATTCTCTCTGGAAGACAGTAGTAGAGAAAATATATCAATGTATTCCTTCTTCTTCTAAATTTTCTCTTTTGTACTTTGTTGCAAGTGAAAGCCCAACGGTAAAATTTGGCACGCAAGGACCTCTTTAACGGAAGTCTCCTTTATGCCCGAGCCAAATTCCAAGGCTGGAGTAAAGTTTGATTCATTATTCAATTCGCTACTTAAAACCTCAAAAGGTTGAGGCTGAGTAGCTGTATTACATTGAAGTGGATTATTCATAATGGTCTGAGATCTGACAGTATTATCAGACCAAACCTTAGCTTGTTTAGAAATATCCCTTTTAGATATAAAAGAAAGGAATTCCTTAAATAAGAGCTCCTTGTCTAAATTGAATGGATTCCTGTTCAATGAGCCCTGTTCCCCTAAAGTGCACTGTAAATTACAGTCACTTTGTGTCAGTGAGTGAGAAGACTCACCTAATAAAGTGGTATCGGACCTGGAGACGACTGTTGAAGGCAGTTGAGCTGAGTTGCTGGGCATTGAAGAAACGGTTGAATGGGGGTTTTTGGCGTTGAAAGATCCACATTGAGAAGCAAACTTTCTTCCTTGTGAGCTTGCTGCATAATTTGAGGGAGAATAAGGTCTTCTATCTCTCCGTTGCCTCTTCTTAGGTGGGGAAGTTGGATCCAAGACACTGAGCATGAGAGCACCAGGGGCTGAATTAAGATCGAAGCCATCGGTGCTTGCGCCCGTACCTGCGCAGCAGTCACGATCTAAAGATTGCAGAGTAGATTCTCCTGCTCCGGATCCCATGTGAAGGCAGGTACGGAGCCAAGCTTCACCTCCTTGCGATTCCACCTTGATGATCAGTTGTTTAAGGAGATCTTCCATACTGATAACAGGTGCAGGTCTGAATCTTGCTGATTTACTTACGTGAATGCGCCACAACCGTTTTTCATCTCTTTTATAGGTCCAGAAGCACCGTTGAATCATTCTCCAATCAAATTACATGATTTGCCTCCTGCCAAAATTGCAGTTACCTGAGGATTGAACCATACCATACTTTGAAGCACGTAAGTAAAACACACACAAATGTAATCCTACAATACCAATGACGGGCGTCATGTCATCATGGCTCCCCTCATTGTATTTACAACTTAGGTCGCTCCAGTATATGCAACTTCTAGGAGCAGGATGCTCCATAAAGTAAAGCGTTGTCAGGCTGTGTTAAATCTGATGAGCCTTGGTGAGAGAAGTCACACAGCCAATCAGTTGCAAAAGTGCATTAACCACCTAACTAACCTTAAAAACAAAGGTGCAATGGCACACTGCAGCTAGAGCTCCGTCCTGCCACTATGCTGGATGTTAGATGAGGCATTAGTTTATATTTTGGCCAAATTATGTAAGCCACCCACCACTTCACGGTTGCCTCTACGAGTGGTCCCTAACATTAATTCATATCAGCCACACAAAATCCAGAGAGTGCAGGTGCAGCATGCATGCCAGATACACTGTGCTTGTAACCCCGTCTGGTGCCATACAGCGTTCATCAGATCAAGGGATGCAAATACCAACATGCATGCTGAGCCCACTAGTACTTCTCCTGGAACCAAATGGCTTCTGGTAAGTTCTATAAAGCAGACTCAGTTTTATACTGACTTTAAAACCAGCCTACAGGGCGGATTCACTAGTCAGGTGTGCATGACTGCATGGAGGTCACCACGCCTCCCATATATGTTACAAAGGAATAAAATGGGGATTGCAGTCAGCACAACCCAATACGCAGGTGCACGTTGCTATGGTGAAATACACATACAAACGTAAAAACAAAGGTGCAATGGCACACTGCAGCTAGAGCTCCGTCCTGCCACTATGCTGGATGTTAGATGAGGCATTAGTTTATATTTTGGCCAAATTATGTAAGCCACCCACCACTTCACGGTTGCCTCTACGAGTGGTCCCTAACATTAATTCATATCAGCCACACAAAATCCAGAGAGTGCAGGTGCAGCATGCATGCCAGATACACTGTGCTTGTAACCCCGTCTGGTGCCATACAGCGTTCATCAGATCAAGGGATGCAAATACCAACATGCATGCTGAGCCCACTAGTACTTCTCCTTGAACCAAATGGCTTCTGGTAAGTTCTATAAAGCAGACTCAGTTTTATACTGACTTTAAAACCAGCCTACAGGGCGGATTCACTAGTCAGGTGTGCATGACTGCATGGAGGTCACCACGCCTCCCATATATGTTACAAAGGAATAAAATGGGGATTGCAGTCAGCACAACCCAATACGCAGCAAAACTGAGTCTGCTTTATAGAACTTACCAGAAGCCATTTGGTTCCAGGAGAAGTACTAGTGGGCTCAGCATGCATGTTGGTATTTGCATCCCTTGATCTGATGAACGCTGTATGGCACCAGACGGGGTTACAAGCAGAGTGTATCTGGCATGCATGCTGCACCTGCACTCTCTGGATTTAGTGTGGCTGATATGGCCCATAAAAGGTAAGAATTAATGTTAGGGACCACTCGTAGAGGCAACCGTGAAGTGGTGGGTGGCTTACATAATTTGGCCAAAATATAAACTAATGCCTCATCTAACATCCAGCATAGTGGCAGGACGGAGCTCTAGCTGCAGTGTGCCATTGCACCTTTGTTTTTACGTTTGTATGTGTATTTCACCATAGCAACGTGCACCTGCGTATTGGGTTGTGCTGACTGCAATCCCCATTTTATTCCTTTGTACCTAACTAATCTGCCTGAGCTGAGCTCAGGCTGTGGGAAAAGTACTTAACTGTTGTGCCTGAACTGGGCTCGGGCAGAAGAGAAAGGGGGTGGGCTGCTTTAGCTGCTGATTAGAGATGAGAGAATCAGCAGTTAACGATCCAAATTTATTCACGCTAAATCACGTTAAAGAATTGCTATTTCCTGGCTTCAGAGATCCTTTATAGTGGTGTAAAATATTCTGCCTTGCAGTAACACGCATAGGGAGTCTGCTGTGGTATCGAAATAATACTGTGAGTCAGTATGACATGCAGATGACAGGCGTCGCTCTTAGAATCACTGCACACTTCACTTATTTGGGCAGTCACAGAGCCAAAACTGACCAAATAACTCAAGTATGAACTCAGCCTTAAAGGTCGATGTTAGCACCAAGAAGAAGCGCACTCTTTTTACACCGTTGTCAGCTGATTCCATATAGATGTTTATTGAATGCTTATACAAGTAGAGCCCCCCGACAGAGTGGAGAGGGTGTCAGCATTTGCCCTTCCTCTGATCCTTCAGAACAATAACCCCCAAAAAATGGATCCTGTCTGTTGAGCATCCGCCTTTACTCAGTCAGCATTTGGTCAGTAATACATTAGTATTGCCAATGCCAAAAAAAAAAAAGGAGTGTATCCATAACAGAGATGACACGTGAATAAGGAGACCACAGAGTGGCACAATGACAGAGTGTGGAGGTGGCAGCAGAATCATCAGGAGGCCACGGAGTGGCACAATGACAGAGTGTGGAGGTGGCAGCAGAATCATCAGGAGGCCACAGAGTGGCGCAATAACAGAGTGTGGAGGTGGCAGCAGAATCATCAGGAGGCCACAGAGTGGCACAATGACAGAGTGTGGAGGTGGCAGCAGAATCATCAGGAGGCCACAGAGTGGCACAATGACAGAGTGTGGAGGTGGCGGCAGCAGCATCAGTAGGAGGCCACAGGGTGGCACAATGACAGTGTGGAGGTGGCAGCAGCAGCATCAGGAAACCACAGAGTGGCAAGGTGACATAGTGTGGAGGTGGCAGCAGCATCAGGAGACCACAGAGTGACCCGGTCACAGAGTGGGGAGGTGGGTGGCAATATAAATACCAGCTGAAGATGGTGGGTGGCAGTTGGCATCAGATGTGTGGAATCAGGCAGGTGGCATCATCAGAATAGTAGCTGAGGCAGGTAGCCAGAAGAAACCGGGCTCTTTTGTCAAAGTGTTGGTGTGGCACCATGGATAATCTAGTCTGATGCATCAGGCATTGGTGCCTGATGCATCTTGACAAAGGTCAGTCTCTCTACATTTTGTGTGGATAGGCGAGTTCTTCTTGGGGTAACTACTGTATGGCCCCCGCTGCACTAAACACCCGTTCTGATGCTACACTACTGGCTGTGCTGGACAGCTTTTCCAGGGGCAAACTCTACTAGTTGCTAATACCCTAATACACACCAAAAAGGGCTGTAATTTTCTCACTTCAACACACAACGGCTAATAAGCCATTTTTTCCCCCCACTAATACATGCCAAAAAGGGCTTTAGAACATATAACTGCACCGCTGAATGAAAAATAGGCCCTTATTTTTGTCCACTTATATACGACACAAAAAGCTTTAGAATATATAACTGCTCGGCTGATTGGCAAATATATTTTTCTTTTTTCCACTTATACACAACACAAAAGGCTTTAGAATATATAACTGCACCGCTGATCGGCAAATACATTTTATTTTTTTCCACTTATACACGCTTTAGTACTACAAGAAAATTTAGACTAGCACATTTATATACATAATCACAGGTGCATATCCATCAAGCAAACATAGTTAATAATAAAATGGCTGCACAACATTTCACATACAAACAATAGAGCTGAGTAGTGTTGAGCGAACCCGAACTGTAAAGTTTTCCGTAAAAGTTTGGGTTAGAGTTCGGTGTTTGGCGTTTAATGAAGCTTGTTGAAAGGCTGCAGGGCAGCCAATCACCAAGCGTTTAAGATGTGTGCCCTTAGAAGCCATCGCAGCCATGCCTACTAATGGGTGGCATGTCTGTGATTGGCCAGTGCAGCATGTGACCGAGCCTCTATATAAGCTGGAGTCATTAGCTCTTACTAATGTAGGGATAGGATGCTGCTGCTGTGAGGGAGAGATTAGGAAAGAATCTGATATCAGAGCTTGGTGTTAAGTCTGCGATCTACAGCGATTTATTTTTTCTGTGGGTGCAATGAAACATTTTTGTACCCTGCCCTGAGCTCAGTGACACAGAAAAATAAGTTTTAATCCATCTGTTAATTAGGTGGGCATCGGTGGCCATTTTGTGCAAGTGCAGTGCACTTGCACTTGCATATGTGCCAGGGACAATAATTTAATCCTGTTCATGTAGTTCAATGGGCGACATATACCCATTTTTTAAGTGAACCTGCACTGCATATGTGCCAGGGGAAGGGAAAAAATTACAGGTAATCCGTCTGTGAGTTCAGGGCCCCAGGGCTTGAAATATTCAAATTTTTTTCTGTAAAGTACCCCTGTGTTGCATATCTGACAGTGAAATCAATTCAGTAAATCCATCTGTTAGATTCTGGGGGGGACAAATTCAATTTTTTTGGTGGTCAAGTACCCCTGCAGCCTGCGCTGTGTATCTGACAGGGAAATCAATTCAGTAAATCAATCTGTTATATTCTGGGGGGTGTAAGAGGGTGCAAGGTACCGTGGTCGATGGCAGGTACGTGTCACCGAGGTTCCTGGCCTCGGTGAGGTAAGAGCCGGGTTTTCGTGTGTCAGCAGCAGCTAGTGCTGTTTGACACCTTGTTTTTTTAGTTTGGCTGCAAAGCCAATCCGGGCCGGCTCTTACTGGGAGTAGGCAAAGAGTTGGGTGGGTGCCTATTCCCCACGGTCCAGGCCGGACTTTATCCGGGCCTTTAAAAGGCAGCCTCCTCAGCAGCTGAGGGTGATTGTCCTGGAGCTGCTGTTAGGCTGTGGAATCACTTGAGTTTGGGAGTGCTGATCCATGCTGTGCTGTGTGGAGTTCTCTGGGCTGGAAGCAAGACCCCAAGCAAGGAGGAGTGCAGACGGCCTGGAAGCCGGAGGTCGATCGCCTTGCGGCTGGACTGACAGCCAGGTGCGAACCTGCACCTAAAGCCTCCCAGGTGACTGGAACCTGTTTTGGACTATTTTGTTTTGCTGCACGTTTTCTGATGGGTGTGAATTAACACCAAGTGACTGTTTGCTGTGTATTTGCTACAAGTGTGAATTAAACACTGTTTGCTACACTTTCTGGACTCCGTTTTGCCTCTATACTGCACCCGCACTGCTATCTACCAGAGCGACTCCCCACATTTGGTGTCGGATGCGGGCATGCGCAGTGAGGCTGGCGTGAACGCCGAATTGTTTTTGTTTTGCTGAGCACAAGTGCATGGCATATATAAAACCGGCAAAGTTGCAAACAGGAATTTCTGGCAACATGGAGGCGGCTGTGAAAGCCCTCATGGAGGCTAACGTGCAGCAGCGGGAGACCAACCAACTACTTTTACAGCACGTGATGGCGTTACAAGCTGCAGGAGCGTCCCACCACGACCATGATGCCCGGAAAGCGGTCCGTGCGGCGATCCCAAAGATGACCCCCTCGGACGACGTGGAGACGTATCTGGCGGTCTTTGAAAAGGTGGCCGTGAGGGAGAAGTTACCCCGTGACCAGTGGGCTGAGGTGGTCGCTCCGTTCCTGGCATCCGGACCCCAACAAGTTTTTTTTGACTTGGCCGATGACCAGGCTGCTGATTACCCCACGGTGAAGGGGGAGATCCTGGCCAGGCTGGGGGTAAACGTGTTAGTCCGGGCGCAGCGGGTCCACCAGTGGGACTTTTAAGCGGCTGAACGCGCCCGGCCGCAGTACTATGAGTTGCTGCACAGGTTACAAAAATGGCTGCAGCCTGATATTCTAAGTCCGACTGCTATGCTGGACCGTCTGCTGGCTGACATGTTCTGGAGGGCCTTGCCTTACCCCCTTCAGCACTGGATCGGCCAGGTATCACCCACCAATGCCCTAGAAATGGTCGACCTGGTGGAGCGCTATAAGCCAACCAAAACTTGAAAGGGGGTGTTGTTGGGAGGGGGTCGGTCAAACCCCGGAGGACTCCCATCCAGTCCCGACGACTGGTACCCGAGAAACCTGCTTGGGGTGTACCCCCTGTAGACACGGCCCCGATAGTCTGCTGGCAGTGTCACGAGCCTGGCCACGTAAGGGCCGACTGTCCACAGTGGGGAGAACCCATGGAGACTAATTATGGGTACCGGGCTTCCATGTATGCCCGGAGACTGTGTGCAACTGGCACCCCCGAGACAATAGACAATCGTCACCTGTGCCAGGTGCAAGTGAGTGATAATCTGGCAGTGGCGCTGTTGGACTCAGGGAGACTAGTAACCCTGGTAAATGCTGCCCTGGTACAGCCCACCCAGTATACGGGCCGGAAAGTTGGTGTGGTGTGCATACATGGAGACTTAAAGGACTATCCCACTGCTGTAATGTCTCTATCCACGGCGGCCGGCACATGGACTTGTGAAGTGGCGATCTCCACAAAGCTACCCTATGAACTAATAATTGGGAGAGACTTCCCTGGTTTTCCGTCACTATGGCCTGAGATGAAAGTGACTAATAGCCCTGAGACAGGGGCAGCCCTAGCAGAGTGGCCTGGTTCCAGTGGGGGGCCAGAGCCCTGGGAGCCCGAGTCCGAAGGGCCTGCGGTAGGGGTGACCACCACTGCTGTGATAGAGGGGGAGACACCCCCACTGAGTGTAATGGTGGGAGACATGGAGGACTTGCCACCAGGACCTGAGTTGGCAGACCTCCACGCCTCCGGAGACAATTTTGGGACCGCCCTACACCGGGACCAAACCCTAACTAGGGCCTGGGAGAATGTGGTGGAAATTGATGGTAAACCCCAGAAGCCAGGGGCTGAGTTAATATTTCCCCGCTTTGTCGTTCAACAAGAAATGTTATATCGGGTGAACCAAATCCGGGGTGAATCTGTTGAACAGTTGGTGGTGCCCACAGCGTATTGCAAGCTGGTCATGGAGCTTGCCCACCAACATGTTCTTGGGGGACACTTGGGGTGGCAGAAAACGCAGGACCGCATACTGCAGCGGTTTTATTGGCCTGGTGTGTTTAAGGAGGTAGAAGAATATTGTAAATCTTGTCCAACCTGTCAGGTAAATAGCCCCCAGCCACATTTCCGTAGTCCCCTTGTGCCTCTTCCAATCATTGAGGTCCCGTTTGAGCGTATCGCTATGGATCTAGTCGGGCCTGTACCGAAGTCTGCCAGGGGCCACCAACACATTCTGGTAGTTCTCGACTACGCCACTCGGTATCCGGAGGCGGTGCCTCTGCGACATACCTCGGCTAAGCTCATTGCCAAAGAGTTAATGGAAATGTTTTCCCGTGTGGGCCTGCCAAAAGAGATTCTGACAGACCAAGGGACCCCTTTTATGTCTAAAGTTATGAGGGAACTGTGTAAATTATTGCGTATAAAGCAATTACGGACGTCCGTTTACCATCCGCAAACGGACGGTCTTGTCGAAAGGTTTAACCAAACTCTAAAAATATGTTAAAAAGGGTGGTGTCTAGAGATGGGAAGGACTGGGACCTGCTTCTGCCCTATCTCATGTTCGCAGTGCGAGAGGTGCCCCAGTCCTCTACTGGGTTCTCGCCCTTCGAACTGCTTTATGGCAGACACCCTCGGGGCCTGTTGGATATCGCTAAGGAAGCGTGGGAACAGCAGCCTGTCCCCCACAAAAGTGTCATTGAGTATGTCACCCAGATGCAAGACCGGATGGAAAGGGTGTTGCCGCTGGTCCGGGAGCATATGGAGGCAGCGCAACAAGCCCAGAGTAGGGTGTATAATCGTCAGGCTCGGGTACGGAGCTTCAATCCGGGAGATCGGGTTTTGGTTCTGGTACCCACCCTTGACAGCAAGTTCCTAGCTAGGTGGCAGGGCCCCTATGAGGTGATTGAGAAGGTAGGGAAGTAATTACAAGGTACACCAGCCAGGCGGCGCAAGCCGGAGCAGGTGTACCACGTGAATTTACTAAAGCCGTGGAAGGATAGGAACACGACCGACGACAACAGCCCCCGGCCAGGGCTTCTGGGTGAGAAGGGTCCAGCCCCACAGTTCGAGGCCTGCGAAGCGGTAGCCACGGTAAAAATTGCAGACAGCCTGTCTTCCAAACAAGTTCAGGAAGTCAGGGAGTTCATCAGTCGGAACACGGATGTGTTCTCGGACCTCCCTGGCCGCACGTCTCTCATCCGACATGACATCGTCACTGAGCCTCAGGCCAAGATCCGGTTAAAACCATACCGGGTACCCGAGGCTCGGCGACGGGCCATCGCGGAGGAAGTGCAATTAATGTTGAAGCTTGATGTCATTGAGGAGTCGAAAAGTGAGTGGGCCAGTCCCATGGTTCTAATACCCAAGCCGGATGGGACGTTGCGGTTCTGCAACGATTTTAGCAAGTTAAATGAAGTGTCCAAGTTTGATGCGTATCCCATGCCCCGGGTAGACGAGCTTGTTGAGAATTTAGGGCAAGCCCGGTATTTTTCTGTGCTAGACCTCACTAAAGGGTACTGGCAGGTACCCTTAACGGAGTCGGCCAAGGAAAAAAACGCTTTTGTTACCCCGCAGGGCCTGTATCACTACAAGGTGTTACCCTTTGGCCTGCATGGCGCCCCCGCCACCTTCCAAAGGTTAATGGACATAGTGCTGCGACCTCATCGTCGGTACGCCTCGGCCTACTTAGATGATGTAATCATCCACAGCACCGACTGGGAAAGCCATTTGCCCAAAGTGCAGGCGGTAGTGGATGCCCTGAGGAAAGCTGGTCTAACCGCCAATCCAAAGAAGTGTGCGATTGGGTTGGAAGAGACCAAATATCTGGGATATGTTATTGGGCGGGGAGTCATCAAGCCGCAGGTAACTAAGGTAGAAGCCATACGTAACTGGCCCCGACCGGTCACCACCAGGCAGGTAAAGTCCTTCCTGGGAATGGTAGGGTACTACATGCGGTTTGTGCCCCACTTTGCCACAATAGCAGCGCCATTGACAGACCTGTTGAAGGGGCGAAAGTCTGGGAAGGTTAGCTGGAGTGAGAAGGCGGAGGAGGCTTTCTCCGCGTTGAAGTCGGCCCTGTGTGACTCCCCGGTTTTGGTTACACCCGACTTCAACAGGGAGTTCGTCGTACAGACCGACGCCTCGGAGGTAGGCCTCGGTGCGGTACTGTCTCAGGAGGTCAACGGGGAAGAACATCCCATTGTCTTCCTGAGCCGTAAGCTCAGTCCCGCCGAGTCCAGGTATAGTATAGTGGAGAGGGAGTGCCTGGCTATCAAGTGGGCACTCAAATCTCTCTGCTACTACCTGTTAGGGAGGAGGTTCCGTCTGGTGACCGACCATTCCCCTCTCAAGTGGATGAGCCAGGCAAAGGAGAGGAATGCTCGGGTCACCAGGTGGTTCCTATCCCTGCAGAACTTTAAGTTCTCTGTAGAACACAGGGCAGGCCGCTTGCAGGGTAACGCAGATGTCCTGTCCCGCGTCCACTGCCTCACATGTGTTCACCCCCTCAGGGTTGAACAAAGGGGGGGGTGTGTAAGAGGGTGCAAGGTACCGTGGTCGATGGCAGGTACGTGTCACCGAGGTTCCTGGCCTCGGTGAGGTAAGAGCCGGGTTTTCGTGTGTCAGCAGCAGCTAGTGCTGTTTGACACCTTGTTTTTTTAGTTTGGCTGCAAAGCCAATCCGGGCCGGCTCTTACTGGGAGTAGGCAAAGAGTTGGGTGAGTGCCTATTCCCCACGGTCCAGGCCGGACTTTATCCGGGCCTTTAAAAGGCAGCCTCCTCAGCAGCTGAGGGTGATTGTCCTGGAGCTGCTGTTAGGCTGTGGAATCACGAGTTTGGGAGTGCTGATCCATGCTGTGCTGTGTGGAGTTCTCTGGGCTGGAAGCAAGACCCCAAGCAAGGAGGAGTGCAGACGGCCTGGAAGCCGGAGGTCGATCGCCTTGCGGCTGGACTGACAGCCAGGTGCGAACCTGCACCTAAAGCCTCCCAGGTGACTGGAACCTGTTTTGGACTATTTTGTTTTGCTGCACGTTTTCTGATGGGTGTGAATTAACACCAAGTGACTGTTTGCTGTGTATTTGCTACAAGTGTGAATTAAACACTGTTTGCTACACTTTCTGGACTCCGTTTTGCCTCTATACTGCACCGCACTGCTATCTACCAGAGCGACTCCCCACAGGGGACATTTCCACGGTTATCAGGCTGTCTTTTACAAGTGGCTTAGAGGGTGTGTTCCTGCTGCACTGCATACCTAACAGTGAAAATAATTCTATTAAATTCGTCTTTCACATATTTGTGTGACCTAAAGCAATTTTTTCTCTTTATGACACCGGCACTGCATATCTGACAGGGAAATCAATTTAGTAAATCCATCTGTTAGATTCTGGGGGGACAAAGTTACTTTTTTGGCGGCCAAGTACCCCTGCGGCCTGCGCTGTGTATGTGACAAGGAAATCAATTCAATAAATCAATATGTCAGATTCTGGGGGGACATTTCCACTGTTATCAGGCCAGTCATTCACAAGTGGCTTGGAGGGTGTGTTCCTGCTGCACTGCATACCTGACTGGGAAATATATTCTGTAAATTTAGCGGCATTTAGATTGTTGGGTGATCTGTACCCCTTATTTCTTTCAAACTACCCCTGCACTGCATACCTGACTGGGAAATATATTCTGTAAATTTGGCGGCGTTTAGATTGCTGGCTGGGTGATCTGTACCCCTTTTTACTTTCAAACTACCCCTGCACTGCATACCTGACTGGAAAATATATTCTGTAAATTCAGCAACGTTTAGATTGTTGGGTGATCTGTAACCCTTTTTACTTTCAAACTACCCCTGCACTGCATACCTGACTGGGAAATATATTCTGTAAATTTGGCAGTGTTTAGATTGTTGGGTGATCTGTACCCCTTTTTACTTTCACACTACCCCTGCACTGCATACCTGACTGGGAAATATATTCTACGTGCTGGTAGACGCGCTGCTGATGGCAGACAAGCGCAGCCACCTGTCCACAGCCAATGTGGACAAGCTCATGTTTATTAAAATGAGCCAGGCATGGATTCCACAGGACTTGTCTGTACCTTGTGCAGAATAGACATGTATACCGGCCTCACCCAGCCTTTGTTTTACTCCAGCGTACTTTCTCTTTGTTTTCTTTTCTATATTTCCCAATGTTTTGGAGTCTACCCAAATAAAATAAAAAAACAGTGTTGTTGGTGACTACCTCCTACACCGCCACGTCCACCGCCTCCTCAACCTCCTACTCCATATGGACTTCCTTCTCTTAGTTCAAGATTATTATTTTAAATTTTTATGTATTTTATGTTATTTTAAGTCATTTCACTTTCCACATTTGTTTGCAGGGCAATTGTCCAGCTCTTACCCCCATTTTGCTTCATTTTGCAGTCCTCTAGCCCTTTTTATTACTTTTTTAGAGCCATTTTAGTGCCCCAAAGTCCGGGTCCCCATTGACTTCAATGGGGTTTGGGTTCGGGGTCAAGTTCCGGTCCCGAACTCTAACTTTGCGATGAAGTTCGGCCGAACCAGGCGTTACAGGTGTTCGCTCAACTCTAGAGCTGAGAAATGGGGATCATTCTAAATTAAAGTGGTATTATACCTACTATAATTGGAAAAATAAAAGCTCTGTGCGCACATTTTTGGTGGCTTCTGCAGATGGGTACCTAACACAAACAAACCGCCTCTCTTGGACTTACCTAAGCCTACAATTTTCAGGGCAGTGTAGGAACCAGCTACCTTTATACTCAGCTCAGAAGCTCCAGGCAGATGGGTGTTGCTTAGTCTAAAAGAGGTGTTACCCTCAATACATACTACAAGAAAATTTAGACTAGCACATTCATATACATAATCACAGGTGCATATCCATCAAGCAAACTTGGTTGATAATAAAATAGCTGCACAAAATTTCACATACAAACAATAGAGCTGAGAAATGGGGATCATTCTAAATTAAAGTGGTATTATACCTACTATAAATGGAAAAATAGAAGCTCTTTGCGCACATGTTTGATCAAACGTATGTCAGGCCCATTTACCAGGCATCAATGTGGCTTCCGCAGGTGGGTACCTAACACTACCTACCTAAGCCTACAATTTTCAGGGCAGTGTAGGAACCAGCTGCATTTATACTTTGCTCAGAAGGTGCTAGAAATATTTCCTTGTAATAAACCTTGTTAATGGCTGTATGAAACAGCACTTGAACCCCAATAACAACAACAGTTTGCTGGAATTACAGAGCTGTATAATGGCAAGTCGGGTCCTTAGTCAGTGCAGCAAGGTGTAATAGGATTGTTCCTATTACCCAGACTGTAACCTCCCCTACTGAACCCTTTTCAACATAAATGCTGTGAAATGATTCCACCCTATCCTTTCCCACACCTTGAATAATCTTTTCCTGTATATGTAAATCATTTTTTTAGCAGAATGAAATTTTTCTAACACTGTCCCTAGTGCCTGCTGACGTCTCTCCCTGCACTATGTACACTGGTAAATGGCAGAATCCAAGATGGCTGAGGCTATTTATAGGGCTGTGACATTACAGGGCTGGCTGGCTGCTGATTGGCTGACTGAATGGCATTATGGGTGATCTCGCCTTCCCATGTCCTCACACATGCAGCAGCCATTTTAGGAAAACGATTCGTTACCACGAATCGCGAGGAAATTCGGACTCTGTGCGAATCAAATTTTTCCTGAAATTCAGATCGAATTCCACTTCATTAGCTTCAATTCGCTCTACTGCTGATATCTCTTAATTGGTAGCAGCTAGAAGCATGCAACTGGTGTGGTATACCAGGCATTCATACAAGACCAAAATGACAGGTAAAATCCAAGCTAAACAGGATATATCACTGTTAGAATTAGAGTCAGGAATAATTGCGGGTAAATCCAGCTTTTACTTTCAATTTCAGCTCCATTCAGTGCATCATGATTTCTAACAGCGATATCTTCCTATGTAGTGAAGATAATGCTGTCATTCTTTGGATTGTTTGAAAGCTTAAAATACCAGCTTATCTCTAGCTGCAACCAAAGAGATATGAGCAGTTAAAGCAGCCCCCCTCCTCCCCTTCAGTCTAGGGGAAAAGGAGCAGTTGCAGAGCTGACAGCTGCAGCAGGAAAGGAAAAATAGTAAAAAAAAAATAGAGAAACCTGGCATTAGCATCAGCACACTGACCCACATAATATGTTAATTATGTTATTTTTACCACACATCGGATGCCGTAAATAAATTCCACAAAATAATGTGTAATTTATTTAAGGTTATGGCAAAATTAAATAGCTATTTTTTATCTCCCCCCAAAAAAAAAAAAAAGTTATTTAATACACTATACATACACCAAAATGGTTCCTAAAAAATCTACAACTAATCCTGCAAAATAAAAATTATAAAATAGTTTTTTTTTTTAAGTTATGACTGCTATAACACAAAGGGGGAAAATGCAACAGGGTTCCCTGAGTTGGCGCCAACAAGATTTACTGCAGACACATTAAAAATCTACAATTTAAAAAAGTGACTTTTTGGGAGTTTTCTTTTCCAATTTTAACGTGGCTGTTAGGGGGTTAAGCAGAAAACATCCCACTGGCTGTCTATCCCCACCAACTCCAACTGGGCAAGGTGGTTTGTGACAACGGCAAGATCATGGTGGCTTTGCTGCTTTTGGGAGAAATAACACATGCTCCCTGCATGGAGCACATGATAAATTTAGGGGTGCAACAATTTGTGAAAAAGTATCATGGCTCACAGAAGGTGCTGACCATGTCCAGCAGACTGTCCTCATAGTTCAGCCATTCTTGTGTGGAAAGGGACTGCCTATGGGATTTGCAGTGACAGATCGGTTTGCCATTGCACTACATAATTCACAACGTGTCTGCAGGACTGACTAAAGTGGTGAATGATTTAATAGTCATGGTTCTGCTTTATCTACAAAGTGAAAATTCCTAAACTTGCCAAAGGATAACTTTACAGACAAGTTTGTAGAAAATCCTACTATAAGCGAATTTGGCAATTGCCAAATGCTTGTTGGGAATGTCACTGTTCATGAAACGCTTGGAAATAGTGACCACAATAAAGTGAATGCACCTTCATTATGAAATCACTCACTAGCATGCAGGAGATGCGGGATGCAGTGACTGTAGCGCTGCTAGCGCTTGCTTTACTCACCTTTCCCTGATCTTCTGCCAGGCACTGCGCTGCATTTGTCCTGACTAAATACAGCGTCAGGACTTAGTGCATGCACTATGACCTGAAGATGTACACACTTAGGTCACAGGGCCTGGAGAATACCAGGGAGCATTGACTGCAGAAGAAAGCACCAGACCTGCAGAATGGCGGCAGAGCAGAAGGTAAGTTAATTCATTTATCTCTGATGTGGGTCTGATCTGAGCTGTGATGGGTGTTTGATCTTATATGGAGGTCTGATATGAGCTCTTATGGGGGTCTCATATGGGGTTCTTCTGACATATTCTCTAAACATTCTTTAAATTATAAAAAAAAAAAAAAAACACAAGGTCAGAGTAGTTAGATCTCCAAAACAATGCTAATGGAGAGCAGAAAAAGCCAGAGCTAATAAATGGGCTTTTGGCTCTGTATATACAAAAGAAGAGAAAGTAGCTGACATAGGTGGTATCAGGGTTGTTAATACACCGAGTAATATACTAAACTAACTAAATATATATTTGGTCCAAGCTAAGCTAAATACAGTATATGTGAACAAGGCTCTGCATCCAGATGGATTATAGCCAAGAGTTCTTAAAGTCCTCAGTTAAATTATAGCTGAGCCTCTACATAACGTTAAGAGCCAATTAAAAAACAAAAAACAAAAGGGCTTTAGGTCTTGTCCAGGAAACTACAGTCCAGTAAAGTGTAGTTTTTGTAATTCGATTGAAGACTGGCTCAAGGACCATGTCCAGAAAGTTGTGGACAATAATTCCTACTCTGAATAGTCCCTGGTTATAAGGGGTGTACAGCCAGATTCAGTGCTGGGCCTGCTATTATCTAACTTTATTAATGATCTAGAGTAGAGATGAGCGAATAAGTTTATAATGAAGTGAGTTCATTACGAACTTCCCATAATTCATCTGCATTCATCTATTTTTCAGGTTCGCTTCAAATTAGTCCAGTAAAATGGCACAAAGTGCCATTTTACTGCACGTGTTGGTGGGTAAAACCTTGAGGGGGTAAGAAGTAGGATGCTCACATGACCCTAAGAGGAAGTGGGGGGAAGGGCTTGTCCTGATTGGATCACAAGCTAACAGACAGCCTGTATGAGCCAATTAGTGATGGTGTTGGACTGTGAATGAGGGTGGATGTGTGTAGCAGTCTCTGGCAGAAAACAATATTAGGAACAGTATACAGTAACAATCAAGTTTCCATTCTAGTGTCAGAGACAGTGAAGGGAAAGACTAGAAAGAAGAACTAACCGCAATACAACTGTGCAAAGCATGTTTTACAATCCAGAGGCTACAACTTTAAATCTCTGAGTGAAAACACCTGAAATAGTAGGCCGAAATCTGTGACCGGACATCTCCAGATTGTTCAAGTGTTAGCGTGGGGTGCAAAAATAGCAATGCCATTGTACAATGCGTATTTTACAATCCAGAGGGCACCATTTTAAATCTCTAAATGAAAATAACTGAAATAGTAGGCTGAAATCTGTGACAGGGTATCTCAAGACAGTTTTGATGTGGGGAAATAATCTCATAGCAGGTAGAGAACTTGTGAATTTACACTATAGAAAGTTTTTTTTCTGAATCTGCATATTTGCAAGTGCATGAGACATTAGCCCCAAATCATTTACTGGCGCCGATACTGGGTTATTCCTAAAGCAAACAGTCAATAGCATTGTCTTCAGTGTGTTTGTAGAAAGGGAAGAACATTTAATTGCACTTCTGTGTCTTTCAGTTCCAGAAATTGGACTTGCAAACTGTTCCATACTTTGCGTGACCATGTTCATTAGGCAAAATATCTGGAATACAGAAGGGTTCCAAATGAAAGACCCAGAGTCAGGCTTTGTGCTCCCAGAGCCAGAATGGGGGTAACAGCAGCACCAGATATCTGGCCAGAAGTAGTATTCTCGCAATAGTAGTAGCAGTAGTAGGCCACAGTTCTCCCTAGCTTTGGAAAGGCGCAACATTACCATTGAGGAAAATGGGATTGTGGATGGGATGGGTCACTCCTAGTGTTGGACACTATATAATTATGTACAGGAGATACCCAGGTTATACCAGCACGCTTCATATCACTATATACAATGAGATATATAACTTATACCAGCCGTAAATATATAATTATATACAGGACATAGCCAGGTATATATGTGAAAAGGCTGAGATGTACCTTTTCTTCAGAATGTTATTAAGATACAAAGAATGGTTTCACCTCATGCTTTGCTGCTTGGACGGACAGTTGACTACCTGAGATATCTAGTAGGGGGGGGGGGGGAGAATCGAGCAACAGAATGATGTGGAGGTCACTTCTGAGTCTGACACCAGGCCTTGGTGCCAGAGATCACAGAATTCCTCCTTCTCCTCCTCCTTGCAGCCCTAAAGAAGTCTTCACTACACCTTCCTAGTGGGACGCCGCCTTTTTTTCCTAAGAAATGGAAAAAAAAAAAACATCATACCCTAAGGCAGATAGTCAGGAGAATCTCCCTGAAGATGACTTGTGTGAGAGCAGTCAGCATTTGGACAGCCTTGAGGAGGAGGTTCAGAAGGAGGTGGGGGACCGCATTCATAGCTGTGTTGGTGGTGGTAATAGTGGCACCTGTAGCCACGATATTGGTGGGGGCAGAGACAGTAGCAGTCAGGGCAAATACGGAGCAGGATATTGGGAGGACCAAGGAGCTAACCATACCATATGTTGGTCTGATAAAAGTAGCAGGGGGAATGAGGACTCCGATGATGATTATGTGTTGGACAGGACCTAGGAGCTGGATTGGGGTGATGAGGAGGAGGTAACATCTGATGAAAAAGGTGGTAGCAGTGGCAGAGCCTCCCAAAGAACTGCTAGGACCGGATCTGCTTTGGGAACTGGTGATGCCGCTGATACTGTGGATGCATTAGGCACCAAACATGCCAGTGCTTAGCCAAGCTTGGATGACTCTAGTTCTGCACAAGTATCTTCTGTCTGGCAGTTTTTCTGCCCGCTGCCAGGAGACAGCTTCATTGCCCTGTGCAAGCTCTGCAAGAATAAAATAATGTCTCTTTTGGGGCAGCCAGGCTGCATCCACAGGCATTACATTGTCATAATCATTTTCTGCTTCTGCCGCTCAGACTTCCTACTAATCCCCTACTGCTACTACTATTAACACTACGAATCTGCCATTTATGGCCAGGGACAGTACTTGTCTTTCAGGGCCCACTGGGTCAATGTTTTGTGCGGCAAAGGGAATGCAGCACCACAGCAATGGTCCTATTGGTCTGTGTAGCTCTGGTTTTCATACCGGGCTCTTATCCACATCTTCCCTCCACATCTGTCTCAATGGGCTTCTTCCCTCCCCAAAAGAAAAAGGGCAGAGATTTGCTTCCACGCTTGCTACCTCCTTTCATATGTGTAAACTTAAGCAATGCCATGCCATCTTAGAACTGATGAGCCTGGGCAACAAAAGCCACAGAGGGGTTGAATTGCTATTTTGCATCAAGCAAGAAGTTTCCCAATAGATGTCTTCTCAGAGTCCCCACCAACTACAACTGGGCAAGGTGGGTAGTGACAATGGCAGGAATATCATGGGTATGCTGCTTTTAGGCTAAACACGAGCTTATAAACATCACCACCACCACAGCAGGGAGCATGTTATATATGTGTTATTCGGAGGTCAGGTAAAGGCAGCTCATCAGGGATGCATCTCACATACTCAGATCCTTCAAAGAAATCACCAGATTTGTCAGTAGGGATGTCTGCAGCATCAACTATGTCATCCCCAATATTTATATTAGAGCAAACACGCTTATTTAAGAAGGTATGGTGGAACAAGAACAACTTCCTCATCTTGCTGGCTACCCTGTAGCTGTTAGGGACCTGCATGGATGAAGTCCCATGGAGGAGCAATTGGAGGCTGAGGAGCTACTACTGGAGGAGATGGTACAGAAGGAGAAAGCTTGTGATAAGGATGACACTGGTCATATTGACAGATCATCTCAGTGGGAGCGGTGTGGAAAGAACTGGGTTTTCGGGCATGTTGGCAAGCATGGCAAGCTGCATGTTGGCAAGCATGGCAAGCTGCATGCTTGCATGTTAACAGGTGATGACTACTGGATAGCCATGCCTTTATACCCTCACTATCTAAGAAAATGGGGGAATAATTCCTTGATGCTAAAAGGGAGGCAAAAGTGCTGTATTACCAGGATACACTGTGTACGCAGCTTGCCACAGCTTTCAGCAAGCAGATATCTGCCACTCTTGTGTCTGACCAGGAGGCACCTTTACTGTCTTGCCCAGCCTCCAGAGTTTACAGTGCAGCAGGTGGCGGAATTTCACCCAAACAGACAAACTTGTCCTCCTCATGTCCTCCTCAAGTGTGCAAAACATCAAATTTGTCAAAATGACTGAGGCATGGATCTGTGAAGATTTTTATACACCTCCAGCTCCAGAGTCCAATGAATAGATCTGCCATTGCGAATGGTGGCTATTTATCACCAGCCCAAACATTACAATGCTGCTGTATGCCTACCATCATGATCTTTTCTGTATGGCTGTTGCTGCTACTACCCTACCATTACCCCTATACAGCTGCACATATACTGCCTTTCCACTACTACTACTACTATCCCTTCACAGCTGCACTTAAATTCTGCCTAAACCTGATTAAGGCAGAATTTCTGGACTGCTTGATCAAAACAAGCAACTGTTTTTTTTTGTTTTTTTTTAATAACACCATCTGTGTTCAAACATCATCTGGCTCTAGTAAAGGACAGTTTTTGGATTGTTTTTAAATTTTTAAAAGTGCAGTGTCTATTTTGTCTGTATTAGGCTGCACATTCCCAACAACAGGCTGGTAACCACACTACACCTTAGTACATAATATTAAATATAAATAACAGGCCTTTCACAGGACGTTAGGGTGGAGGTTAGTTGAGGAGTAAGGAGAGGAGAGAAAGGAACACCATGATATAGCTGCTAGGTGTCCACCTGGCACTTTCCATCTGGGGGAACCAAAGAATGAAACCAAGACTCAGAACCCATAGGTCATATTGCAGTACCACAGTCCAGCAAGGGACACAGTAAACTTTTGTGCGTAAAGGCAACTTGTCCAAGGAATAAGGCAGAAGATTGATGCCTGCTGCTAGGGAGACCGCCCCGTTGGTTGCAGAATTCTGATCAATATCCAAGTACCTGAACTCTAGTTTAAGTGAGAGGATCCACAGCTTAAAAAGATACCTCTTCCACACCAGCCAAGCTAAAGCCGGTTTGAGCCAGCTAAACCATGCCTGTTATAAAGAATTGCAGCTTTCAACTCATCATTGTGAACCAAAGCACTTTCCCTGTAATTACAACTACCTCAAGGCAATTGGAAGAAAAGTTCCCATTTTTGTTTATCAGCCTCTGAATCTCCTTATTAGCCACTATCCTCCATTTCACCGTATGGTGCCGGCATCATGAACACCAGGGACCCTGCCTCCACGGCACCTTAAATACCACACCACCAAAGGCACCTCAGCCACCATCTGGCGACAGTCCTTGGACAACAGAGTGTGCCCCGAAGGAACTGGTGCTGTCCTTCCATTCACTGCACGCCAGCCCAGGGAGCTCTATAAAACTGTGAGTAAAACTATTACTACCCCCATTGGCCCACCATAACTCGCACATATTGCCCCTGAGGTCCGGTCGCTGCAAACGCATAACAGATCCAACAGCTCAGTGTGTTTTTAAACAGGCTGATAACACTGTCAACCGTGCATTTACCCATAGCTATATATGGCAGTCTCACTCTAAAATTATTTACTATTGCTGTCAATTTGTTAAAAAGCTTAAAAGGGTGGAGAGAGAAAAAAATTGAAAAAATAAAATAATAGAAAGAAAAGAGATTAAAATATTAGTCCTAGGAAACCTCATACACCAACTTTCAGGCCAATCAGAATACTTTCGATTTCGGTAAACTTGATTCAGAACCAAAGCAAATTTTTGACCAGAAACAATTTTAAAAAAATTCGCCCATCTCTAATTGCTATTTTACAAAGCTTTGATGCTATTTCATCTGGAATATGCAGATCAGTTATGGGCACTAGTTCATAAAAAGGATGCCCTGGATCTTGAAAAAGCCCAAATAAGAGTGATTAAACTGATAAAGGGCATGGAGGGTCTTAGTTGTAAAGAAAGATTTAAAGAATAAATGTATTTAATCTTTGATCTTTATTTCATCTTTAGAAGTGGTGGATGGGGATGTTTAAACTATATAAATTGATAAATGGCCGTTTCAAAAAATAAGGGGGAAAGGCTGTTCCACTGCCTTCATCTGGAGCAGAAAAAGTTCAGTCTCCAGAAAGGACAAGGTTTCTTCACTATAAGAGCTGTGAATCTGTGGAATAGTCTACCTCAGGATGTGTTCACAGGAGGAAAAGTCAACTTTTTAAAAAGGATTAGATGAACTCTTAGAAATAAATTACATTAATGCTTACAAACATGGGTAGAATTGTTTTTTTTCCCATTCCCCATCCCATAATTCACATTTCTACATATTCAAGCAGTAATTAAGACTTGCATATATATTCTACAGGCACACTCATCTAGACCACATACCGTATTTTTCGCCCTATAAGACTCACCAGTCCATAAGATGCACTTAGGTTTTAGAGGAGGACAATAATAAAAAAAATTTTTAATTAGACCTCAGGTCAGACCACCAGTCAGACCCCCAATGTTAATCAGACCTCAGCTAACAGCCCAATCAGACCCCTAATGTTAATAAGACCCCAATACCTCAGATCGGACCTCAGCTCAGACCTCAATGTGAATTACCTCCAATTAGACCTCAGATAAGAGCCCCATGCCTCTCATCAGCCCTTGGCAGTCTCATATCAGCCCCCATTACCTCATATCAGCCCCCAGCAGCCCTTATTGCCTCAGATCACCCCCAGCAGCCCCATGTTGCCTCATGTTTTATCAAATAAAAAACCCACTTACCTCTCCTGCTCCTGGACGCCGCCACTCCTTACCACCCGCGATCTTCTTCCTCCTGCTGTCGGCTGTGCTGTGAACTGATGCACCCCAGAGCCCCCTCGCACTGTGCGCAGCCACTGCACAGCTGCTTCCTGGTCCTCCGGTACTAATGAAACGCCCACTTTTTGGGGAGCGAAAATGCGTCTTATGGGGCGAAAAATACGGTAGATATCAGTTGAAATACATTTATTATGTCTCATAACAAAATTGAGATATATTAAAATAAGAAATAAAAACAAATTAAAATAGAAAACACAAATGGATATCCTATTCACCACATGTGGGAAATCCTGTCTAGCATATATTCCGTACCATACAATACTATTGTTGTATTGTAGTTATATAATTTGTGGTACACAATGCATGCTATACTTATACATATCTATTCTTAAAAACCATAAAATATGTTATTGTATGAGGTGATCAATGACCACTCCTATTCCCTTTATATGGATATAGTTCAAGTTTTTACATTATGAATGGCCAATTTAAGAGAGAATCTTCGAATATGTCCCACAATGCAGGTATAATTATCCTTATTTTATATTGTGGATGATGGCGATTATCTTATGAATCCCATTGATAAGTTCCTGTATGGAATATAATAAGTAGGAGTATGTACTCACAATGTTTGTCAGTGTGTGTGACTCAGATGCGGACCCAGCTGTGTGTGCACTCACATTGCTCACCACGGCGGCTCACGTGGTACTGGACTTTGTTATCCTCACACCCAGTTTTGGTGCCCCACATGGTCCGTGTCAGTAGTATAGGGTTTATTGCCTGTTAAAGTGAGTATACTCCGAAACGCGTTTTAGCAGAATTTAAGATATACCAATCTAAAAGACACACTCATCTAACTAAGCATATATTGTGGCAAAGTTATATTGAGAATAAATCATGGAGACAGAGGCTGGTGGCATGTGGAACACAGAATACTGAGAGCACAGTTTAACCGGCATAAAAAGCTATTGAGAACACACGGGACGCGGTGATGATACAGTGTAACAGGCAGTAAACCCTACCACAAATTTTATAACTACAGTACAACAATAGTATTGTATGGTACGCAGTATAAGCTAGACAGAATTTCCCACATGTGGTAAATAGGATATCCATTTGTGTTTTATATTTTAATTTGTTTTTATTTCTTATTTTTTATTTTTATTTTAATATACGGTATCTCAGTTTTGTTATGAGACATGATAAATGTTTAATATATTTTAAGTGATATCTATGTGGTGTAGATGAAAGTGTGCCTGTGAAATACATATGAAATTTTCTTTATATTTTTTTTGCGTAAGGTGAGCAAAACGTCGTAGCACCTTTTTTCATAGTAACATAGGAGTAAGCCGCTAATCTAAATACAGTAATTCAGACTTACATGTGTGCATACCATGATGTATACTCATGCAAAAAACATCCAGCAACCATGCTAAACACATATGCTACTCAAAATACATTTTTTCTCTAACTTTTGTTTACATTTGCTACTTTTTCACTTTTTTTTAGCCATACACTGTCACATGTATGCACATCTAGAAAACTTATATATGTAGCAAGACCCTTTTAAACACATCTATTACTTTAAAAAAACTAACTGTTTTTAGTATTTACTTTGGAGATTAGGGCTTAACCTTCATATCCATCCTCCGATAGTCTATAGGTGCTCAGGGGATGTTTCCTTACTCCTTCAGTCGAATCACAAAGAGGTGCCTCTTCACAAGCGATGCCATCTCTTTCTATGTGTTGAGTACTGGTACATTTACTTATAGCACCTGTTCACATGCAATCCAACTGTCTGAGCATGATGTGATTTGATAACAGCATGTTTGTAGACTGAGCAGACCTATCAAAATCAATCACTGCACACCTATGACCCTGATTTATCATTCTCTTACTCCAGAATACTGGCTTAAAAAAAAAAGACTTTTTAAGCTCATTTGCACAACAATTTTGCAACTTTTTGCATTTTTACACCACTCACTGCAGTTTTGATGGGTTGGAAAGTGGAAGAATTTAGCTATGTTAATGATGTTTCCTCCAGATTTATCAGTGAGACTTTTTTTTACAAAGTCTTAAAAAAATCACAATCTCACTCCAGTAAGAGGTTGGAGTAAGAAAAACTAGAGTAGCTTTTCTAGACAAAGGTTTACTGATAAGACAAATTTATCGAACAACATGCAATATTTGATAAATATGGCATAAAGTATGCCAATGCAGACTCAAACAAAACTTTCAAATACTCCTCTCATGATAAATCCCCCCTATGCACGTGTTTAAATTATATAAGATAAACAGACTAACATTTTCCATATGATGGATATTATTTTTAGTCAAGAAAATTAAAACACAGAAAAATCCTTTAATATAAGTTACAAATTAACTTTCCTGTCAATCTATTTCTCTTGGCTAATGGTAAAACAACTCATTGTCATTCAGGAAATAAATTCTTTACTATTTTTCAGGGCAGTTGTTATTTTAAAGCTAGCAGATTACTCAGACTGGGTACACATTAATGTTGGCCGAAGTGATAAAACACTTGGGCACATTTTCACAAGTCTGCCAGACCACAGAAACATTTGTCTTATCCAAACTATGGCTAGTAACAAACTTTCAAATGTCTCAAGCAGCCAGGAGAGACCAAAATGGGACAATAAAGTCCAGTATTTGTTGACATGCATTGGATTTGCAGTGGGTTTAGGGAATGTTTGGAGATTTCCTTATTTATGTCAGACCCATGGAGGAGGTAAGTATGCTTATTAAAATGAAGCAAATTATATAAGATATAACGGCTAGCCATTGCACTATAGCCAAATTTAATGCATGCAATTTGTTGACAGACATACTTCCAACCATATCCTATTTTTATGCACATTCTAAGACCTAGTGGAAGAAATTTTTTTGTTTCTTAAATGAAAATGTGTTTTTGGCTATTTTAATTATAGGTATTATGACCAATCTTCCTTTATCACATAAAATCCTATGACTGCTTTACTTTATCACAATGGCCTCCTGCACACAGCTATATTATAGATACCCGTGATATAGATCAATAATATGGCACCAATAGTGTGCAACCGTTGATGTGTGCCTATGGGTTTTTATCTTTATTTATTTTTTCTACCTATTTAGTGAAATGTATTGGTGCACGAAACTGATACATGTCTTTCATCTTATTTCATAGACGTACATTTTAAATTCTTTTTCTTTTCAGAAATTGCAATACCTAATAAATGAGTTTCCTTGACAAATATGCATCAAAAATGAAATGTTTAAAAAATCAGGAGGGAACCTGTCACGTTGAACATGGTGTCTGAGCTGAAGACAGCAGGTTATAGAGCAGGAATAGCAGATTGATATATAGTTTTATAGGAAAAGTCAGTAAAACTTGTGACTTATTCATTTAAATTCCTGCTCATTGCCAATCGGCAATGTAATATGCACGCTAATCGAGTAAGGGCGGGTTATAGGAAACTTTCCTATTGGGTTGGCTTGCTAGAATTCGCGAAAATGTAGAATATAGTGCGATATATATTCGTAAAAGCGAATATTCATCTTTTTTTTTTCCATCTGAACCCATTACATTTACTACTCTAATGGGTTCAGATGAAAAAAAAAAAGAATATTCATTTTTACGAATATTACATTGCCGATTTTTTGCATAAGATGAAATAAATTAAATAAGTTAAATAATGAAGAATAATTCACTACAGACTACGATATTGCAGTCTTCTCACATTGGCCCACAAGCAAGAAGCAGGCAGGTAATGGGTTCAGATGAAAAAAAAAAAAGACAAATATTCAAAATTACGAATATATAGCACTATATTCTAAATATTCACAAATTTTCGAAGTTGCGATATTCCTGATTAAAATTCACTATTCAAATATTCGCGCTCAACACTAATGGTGACAGGTTCCCTTTAATGCAAATGGTAAAATGTTAGACCTCAGTCATGACACGTTAATTTTTTAATGTGACTGGTTGAAAAAAGTGACAAGCCAATCCAAAGAAGTATGGGTTTATATAAAAATCTTTATTATAATCATAATTTATTAAAGCATAATGCCAAAAACAATGCAAAAAGGAACCATATATGCTTCTTTATATTTTATTTGTCTATGAAAAAAGCTCAGTCATAAAATACTTCCTTATCAAGATACTTTACAATAATTGAAGGGTTATCCTGTACAATATGCTATTATTTTAGATGATGTATTGTTAGGTATTAATATAGAACATGCATGACAGTACCCACTGATACAGTGAACTTTCATACAATATTCTGTTTTCTAGACTTCAGTGGATAGTGATTGTACTATACTTTACTACGGATATCCAACTATTATAATTTCAGTTTTGTGGATGAACTACAGTTCAAAACTGATGCATAGGTATCGGATGGTCTGGATTGATTAGAATGGTTTTAATGTTATTTTCCTTTCTTCACTTTGATTTGACTAGATTTGATTAGATTTGTGATCAAATGTTTAATTATTGAATAACACAATAGAGATTTTCTGAACTTTAGGTTAGGCCAGCTTCCAGTACCCTCTATTTTTACTAACTACAATGCTAGAACCAAGCACCAGAACTTCACAGCTCCACCCACTGTGTAGTGGCGCTGCTCCAATTAACTATTTTTACGATGAGCCTTGTGGAGAAATATGTGTGGTTTTTCAAAGGTTATATTTAGGAATGAGCGAATTTCATATTTTTACATGTTTTTGGTTTGTGTTGTGGTATTTACTGAATTGCGTTATGGATTCTATTACCAAAGACCATAACGCAATTCCATGATGGAATGCATAACGGAATGCCTTAAGAGGCATTCCGTTATTCATTCCGTCATAATAGAAGTCTATGGACTGCATAATGGATCCGTCCTCTTTCCATTATGCAAGAGTGGACTCCCGCATAATGAAAACCGTAATGTGGAAACCGATCACATCACACAGACTGAACACTGAAACATTATAGTCAATGGGCCATCTTCTCCATGCACAGGCTGAAGTGTTTCTTTATCCTGTGCAGTGTGCGTCTGCATGCATCCTCTAATTCCTCTTCCAGATATGACTTGCCAAAGGTCCGGACTGGACTGAAATGCTGTCTTGACATATCTGGATTTACATTATTAGAAATATGAACACATATGCCATTTTCTTTTCTTTAATAAATGGTAATTATTCTTGCATTTAATTTGGAGTGCTCCAGTTTTACCTTGACTACCTCCAAATCTATGCAGAATTAGCAAATTACTAGATGATGCAATAAAAGTCAGGGTGAAATAGTATTCTGAATGTAAAAATTGTTTTGCAATGTGAGCATCAAGTGTTAATGTGAGGGATAAAAACAATTTTCACAACATACTAAGCAGAGCTTCATGTGCAGATGTCTTTTCATTCATCAGGTCATGGTATATCTGCAGTGCAGTTTCTAGGTAAAATTTCTCTCAGGGCGAGTGTTAAAAACACTCCCACACACACACATCAAAACTGCTAGATGAAATCATATCAGAAGAGTACTTGTAACCATCTCACCATGTATAATTTTTTTTACTACATGGGGCCAAACTCACTTAGTTTAATCTTGCTCAACCTGTGTATGCATCATAAAAATTATCTTTCATGCAGGCTGCATGAAAGATCATTTTTATTATGCCTACATTCAGGTGAGGCAAGATTAGACTAAGTGAGCGGGGCCCCATGTAGTAGAATTTCTAGGGCCCCACTCACTTAGTCTAATCTTGATGACTTGCCTAATGTCAACTGGCCCTGCCACTTGGCACAGGCCAGTCCGGCGCAGTGGCGGATCCAGAGCCTAGTCTTGGGAGGGGCACTTCTGGCAATCGATACGCCCCTGCTCCGATCACTACAGAAATACAGCCCCACTTACCTCTTACATCCAGTGATGTCTCCTTTGATGTAGATGTTTTCCTTCCTCATCTTCTCCTTTCAGACCTGCAGACCAGACCACCAGTTTTCGCCTCTGCAGTTCGACAACAAAAAAAAAAACTCAGTTTACTACTTTTCCATCATCCTCCCATCTTCTGGACAATTCATCCTACCACCCCCAATACTGTGACGTTGTGGTCCCCAATATTATACTGCAGAAACAGATAATACCCCTGATAATACTAGTACCACACAGAGCACCCCATATAGAATACCCCTTCTTTGTGGCCTCAGTAAATGTCCCCATAAATGCCCCCCAATCATGGGCTAGTAAAAAGTGCCCCCATAGATCCCCCAATCATGTGCTGGTGAAAAGTGCCTCTCCAATCTCTGCCCCCCCGATGTGCCAGTAATAAGTGCCAGTCTCCTCTCTGCCCCCATCATGTGGCAGTAAAAAGTGCCAGTCTCCTCCGCCCCACTCATGTGCCAGTAATAAGTGCTTCTCTCCTCTCTCCCCCATCATGTGCAGTCTCCTCTCTGCCCCCACTATCATGTGGCAGTCTCGTCTCTGCAACCCCCCCCATCATGTGCCAGTCTCCTCTCTTCCCCCCCCCACAATCATGTACCAGTCTCCTCTCTGCAACCCCCCCACCATGTGCCAGTCTCCTCTCTGCAACCCCCCCATGTGCCAGTCTCCACTCTGCCCCCCCCATGTGCCAGTCTCCTCTCTGCCTCCCCCACCATCATGTGGCCAGTCTCCTCTCTGCCCTCCTACCATCATGTGCCAGTCTCCTCTCTGCCCCCCACCATTATGTGCCAGCCTCCTTTCTGCCCCCCCACCATTATGTGCAGTCTCCTCTCTGCCCCCCCCACCGTCATGTGCTAGTCTCTTCTCTGCCCCCCCACTATCATGTGCCAGTCTCCTCTCTGCCTCCCCACCTTGTGCCAGTCTGCTCTCTGCCCCCTCACCATGTGCCAGTCTCCTCTCTGCCCCCCACCATCATGTGCCAGTCTGCTCTCTGCCCCCCCACCATGTGCCAGTCTCCTCTCTGCAACCCCCATGTGCCAGTCTCCTCTCTGCCCCCCCCTACCATGTGCCAGTCTCCTCTCTGCCCCCCCAACCATCATGTGCCAGTCTCCTCTCTGCCCCCCCACCATCATGTGCCAGTCTCCTCTCTGCAACCCCCCCATCATGTTCCAGTCTCCACTCTGCCCCCCACCATGTGCCAGTCTCCTCTCTGCCCCCCCCACCATCATGTGCCAGTCTCCTCTCTGCCCCCCCACCATCATGTGCCAGTCTCCTCTCTGCAACCCCCACCATGTGCCAGTCTCCTCTCTGCCTCCCCCCACCATCATGTGCCAGTCTCCTTTCTGCAACCCCCATTGCTCTGCCCGGGCCTAGAAACGGCCCTGTATATCAGAGCAATCAGACTTGGTTGTATTTGTTTCTATTTGAGAAAGCCAATTAGATGACTAAATTAAAAAAAGTCCAGTTGCTCTGACTTATATTACTACTGATATCCATGTCCAGACATATGGTGCCCCCCCCCCACCCTCAAAGCTTTATATTTACACCTAGAAACAATGGGTTGCTTTTACAAATGTACCAATTTATCACCGTGATCATGTTGTATGATAAACAGTGCATTTTAGAATACTTTTATCCCAGTTTACACCATCTATTTGTTAACTTACTTGCAACAATATTCTGGCACATGTTGCATCTCAAAGGGGTTGCGCAAGCAGTATATATTGATGACCTGTCCTCAGGATAGCTTATCAATATCTGATCGGCAGAGGTCCAACCTGGGACTCCTGCAAATCAACTGTCTGAAGAGCAGGTAGTGCTACATGCGTGCGCTGCTTCCTTTTCATTACACTGCGTATCATCTACTTTGCAGCTGCAGCTAGAGATGTCCCGAACTATTCGCTGGCGAACAGTTCCCGGCGAACATAGCTTGTTCGCGTCCGCCGCGGCGGGCGGACATATGCGATGTTCGCGTTCGCCCCTATACTTTATCATTGAGCAAACTTTGACCCTGTACCTCACAGTCAGCAGACACATTCCAGCCAATCAGCATACCCTCCCTCCCAGACCCTCCCACCTCCTATCAAAACGCAAGGACAGCATCCATCTTAGATTCATTCTGAAGCTGCAGTGTTAGTAATTGTAAATCGCAATGCGATTAATATAACCTGTATTATTCGCATTGCGATTACAACTTAGATCTGAGTTCCTAATGGTTGTATTGCTAGAATATAACGAAGATAACGAATATAGCACTATATTCTCAATCTTCGGTATATTCTAGCAATACAACAACCATTAGGAACTCAGATCTAAGTTTAATTTGCAATGCGATTAATATAACCTACATGATCTAGACTACCATATTTGCCCATACCAAATGTAAATATGCAACCAAATGTGGCAAAATACACAAAAAAATAAAATAAAAAATAAAAAAATGATAAAAACGCATATGCGTTTTTGATGTGTTTTCTATCAAAAACGCCCAAATGGCCCCTGGGGGGGTTCAGATATCTTGCCTCGGAGGCAGTAGAACGTTGGTGGTAGTCATAGTCAACCGTCATATACAATCAAATAGAGGCATCAAATGGATTTGGAAAGCGATTAATAATTGTAAGTATTATTCACATTGCGATTTCAACTTAGAGCTGAGTTCCTAATGGTTGTATTGCTAGAATATAAATATATATTAAATAATATATTAAATTCTCAATCTTCGTTATATTTTAGCAATACAACCATTAGGAACCCAGCTCTAAGTTAAATTCGCAATGCGATTAATGCAGGTTATATTAATTGCATTGCGAATTCAACTTAGAGCTGGGTTCCTAATGGTTGTATTGCTAGAATTATATAACGAAGATTGAGAATATAGCGCTAAATTCTCAATCTTCGTTATATTCTAGCGATACAACCATTAGGAACCCAGTTCTAAGTTGAATTCGCAAATAAGATGTCCCGAACTATTCACCAGCGAACAGTTCCCGGCGAACATAGCTTGTGCGCGTTCGTCGCGGCGGTTGAACATATGCGATGTTCGGTCCACCCCCTATTCGTCATCATTGAATAAACTTTGACCCTGCACCTCACAGTCAGCATACACATTACAGCCAATCACAATACCCTCCTTCCCAGACCCTCCCATCTCCTGGACAGCATCCATTTTAGATTCATTTGGAAGCTGCAGTCTTACCCTAGGTACACACCTAAGCGTTTTACAGCGCATTCAAACGCGCTGTAAAACGCACAACATGTGAAAAGCCATGCTTCCCTATGGGCATGGTTCACATTTGGGCGTTTTACAGCGCGTTTGAACGTAAAACGCCCCACTCCCAAACAAGTACATGAGCTTCTTTGGGGCGTTTTAACGTGCCTATGGACAATGATGCCATAGGGGAGAATCACTGAATCGCGCGTAGGACGCGCGTTTCTTAGTTACAAAAACGCACATCCAAAAACGCGCATAAAACGCGCGTCATACGCGCGATTCAGAAACGCCTAGGTGTGTTCTCAGCCTTAGTGAGAGGAGGGACAGTGTAGCTGCTGCTGATTTAATAGGGAAATCGATAGCTAGGCTAGCGTATTCAGTGTCCACTCCAGTCCTGAAAGACTCATCAGATCTCTGCTGTAAGGACAGCGTCCTGACAGCACCCCAAAAAGCCCTTTTTAGGGCTAGTACATCATTCTCCCTCCCAGACGCTTCCACCTCCTATCAAAAAGCAAGGACGGCATCCATCTTAGATTCATTCTGAAGCTGCAGTGTTAGTAGTTGTAATCGCAATGCGATTAATACAGATTATATTAATCGCATTGCGAATTCAACTTAGAGCTGGGTTCCTAATGGTTGTATTGATAGAATATAACGAAGATTGAGAATATAGCACTATATTCTCAATCTTCGTTATATTCTAGCAATACAACCATTAGGAACTCAGATCTAAGTTGTAATCCCAATGCGATTAATACAGGTTATATTAATCGCATTGCGATTACAACTTAGAGCTGGGTTCCTAATGGTTGTATTGCTAGACTATAACGAAGATTGAGAATATAGCACTATATTCTCAATCTTCGTTATATTCTAGCAATACAACCATTAGGAACCCAGCTCTAAGTTGAATTCGCAATGTGATTAATGCAGGTTATATTAATCGCATTGCGAATTCAACTTACCACACTCTGCGTCAACTACGTAATTTTGCCATGGATCCCCCTCCGGCATGCCACAGTCCAGGTGTTAGTCCCCTTGAAACAACTTTTCCATCACTATTGTGGCCAGAAAGAGTCCCTGTGGGTTTTAAAATTCGCCTGTCTATGGCGGTTCGCCCTGTTCGCATGTTCGCGAACATTTGCATAAATTCGCGTTTGCCGTTCGCGAACGGAAAATTTTATGTTCGCGACATCTCTAGCTGCAGCATAGTATAATTACAAGTACTCGCTCCATTCATGTGAACAACAGGCAGTGTAATGAAAAGAAAGTAGCATTTGCATAGAGCGCAGCCACCATTAATATATACAACGGGCACAAACCCTTTAAGTCATGATCTTTCCCTCAAAGCTATGCAGAAAAAGTGTCTAAAACACTTCATAAATGTGGTACACAGAATTCCTGTGAACTTTGATTACATAATTTGCCCCAATGCTTCTTGTTATACTTTGAGAATACCTATGGAATACAGCATTCTGACGTTTGTATTCTCATGGCTTTTATCATAATCCATAAGAAAGAAACTTTTGTGTGTCTCATTACTAGTGATGAGCGGCATAGGCAATATTCGAATTTGCAATATTTTGCGAATTTTTGTCCGAATATTAGCCATAAATTCGCAAATTCGAGAATTCATGATCTCCAGTCATTATTTACTTGATTGCGAAAATCGGCAATGAAATATATTCAGGTTAAAAATTTGCGATTAACACTAAGGGGAAGGCAACTTTCCTATTGGTTGCTAGGGATGTTGCTAAGTGCCGATATTCACGATAAATTTGTAATAAATTTGCGATTAGAATATTTGCGATCAACACTATTCACAAATACAAAATATATAGCACTATATTCTAAATATTTCTGAATTCTTGAATTGGAGATATTCGCGATTAAAATTCGCGATTTGAATATTTGCGCTCAACACTAGTTATTACATGAAGGTCCATTGCATTCTATTGCTGCTATATTACATGGATCTGTATTATAACCATGTGCATCTTGTTTTAAGATTGCATATCCCCATAAGTAGTCTTATGCTGCACAAGAAAATGTGTACATTTTAGTCTTCACAATAGCTATGTAAAATATATTGCATATCTAACAAGAATACTTTTATTCTTAGGTGCATTTCTAATTCCATATGGAATAGCACTTATCTTAGAAGGAATACCATTATTTTATCTGGAACTTGCAATTGGGCAACGCTTAAGGAGAGGAAGTATAGGAGTCTGGAATGCAATTTCACCATATTTTGGAGGACTTGGTATGCATTTATCTCATTATCTGTTTTGCAGTGATTTCAATATATGCATAACTTTTTTTCCCCAATAAGTTCTGTACCCAAAGCAATGTTGCAGGGCATGCCATTTGATTAGCTTTTGCTCCAAATTAAAGGTGCTACATACTAAGTAGATTTAGGTTTTGAGCAGTATTCCTGTAAAATCTGTACACTGATGTATGTAATAATTGTATGTCTCTACCCAGGGGTGCACTTAGGCTTTTTTGCTGCCTGAGGCGAAAACTGAAATGGCTAGGTTAAAACATTCAGGGCCTGGGCCCCTGATGTTTTGTCCCAGGCCCCGAATGTCCTGCCAGCCTGCTAGATACAACTGTATTGCCGTCCTCAGGGCAGCAATGCAATTGAATCTAATGCACTGGAAGAGCTGAAGGACCTGTGGATGTGGATGTGGATGTGATGACATCACAGGTCAAGTGACCAGTAAAAAAGGCAGTGGTTCAGAAGGACCTGCGATGATGTCACCATCATGTGACCAGTGCAGGAGAGGATGGCAGTGAAGAGCAGAAGTCCTGGGGGAAGAAGCTGTGGTGAAGTCTGCTACATGAGAAGAGGTAATTAAAGGGAGAGGAAAAGGAATTCTGGGAGTTGTGGTTATTTACATTGAACTGTATGTTGAAGGCAGCTGTGGAAGGGGGTCATGTTATTTACATGGGACTGCGGGAGGGAGTGATGTTATTTATATGGGACTGTATGTTGGAGGGGACTGGGAGACAGAGTGATGCTATTTACATGGGACTGTATGTTGGAGGGGGCTGGGGAAGGAAGTGATGTTGTTTACATGGGACTGTATGTTGAAGGTGGCTATGGGAGTGGATTATGTTATGTACATGGGACTGAATGTTGGAGGCAGCTATGGGAGGGAGTTATGCTATTTACATGGGGCTGTATGTCGGAGAGGTCTGAGGGAAGGAGTGATGTTATTTACATGGGACTGAATGTTGAGGGGGCAATGTTATTTACATTGGACTGTATGTTGAAGGCAGCTGGGGGAGGGAATGATGTTATTTACATGGGACTGTATGCTAAAAGTGGCTGGGGGAGGGAGTGATGTTATTTACATGGGGCTGAATGTTGAGGGGGCTGTAGATAGGGAAGGATGTTATTGGAGGGAGGTGAAGAGATGGTGTGATGTTATTTACATGGAACTCTATGGTGGAGGGAGGAATATAACTGCAGGGGGCATTATAAATTCTGGGGGCACTATAGGGTAAAAATTATAACAGTATGGGGCAGTATAAATACTATAGGCATTGTAGGGGCATTATAACAGTAGGGGGATATAAATACTGGGGGCACTGTAGGGGCATAATTGACGTTCTTATTATTACTGGGGATCTATAGGAGTGACTTCTAGATCCGCCTTATTTCTACTAAGAGCACTATAGGGAGCCTTATTACTACTGAGAGGTCTGTAGAGAGCTTTTTGTATCACTGGGAGCACAATAGGGGGGGCTTATTTTTACTGCGGGCTCTATGAGGGTATTATTAATACTGGAGGGCTCTTCTACTAATGGAGGCACTTTTGGGGAGTGTTATCATGATTGGGGGCACTGTAGGGGGCAGTATTACTAATGAGGGCATTCTAGAAGGGAATTACTATTGGTGGGACTTTGAGAAGCACTATTACTATGGGGGGGGGAACTATCTGTATGGCACTAATATTTCTTCAGGATAGTATTTGGGGGTATTGGGGAGCACAGCGAGCAGCAGGATAACACTGATGGGACTCCAGGTTGGGGATGATGATAGAAAAGTGAGGAAGCTGAGATGTCTGTGTGTCACACTCTGCAGAGACGAGGAGCGGCTGAGAGAATTGTTATGGACCAAATAAAGATGATGATGACAGAGAAAATCGACATCAGAGGAGGCCCTGGATGTGAGAGGTATGTGCTACTGTATAACAAGTACAGGAAAATTCGGTGTGCGGGGGGAGGGTCAATTTAGAGAACTGGGCCATATTAATTGGCTCGAGCATAGTTCGGGTTCGTACCGAATTTTGGGGTGTTCGGGACCCAGACCCGAACATTTTCAAAAAAGTTCGGGTTCGGGTCCGTTGTTCGGCGACTTATTCCCGCTTTCTGAAGGGCTGCACATCAGCCAATCAGCTAGTGTTTTACTTCTTGCCATAAGTAGCCATCAGAGCCATGCCTGCAAATGGCATGACTGTGATTGGCCAGGTGCAGCATGTGACCCATCCTCTATTTAAGCTGGAGTCATGTAGCGCCACACTTCACACTGCTCGGATTAGTGTAGGAAGAGGAAGCAGCTTCTGTGAGGGTGAGATTAGGCAGGAAAAAGTCTGCAAAAGCAACAAATGAAGTGATCTATCTACAGCTGTGAATGATTCAACTTCTGCTAGTTAATTGCTCACTGGTTTTTAGGCTGCACAGAGCGTTTTTCTGTCACTTTTTTCTGGGGTGATCAGCGGCCATTTTGTGACTTGTGGTGCACCAGAACAAGCTGCCACCAAGCCCATCAATCCATCAATACTAGGGTTTTTTTTTTTTGCTATATCCTACATCAGGGGCTTGGCTGTGCTTATTGTCACCCCTAGAAGCTCAGGATAGCAATTTCTATATTTTATTAAGGGGTTAAATTCAATTGCCAAAATACCAATCCCCTAAATCTGGCGTTCCAGCTTTGGCTAGCCAAGTGTAATACTGTCTGCTGTCTGGCAAAGGATAGATTATTTTCTGTAGTGAAATTCAATTGCCAAAATCGCAATCCCCTAAATCTGGTGTCCCAGCAGTGGCTGGAAAGTACAATAGTGTCCAGCAAAGGAAATATTTTGTTCTAGGGTGAAATTCAATTGCAAAAATAGCAATACCATAAATCAGTGGTTTTAGCTGTGGCTGGTCAAATTTCATAGTGTCCTGCAAAGGATATATTTTTTTCTGGGGTGAAATTCAATTGCCAAAATAGCAATAACATAAATCAGTGGTTTCAGCTGTGACTGGCCAAGTTTCATAGTGTCCTGCAAAGGATATATTTTGTTCTGGGGTGAAATTCAATTGCCAAAATAGCAATACCATAAATCAATGGTTTCAGCTGTGGCTGGCCAAGTTTCATAGTGTCCTGCAAAGGATATATTTTGTTCTGGGGTGAAATTCAATTGCCAAAATAGCAATACCATAAATAAGAGGTTTCAGCTGTGGCTAGCCAAGTTTCATAGTGTCAGGCAAATGATATATTTTGTTCTGGGGTGAAATTCAATTGCCAAAATAGCAATACCCTGAATCTGGTGTTCCAGCAGTAGCAGGCCTAGTTTAAATCTGTCCTTAACAGGGTATGTTTTGTTCTGTGGTGAAATTCAATTGCCAAAATAGCAATACCATAAATCAGTGGTTTAAGCTGTTGCTGGCCAAGTTTCATAGTGTCCTGCAAAGGATATATTTTGTTCTGGGGTGAAATTCAATTGCCAAAATAGCAATCCCCTAAATATGGTGTCACAGCTATGGCTGGCAAAGTATAACAGTATCCGGCAAAGGATATATTTTTTTCTGGTGTGAAATTCAATTGCCAAAATAGCAATCCCCTAAATCTGGTGTCCCAGCAGTGGCTGGCAAAATATAATAGTGTCCGGCAAAGGATATATATTGTTCTGGGGTGAAATTCAATTGCCGAAATAGCAATACCATAAATCATTGGTTTCAGCTGTGGCTGGCCAAGTTTCATAGTGTCCAGCAAAGGATATATTTTGTTCTGGGGTGAAATTTAATTGCCAAAATAGCAATACCCTGAATCTGGAGTTCCAGCAGTAGCAGGCCTAGTTTAAATCTGTCTGTCCGTAACAGGGTATATTTTTTTCTGGGGTGAAATTAAATTGCCAAAATAGCAATACCATAAATCAGTGGTTTCAGCTGAGGCTGGCCAAGTTTTATAGTGTCCTGCAAAGGATATATTTTGTTCTGGGGTGAAATTTAATTGCCAACATAGCAGTACCATGAATCTGGTGTTCCAGCAGTTGCAGGCCTATTTTAAATCTGTCGGTAACAGGGCATATTTTTTTCTGGGGAGAAATTCAATTACCAAAATAGAAATACCATAATTCATTGGTTTTAGCTGTGGCTGGCCAAGTTTCATAGTGTCCGGCAAAGGATATATTTTGTTCTGGGGTGAAATTTAATTGCCAAAATAGCAATACCCTGATTCTGGTGTTCCAGCAGTAGCAGGCCTAGTTTAAATCTGTCTGTCCGTAACAGGGTATATTTTTTTCTGGGGTGAAATTCAATTGCCAAAATAGCAATACCCTAAATCTGGTGTTCCAGCAGTAGCAGGCCAAGTTTAAATCTGTCCATAACAGGGTATATTTTTTTCTGGGGTGAAATTCAATTACCAAACTGGCAATACCATAAATCAGTGGTTTCAGCTGCTGCTGGCCAAGTTTCATAGTGTGCTGCAAAGGATATATTTTTTTCTGGGGTGAAATTCAATTGCCAAAATAGCAATACCATAAATCAGTGGTTTAAGCTGTTGCTGGCCAAGTTTCATAGTGTCCTGCAAAGGATATATTTTGTTCTGGGGTGAAATTCAATTGCCAAAATAGCAATCCCCTAAATCTGGTGTCCCAGCTATGGCTGGCAAAGTATAACAGTATCCGGCAAAGGATATTTTTTCTTCTGGTGTGAAATTCAATTGCCAAAATAGCAATCCCCTAAATCTGGTGTCCCAGCAGTGGCTGGCAAAATATAATAGTGTCCGGCAAAGGATATATCTTGTTCTGGGATGAAATTCAATTGCCGAAATAGCAATACCATAAATAATTGGTTTCAGCTGTGGCTGGCCAAGTTTCATAGTGTCCGGCAAAGAATATATTTTGTTCTGGGGGAAATTTAATTGCCAAAATAGCAATACCCTAAATCTGGTGTTCCAGCAGTAGCAGGCCTAGTTTAAATCTGTCTGTCCGTAAAAGGGTATATTTTTTTTCTGGGGTGAAATTCAATTGCCAAAATAGCAATACCATAAATCAGTGGTTTCAGCTGCTGGCCAAGTTTCATAGTGTCCTGCAAAGGATATATTTTGTTCTGGGGTGAAATTCAATTGCCAAAATAGCAATACCATAAATCAGTGGTTTCAGCTGTGGCTGGCCAATTTTCATAGTGTCCGCAAATGATATATTTTGTTCTGCGGTTAAATTCAATTGCCAAAATACCAATACCATAAAGCAGTGGTTTCAGCTGTGGCTGGCCAAGTTTCATAGTTTCCTGCAAAGGACATATTTTGTTCTGGGGTGAAATTCAATTGCCAAAATAGCAATACCATAAATCAGTGGTTTCAGCTGTGGCTGGCCAAGTTTCATAGTGTCCGGCAAAGGATATATTTTGTTCTGGGGTGAAATTTAATTGCCAAAATAGCAATACCCTGAATCTGGTGTTTCAGCTGTTGTAGGCCTAGTTTAAATCTGTCCGTAATAGGGTATATTTTTTTCTGGGGTTAAATTCAATTGCCAAAATAGCAATACCATAAATTAGTGGTTTCAGCTGCTGGCCAAGTTTCATAGTGTCCTGCAAAGGATATATTTTGTTCTGGGGTGAAATTCAATTGCCAAAATAGCAATACCAAAAATCAGTGGTTTCAGCTGTGGCTGGCCAAGTTTCATAGTGTCCTACAAAGGACATATTTTGTTCTGGGATGAAATTCAATTGCCAAAATAGCAATACCATAAATCAGTGGCTTCAGCTGTGGCTGGCCAAGTTTCATAGTGTTCGGCAAAGGATATATTTTGTTCTGGGGTGAAATTTAATTGCCAAAATAGCAATACCCGGAATCTGGTGTTCCAGCAGTAGCAGGCCTAGTTTAAATCTGTCCGTAACAGGGTATATTTTTTTCTGGGGTGAAATTCAATTGCCAAACTAGCAATAACATAAATCAGTGGTTTCAGCTGCTGCTGGCCAAGTTTCATAGTGTGCTGCAAAGTATATATTTTGTTCTATGGTGAAATTCAATTGCCAAAATAGCAATACCATAAATCAGTGGTTTAAGATGTGGCTGGCCAAGTTTCATACTGTCTTGCAAAGGATATATTTTGTTCTGGGGTGAAATTAAATTGCCAAAATAGCAATCCCTAAATCTGGTTTCCCAGCAATGGCTGGCAAAGTATAACAGTATCCGGCAAAGGATATATTTTTTTCTGGGGTGAAATTCAATTGCCAAAATAGCAATACCATAAATCAGTGGTTTCAGCTTTAGCTTGCCAAGTTTCATAGTGTCCTGCAAAGGATATATTTTTTCTGGGGTGAAATTCAATTGCCAAAATAGCAATACCATAAATTAATGGTTTCAGCTGTGGCTGGCCAAGTTTCATAGTGTCCGGCAAAGGATATATTTTGTTCTGGGGTGAAATTTAATTGCCAAAATAGCAATACACTAAATCTGGTGTTCCAGCAATGGCTGGCAAAATATAACAGTATCCGGCTAAGGATATATTTTGTTCTGGGGTGAAATTCAATTGCCAAAATAGCAATACCATAAATCAGTTGTTTCAGCTGTGGCTGGTGTGGGGGTTTGCTCTGGTCTCGGGGATCATTTGCACAAAGATTGTCGTCCACCGCAGCTTTAGGGGCCAAACATTGCTTTTATTGCGGAACACGGCATAGCAGAGATGACAAAACACAAAATAAAACACCTTGCCCGTCTGGGCTCTAACTAAACAGGGATAATCCTACCTCACTGAACAAACATCATTCACACACGGTACCAACATGCGGCTTTTTCACCCGTGCAGTCCAGCAGCCTCCCGACTGTAGCAAGTCCAGTGCCTTTGGGGAGTGTGGCCCAGTAGTCTTCCCGACTCTGGCCTTGTGACCCTTGTACCTGCAGGCGTCACTGCGTCCCCAAAGTTCAGGCTATCGCCTAGCCCCGTGGCCCCTCAGCCAACTTGGCCGAGACCACTCACACAGAGCCTCTGCCAAACTCTGTCTCCAAAACTCTCTCCAGAGTGGGACCCCACCCATGTCCAACAAGAGGATTAAATAGCATCCCTGGACATGGGCGTTGTCAAAACCCCGGACTGGAGCATGGGGAACAGGCACCCACCCAGCACATTGCCTGTTCCCAGTAAAGCCCGCCCTGGACTAGCTGGAGCCAGCTAAGCTAGTTATCTTGGTGACCACCAACTAACTTAGTGGCCACCCATCTCTAGACTAGGGCCTTTACTTCACCAAGGCCGGGCCCCTTGGTGACACGCTCCTGGTGCAAACAACACCCCTTGTTATTCACATTGCCACATATCCCCCCTCTGTTCACACCTGTGAGGGTGAACACATGTACCGACTGGATGCTCGTGATAGGGCACCCGCATTATCTTGCCATCTTCAAGCTCAACGGTCCCTCTGGAAGATGTGGCCAGCATCACAGGCTTCCCTTTATTCTGCCACAACCACGCCAGCAGAACCCAGTTCGTCACAAACACGAAGCTTACTATCCTACCAGTCATCTTGTCACATACTAGAGACACCTGGTCGCTACTAGCAACTACAACAGTTTTAGCGGACCGTGACATGTCAGCCTCTTTTTGTCTCTTTATTTTATCAACAGATAGCATCTTTCTTTTTCCTTTACTCCCCACAGGGGTTATGTCAGGTTTGGCTTCAGTTTCAGAATCTTCTGCTTCTTCAGTGGTACTCCCCACTTCAGCAGACTCTTTTTCAGTCTTTTCTTTGGTTTCTAGAACAGTCGAGGATTTCTCCCCCTTCAAGACCTCGGCCTCTGTTTCTTTGGAGTCTCCATTCACTTTATTAGCCGTCTTATCCTTCACGGACATGGCATCATATCCTTTCCTTCTTAACTCCTCCTCCTCTTTCTCATCAAGGTTGGAGGCACCGGGGACATCAGGACCTTCGCCAGATTCGTCGTCTTCTGGCAATCCCTGCAGAGGATCACCCGGGATATGGTTCTCCTTTCAGGCAGGATTCAGGAGAGCCAGCCCATCGGAGTAGACAGGACCCTCATACTGGTTGTCGGTCCCCTCGTATTTCTTCCCCAGCAGACTGCTAGCTTTCTGGAAGGCATTGACAGCAGAGGAATGTCTTTCATGACCAGGCCCTGGCCACACACTGCCACGAGTCTCTGGGCTTCTGCATCCACCTCAGCACCACCATCTGGTTCAGCAGATCCATCTTCCATCTTCTTCTTCTCTGCCTCGGCTGGCACCACAGCGCAACCACCTCCAGACCCATTCTTAACGGACTCTGACTTCTTGGCATCTTTCAGAGGACCTTCCTCTTCAGGCATCTCATTTTCTTCCACCTGCTGCGCAGTAGCACGCTTAGGCTTCTCCAACTCATAGACTTCATCTTTTGAGCTCCTGAGATCTTCCATCTCTGCTCTGAGTTGCTTATTCAGCCTCTCCAATTCGTCTTGCTCCTTAAGCACTTTTCCAAGGGCTCTAGTCAAGAAGAGGGCCTTGGTCTTCTTCTTAGTTTTTCGCCCTAGCTTGTTAGCAGCGCCCGCTCTTGGGCCTTATGTTCCAGCTGCTCTTCACTCTGTTCTGGTGTTACAGCCATTGTAGGAGTACCACCATCCTTCCTTAGACACTCCGTGGGATTTCCACCCAGGGACTCTTCAAGCCCATGGTTGAGGTCTACTATAGACTTTTGTGTCTTCATGGAGTCTTTTCCCTTCCCCAGGACACCAGGCGGTAGACCCTTCAATTCACTCGTCTTTTCCAGGGTCTCCTCTTTTGACCCTTCTGCAGCCTTCTTCGGTGACTCTATGACGACGGCTAGTCCCTTCGCTATCGTACCTAGGGACTGTGTGGCGAGAGTGAGATCAGCCTCCTGTTTGCAGCTGTACTGTTCTGTCAGGTCATCTAAGACTGTCTGGATATGAGCTTCAGACACTAGGCTGACGTCCCCGACTGATCTCTCGTCACATCAGGTATAACTATCGTCTGGTTGGCCCTGCCACAGTTTCCTGCCCATTCACTACAGTGGGTTCCCCCAACTCGGTGCTCTCGACATTTATCTGCATTTTTCCAAATTTTACATTTTTAGCACCATGGGGCGCTTCTCCCTGTCTATAACCTGCAATGTAAAAGGCATGTCATCATCACATCCTTCACAAAAATCCGCATTAACATTATGTATTTTGGCCAACACAGTACCATCACTTTGCACCTTATCAGCTTCACTGTTTTTATTGGTCACTTCACTTAGAAAGCAATGGTTTATCCGCATTTCCCTTATACCTTCATTTAAAGGTACAGGTATAGGTTCTGCAGCGGCTTCATCACTTTCTATAGAAGTGTCTCCAGTGCCCCCAATATCACAGAACATCATTCTCTCATGTACGAGCACACTTATGGCATCAAGATCACAAGCCCCAGTTGTCACGGGAGTCTCACCCTCAGTGAGAACCCTGGGATAGTCCGTATTCTTATAATTGTCCCGCACATTTAATAATCTACCAGTCTCAGGGGCGGCTATCATGCCGTCTCTTACCCGGGCTAGCATGGGATCTCTGACTTTCGCCATCCCAAATCTAGCCTTGGTCACAGATACTTTAGGCAACACTATAACCTTCTCCTGTGCAGATCCTTGCAAGGCAGCAACCGCAACGGGCTTACCCATCTGTTCAGACACAGCATTTTTCACATGGTCATTCATTTTTGAGACAGTTTCTCGCCTCAGTGCTTCATCACTCACCGGCCCGGCAGGTAGCAACTGCCGCCGGCTCACTGTCACAACATTTTTAACAGAAACAGTCTTACCGCCTGTCGTGGATTCGGCAGTCTCGGAAGATGACGTCCGTCCCAGGCCATTTCTACCATTGCCACCGGAAACAACATGAGGTGGGGTCCAGACCTTTCCCGGATGGTCACTCCAGCCGCACCCTTGAGGACTCTGTGCACAGTTGCAGGGAATGTAGAGGCTCCTGGGAACCGCACTACTCTCCACCTTCTTGTCTTCCCGACGGTTGCCCTTGGCAACGGCATGCATATTCTCCTCCAACACTGCACTCAACTTTCTCACCAACCGATCAGTCTCCAGCACCAGCTGCTCCATTACACCCTCAGTGGCCTTGGTTTTCCGCCAAACCGGGCCACTTCTCACATATGGTATCACCTTTGGTATAAGCAGCTTCCGCCACACCTGACTATCTTTCACCCAGGTCGCCATTTTGAGCAAAAAATTTCCACAGGTCAGTTTTTTTCCCTTTTTTTCTTTTTGTGCTTCTGGCCCTTTAAACCTTTGCACCGCTTGCCCCACAGGGAAAAAAAACAGTCCAAACTATCATCAGCAGTTCTTTTGCAACCCAGCAAAGTGTCCAGGACCACACGAGCAGGACCTGCTCCACCGAACAAACAGGCTTCCGGCCCTAAGCTCCAATACAGCAATCGCACAGCTTTTTCCTCTGTCCTGTCGTTGCCCCCAGCAACACTTTACCTTTTTCCAGCAGGGACGACTGCCCGCATCCTCCACCAAATGTGGGGGGTTAGCTCTGGTCTCGGGGATCATTCACACAAACTTCCTTCCGGACAACGGATTTCTTGTCCAAACAGTGCATTTATTTGGCAGTCTTCTCAAACAAAACAACATAAATAAACACCTGCCCGGCTAGGCACTACCTAATACATAATATACATCATATCCCTAACTCGGCTATATGATAGCGTTCACACACGGAACCAGGTGCGGCTTACCCCAGCCATACGATACTCCAGCCCTCAGGCTGTAACGAGTGCAGTAACTTTAGACAGGGGTTGTGGTCTAGCAGACCTCCCGACTCTGACTTTTCAACGTTTGTTCCCGGGCCTCACCGAGTCCCCAAAGTCCAGGCTATTGCATAGCCTCTTGGCCCCTCAGCCTTGCCTTGCTGAGACCACACTGACAGAGCCTCAGCAGGCCTCTGTCTCTGACTCTGGAGAGTGTGCAGACAGAGGCCTGCTGAGGCTCTGTCAGTGTGGTCTCAGCAAGGCAAGGCTGAGGGGCCAAGAGGCTATGCAATAGCCTGGACTTTGGGGGACTCGGTGAGGCCCGGGAACAAACGTTGAAAGGTCAGAGTCGGGAGGTCTGCTAGACCACAACCCCTGTCTAAAGTTACTGCACTCGTTACAGCCTGAGGGCTGGAGTATCGTATGGCTGGGGTAAGCCGCACCTGGTTCCGTGTGTAAACGCTATCATATAGCCGAGTTAGGGATATGATGTATATTATGTATTAGGTAGTGCCTAGCCGGGCAGGTGTTTATTTATGTTGTTTTGTTTGAGAAGACTGCCAAATAAATGCACTGTTTGGACAAGAAATCCGTTGTCCGGAAGGAAGTTTGTGTGAATGATCCCCGAGACCAGATCTAACCCCCCACACTGGCTAAGTTTCATAGTTTCCTGCAAAGGACATATTTTGTTCTGGGGTGAAATTCAATTGCCAAAATAGCAATACCTTAAATCAGTGGTTTCAGCTGTGGCTGGCGAAGTTTCATAGTGTCAGGCAAACGATATATTTTGTTCTGGGGTGAAATTTAATTGCCACAATAGCAATACACTGAATCTGGTGTTCCAGCTGTTGTAGGCCTAGTTTAAATCTGTCCGTAACAGGGTATATTTTTTTCTGGGGTTTAATTCAATTGCCAAAATAGCAATACCATTAATCTGTGGTTTCAGCTGTGGCTGGCCAAGTTTCATAGTGTCCTGCAAAGGATATATTTTGTTTTGGGGTGTAATTCAATTGCCAAAATAGCAATACCAAAAATCAGTGGTTTCAGCTGTGGATGGCCAAGTTTCATAGTGTCCTAAAAAGGACATATTTTGTTCTGGGGTGAAATTCAATTGCCAAAATAGCAATACCATAAATCAGTGATTTCAGCTGTGGCTTGCCAAGTTTCATAGTTTTCGGCAAAGGATATATTTTCTTCTGGGGTGAAATTTAATTGCCAAAATAGCAATCCGCTAAATCTGGTGTCCCAGCAATGGCTGGCAAAGTATAACAGTATCCGGCAAAGGATATATTTTCTTCTGGGTTGAAATTCAATTGCCAAAATAGCAATCCCCTGAATCTGGTGTTCCAGCAGTAGCAGGCCTAGTTTAAATCTGTCCGTAACAGGGTATATTTTTTTCTGGGGTGAAATTCAATTGCCAAACTAGCAATACCATAAATCAGTGGTTTCAGCTGCTGGCCAAGTTTCATAGTGTCCTGCAAAAGATATATTTGGTTCGGGGATGAAATTCAATTGCCAAATTAGCAATACCATAAATCATTGGTTTCAGCTGTGGCTGGCCAAGTTTCATAGTGTTCGGCAAAGGATATATTTTGTTCTGGGGTGAAATTTAATTGCCAAAATAGCAATACCCTGAATCTGGTGTTCCAGCAATGGCTGGCAAAATATAACAGTATCCGGCAAAGGATATATTTTGTTCTGGGGTGAAATTCAATTGCCAAAATAGCAATACCATAAATCAGTGGTTTCAGCTGTGGCTGGCTAAGTTTCATAGTTTCCTGCAAAGGACATATTTTGTTCTGGGGTGAAATTCAATTGCCAAAATAGCAATACCTTAAATCAGTGGTTTTAGCTGTGGCTGGCCAAGTTTCATAGTGTCAGGCAAACGATATATTTTGTTCTGGGGTGAAATTTAATTGCCAAAATAGCAATACCCGGAATCTGGTGTTCCAGCAGTAGCAGGCCTAGTTTAAATCTGTCCGTAACAGGGTATATTTTTTTCTGGGGTGAAATTCAATTGCCAAACTAGCAATACCATAAATCAGTGGTTTCAGCTGCTGCTGGCCAAGTTTCATAGTGTGCTGCAAAGTATATATTTTGTTCTATGGTGAAATTCAATTGCCAAAATAGCAATACCATAAATCAGTGGTTTAAGATGTGGCTGGCCAAGTTTCATACTGTCTTGCAAAGGATATATTTTGTTCTGGGGTGAAATTAAATTGCCAAAATAGCAATCCCCTAAATCTGGTTTCCCAGCAATGGCTGGCAAAGTATAACAGTATCCGGCAAAGGATATATTTTTTTCTGGGGTGAAATTCAATTGCCAAAATAGCAATACCATAAATCAGTGGTTTCAGCTTTAGCTTGCCAAGTTTCATAGTGTCCTGCAAAGGATATATTTTTTTCTGGGGTGAAATTCAATTGCCAAAATAGCAATACCATAAATTAATGGTTTCAGCTGTGGCTGGCCAAGTTTCATAGTGTCCGGCAAAGGATATATTTTGTTCTGGGGTGAAATTTAATTGCCAAAATAGCAATACACTAAATCTGGTGTTCCAGCAATGGCTGGCAAAATATAACAGTATCCGGCTAAGGATATATTTTGTTCTGGGGTGAAATTCAATTGCCAAAATAGCAATACCATAAATCAGTTGTTTCAGCTGTGGCTGGTGTGGGGGTTTGCTCTGGTCTCGGGGATCATTTGCACAAAGATTGTCGTCCACCGCAGCTTTAGGGGCCAAACATTGCTTTTATTGCGGAACACGGCATAGCAGAGATGACAAAACACAAAATAAAACACCTTGCCCGTCTGGGCTCTAACTAAACAGGGATAATCCTACCTCACTGAACAAACATCATTCACACACGGTACCAACATGCGGCTTTTTCACCCGTGCAGTCCAGCAGCCTCCCGACTGTAGCAAGTCCAGTGCCTTTGGGGAGTGTGGCCCAGTAGTCTTCCCGACTCTGGCCTTGTGACCCTTGTACCTGCAGGCGTCACTGCGTCCCCAAAGTTCAGGCTATCGCCTAGCCCCGTGGCCCCTCAGCCAACTTGGCCGAGACCACTCACACAGAGCCTCTGCCAAACTCTGTCTCCAAAACTCTCTCCAGAGTGGGACCCCACCCATGTCCAACAAGAGGATTAAATAGCATCCCTGGACATGGGCGTTGTCAAAACCCCGGACTGGAGCATGGGGAACAGGCACCCACCCAGCACATTGCCTGTTCCCAGTAAAAGCCCGCCCTGGACTAGCTGGAGCCAGCTAAGCTAGTTATCTTGGTGACCACCAACTAACTTAGTGGCCACCCATCTCTAGACTAGGGCCTTTACTTCACCAAGGCCGGGCCCCTTGGTGACACGCTCCTGGTGCAAACAACACCCCTTGTTATTCACATTGCCACATATCCCCCTCTGTTCACACCTGTGAGGGTGAACACATGTACCGACTGGATGCTCGTGATAGGGCACCCGCATTATCTTGCCATCTTCAAGCTCAACGGTCCCTCTGGAAGATGTGGCCAGCATCACAGGCTTCCCTTTATTCTGCCACAACCACGCCAGCAGAACCCAGTTCGTCACAAACACGAAGCTTACTATCCTACCAGTCATCTTGTCACATACTAGAGACACCTGGTCGCTACTAGCAACTACAACAGTTTTAGCGGACCGTGACATGTCAGCCTCTTTTTGTCTCTTTATTTTATCAACAGATAGCATCTTTCTTTTTCCTTTACTCCCCACAGGGGTTATGTCAGGTTTGGCTTCAGTTTCAGAATCTTCTGCTTCTTCAGTGGTACTCCCCACTTCAGCAGACTCTTTTTCAGTCTTTTCTTTGGTTTCTAGAACAGTCGAGGATTTCTCCCCTTCAAGACCTCGGCCTCTGTTTCTTTGGAGTCTCCATTCACTTTATTAGCCGTCTTATCCTTCACGGACATGGCATCATATCCTTTCCTTCTTAACTCCTCCTCCTCTTTCTCATCAAGGTTGGAGGCACCGGGGACATCAGGACCTTCGCCAGATTCGTCGTCTTCTGGCAATCCCTGCAGAGGATCACCCGGGATATGGTTCTCCTTTCAGGCAGGATTCAGGAGAGCCAGCCCATCGGAGTAGACAGGACCCTCATACTGGTTGTCGGTCCCCTCGTATTTCTTCCCCAGCAGACTGCTAGCTTTCTGGAAGGCATTGACAGCAGAGGAATGTCTTTCATGACCAGGCCCTGGCCACACACTGCCACGAGTCTCTGGGCTTCTGCATCCACCTCAGCACCACCATCTGGTTCAGCAGATCCATCTTCCATCTTCTTCTTCTCTGCCTCGGCTGGCACCACAGCGCAACCACCTCCAGACCCATTCTTAACGGACTCTGACTTCTTGGCATCTTTCAGAGGACCTTCCTCTTCAGGCATCTCATTTTCTTCCACCTGCTGCGCAGTAGCACGCTTAGGCTTCTCCAACTCATAGACTTCATCTTTTGAGCTCCTGAGATCTTCCATCTCTGCTCTGAGTTGCTTATTCAGCCTCTCCAATTCGTCTTGCTCCTTAAGCACTTTTCCAAGGGCTCTAGTCAAGAAGAGGGCCTTGGTCTTCTTCTTAGTTTTTCGCCCTAGCTTGTTAGCAGCGCCCGCTCTTGGGCCTTATGTTCCAGCTGCTCTTCACTCTGTTCTGGTGTTACAGCCATTGTAGGAGTACCACCATCCTTCCTTAGACACTCCGTGGGATTTCCACCCAGGGACTCTTCAAGCCCATGGTTGAGGTCTACTATAGACTTTTGTGTCTTCATGGAGTCTTTTCCCTTCCCCAGGACACCAGGCGGTAGACCCTTCAATTCACTCGTCTTTTCCAGGGTCTCCTCTTTTGACCCTTCTGCAGCCTTCTTCGGTGACTCTATGACGACGGCTAGTCCCTTCGCTATCGTACCTAGGGACTGTGTGGCGAGAGTGAGATCAGCCTCCTGTTTGCAGCTGTACTGTTCTGTCAGGTCATCTAAGACTGTCTGGATATGAGCTTCAGACACTAGGCTGACGTCCCCCGACTGATCTCTCGTCACATCAGGTATAACTATCGTCTGGTTGGCCCTGCCACAGTTTCCTGCCCATTCACTACAGTGGGTTCCCCCAACTCGGTGCTCTCGACATTTATCTGCATTTTTCCAAATTTTACATTTTTAGCACCATGGGGCGCTTCTCCCCTGTCTATAACCTGCAATGTAAAAGGCATGTCATCATCACATCCTTCACAAAAATCCGCATTAACATTATGTATTTTGGCCAACACAGTACCATCACTTTGCACCTTATCAGCTTCACTGTTTTTATTGGTCACTTCACTTAGAAAGCAATGGTTTATCCGCATTTCCCTTATACCTTCATTTAAAGGTACAGGTATAGGTTCTGCAGCGGCTTCATCACTTTCAATAGAAGTGTCTCCAGTGCCCCCAATATCACAGAACATCATTCTCTCATGTACGAGCACACTTATGGCATCAAGATCACAAGCCCCAGTTGTCACGGGAGTCTCACCCTCAGTGAGAACCCTGGGATAGTCCGTATTCTTATAATTGTCCCGCACATTTAATAATCTACCAGTCTCAGGGGCGGCTATCATGCCGTCTCTTACCCGGGCTAGCATGGGATCTCTGACTTTCGCCATCCCAAATCTAGCCTTGGTCACAGATACTTTAGGCAACACTATAACCTTCTCCTGTGCAGATCCTTGCAAGGCAGCAACCGCAACGGGCTTACCCATCTGTTCAGACACAGCATTTTTCACATGGTCATTCATTTTTGAGACAGTTTCTCGCCTCAGTGCTTCATCACTCACCGGCCCGGCAGGTAGCAACTGCCGCCGGCTCACTGTCACAACATTTTTAACAGAAACAGTCTTACCGCCTGTCGTGGATTCGGCAGTCTCGGAAGATGACGTCCGTCCCAGGCCATTTCTACCATTGCCACCGGAAACAACATGAGGTGGGGTCCAGACCTTTCCCGGATGGTCACTCCAGCCGCACCCTTGAGGACTCTGTGCACAGTTGCAGGGAATGTAGAGGCTCCTGGGAACCGCACTACTCTCCACCTTCTTGTCTTCCCGACGGTTGCCCTTGGCAGCGGCATGCATATTCTCCTCCAACACTGCACTCAACTTTCTCACCAACCGATCAGTCTCCAGCACCAGCTGCTCCATTACACCCTCAGTGGCCTTGGTTTTCCGCCAAACCGGGCCACTTCTCACATATGGTATCACCTTTGGTATAAGCAGCTTCCGCCACACCTGACTATCTTTCACCCAGGTCGCCATTTTGAGCAAAAAATTTCCACAGGTCAGTTTTTTTCCTTTTTTTTCTTTTGTGCTTCTGGCCCTTTAAACCTTTGCACCGCTTGCCCCACAGGGAAAAAAACAGTCCAAACTATCATCAGCAGTTCTTTTGCAACCCAGCAAAGTGTCCAGGACCACACGAGCAGGACCTGCTCCACCGAACAAACAGGCTTCCGGCCCTAAGCTCCAATACAGCAATCGCACAGCTTTTTCCTCTGTCCTGTCGTTGCCCCCAGCAACACTTTACCTTTTCCAGCAGGGACGACTGCCCGCATCCTCCACCAAATGTGGGGTTAGCTCTGGTCTCGGGGATCATTCACACAAACTTCCTTCCGGACAACGGATTTCTTGTCCAAACAGTGCATTTATTTGGCAGTCTTCTCAAACAAAACAACATAAATAAACACCTGCCCGGCTAGGCACTACCTAATACATAATATACATCATATCCCTAACTCGGCTATATGATAGCGTTCACACACGGAACCAGGTGCGGCTTACCCCAGCCATACGATACTCCAGCCCTCAGGCTGTAACGAGTGCAGTAACTTTAGACAGGGGTTGTGGTCTAGCAGACCTCCCGACTCTGACTTTTCAACGTTTGTTCCCGGGCCTCACCGAGTCCCCAAAGTCCAGGCTATTGCATAGCCTCTTGGCCCCTCAGCCTTGCCTTGCTGAGACCACACTGACAGAGCCTCAGCAGGCCTCTGTCTCTGACTCTGGAGAGTGTGCAGACAGAGGCCTGCTGAGGCTCTGTCAGTGTGGTCTCAGCAAGGCAAGGCTGAGGGCCAAGAGGCTATGCAATAGCCTGGACTTTGGGGACTCGGTGAGGCCCGGAACAAACGTTGAAAGGTCAGAGTCGGGAGGTCTGCTAGACCACAACCCTGTCTAAAGTTACTGCACTCGTTACAGCCTGAGGGCTGGAGTATCGTATGGCTGGGGTAAGCCGCACCTGGTTCCGTGTAAACGCTATCATATAGCCGAGTTAGGGATATGATGTATATTATGTATTAGGTAGTGCCTAGCCGGGCAGGTGTTTATTTATGTTGTTTTGTTTGAGAAGACTGCCAAATAAATGCACTGTTTGGACAAGAAATCCGTTGTCCGGAAGGAAGTTTGTGTGAATGATCCCCGAGACCAGATCTAACCCCACACTGGCTAAGTTTCATAGTTTCCTGCAAAGGACATATTTTGTTCTGGGGTGAAATTCAATTGCCAAAATAGCAATACCTTAAATCAGTGGTTTCAGCTGTGGCTGGCGAAGTTTCATAGTGTCAGGCAAACGATATATTTTGTTCTGGGGTGAAATTTAATTGCCACAATAGCAATACACTGAATCTGGTGTTCCAGCTGTTGTAGGCCTAGTTTAAATCTGTCCGTAACAGGGTATATTTTTTTCTGGGGTTTAATTCAATTGCCAAAATAGCAATACCATTAATCTGTGGTTTCAGCTGTGGCTGGCCAAGTTTCATAGTGTCCTGCAAAGGATATATTTTGTTTTGGGGTGTAATTCAATTGCCAAAATAGCAATACCAAAAATCAGTGGTTTCAGCTGTGGATGGCCAAGTTTCATAGTGTCCTAAAAAGGACATATTTTGTTCTGGGTTGAAATTCAATTGCCAAAATAGCAATCCCCTGAATCTGGTGTTCCAGCAGTAGCAGGCCTAGTTTAAATCTGTCCGTAACAGGGTATATTTTTTTCTGGGGTGAAATTCAATTGCCAAACTAGCAATACCATAAATCAGTGGTTTCAGCTGCTGGCCAAGTTTCATAGTGTCCTGCAAAAGATATATTTGGTTCGGGGATGAAATTCAATTGCCAAATTAGCAATACCATAAATCATTGGTTTCAGCTGTGGCTGGCCAAGTTTCATAGTGTTCGGCAAAGGATATATTTTGTTCTGGGGTGAAATTTAATTGCCAAAATAGCAATACCCTTAATCTGGTGTTCCAGCAATGGCTGGCAAAATATAACAGTATCCGGCAAAGGATATATTTTGTTCTGGGGTGAAATTCAATTGCCAAAATAGCAATACCATAAATCAGTGGTTTCAGCTGTGGCTGGCTAAGTTTCATAGTTTCCTGCAAAGGACATATTTTGTTCTGGGGTGAAATTCAATTGCCAAAATAGCAATACCTTAAATCAGTGGTTTTAGCTGTGGCTGGCCAAGTTTCATAGTGTCAGGCAAACGATATATTTTGTTCTGGGGTGAAATTTAATTGCCACAATAGCAATACCCTGAATCTGGTGTTCCAGCTGTTGTAGGTCTAGTTTAAATCTGTCCGTAACAGGGTATATTTTTTTCTGGGGTTTAATTCAATTGCCAAAATAGCAATACCATAAATCAGTGGTTTCAGCTGCTGGCCAAGACTCATAGTGTCCTGCAAAGGATATATTTTGTTCTGGGGTGAAATTCAATTGCCAAAATAGCAGTACTATAAATCAGTGGTTTCAGCTGTGGCTGGCCAAGTTTCATTGTGTCCAGCAAAGGAAATATTTAGTTTTGGGGTGAAATTCAATTGCCAAAATTGCAATACCATAAATCAGTGGTTTCAGCTGTGGCTGGCCAAGTTCCATAGAGTTTGGCAAAGGATATATTTTGTTCTGGGGTGAAATTCAATTGCCAAAATAGCAATACCCTGAATCTGGTGTTCCAGCAGTAGCAGGCCTAGTTTAAATCTGTACGTAACAGGGTATATTTTTTTCTGGGGTTTAATTCAATTGCCAAAATAGCAATACCATAAATCAGTGGTTTCAGCTGCTGGCCAAGATTCATAGTGTCCTGCAAAGGATATATTTTGTTCTGGGGTGAAATTCCATTGCCAAAATAGCAGTACCATAAATCAGTGGTTTCAGCTGCTGCTGGCCAAGTTTCATAGTGTGCTGCAAAGGATATATTTTGTTCTGTGGTGAAATTCAATTGCCAAAATAGCAATACCATAAATCAGTGGTTTAAGCTGTGGCTGGCCAAGTTTCATAGTGTCCTGCAAAAGATATATTTTGTTCTGGGGTGAAATTCAATTGCCAAAATAGCAATCCCCTAAATCTGGTGTCCCAGCAATGGCTGGCAAAGTATAACAGTATCCAGCAAAGGATATATTCTCTTCTGGGGTGAAATTCAATTGCCAAAATAGCAATCCCCTAAATCTTGTGTCCCAGCAGTGGCTGGCAAAATATAATAGTGTCCAGCAACGGATATATTTTGTTCTGGGGTCAAATTCAATTGCAAAAATAGCAATACCATAAATCAGTGGTTTCAGTTGTGGCTGGCCAAGTTTCATAGTGTCCTGCAAAGGATATATTTTGTTCTGGTGTGAAATTGAATTGCCCAAATAGCAATACCCTGAATATGGTGTTCCAGCTGTTGTAGGCATAGTTTAAATCTGTCCGTAACAGGGTATATTTTTTTCTAGGGTGAAATTCAATTGCCAAAATAGCAGTACCATAAATCAGTGGTTTTAGGTGTGGCTTGTCAAGTTTCATAGTGTCCTGCAAAGGATATATTTTGTTCTGTGGTGAAATTCAATTGCCAAAATAGCAATACCATAAATCAGTGGTTTCAGCTTTGGCTTGCCAAGTTTCATAGTGTCCTGCAAAGGATATATTTTTTTCTGGGGTGAAATTCAATTGCCGAAATAGCAATACCATAAATCAGTGGTTTCAGCTGTGGCTGGCCAAGTTTCATAGTTTCCTGCAAAGGACATATTTTGTTCTGGGGTGAAATTCAATTGCCAAAATAGCAATACCTTAAATCAGTGGTTTTAGCTGTGGCTGGCCAAGTTTCATAGTGTCAGGCAAACGATATATTTTGTTCTGGGGTGAAATTTAATTGCCACAATAGCAATACCCTGAATCTGGTGTTCCAGCTGTTGTAGGTCTAGTTTAAATCTGTCCGTAACAGGGTATATTTTTTTCTGGGGTTTAATTCAATTGCCAAAATAGCAATACCATAAATCAGTGGTTTCAGCTGCTGGCCAAGACTCATAGTGTCCTGCAAAGGATATATTTTGTTCTGGGGTGAAATTCAATTGCCAGAATAGCAGTACTATAAATCAGTGGTTTCAGCTGTGGCTGGCCAAGTTTCATTGTGTCCAGCAAAGGAAATATTTAGTTTTGGGGTGAAATTCAATTGCCAAAATTGCAATACCATAAATCAGTGGTTTCAGCTGTGGCTGGCCAAGTTCCATAGTGTTTGGCAAAGGATATATTTTGTTCTGGGGTGAAATTCAATTGCCAAAATAGCAATACCCTGAATCTGGTGTTCCAGCAGTAGCAGGCCTAGTTTAAATCTGTACGTAACAGGGTATATTTTTTTCTGGGGTTTAATTCAATTGCCAAAATAGCAATACCATAAATCAGTGGTTTCAGCTGCTGGCCAAGATTCATAGTGTCCTGCAAAGGATATATTTTGTTCTGGGGTGAAATTCAATTGCCAAAATAGCAGTACCATAAATCAGTGGTTTCAGCTGCTGCTGGCCAAGTTTCATAGTGTGCTGCAAAGGATATATTTTGTTCTGTGGTGAAATTCAATTGCCAAAATAGCAATACCATAAATCAGTGGTTTAAGCTGTGGCTGGCCAAGTTTCATAGTGTCCTGCAAAAGATATATTTTGTTCTGGGGTGAAATTCAATTGCCAAAATAGCAATCCCCTAAATCTGGTGTCCCAGCAATGGCTGGCAAAGTATAACAGTATCCAGCAAAGGATATATTCTCTTCTGGGGTGAAATTCAATTGCCAAAATAGCAATCCCCTAAATCTTGTGTCCCAGCAGTGGCTGGCAAAATATAATAGTGTCCAGCAACGGATATATTTTGTTCTGGGGTCAAATTCAATTGCAAAAATAGCAATACCATAAATCAGTGGTTTCAGTTGTGGCTGGCCAAGTTTCATAGTGTCCTGCAAAGGATATATTTTGTTCTGGTGTGAAATTGAATTGCCCAAATAGCAATACCCTGAATATGGTGTTCCAGCTGTTGTAGGCATAGTTTAAATCTGTCCGTAACAGGGTATATTTTTTTCTAGGGTGAAATTCAATTGCCAAAATAGCAGTACCATAAAACAGTGGATTTAGGTGTGGCTTGTCAAGTTTCATAGTGTCCTGCAAAGGATATATTTTGTTCTGTGGTGAAATTCAATTGCCAAAATAGCAATACCATAAATCAGTGGTTTCAGCTTTGGCTTGCCAAGTTTCATAGTGTCCTGCAAAGGATATATTTTTTTCTGGGGTGAAATTCAATTGCCGAAATAGCAATACCATAAATCAGTGGTTTCAGCTGTGGCTGGCCAAGTTTCATAGTGTCCTGCAAATGATATATTTTGTTCTGGGGTGAAATTCGATTGCCAAAATAGCAATACCATAAATTAGTGGTTTCAGCTGTGGCTAGCGAAGTTTCATAGTCTCCTGCAAAGGATATATTTTGTTCTGGGGTGAAATTTAATAGCCAAAATAGCAATACCCTAAATCTCGTGTCCCAGCAGTGGGATAAAAAGTATAACAGTATACGGCAAAGGATATATTTTGTTCTGGGGTGAAATTCAATTGCCAAAATAGCAATACCATAAATCAGTAGTTTCAGCTGCTGGCCAAGTTTCACAGTGCCCTGCAAAGGATATATTTTGTTCTGGGGTGAAATTCAATTGTCAAAATAGCAATCCCCTAAATCTGGTGTCCCAGCAGTGGCTGGCAAAGTATAATAGTGTCCGGCAAAGGATATATATTGTTCTCGGGTGAAATTCAATTGCCAAAATAGCAATACCCTGAATCTGGTGTTCCAGCAGTAGCAGGCCTAGTTTAAATCTTTCCATAACAGGGTATATTTTTGTCTGGGGTGAAATTCAATTGCCAAACTAGCAATACCATAAATCAGTGGTTTCAGCTGCTGCTGGCCGAATTTCATAGTGTCCTGCAAAGAATATATTTTGTTCTGTGGTGAAATTCAATTGCCAAAATAGCAAAACCATATATCAGTGGTTTCAGCTGTGGCTGGCCAAGCTTCATAGTGTCCTGCAAAGGAGATATTTTGTTCTGGGGTGAAATTCAATTGTCAAAATAGCAATCCCCTAAATCTGGTGTCCCAGCATTGGCTGGCAAAGTATAATAGTGTCCGGCAAAGGATATATATTGTACTGGGGTGAAATTCACTTGCCAAAATAACAATACCATAAATCAGTGGTTTCAGCTGTGGCTGGCCAAGGTTCATAGTGTCCTGCAAATGATATATTTTGTTCTGGGGTGAAATTCAATTGCCAAACTAGCAATACCATAAATCAGTGGTTTCAGCTGCTGCTGGCCAAGTTTCATAGTGTCCTGCAAAGGATATATTTTGTTCTGGTGTGAAATTCAATTGCCAAAATAGCAATCCACTAAATCTGTTGTCCCAGCAGTGGCTGGCAAAGTATAACAGTATACGGCAAAGGATATATTTTGTTCTGGGGTGTAATTTAATATCCAAAATAGCAATCCCCTAAATCTGGTGTCCCAGCAGTGGCTGGCAATGTATAATAGTGTCCGGCAAAGGAAATATATTGTTCTGGGGTGAAATTCAATTGCCAAAATAGCAATACCCTGAATCTGGTGTTCCAGCAGTAACAGGCCTAGTTTAAATCTGTCCGTAACAGGGTATATTTTTTTCTGGGGTGAAATTCAATTGTCAAACTAGCAATACCATAAATCAGTGGTTTCAGCTGCTGCTGGCCAAGTTTCATAGTGTCCTGCAAAGGATATATTTTGTTCTGTGGTGAAATTCAATTGCCAAAATAGCAATACCATATATCAGTGGTTTCAGCTGTGGCTGGCCAAGTTTCATAGTGTCCTGCAAAGGAGAGATTTTGTTCTGGGGTGAAATTCAATTGCCAAAATAGCAATCCCCTAAATCTGGTGTCCCAGCAGTGGCTGGCAAAGTATAATATTGTCCGGCAAAGGATATGTTTTGTTCTGGGGTGAAATTTAATTGCCAAAATAGCAATACCCCGAATCTAGTGTTCCACCAGTAGCAGGCCTATTTTAAATCTGTCCGTAACAGGGTATATTTTTGTCTGGGGTGAAATTCAATTGCCAAACTAGCAATACCATAAATCAGTGGTTTCAGCTGCTGCTAGCCAAGTTTCATAGTGTCCTGCAAAGGATATATTTTGTTCTGTGGTGAAATTCAATTCCCAAAATAGCAATACAATATTTCAGTGGTTTCAGCTGTGGCTGGTCAAGTTTCAAAGTGTCCTGCAAAGGAGATATTTTGTTCTGGGGTGAAATTCAATTGCCAAAATAGCACTCCCCTAAATCTGGTGTCCCAGCAGTGGCTGGCAAAGTATAACAGTATCCGGCAAAGGATATATTTTATTCTAGGGTGAAATTCAATTGCCAAAATAGCAATCCCCTAAATCTGGTGTCCCAGTAGTGGCTGGCAAAATATAATAGTGTCCTGCAAAGTATATATATTGTTCTGGGGTGAAATTCAATTGCCAAAATAGCAATACCCTGAATCTGGTGTTCCAGCAGTAGAAGGCCTAGTTTAAATCTTTCCATAACAGGGTATATTTTTGTCTGGGGTGAAATTCAATTGCCAAACTAGCAATACCATAAATCAGTGGTTTCAGCTGCTGCTGGCCAAGTTTCATAGTGTCCTGCAAAGAATATATTTTGTTCTGTGGTGAAATTCAATTGCCAAAATAGCAATACCATATGTCAGTGGTTTCAGCTGTGGCTGGCCAAGCTTCATAGTGTCCTGCAAAGGAGATATTTTGTTCTGGTGTGAAATTCAATTGTCAAAATAGCAATCCCCTAAATCTGGTGTCCCAGCAGTGGCTGGCAAAGTATAATAGTGTCCGGCAAAGGATATATATTGTACTGGGGTGAAATTCAATTGCCAAAATAGCAATACCCTGAATCTGGTGTTCCAGCAGTAGCAGGCCTAGTTTAAATCTGTCCATAACATGGTATATTTTTGTCTGGGGTGAAATTCAATTGCCAAACTAGCAATACCATAAATCAGTGGTTTCAGCTGCTGCTGGCCAAGTTTCATAGTGTCCTGCAAAGGATATATTTTGTTCTGTGGTGAAATTCAATTACCAAAATAGCAATACCATATATCAGTGGCTTAAGCTGTGGCTGGCCAAGTTTCATAGTGTCCTGCAAATGAGATATTTTGTTCTGGTGTGAAATTCAATTGTCAAAATAGCAATCCCCTAAATCTGGTGTCCCAGCAGTGGCTGGCAAAGTATAATAGGGTCCGGCAAAGGATATAAATAGTTCTGGGGTGAAATTCAATTGCCAAAATAGCAATACCATAAATCAGTGGTTTCAGCTGTGGCTGTCCAAGTTTCATAGTGTCCTGCAGAGGACATATTTTGTTCTGGGGTGAAATTAAATTGCCAAAATAGCAATACCATAAATCATTGGTTTAAGCTATGGCTGGCCAAGTTTCATAGTGTCCGGCAAAGGATATATATTGTTCTGGGATGAAATTTAATTGCGAAAATAGCAATACCCTGAATTTGGTGTTCCAGCAGTAGCAGGCCTAGTTTCAATCTGTCCGTAACTGGGTATATTTTTTTCTGGGGTGAAATTCAATTGCCAAACTAGCAATACCATAAATCAGTGGTTTCAGCTGCTGCTGGCCAAGTTTCATAGTGTGTTGCAAAGGATATATTTTGTTCTGTGGTGAAATTCAATTGCCAAAATAGCAATTACATAAATCAGTGGTTTAAGCTGTGGCTGGCCAAGTTTCATAGTGTCCTGCAAAGGATATATTGTGTTCTGGGGTTAAATTCAATTGCCAAAATAGCAATCCCCTAAATCTGGTGTCCCAGCATTGGCTGGCAAAGTATAATAGTGTCCAGCAAAGGATATATATTGTTCTGGGGTGAAATTCAATTGCCAAAATAACAATACCATAAATCAGTGGTTTCAGCTGTGGCTGGCCAAGGTTCATAGTGTACTGCAAATGATATATTTTGTTCTGGGGTAAAATTCAATTGCCAAAATAGCAATACCATAAATCAATGGTTTCAGCTGTGGCTGGCGAAGTTTCATAGTCTCCTGCAAAGGATATATTTTGTTCTGGGGTGAAATTCAATTGTCAAAATAGCAATCCCCTAAATCTGATGTCCCAGCAGTGGCTGGCAAAGTATAATAGTGTCCGGCAAAGGATATATATTGTTCAGGGGTGAAATTCAATTGCCAAGATAGCAATACCCTGAATCTGGTGTTCCAGCAGTAGCAGGCCTAGTTAAAATCTGTCCGTAACAGGGTATATTTTTTTCTGGGGTGAAATTCAATTGCCAAACTAGCAATACCATAAATCAGTGGTTTTAGCTGATCTTGGCCAAGATTCATAGTGTCCTGTAAAGGATATATTTTGTTCTGTGGTGAAATTCAATTGCCAAAATAGCAATACCATATACAGTATCAGTGGTTTCAGCGGTGGCTGGCCAATTTTCAAAGTGTCCGGCAAAGGATATGTTTAGTTCTGGGGTGAAATTTAATTGCCAAAATAGCAATACTCTGAATCTAGTGTTCCAGCAGTAGCAGGCCTATTTTAAATCTGTCTGTAACAGGGTATATTTTTGTCTGGGGTGAAATTCAATTGCCAAACTAGCAATACCATAAATCAGTGGTTTCAGCTGCTGCTAGCCAAGTTTCATAGTGTCCTGCAAAGGATATATTTTGTTCTGTGGTGAAATTCAATTGCCAAAATAGCAATTCAATATATCAGTGGCTTCAGCTGTGGCTGGCCAAGTTTCACTGTGTCCTGCAAAGGAGATATTTTGTTCTGAGGTGAAATTCAATTGCCAAAATAGCACTCCTCTAAATCTGGTGTCCCAGCAGTGGCTAACAAAGTAAAACAGTATCCGGCAAAGGATATATTTTCTTCTAGGGTGAAATTCAATTGCCAAAATAGCAATCCCCTAAATCTGTTGTCCCAGCAGTGGCTGGCAAAGTATAACAGTATCCGGCAAAGTATATATATCTTGTTCTGGGGTGAAATTCAATTGCCAAAATAGCAATACCCTAAATCTGGTGTCCCAGCAGTGGCTGGCAAAGTATAATAGTGTCCGGCAAAGGATATATATTGTTCTGGAGTGAAATTCAATTGCCAAAATAGCAATACCCTGAATCTGTTATTCCAGCAGTAGCAGGTCTAGTTTAAATCTGTCCGTAACAGGGTATATTTTTTTCTGGGGTGAAATTTAATTGCCAAACTAGCAATACCATAAATCAGTGGTTTCAGCTGCTGCTGGCCAAGTTTCATAGTGTACTGCAAAGGATATATTTTGTTCAGTGGTGAAATTAAATTGCCAAAATAGCAATACCATAAATCAGTGGTTTAAGCTGTGGCTGGCCAAGTTTCATAGTGTCCAGCAAAGGAAATATTTTGTTTTGGGGTGAAATTCAATTGCCAAAATAGCAATACCATAAATCATTGGTTTCAGCTTTAGCTGGCCAAATTTCATAGTGTCCTACAAAGGACATATTTTGTTCTGGGGTGAAATTCAATTGCCAAAATAGCAATACCAAAAATCAGTGGTTTCAGCTGTGGCTGGCCAAGTTTCATAGTGTTCGGCAAGGGATATATTTTGTTCTGGGGTGAAATTTAATTGCCAAAATAGCAATACCCTGAATCTGGTGTTCCAGCAGTAGCAGGCCTAGAATAAATCTGTCTGTAACAGGGTATATTTTTATCTGGGGTGAAATTCAATTGCCAAACTAGCAATACCATAAATCAGTGGTTTCAGCTGCTGCTGGCCAAGTTTCATAGTGTGCTGCAAAGGATATATTTTGTTCTGTGGTGAAATTCATTTGCCAAAATAGCAATACCATAAATCAGTGGTTTAAGTTGTGGCTGGCCAAGTTTCATAGTGTCCTGCAAAGGATATATTTTTTTTTGGGGTGAAATTCAATTGCCAAAATAGCAATCCCCTAAATCTGGTGTCCCAGCAATGGCTGGCAAAGTATTACAGTATCCAGTAAAGGATATATTTTCTTCTGAGGTGAAATTCAATTGCCAAAATAGCAATCCCCTAAATATGGTGTCCCAGCAGTGGCTGGAAAAAATATAATAGTGTCCGGCAACGGATATATATTGTTCTGGGGTGAAATTCAATTGCCAAAATAGCAATACCCTGAATCTGGTGTTCCAGCAGTAGCAGGCCTAGTTTAAATCTGTCCATAAAAGGGTATATTTTTGTCTGGGGTGAAATTCAATTGCCAAACTAGCAATACAATAAATCAGTGGTTTCAGCTGCTGCTGGCCAAGTTTCATAGTGTCCTGCAAAGGATATATTTTGTTCTGTGGTGAAATTCAATTGCCAAAATAGCAATACCATATATCAGTGGTTTAAGCTGTGGCTGGCCAAATTTCATAGTGTCCTGCAAAGGAGCTATTTTGTTCTGGTGTGAAATTCATTCGTCAAAATAGCAATCCCCTAAATCTGGTGTCCCAGCAGTGGCTGGCAAAGGATATATATTGTTCTGGGGTGAAATTCAATTGCCAAAATAGCAATACCATAAATCAGTGGTTTCAGCTGTGGCTTGCCAAGTTTCATAGTGTCCTGCAAAGGATATATTTTGTTCTGGGGTGAAATTCAATTGCCAAAATAGCAATACCATAAATCAATGGTTTCAGCTGTGGCTGGCCAAGTTTCATAGTGTCCTGCAAAGGATATATTATGTTCTGGGGTGAAATTTAATTGCCAAAATAGCAGAACCCTGAATCTGGTGTTCCAGCAGTTGCAGGACCAGTTTAAATCTGTAGGTAACAGGTTATATTTTTCTCTGGGGTGAAATTCAATTGCCAGATAGCAATACTATATATCAGTGGTTTCAGCTGTGGCTGGCCAAGTTTCATAGTGTCCTGCCAAGGATATATTTTTTTCTGGGGTGAAATTCAATTGCCAAATAGCAATACCATAAATTAGTGGTTTCACGTGTGGCTGGCCAAGTTTCATAGTGTCCTGCAAAGGATATATTTTTTTCTGGGTTGAAATTCAATTGCCAAAATAGCAATACCATAAATCAGTGGTTTCAGCTTTGGCTTGCTAAGTTTTATAGTGTCCTGCCAAGGATATATTTTGTTCTGGGTTGCAATTTAATTGCCAAAATAGCAATACCCTGAATCTGGTGTTCCAGCTGTTGTAGGCCTAGTTTAAATCTGTCGGTAACAGGGTATATTTTTTTCTGTGGTGAAATTCAATTGCCAAAATAGCAGTACATAAATTAGTGGTTTCAGGTGTGGCTGGCCAAGTTTCATAGTGTCCTGCAAAGGATATATTTTGTCCTGTGGTGAAATTCAATTGCCAAAATAGCAATACCATAAATCTGTGGTTTCAGCTTTAGCTTGCCAAGTTTCATAGTGTCTTACCAAGGATATATTTTTTTCTGGGGTGAAATTCAATTGCCAAAATAGCAATACCATAAATCAGTGGTTTCAGCTGTGGCTGTCCAAGTTTCATAGTGTCCTGCAAAGGATATATTTTGTTCTGGGGTGAAATTCAATTGCCAAAATAGCAGTACCCGGAATCTGGTGTTCCAGCAGTTGCAAGCCCAGTTTAAATCTGTCGGTAACAGGTTATATTTTTTTCTGGGGTGAAATTCAATTGCCAAAATAGCAATACCATAAATCAGTGGTTTCAGCTTTGGCTTGCCAAGTTTCATAGTGTCCTGCCAAGGATATATTTTTTTCTGGTTTGAAATTCAATAGCCGAAATAGCAATACCATAAATCAGTGGTTTCAGTTGGGCTGTCCAAGTTATAGTGTCCTGCAAAGGATACATTTTGTTCGGAGGTGAAATTCAATTGCCAAAATAGCAATACCATAAATCAATGGTTTCAGCTGTGGCTGGCCAAGTTTAATAGTGTCCTGCAAAGGATATATTTTTTTCTTGGGTGAAATTCAATTGCCAAATAGCAATACCATAAATCAGTGGTTTCAGCTGTGGCTGGTCAAGTTTCATAGTGTCCTGCAAAGGATATATTTTGTTCTGGGTTGAAATGTAATTGCCAAAGTAGTAATACCCTGAATCTGGTGTTCCAGCTGTTGTAGGCCTAGTTTAAATCTGTCCGTAACAGGGTATATTTTTTTCTGGGGGGAACTTCAATTGCCAAAATAGCAGTACCATAAATTAGTGGTTTCAGGTGTGGCTGGCCAAGTTTCATAGTGTTCTGCAAAGGATATATTTTGTTCTGGGGTGAAATTCAATTGCCAAAATAGCAATACCATAGATCAGTGGTTTCAGCTGTGGCTGGCCAAGTTTCATAGTGTCCTGCAAAGGATATATTTCGTTCTGGGGTGAAATTCAATTGCCAAAATAGCAATACCATAAATCAGTGGTTTCAGCTGTGCATGGCCAAGTTTCATAGTGTCTTGCAATTGATATATTTTGTTCTGGGGTGAAATTCAATTGCCAAAATAGCAATCCCCTAAATCTGGTGTCCCAGTAGTGGCTGGCAAAGTATAATAGTGTCCGGCAAAGGATATATATTGTTCTGGGGTGAAATTCAATTGCCAATTAGCAATACCCTGAATCTGGTGTTCCAGCAGTAGCAGGCCTAGTTAAAATCTTTCCGTAACAGTGTATATTTTTTTCTGGGGTGAAATTCAATTGCCAAACTAGCAATACCATAAATCAGTGGTTTTGAGCTGATGCTGGCCAAGTTTCATAGTGTCCTGCAAAGGAAATATTTTGTTCTGTGGTGAAATTCAATTGCCAAAATAGCAATACCATATATCTGTGGTTTCAGCTGTGGCTGGCCGAGTTTCATAGTGTGCTGCAAAGGATATATTTTGTTCTGGGGTGAAATTCAATTGCAAAAATCACAATCCCCTAAATCTGGTGTCCCAGCAGTGGCTGGCAAAAAAATAATATTGTCCAGCAAAGGATATATATTGTTCTGGAGTGATATTCAATTGCCAAAATAGCAATACCATAAATCGGTGGTTTCAGCTGTGGCTGGCCAAGTTTCATAGTGTCCTGCAAATGATATATTTTGTTCTGGGGTGAAATTCAATTGCCAAAATAGCAATACCATAAATCAGTGGTTTCAGCTGTGGCTGGCCAAGTTTCATAGTGTGCTGCAAAGGATATATTTTGTTCTGGGGTGAAATTCAATTGCCAAAATAGCAATGCCATAAATCAGTGGTTTCAGCTGTTGTAGGCCAAGTTTCATAGAGTCCTGCAAAGGATATATTTTGTTCTGGGGTGAAATTCAATTGCCAAATAGCAATACCATAAATTAGTGGTTTCACGTGTGGCTGGCCAAGTTTCATAGTGTGCTGCAAAGGATATATTTTGTTCTGGGGTGAAATTCAATTGCAAAAATCACAATCCCCTAAATCTGGTGTCCCAGCAGTGGCTGGCAAAAAAATAATATTGTCCAGCAAAGGATATATATTGTTCTGGAGTGATATTCAATTGCCAAAATAGCAATACCATAAATCAGTGGTTTCAGCTGTGGCTGGCCAAGTTTCATAGTGTCCTGCAAATGATATATTTTGTTCTGGGGTGAAATTCAATTGCCAAAATAGCAATACCATAAATCAGTGGTTTCAGCTGTGGCTGGCCAAGTTTCATAGTGTGCTGCAAAGGATATATTTTGTTCTGGGGTGAAATTCAATTGCCAAAATAGCAATACCATAAATCAGTGGTTTCAGCTGTTGTAGGCCAAGTTTCATAGTGTCCTGCAAAGGATATATTTTTTTCTGCGGTGAAATTCAATTGCCAAAATAGCAATACCATAAATCAGTGGTTTCAGCTTTGGCTTGCCAAGTTTCATAGTGTCCTGCCAAGGATATATTTTTTTCTGGGTTGAAATTCAATTGCCGAAATAGCAATACCATAAATCAGTGGTTTCAGTTGTGTTTGTCCAAGTTATAGAGTCCTGCAAAGGATACATTTTGTTCTGGGGTGAAATTCAATTGCCAAAATAGCAGTACCATAAATCAGTGGTTTCAGCTGTGGCTGGCCAAGTTTAATAGTGTCCTGCAAAGGATATATTTTGTTCTAGGGTGAAATTCAATTGCCAAAATAGCAATACCATAAATCAGTGGTTTCAGCTGTGGCTGGCCAAGTTTTATAGTGTCCTGCAAAGGATATATTTTGTTCTGGGGTGAAATTCAATTGCCAAAATAGCAATACCATATATAAGTGGTTTCAGCTGTGGCTGGCCAAGTTTCATAGTGTCCTGCAAAGGTTATAATTTGTTCTGGGGTGAAATTCAATTGCCAAAATAGCAATACCATAAATCAGTGGTTTCAGCTGTGGCTGGCCAATTTTCATAGTGTCCGGCAAATGATATATTTTGTTCTGCGGTTAAATTCAATTGCCAAAATAGCAATACCATAAAGCAGTGGTTTCAGCTGTGGCTGGCCAAGTTTCATAGTGTCCTGCAAAGGACAAATTTTTTTCTGGGGTGAAATTCAATTGCCAAAATAGCAATACCATAAATCAGTGGTTTCAGCTGTGGCTGGCCAAGTTTCACAGTGTCCGGCAAAGGATATATTTTGTTCTGGGGTGAAATTTAATTGCCAAAATAGCAATACCCTGAATCTGGTGTTTCAGCTGTTGTAGGCCTAGTTTAAATCTGTCCGTAATAGGGTATATTTTTTTCTGGGGTTAAATTCAATTGCCAAAATAGCAATACCATAAATTAGTGGTTTCAGCTGCTGGCCAAGTTTCATAGTGTCCTGCAAAGGATATATTTTGTTCTGGGGTTAAATTCAATTGCTAAAATAGCAATACCAAAAATCAGTGGTTCCAGCTGTGGCTGGCCAAGTTTCATAGTGTCCTACAAAGGACATATTTTGTTCTGGGATGAAATTTAATTGCCAAAATAGCAATACCATAAATCAGTGGCTTCATCTGTGGCTGGCCAAGTTTCATAGTGTTCGGCAAAGGATATATTTTGTTCTGGGGTGAAATTTAATTGCCAAAATAGCAATACCCTGAATCTGGTGTTCCAGCAGTAGCAGGCCTAGTTTAAATCTGTCCGTAACAGGGTATATTTTTTTCTGGGATGAAATTCAATTGTCAAAATAGCAATACCATAAATCAGTGGTTTCAGGTGTTGCTGGCCAAGTTTCATATTGTCCTGCAAAGGATATATTTTGTTCTGGGGTGAAATTCAATTGCCAAAATAGCAATGCCATAAATCAGTGGTTTCAGCTGTGGCTGGCTGGCCGATGACGATACGCCTCCCACAGAGGACAGCTTGTCCTTACCTCTGGGGAGCCTGGCACACATGAGCGACTACATGCTGCAGTGCCTGTGCAACAACAGTAGAGTTGCCCACATTTTAACGTGTGCGGACTACTGGGTTGCCACCCTGCTTGATCCCCGATACAAAGACAACGTGCCCACCTTACTTCCTGCACTGGAGCGTAATAGGAAGATGCGCGAGTACAAGCGCACGCTGGTAGACGCGCTCCTGAGAGCATTCCCAAATGTCACAGGGGAACAGGTGGAAGCCCAAGGCGAAGGCAGGGTTAGCATGGCAGAAATGTGTAAAAGTTTTGTCTCCACGCCACAGCTATCTGCACTACCACCTGATACGGAACGTGTTAGCAGGAGGCAGCATTTCACTAACATGGTTGAACAGTACGTCTGCACACCCCTCCATGTACTGACTGATGGTTCGGCCCCATTCAACTTGTGGGTCTCCAAATTGTCCACGTGGCCAGAGTTAGCATTTTTTGTCTTGGAGGTGCTGGCCTGCACTGCGGCCGGCGTTTTGTATGAACGTGTATTCAGCACGGTAGGGGGCGTCATTACTGACAAACGCAGCCGCCTGTCCACAGCCAACGTGGACAAGCTGACGTTCATAAAAATGAACCAGGCATGGATCCCACAGCCCTGTCCCTCCCTTGTGCAGAATAGACATTTATAACCGCCTCCCCCTCAACCATGTATTCTTGTACTCCGGGGCACTACTTTATTGAATCCTCATTTTTTTAACTTTACCATGATCTTGCGGTGCAACCCAAAGTTGAATGAACCTCTCCTCAATCTGGGCGCAGGGGCCTTAATAACTTTAACTGTCCTGTTACAATGGTGGGTGACATGAAGCCCGAACCCCTGCCATACGACCTCTCTCCTCTGTTTGGGTGCTGGGGCCTAAATAACTGAAAGTGGCCTTCTCCAGTAGTGGGTGATATGACGCATGATTCCTTGCTGTGGGACCTCTCTTCTCTGTCTGGGTGCTGGGGCCTAAATAACTGAAAGTGGCCTTCTCCAGTGGTGGGTGATATGACGCCTTATTCCTTGCTGTGGGACCTCTCTCCTCGGTCTGGGTGCTGGGGCCTAAATAACTGAAAGTGGCCTTCTCCAGTGGTGGGTGATATGACGTATGATTCTCTGCAATGGGTCCCCATTGACTTCAATGGGGTTCGGGTTCGGGATAAAGTTCGGGTCGATTTCGGATCCTGAACCCAAACATTTTCGGGAAGTTCGGCTGAACTTCTTGAACCCGAACATCCAGGTGTTCGCTCAACTCTACAGGTAACAGTAAATGCTGCTATGTCTTTATATCCAATATTCTGAGCTATAGACATATCAGATAAGGTTAAGTTTTCTCATGTGTCTGTAAAAATATTGATAGCCCATGAAAGATGGATACATTGTCCAGAAAAAAGGTTAGCAAAATAGCATAGCTTTAGTAATTTGGCCTGAAGTCTCAGTAAAGTAAACCAGCTAATCACTTTAAAGGGGTTGTCTCACTTCAGCAAATGGTATCTATCATGTAGACAAAGTTAATGTCCATATTGCCTCCTTTGCTTGCTTAATTCCGTTTTCCATCACATTATACACTGCTTGTTTCCAGAGGATATGACCACCCTGCAATCCAAAACCTCGGGAGTGCACATACGACAGCACTTTTTCCTATAGTGTATAAATATTGCCACTGCTGCTGGATTGCATGGTGGTCATATCATAATCCCTGGAAACGAGAAGTGTATATGTGATGGAAAAATCAATAAAGCCAGCAAAGGATGCAATATGGGCAATAGCTACACATTAGTAAATTAATGTATAACATTTGTCTACATGATAAATGCCATTTGCTGAAGTGAGACAACCCCTATAAGATGGGTTTAAATGGCACAATGGAGCAGCTGAATATCAGGAAAAAAGTGCTTCTCTTCGATAACGCTTGCTCATCAGTGGAGATGAACTGAAGATCTAGATTTATATGCAAAGATCACCTCCACTGTACAGGGAAAAGCGATGGCTACTACCATCACTTGGCATCATACAGAGTCATTTTTTGGGTAGGAGATTTCTGTGTAGAGTTCTACTGCCCAGAAACAATTATTTAGGTTTCCACATGAAAAATAGTTTTACATGAAGAAAGAGTATTCCGCTCATTCATTGGGTGATCTGCGACACCTTTAAATGGTCCAATTATCTAGAATGAACATTTGTGTGAACAGATATGGGCCTGAACATTGGGCTGTGTAAATGAGTCACTCTTAATACAATTTATGGAAATACACCCTACATGTCATTTTTTAATGAATATTCTAATATACTCATGGTATATCACTCTTGTTAGCTATCTGCATATTTCTGCATAGTCTTTACACAATATATTTTATTTTTATTTTTCAGGTGTTGTTTCACTGCTTATTTCTTTTCTGGTAGGAGTTTATTATAATACTATTATAGCTTGGATCCTTTGGTATTTTTTCAACTCATTTCAAGACCCACTTCCTTGGAGTTATTGTCCTACTAATATCAACAATACAGGTAGTAACTGTATATAAATGTACAAGCAAACACAATGTAACAGCACTCTGTAATCATAGAATGTATGAACTAATGCGATATTCACTATATAAAGTGAATATGATGTACTTAGCAAACATATTTTGAGCAAAATAATGTATTCTCATCTGCTTTGGTAAGCTGACCTACATCTTGATGGGAACCTACTCTAGCCTCTTAATTTAGGGAGACCAGGCTCCACATGTATACTGTGTCTGTTCTAGAGATTCATGTCCAAATTGTCACATTTTTCAAAAATTTCAACATGCAAACCATTCCATACTGTGCTTTGTGTGACTGTGTACATTAGGCCAAACATGTCAGGAATAAGGGAGGGTTCCAAATGAAAGAAGAATAAGGGAGGGTTCCAAACGAAAGATCCAGGGCTAGGCCTTGTCCTCCCAGATATAGAATGTTGGTAGTAACCGCACCAGCAATCCAGAGAGAAGTAAAAGTAGGCCACAGTTCTCCCTGGCTTTGGAAAGGCATAACATCATCATTGATCAGAAAGAGGATGAGAATGTGGATGGTATGGCTCACTCCTCTTCTCAGTCATAGCAGAATGAGGTGGTGAGGAGGTGATTTTTGAGTCTGATACAGTACCTTGGAGCCAAGAGTCCCTGTAGGTTCTATGGCCAGTCAGTATTGGTCCCTATTACTTTCAATATATTTATTAATGATCTTCTAGAAGAGTTGCATAGAGTTGGAGGCTTGGGCAGAGAAGTAGCAACTAAGATTTAAGACTGATAAATGTAAGGTTATGCACATAATATATACAAGTCACCAGTTCATACTAAATTGTAAAACACTTGGTAACACTGACTTGGAAAAGGACTTAGGAATTTTAGTTCACAATAAGCTTGACCATAACAACCAGTGTCAGGCAGCTGCCAAGGTTAATAAGATTATGGGGTACATCAAAGGGACATAAATGCATGTGATGATAACATACTGTAGTCCTGACACTTTAAAAATCACTAGCAAGACCACACATTTAGTATTATGTACAATTCTGGGCTCCTGTGAACAAGAAAGCCATAGCAGAGCTAGAGACATTTCAGAGAAGGCCAACTAAAGTAATAACTGGAATGGATGGACTACAGTACTCAGAAAGATTATCAAAATTAGTAGTTTTTATTTTTTTTTTAAACAAAATAACTCTGAGGGGCAATCTAATGACTATGTATAAATATATTAGAGGTCAGTAGATAGATTTATCCCATGATCCATTTATACCCAGGGCTGACAGTGACAAGGGAAAATCCTCTAGGCCTCAGGGAAAGAAGGTTTCTACACAAACATAAGAAGAGGATTCTTTACTGTTAAATCACTGAGACTATGGAACTGTCTGCCACAGAAGGGGGTGATGGTGAACTCACTAAAAGAGTTCAAGAGGGGCTAGAGGTATTTCTGGAGTGTAATAGTATTACAGGTTATAGTTACTAGATTTCTGATGAAGGGTCATTGATCCAGGGAGTTATTCTGCCTTGCACCACCTCATCACAAACCTTTACAATAACATCAAGGGCATGCCAGCAACCTTCAGGCAGGGTGTACCCTGGGGAAAGAAAAGGTATGAACTCCATTCAATGCACAGCCTCCAGGTAGTATTGGAGTGAGTACAGCCACCATGAACCATCACCACTGCTATAAGTGGCATCCACAACAACCACTCCCCTACTCCAGGCTTTCCCCCTGTGTCTTCGCTGCACTTTAGCCCTCTCCTGATTTTCTGTTCTGTGTTTGCCCTAAGTGCCACTGTCACCAGGGCTATAACTACTCCTACTGCCACCACCATGCCTACAAGTGCCACTACTACTACCATTGTTACAAACACTACTATGTATAAGTTCTCCCACCTTCCCATGGCTGTCCAAACGCTGACTGTTTTCACACAATTCATCAACAGGGAGACCCTCTTGAGCATCTTCCATAGTATATGGGGTTTTGTTGCCTCTCCTTAGGAAAAAAGAAGGCGCTCCAGTAGGAGAGGGCAGTGAAGACAGATGATACAAGGCTCCAAGGCGTGGTGACAGACTCAGCAGTTACACTAACATCATCCTGTTGTGAGTGAGGAGGACTGAGCTACCCAGTCCACAATGGATCCTCTTTGTCTGGTGCTTAATTGAAGCGAGGAACTGTGGTCTATTACTACTAAAATGAAACTTATTAACAATATGGAATGAAACAATATCCCTCCATTTACCTCTGCCTAAGGTCTCATGCACACGACCATGGTTTGGGTCGGATGCGGACCCATTCACTTCAATAGGGCAGCAACCGCAAGTCTTTCCGTGGCCCTGCACTGCAAAAAACATAAAACATGTCCTAGGATACAACTGCTCTATTGAGGGCCAGATGTTCCGTTCCCCTCAATAGAGCAGTTGTATCCTAGGACAACCTCACTTATCTGTGGCTAAACTCTTCCTGTCAGGAAGCGAGGGAGAACTGTGGCCTACTACTACTAGCCAGATGGCTGGTGCAGCTTCTGCTGATTGCACTACTACCTACATTCTGACTCTTGGATGACGAGGCATGGGCTTTCATTTTGCACTCTTCAGTTTGTCAGACTTCTTATAGGACTATAAATGAAAATTCAAAGGCTAGGTACACAGATTATTATTTTTTTCTGCAATTAAAACACAGACGTAATTCAATGTTCCTCCTAGAGATGAGTGAACCAATCAAGATAAGCTTCAGGTCTGGTCCGAGGAATTTTTGAAAGTTTGTCTTGAACCAGAATTGATTTGGGCCAAACCAAAGTTGCACCAGCAGCATCCATATGGTACATGTTGGTGTAATGACCCAGAGTGCCATTACCACCTTTTTTGTGCCCCCACTATCTGTAATGTGTGATCCTATGTCATCATAGATATATTTATCACCATATCCTGCAATGTGTTTATGTATTTCCTTATAAACTGCTGTTTACATGTAATGTGCCTGGTTCACCAGCAGGTGGCAGCACACCTGTGCAGAGATTGTTTCTCTGAAGAGCAACCTTCTAGTTCCATTCCAGCCCTCTTTAGAGAGGGAGAAGTTTAGTTAGTAGGTCAGTCTAGCCTACCCCCTCTTGGGGAAAGGTGGTGTGTCGGCCAGCAGAGCACTGTTTGCTCTGCTAGGCCAAGAGGCCCTGTCTCTGAAGTATAGATGGTTGCTTGTCCCCTCCTGGGCTTGCATTGCCTCCCAAGCTAAGAGAACTTGATGCCAGGAAGAAAGATTCCTAGGATTGAAGTAAGAGACAGACTACAGACAGCTAAGTTCCAGCAGAAGAGGAAAAGTTCCTATTTACCCAGCCAGCATAGCAAAGCTGAGAGAGCTACAGCATAGCAGAGCTGAGATTGTTGCAGAAGTGTTTGGCTGCCAGAATAAGCCAATACCTGCTGATGACCAAGATAAAGTTTGGAAACCGTTTGGATTACCGTTTATGCCAAGTAAAGTTGTGTTCAATGTTACTACAAAGTCTGGACTCCATTTATTCTGCTTATTCATCACCAAGTTTAACAACCCCTTTTTGCACTTGCTTCGGGCTACACTACGTCTGGGATCCAAGGATATACAGGTAGGAGCACCGTGACACAGGTCTATAACATCTACAGAGACATTGTAGGCCACTCTACACCACTCTGGCATTCCTACCCTGGATTCCACTAATACCATCTACAAAGGGGACTCGAAGTCCTCGTTGCGTAACTGCAACTGGCGTCATGACTACTTGCTCTAACAGAGGGACATATAATCATAAATACCTCTTAATGGGCAAGGGATCCCCAGGCGCTGGCAGAGAGGCCACAGCAGCCTTATGGAAGCTGATGATCGGCAGGTCGCATCAGTGGCATGATGGTGGCAGTGGCATGATGGAGGCGGTGACAGCAGCAGCCATATAGAACATGATGGTTGGAAAGTGGCATACGTGTAAGAGGCATGATGCAGGCCGCAGCAGCAGCTGTACAGAACGTGATGGTAGGCACATAGACAGCAACAGATAGGTCTATTCATGGTAATCATCCTGAGGAGTGAGAAAATGTGAGTATTGATGCAGTAATCATGTATATATGCTGCTTAACCACTACCCAACCGCCTAACGCAGGGATGCATCCTGTCGGCGGCCGGGTTATTCCTGCTTGACGCGCCGGTGCGTCATCTCGCGAGAGGCGAGATTTCCTGTGAACGCGCGCACGCTTTCACAGGATCGTGTCGGGAGGAAGTTTTACTACAGCCTGCCAGCGCTGATCATGCACTGGTAGGCTGTAGATGTCAGAAAAAGCCATCTAAATCGCATATCAGACGCTGTTTTGTAAACAGCATCTGATAAGCCTGCTGTCTGCTCCTCTGGTGTTCCCTTTTGCTTGGGACCACCAGAGGACACAGGCAGCTAAAGTAAGTGCACCAATCACCCCCCCCCCCCCGTCACTGATTAACCCCTGATTACTCCATGTCACCCCCCTGATCACCCCCACTGTCACTAATCACCCCCCTGTAAGGCTCATTTACAACAGAAAGCGAAAAATATCTTTTTTTTGCAAAAATTTCGGTCATTTTTTATTAATATCAAAAAAAATAAAAATGTCAGCAACAATGAAATACCACCAAATGAAAGCTCTATTAGTGAGAAGAAAAGGAGCTAAAATTCATTTGGGTGGTAAGTTGCATGACCGAGCAATAAACCGTGAAAGTAGGGTAGTGCAGAATTGTAAAAAGTGGTCTGGTCATTAAGGGTGTTTAAGCTAGGGGGGCTGAGGTGGTTAATGTTTTACTGAATACACGTAAACAGAAAATTGTGCCATTAGTTGCATGATGTACACAGCATGCAGACGTACAGAACGTGATGGTAGGCAGACAGACACCAACAGTGGCAAGATGGAGCACCACCACCAAAGCAAGGTCTATTCATTGGAATCAGCAGGAGGAGTGTGAACATCCTCCTGAATCCAGGCTTGGTTAATTTTGACAAAAGTGATGTTTTGGACACTGGCAGAGGATAACTTGTTCTGTTTGGGTGTCACCACACCCTTTGCAGTGCTGAGAACCCTCTACAAGATGATACTGAAGGCTGAGAAAGAAAGAAGATATAGAGCGTGCTGTGCCAGTTCGGGCCACTGTTCCAGTCTGCCTGCCAAAAAATCCATGGGGTCAGGGAACTGGGTATGCCAGACCTCCCAAGTGTCCATCTTTTGGACGGACAGTCCCTCTTTTTGACCCAAGTCCCTCTGTCCCTCTTTGCTCCAAAAAATGTTCCTCCTTTTGATCTGTGGTATAGATTTGTATTATTACATTTGCAATATTGACCCAGAAAGTGTTTGTCTGGTTCCTCTCTGTATATTTGAGCTCGCCTTGTAAAATATTTATTTATTTGATGCAGTTGAGATTTTAGAAATTTCTATATGCAGATTATTTTTGCGCTATTTCATAAAAGAAAATCATTAGAGTGTATAGATATGCAAAAATTGATCTTTCACACAATGAACCATAAGTGTTCATCTTTGACCGTCCAAAAAGTTGGGAGGTTTGGGGTATGCAACTGAGACTGGCCATAGTTTAGGTAGGCATGAACCTGGGTTTTGAGACAGGAGCTGTTGGCTTGCTAACTGGCCTCAGCCTGGCAAAACTGCGCCATCATGTTGTGGAGATTGATATGGCTGCTGCAGCTTCTGCTGCTCGTGGGAGGGTGATGACTCTGGGTGGGGGCGCGGAGAGAGGCTTCCCCTTAAGACATGCTGGTTGCAGGCATCTGTTTGCTATAAGCTGTAGCAAGCTGTGTACACAGTGTTTTCTGGTAATAATATAATTTGTCCTCTCTTGCTGTGAGAGGAAAACATTCCCCCATTTTGCCTTGGTAGCGAATAAGCATGGCTATCCAGTAATTATCATACTGCTTGATGTCAATGATACATCTGTCACTGCGTAAGCAAGCGAGCATACAGTTTGACATTCTGGTCAGCGTGCCCAAGCAGCCAGTTCTTTCCACCTCCGCCCCCCACTAAGACAGTTGGGTGCCATGGCTGCTGTTTCCATCATCATTATCATCCCTTTTCTCCTCCAACTCCAACACCTCCTCCTCCCCTGTGGGAGTTTCTCATTGTGGGTCCCCAACAGCTACAGGGCCACCTGTTGCATGAGCCTCAGCATCTCTTCAAAAATACATATGAGGGGATGAGGGACAACTGCTGCATGAATGGCATGAGCTGCAAGTGGCCAACCTATAAACAACACATGCTCCCTGCTGAGGAAGTCTGGTGCATGACCAAATCTGTCACAGTTTTATGCTGCTTGTATAGACTCTCGAGCATGTGCAATGTTGAATTCCATTGAGTTAGAATGTCACAGGTAAGGTGGTGTAGCTGCATACTATTCTGACTCTGCAAGTCCAGGAGATCATTCCTCACCGCAGATGAACAGTCTCCTGTACATTGCCAGCACCTTGCACAAGCCAGTGCATTTTTTAAAAAGGCCATGCACTGTTGTTATTTCCCCCAGGTTCTGGGCAGCCAGGATGTTGTGCCCATTATTGCTGAACACCTTGCATAGTTGGAATGACGATAACAAAGATTTCATATTGCTTGGGGATGCGGGTTGGCTGCCACAAAGAGGAGAAGAGGGACAAACTTGACAGTTTGTCCATCTTCAGGAGAAGGACAAACTTGACAGTTGCCGAACATTTGTATTTTCCCAAAGGATCCGATGATGCCACCATATGTGCTACAATAGACCTCTGGCACCTATAATTGTGCTTGAATGGCCACGGCTTATTTTAATCCTGTAGATCTTGCACACCGCTGTGTTTTTATGTGCCCACCTTCTGCAAAAAAATGGCATATGGGAATTGCTCACACAGAGGTACAGGCGGCCAAGCTGGGCTTAGCTCTGGAATGTTTTGGGCTTAACCCACCCACAGCATCATCAGTATCACCAGATCCTGAAGAGACGTGGCCCTAGCTGTTTTTTGGGAGGTACGTGGCCTCTGCTCTTTATTGCTGCCACTACCTCCCTTCTCCACTGATGTTGCCTCCTCCTCAACCCCCCAACCTGAACCAGCTCCCAGGTCCTGTCCAGCACACAATCGTCATCGGAGTCCTCACCCTCTGTGGCAGGCGCAGCACAATGAAGTGCCTTTTGCGCTGTGGCATTAGAAGAATTTGATATCTCTTTTTTAGTCCAAGCAGACTGTCTGTTACTCTGCTTTAATTCTTCTAGCGCTGTTCTATGGAAACAGTAGGCTTAAAGAGCACACCAAATGCTTACGATAACTTCTTTATTAACTTCAACTTTTCTTCATATATAACACTGCCACCTCCACAGCAGATAGTCCATGTACAAAACACGTGTTGAATAAAGTATCAAAAAATGGTAGTTTTCTCTCTTCAGTATCTGTACTCTCACTGTAAGTTGTTTAAGCACTTATGATCTCTCTGAGAGGTATATTTGAGGTTTAACCAATAGTTCTACTTGCTCAACTTGGTTTGCAGTTTGCTCTATACAATTGCTTTGAGCAGTTTGTTTGGACTATTCGCAGATTGTTTGCTTTTTATGGCTCAGTATGATCTGGTATGAGCAGTTCGATATGGTTTACGCAGTTTGGTGGAACTGTAAGTAAACATACATAACTGGTTCAGTATACAGTTCTAATCACAATACTAACAATAGGAACATTATATAACAGTTTTAAATACCTATTTTGGCCTCTTTGCTTCCATAAAACCAGCTCTTAGTGGGGTGAATGTTTGTTCAGCTCTTCTTCTCTGGTGTAATGATTCTAGCAGCTTCTGCTAAGGAGTTTTCCACACATGCTGAGTGTAAGATTGGCTGTGATTGGTCAAGACTCCTGGGGAGTAACAACAGCTTAACTCTATGCTTTCTGTTGTTAATTCTGCTGTGTCATTGAGCTTACCTTAAATTCATTTTACTGAATCTTAAAGGCATATTATCTTTTTGCTTCTGTGAACACAATATATAACTGTTATATGACATTCAAAACATAAAGTCACTGTAAATAACTCTATTTCTGTCTTTAACATATAAACATATGAACTGTATTAAGGTTATTTGCAAGTCTAGCTGTATACACAAATAAGCCATATTAGCAACCTAGGACAGGTCTTAGCTGGCAAGCTACACCCTCCCTGCCACTTTTATCAGACTGTGAAATATCATGTTGGGCTTTTGGCCCCCTCTCCCCTGTTCTGCGCTTTCCCTGACTACCACTGTCACTGCCCCCACCACCAATTCCGTAGCTAGAAGTGCCACTATTACTACCGCCATCCACACAGTATCCATGGGGTCACCAACCTCCTCCCCAATCTCCTCCTCAGAACAGCCTAAACGATGAGGGCTCTCACACAAGTCATCAACAGGAGACTCTCTTGACTATCTGTCAGTGGGTGTGGTGGGGTTTTATTGCCACTTCCTAGGAAAAAGGATGGCACCCCTTTAGGAATTGGCAGTGAAGACTGAGAGGCCTCCACTAAAGGTCTTTTTTGGGGCTGCAAGGAGGGGAAGCTGGAGAAAGAGTAGGAGGAACACTGAAGTCACCACCTGCTGCAACAGAGAAGGAGTGCGCAATCCAATCCACAATCTCATCCTTTTTCTCCTTAGCTATAATATTGCGCCTTTTTCAAAGTCAGCAGGGATAACTGTGGCCTACTACTACTACTAGTTCTAGCCCGGATAGTTGGTGCTGCTGCTACTCACATTCTGGCTCTGGGTCTTTCGTTTGGAACTCTTCTGTAACCCATACACTTTTGGGCCTCCGAGATAATGTTGTGCACTACCCTGTGTATTGGTGTAGTAATCACGTATATATGTTACTAGTCTGAATATAATCAACAACCCTCCCTAAAAAAATTTTTTATTGGGAACATATAAATAAAGGGAAACAGATTTAAGTCTAAAATCCTTGCCACTCACAGATACTTTTGGGTGATGGCCTGTGTATTGGTGTTGATCACCTATATCCTGGTTTAATTAAATTGAACAAGTTCCAAAAAATTAAATTGCAACTATGTGGAAACTGAATAAACATAAACAGACACTTGAGGATTGACGCTCAATGTTATGTTAACACTCACAAGTAGATTGCTGCTATACCTTGTATTTTACAGCAGTAATAATGCTGGTTAATTAAATTGAACGCCCCCCCCCCCCAAAAAAAAAAATGTTTTAATTGCAACCATGTGGGTATGGAATTCACGGAAATGGACGATTGAGGCTTCATGCTCAATTTCTCGTTTCTGGCTTGCGTACAGAGGGGGGCACTCACCATTGGAGGCCTCCCTTCTTTGACCAGTTCCCTCTCCCACTAGACTAGGGCGCTACGCGATTATACCCTGTTGCCCACTGGCATCTTTATAATCCGCTTTTCCTTTGGGCCATATACTGGATGACGCGGTGTGCACCATAACATACTACGTTTGTGGCTCACCTAGGCACTTCTTTGGATCGTTCCCTCAGTGCATTTGAGTATCTATCCTAGTATATTCATACAAGCCCTTTTTTCTAGCCCCATTTTGTCCACTACTCCCCTGATGATTTTTTTAGGCACGAATGAAACGTGGCACATTGGGAGATATCTATTTTTATATGGGAGCTCTCTTTTGCTTTAGGGCATAACCAGGGACTCCGGTCGGTCTAGGGACAGGTATCCGGACGGGGTCGCACCTTTCAGGGCGGGTAGCTCTGTGTAGGTAGGTAGGGTGTCTGATAGCCTTCTCCCCTTCTATTAGGGTTTTATAGGGATATATCTAGCTCCCATCTACCCCCTCCTATACAGAGTCCCTTTTTTCCTGTTCATTCGATGTACTGGATTCGACAGCAACCAACCGAGACCTGACTTCATCCACCCACCGTGTGGTTTCCATAGCTGCTATCCTATTGGTCCACCTCTTCCTCCCTGATTGACTACATCGAGGATCTGGTGAGCACGTTCCATGTCATTGTCTTGGTTACATCATAGTTGATATGTCTCTATGTCACATTGCATGTCTCGGTGGTCTGCTGACTATCCGAGCTCTTTGAGCCTGTTGTTTGGCCAAGGGCCCAGTAGCTTTGCTTTTACCTGAATAGGTGTAATTTTTTCACTTATTACTTGGCGCATATATTTTATACACTAAAGCATTAAAATTTTATCATTCCCCCTCTATTCCCCTTCAGGGATTAGTATATTTTGTTTTTGTATTTGGGAGGATTTAGGCTGGGGACAGCACGTTAACCCCACCACCTGTGTGTTCATCAATTTCTCGTTAATACACACAGGTAGCTCCCTAAGATCATTTTCCTGGCAGACACTAACACCAATCCACCCTCATTAAGAGCCCAGCACAGAATGCAGTTCTCATTCTGCTAGGGCACCTTCCTGCCTGCAGCAGCACTGATGGGCTTGTCTAGGCTGTCTGCCACCCTGGGAGCCAATCAGGGCAAGCCCCCCCCCCACTTCCTCCCAGGGTTATGTGTGAATCCTTCTTCTTCCTCCCTAGTGCTTTTTCCCACCAAAATATGCACTAAAATGGCTCTACACACCATTTTAGTGGATTTGTCGGACAAGAATCTGAAAATATTTGGGTTCATCTGCCGTATGAAAAATAGCAAAGTTCAGACCGAATCCAGTTTGGTTCAAACTCGTTCATTCATCCTTACTTCCTCCCCTTCTAAAACAAACTGCATACTCGTATTGACAATTCACAATGGTAATACAATGCATTAACAGAAACACAAATGTAAATGCTGTTATTCTAGCCCAACACATTCACTAATAATGCATAGCATTTTGACAATAAAGTGCGTTAACTGAAACTGGTATATTGATGCACTGAAATGTACTGAATGTCCAGTTACAAAGGGTAGCTGAATTAGAAAAGAAATGGGGGGTTTGCTTAGTGCTTGCAGCAGAATGTATGCTATTGATGCTGGAGGTGCTGGAAATATGCCTATGGTAGGTATAGGGCTGGCTGTATATATAAAGAGAAACTGGATTGGTGCAGGTTTTTGGGGACTTCAAAATTGACAGTTCACAAATGAAATCTACCTAATTAAATGTCCCTATACTGTCCTTATACCCCCCCCCCTACCACACTTAGATTACCAGCTGTGTCTGCGGTGCTGGACACAGAATGACATTCTAAGAATCTGCCCCATTTGAGCCACTCAGGACAAGCCCTCTCCCACCCAGCATCATGTGAACTTTCATCTTCATCCTCTCTCCCATTTTCAAAACCAATTTGCACAGTAAAATGGCATTGTTTTGTGGGATTCATCTAAAGTCAGTTGCCAAAAGTTCAGATTCATTTGGCCGTAGAATATTTGTGAAATTCGTAACAAATACGATACTTTTAGAATAGATTCACTCATCTCTAATGTCCTCCATTTGTTACCTCTCTCTCTGCCACCAGGCTTTAAGTGAATTCAGAGAGAGCAGACTACAGCTATATATTGCACCTTTCCTATGATAGAAATGCCTATTTCTTGTAAGAACTGGATATTGCAACTTGTTTAAGATCTGTCAGTCCTTGCATGCTGAGAACAGTGACTTGCTGTGCTTGAAATCTTTTTGACAGTAAATCATTTCTACTGTTAACTCAGCCTCATCGTTGCCTGCACCAACACTTGCATTGTCATAGTATTACATGGTTTCCGGCTTCCTTCATCTTGGACCCTGACTTGCATCCAGAGCACCCACCAACATCAAGTGTACCCCAAACCACAACCAGAAAGGAGACTCTCCCAATATCCATGGGTGAGCAAAGAAAGGGTGCACCCTCCTATCACTTGAAGAGCCCCAGGGGTGTATCAGAGTGAGGACTGCTGCTGTACATACTACTAGCTTTCTCCTTTCCTGGGCACATTGCATTTGCTTTTACTTTTGAAGTTTCAGCCATGACGATGTGCAGGATGGGCTGACAAACTTTGTTTTTGCAGTAACATTATATGCCATCTAAATATGCCAGTATAGAGTATATTCAAGAGATATATTAGATAGATAGATAGATAGATAGATAGATGCAGTCGAGCTGGGAAAGTTGGGCCTTTCGCTCTGTTCCTCGAATAACTGAGCTGTTAATGAGTCTTAATTGGCAGCTATCTGTACAGCTCATGTAAATATGATCTGGGTTCTTCTAATAGGACTCCTAGTCTAAGGAAGAAGCAGACAGTACCAAGGCCTGTGGTATGAACTCTGACTTGCATTTTGGGGACATTGTGTGATAGACCCAAGTCTACCACCTCATGTGTAGTTAATGGCCAGACAGACATATTTACTTTGCACACTACATAGTTCAAAATACACAATGTAGAGACCACCTGTTTGCTGAGAATTATATAGCTGGTTGCAACCAGCTTGTACCCAGGTCTATGGTGTTGCAGGGGCTTCTTGAGGTGTGCTACCTGTCATAGCCAGAAGACATGATCTCAGAGAGTTAAGTGAGCCCCAAATCGTTATAATACATATCAATTCCTAAAATTTGTAAAATTGCAAGTTGTACACATTGCTGAATGAAAAAATGTGAAATTAGGCTACACTGGAAAATCACATGTGATTTTCTTGTCCGGTTTTGAAATCCGGCAGAGGATCTTAAAACCAGAGGAAAACATTACAGTTTTGTCCCCATTCATTGTCTATTGGGACAAAACTGAACAAACTGGAACAGAGTGCATCAGAATTCTGGTGCGGAATTCTGGTGCAGAATGCAATAAACCGTTCTGGTTTGTTGCATTCTGTGACCGGACAGAAAACCGCTGCAAACTGCTCTTTTGTGTCCAGTTTGTGAAACTGAACAAGCTGGATCTGGCACTAAAAACAATTAAAGTCTATGGTGCCGGATCTGTTTTTTTCGGACCAGAAAAAATGGATCTGGTGCCCATTGACTTACAATAGTTTTAGTGCCGTATCCTGTTTGTTCCTTTTCAATTTAATACAACCCCATCTGAACCGAACGGATGCAGTTGGTTAAATCAAACTGACGCATTTTTACCAGTTTTGAAATCCTCTACCAAAACTGGAAAAAAAAAAAAAAAAATCGCATATGTGAAAGTAGCCATAATCATGTAAATTAAATAAGACTTTAATCATTTCTAAATGTCATATTGATTTTCCAGGTGACCAAGAAGAGTGTGTCCAAAGTAGCACAGTTAGTTATTTTTGGTACAGAAAAACATTAAATATAACGTCAAGTATAAAAGACAATGGGGATTTTCAGTGGTGGATGATATTATCGCTGGCAGCTGCTTGGGGAATTGTATATCTATGCACAATAAAAGGGATTAAATCTACAGGAAAGGTAAGTTACCTATTATTTTACAGCATTACAATAAAAACACTGTATATTACATAGTTTGATAAAGAAGTCTTCATTCATGAACATTTTAACCAAGGCTTTGACATTTTATATGATGTAATGTCACTAGGTTCTGAAATTGCATTATTTATCAGCTTAGTTCAGAGATGATTAAACCAATGGTGGGCCCCGTGCGAAGGTTTCATGAGTGGGACTATTCCCCAGTCCCCCACTCCCTCGGTATTGTTTACGATAACTTCACAGTTACTTAACCATTACATAGTAACATCGTATATAAGGCCGGAAAAAGACATTTGTCCATCCAGTTCGGCCTGTTATCCTGCAAGTTGATCCAGAGGCAGGCAAAAAAAATCCCTGTGAAGTAGAAGCCAATTTTTCCCACTTAAGGGGAAAAAAATTCCTTCCCGACTCCAATCAGGCAATCAGATAATTCCCTGGATCAACGACCCATCTCTAGTAGCTATAACCTGTAATATAATTACACCCCATAAATACATCCAGGCCCTTCTTGAACTCTTTTAGTGGACTCACCATCACCACCGCCTCAGGCAGAGAGCTCCATAGTCTCACTGCTCTTACCGTAAAGAATCCTCTATTTTTGTGTACAAACATTCTTTCCTCCAGATGCAGAGGATGTCCTTGTCACAGTCACAGTCCTGGGGATAAATAGATGATGGGAGAGAGCTCTGTACTGACCCCTGATATATTTATTCATGGTAATTAAATCTCCCCTCAGTCATCTTTTTTCTAAAGTGAATAACTCTAATTTTGATAATCTTTCAGGGTATGGTAGCTCCCTCATTCCAGTTATTACTTTAGTTGCCCTCCTCTGAACCCTCTCCAGCTCTGCTATGCCTGCCTTGTTCACAGGAGACCAGAACTGTACAGAGTACTCCATGTGTGGTCTGACCAGTGATTTGTAAAGTAGTAAGACTATGTTCTCATCATGGGCATCTATGCCCCTTTTGATGCAACCCATTATCTTATTGGCCTTGGCAACAGGTGCCTGACACTGTTTTTTACAGCTTAGTTTGCTGTTCACTAAAAGTCCTAGGTCCTTTTCCATGTCAGTGTTACCCAGCGTTTTACCATTTAGTATGTACAGGTGACATGTATTTTCCTTCCCATGTTCATTACCTTACATTTGTCAGTGTTAAACCTCATCTGCCACTTCTCTGCCCAAGCCTCCAATCTATCCAGATCTATCTGTAGCAGTATACTGTCCTCTTCCCTGTCAATTACTTTACACAGTTTAGTGTAATCTGCAAAAATATATATTTTACTGTGCAAGCCTTCTATAAGATCATTAATAAATATATTGGAGAGAATAAGAGAATATGGCCCAATACTGACCCCTGAGGTAATCTACTAGTGACAGTGACCCAATCTGAGTGTGTACCATTAATAACCACCCTCTGAAGCCAGTTACTTACCCACATACAGACATTTTCTCACAGTGTGAGCATTCTCATTTTATATACTGACCTTTTATGCGGTATAGTGTAAAATGCTTTGAAGAAGTCCAGATATATGACATCCATTGATTCGCCGCTGTTGAGTCTAGAACTTACCTCCTCATAGAAACTGATTAAACTACTTTGACATGACCGATCCTTCATGAAGCCATGCTGATATGATGTTATTTGCTTATTTTCATTGAAGATAGCATCTCTTAGAAAACTTTCAAACAGTTTACCGCCCTATAGTTTTCTGTCTCTGTTTTTGGACCCTTTTTGAATATTGGCACCACATTTGCTATGCGCCAATCCTGTGGAGCATACCCTGTCAGTATAGAGTCCTTAAATATCAGAAATAAGGGTCTGGCTATGACATTACTTAACTCTTTTAGGATGCGGGGGTGTATGCCATCTGATCCTGGCAATTTGTCTATTTTAATCTTTTTAAGATGCTGCTGTACTTCTTCCTGGGTCAGACAGGGCACTTTTAATGGGGAATTTACTTTCACATTCTGCATTTCATCTGACAGTTTATTTTTTTCAGTGAATACAGAGGAGAAAAAATATTCAATAGCTTTGCTTTCGCCTCATTGCTCTCTGTAACTTGGGGGGCGTTACAGAGAGCGATGATGAGAAAACAAAGCTATTGAATATTTTTTTCTCCACCGTAGTCACTGAAAAAAATAAACTGTCAGATGAAATGCTGAATCTGAATCTGAAACTGTCAGCCCTTTACAGAGTGATGAGGGGGTCATCACTCTGTAAAGGGCTGACAGTGTCAGATTTATACTTTTTACCATTTATATAATTGAAGAACATTTTAGGGTTAGTTTTGCGCTCCTTGGCAATTAATCTCTCGGTCACTAGTTTGGCCGCTTTTATTAGTTTTTTACATATTCAATTTTTTTCCTTAGTTCCTAGTTTTTCAGTATTTCCTTGCTACCCTCCTGTTTTAGTGATTTAAATGCTTTCTTTTTGTATTAGTTCGCTTTCTTTACAGTTCTATTTATCCACATTTGGTTTTTTCTTCTTCCTTAACCTTTTATTCCCATAAGGTATGTACCTCTCACAATTAGATTTTAAGATGCTTTTAAAGATATCCCATTTTGTGGCTGTATTTTTTATTTTTGAGGACTTTGTCCCAGTTAGTTAGGCCTATGGCCTCTCTTAGTTTGCTAAAATTAGCTTTTTTGAAGTTTGGTATTTTTGTTCCTCCCCGAAGAAACACTCTTTTGAATGATAATTGGAAGGTTATTACTTTATGGTCACTATTTCCAAGGTGTCCCCCAACCTGCACATCTGTTATTCTTTCAGGTCTATTGGTTAATACTAAGTCCAGTATGGCCATCCCTCTAGTCAGGTCCTGAACCAGTTGGGAAAGGTAATTGTTAGTGATTAGAGTTAAGCGAACTTGTATTTTAAGTTCGGCATCCAAAGTTCGGGTTGGGGTTATCGAAGCATCCCGTTATGGATTCCGCTACCACGGACCATAACAGCATTTTGAATCCATAAGGGGATTCTTCAATGACCCCGAACCTTGGACAACACTAAGGACCTGGGGTGACGTCACCATCATGTAATCCGTGCAGGGGGCGTGACTCAGTACTAGATTGGATAAGAAGTGGTAGGATTCAAAATGCTGTTATGGTCCGTGGTAGCGAAATCCATAACGGGATGCTTCGATAATCCCAACCCGAACTTTGGACACCGAACTTAAAATACAAGTTCGCTCAACACTATTAGTGATGAGCGAGCACCAAAGTGTTCGGGTGTTCAGATACTCGGTCCAAACACATAGCTATATTCGTGCGCTCGGCCGAGCACCCGAGTATAATGGAAGTCAATGGGAGACAACCAGGCACCCCTTGCTTGGATGAGGGGAGGGTGCCTGGTCCATTTGAAAAGGTCAGAAACCCCACCAAAATGGATCTGGAACAGCATGGGGACCGTGTCTGGGTGCATCTTGGACTCCAATGTCCTTGTGGGAACCATATAGTCCCAGTTGTCCGCCACTTTTACATAGTGAAAAAATCACGCCCAAAATCACTCCATAAATCATTGCAGTGATGGGCTACAGATGAGCAGACAGTAGAAATCGCCTGAAAGGGCCTGAAGCCGAGCGAACCCTACAAAACATTGTAGTGAGGGCATGTATATTCTGTATGGAAGAGGAGGCGGATGAGAAAACAAGATTTAAACATATACCCTTTTTTTGTGGTGAAAAGGGTAAAAAAAATCTGAATCTTGTGGATTAAATACATTATAAAGCATACATTTAAATTGCGTTTTTGTTCCTTATTAGCTCAGCTTTCCTCTAGAGGAGTTAAGAATTCAGCGGCAATCCAGGCATTGTTCATCTTTATCTAATTCAACCTGTCAGCATTGTCAGTGGACAAGCGGATACACTTAAACATAGAAACATAGAAACATAGAATGTGTCGGCAGATAAGAACCATTTGGCCCATCTAGTCTGCCCAATATGCTGAATACTATGAATAGCCCCAGGCCCTATCTTATATGAAGGATGGCCTTATGCCTATCCCATGCATGCTTAAACTCCTTCACTGTATTTGCAGCTACCACTTCTGCAGGAAGGCTATTCCATGAGTCCACTACTCTCTCAGTAAAGTAATACTTCCTGATATTACTTTTAAACCTTTGCCCCTCTAATTTAAAACTATGTCCTCTTGTAGCAGTTTTTCTTCCTTTAAATATTTTCTCCTCTTTTACCGTGATGATTCCCTTTATGTATATAAAAGTTTCTATCATATCCCCTCTTTCTCTTCTTACTTCCAAGATATACATGTTAAGGTCCTTTAACCTTTCCTGGTAAGTTTTGTCCTGCAATCCATGTACTAGTTTAGTAGCTCTTCTCTGAACTCTCTCCAAAGTTTCAATATCCTTCTGCAGATATGGTCTCCAGTACTGCACACAATACACCAAATGAGGTCTCACTAGTGCTCTGTAGAGCGGCACGAGTACCTCCCTCTTTCTACTGTTAATGCCTCTCCCTATACACCCAAGCATCCTGCTGGCATTACCTGCTGCTCTATGACATTGTCTGCCCACCTTAAGGTCGTCTGATATAATGACCCCTAAATCCCTTTCCTCAGATACTGAGGTTAGTACTGGATCACTGATTTTATATTCTTCTCCTGGGTTTTTACGCCCCAGGTGCATTATCTTGCACTTATCGACAATAAATTTTAGTTGCCAGATTTTTGACCATTCCTCTAGTTTTCCTAAATCATTTTCCATTTGGTGTATCCCTCCAGGAACATCAACCCTGTTACAAATCTTTGTGTCATCAGCAAAAAGACACACCTTACCTTTGAGGCCTTCTGCAATTTCGCCGATAAAGATATTAAACAATATGGGTCCCAGAACAGATCCCTGAGGTACCCCACTGGTAACAATACCATGGTCTGAATATACTCCATTGACTACAACTCTCTGTTTTTTGTCCTTCAGCCACTGCCTAATCCGTTCAACAATATGTGAGCCCAAGCTCAAAGACTGCAGTTTATTGATAAGCCTTCTATGTGGGACAGTATCAAAAGCCTTACTAAAGTCCAGATAAGCGATGTCTACTGCACCTCCGCCATCTATTATTTTAGTCACCCAATCAAAAAAATCAATAAGATTAGTTTGACATGATCTCCCTGAAGTAAACCCATGCTGTTTTTTATCAGTCAACCCATGGGTTTTTAGATGTTCCACAATCCTTTCCTTGAGTATGGTTTCCATTAATTTCCCTACTATTGATGTCAGGCTTACTGGCCTATAGTTGCCCGATTCCTCTGTACTACCTTTCTTGTGAATTGGCACAACGTTTGCTAATTTCCAATCTTCTTGGGATGACACCTGTTACCAGTGATTGGTTAAATAAATCTGTTAATGGTTTTGCTAGTACACCTCTAAGCTCTTTTAATAGCTTTGGGTGTATCCCATCAGGCCCCTGTGATTTATTTGTATTAATTTTAGACAGCTGACTTAGAACTTCTTCCTCTGTAAAGACACTTGCATCAAAGGATTTATTAGTCTTCCTCCCTAACTGAGGTCCTTCTCCTTCATTTTCCTTTGTAAAAACTGAACAGAAGTATTCATTGAGGCAGTCAGCTAGTTCTTTATCCTCTTCCATATACCTTCCTTCTTTTGTTTTTAATTTGGTAATTCCATGTTTTAATTTCCTTTTTTCATTTATGTATCTGAAGAATGTCTTATCACCATTTTTCACTGACTGAGCTAATTTCTCTTCTGCCTGAGCTTTAGAAGCCTCTCTCTGCCTCATCTTATAGATTTCACTGTCATCCTCGTTTTGGGTGCTTTTATACTTGCTAAATGCCATCTTTTTGTTTTTAATGATTTTGGCCACTTCTGCTGAGTACCACAGTGGTCTCTTCCCTTTTTTGCCTTTACTGACAAGCCTAATGCTCTTTTCTGTTGCCTTCAGTAGTGCCAATTTTAAATAGTCCCATTTCTCATGGACTCCATTGAAATTGTTCCAGACTTATAGGGACTCGTATACCACTGATCTCATTTTAGAGAAGTCTGTTTTCCGAAAATCTAAAACTTTTGTTTTTGTGTGGAGTGACTCAGTCACTGTACTTATAGTAAACCTCACTGACTGGTGATCACTGGATCCTAAGCTTTCCCCTACAGTAATATCAGATACCAAATTGCCATTTTTGAATACCAAATCTAAAATGGCCTCCTTCCGGCTTGGCTCCTCAACTACTTGCTGTAGAGATAATCCCAATAGGGAATTTTGAATGTCTGTACTCCTGGCAGAACTAGCTATTTTGGTTTTCCAGTTTATATCAGGAAGATTAAAGTCTCCCATAATGACAACTTCCCCTTTCAATGTCATTTTAGCCATTTCCTCAACTAGTAGATCATCCAATTCTTTGACTTGGCTTGGTGGTCTGTATATGACACCTACACGAGTTACCTTATGATTACCAAGCTGCAACGTAACCCAAACTGACTCTAAATTGGTTTCGCTGACTTGTATTAGATTAGATTTTATGCTATCTTTCACATATAGGGCCACTCCACCCCCTTTCTTGCCTTCTCTGTCTTTCCTATATAGAGAGAACCCAGGTATTGTTATATCCCAGTCATTACTCTCATTGAACCATGTCTCAGTAACAGCCACTAAATCTATATTCTCAGATGCCATTACAGACTCAAGTTCGTTGATCTTATTCCCTAAACTGCGAGCATTTGTAGACAAGACTCTCAGCTTGTCATTTCTTATCCTATCAGCTCCTGGCATCTTCTGGCATTGTTTTTTCGGGGGGCAGCCGAACTGATGGATTGTCTCTTTTGTGCCCCCCTTTCCTAGTTTAAATGTTCCTTAGCAAAAACTTTGAACTGTTCACTGAGGACATTCGTTCCCTTGAGAGAAAGATGCAAACCATCTTTCTTGTACAGTTCTTTTCCAGTCCAGCTAGAGCCAACATGAGACACAAAGCCAAATCCCTGGTTCAAACACCATTCACCAAGCCATACATTGAATTCCTTAATACGCAACTGCTTGTCATGCTGACGGTTATGCACAGGCAGAACTGCAGAGAATGAGACAGTCGATGCAATCTCCCGTATATCATTACCAAGTGTGTGAAAAGCTTCCTTCACCTTTGAAACTTCATTGCAAGCCAGATCATTTGTCCCAATATGGACAATAACATCCACCTCCTTTTCCATTTTTGCTTGCTTAATAATGTTAAGGATACGTCGTCTGTCCCTGCTAGCAGTAGCACCAGGGAGACATCTCACAAAATCATTTTCATCAAACATCACACCTCTTATGATAGAATCGCCCACCAATAGTTGCTTACTATTAGTACTCACTATATCCTTTTTGTCTTTGTCAGAAGTCTTGCATACCTTAGGCATAGGAGATGATTGTTCCTCACCCACTGTGCCTGAGCCATCCTCCATGTTGCTCTTGCATTCTGAAAGTGCTGCAAATGAATTACAGAGAGCCACAGACTGTGGGACATGCATGGGCGTAGCTATAGGGGGTGCAGAGGTAGCAGTCGCTACCGGGCCCAGGAGCCTGAGGGGGCCCAAAGACCGTTATGCCACATGAGAAGACACACAAAGCACTGAGGGAAGGGGCCCAAGCTGAACTCTTGCACCAGGGCCTATAACCCATTAGCTACGCCCCTGGGGACATGTCTTCTATCAACAGCTCTAAGTCTACCAGAACCTACAGTAACCCATCTTCCATTTCTGGGGGGCCTTTGTGGCAGTGGCATTGCAAAATGCCAAGCCTGAGTTTGTCTAACAGTTACTTTACAAATCTCAGATTTCAAAAATGCAATTTCCTGCTGCATTATGGAGAACTGTCTGCAGATCAGACAGCATCCAAACCTGCGAAGAGTGAAACATGAAATGAAAGCACAACAATTCCTGCACTGAATCAGGTCTGCCATTTTAATGCCAGAAAATATGTTAAACAAAACAAAACTTATTAGATTGTACTCACCTCCAGATTACCTCCTGAGTATCTCTTGAATATCTCTAGTGCACTTAGAAATGCTGCACTTTGAGAATGATGCACTTATCTGTTATAATGCCACCAGCAGCACTAAATACACGCTCAGACAATACGCTGGTGGCAGGCCAGGCCAGCATCTCCAAGGCATGGAGTGCAAGTTCGTGCTACGTGTCCAGCTTGGACACCCAGTAGTTGGCACTGAGGGATCATTTAGGACACTGACACGGTCTGCAATGTATTCCTTCACCATCTTCCAAAACTTTCCCTCCGTTTAGCACTAGGTCGCGATTCAGGGTGAGGTTGCAGGCAGGGTGTCATGAAAGTGTCCCATGCCTTGAAAAGTGTTGCCCTGCCTCTGTTGGAACGACTGTGTGTTCCCCTTGTCTGCCTTCCTCGGTTGCCTAAGGAAGTACGGACTCTGGCGGCCGCATTGTCAGATGGAAAATTTGGGAGCAATCTGTCAACAAGTACCTTCTGGTATTGCACCGTTTTACTCGTCCTCGCCACCACAGGAATCAGAGATGAGAAGTTCTCTTTGTAGCGGGAGTCGAGAAGGGTGAACACCCAGTAATCTGTGTTACCTAAAATGCATATAACGCGAGGGTCGTGGGAAATGCAGCCTATCATGAAGTCAGCCATGTGTGCCAGAGTACCAGCGGGCAGGACGTCGATGTCAACTTCAGGATGACTCTCCATACCCTCCTCCTCCTCTTTGACCCATCCACGCTGAACAGATGGAATTAAAGTTCCATGGGTACTAGCCTCTGTAGCAGAGGAAAGTGTCTCCAGCTCCTCCTCCTCTTCATAGCCCAATTCGCACTGAGAAGACGAATTGGGGGAGGTCTGGCTATCACCCTGTGTCATCTCCTCCCCCATTACCTTGTCTGCCACATTCAAAGCATCCTTCTTTATTGTGAGCAGTGATCGTTTGAGTAGACATAGCAGTGGGATGGGTATGCTGATAATAGCGTTATCGCCACTAACCATCTGTGTGGATTCATCACAGTTTTTTAAAACATCACATAGGTCTGACCTCAATGCCCACTCCTCGCTTGTGAATAGCGGCAGTTGACTGGAAAGGTAATGACCATGTTGCAGCTGGTATTCCACAACTGCCCTCTGCTGCTCACAAAGCCTGGCCAACATGTAGAATGTAGAGTTCCACCGCGTGCTCACGTCGCACAACAGTCGGGGAGCAGGAAGCCACAAGCGCTGCTGCAGATTTGACAGACCGGAAATGAGCGCACTAGTAGATCCTGCAAATTGGGGTAGGTTTTGATAAACCGCTGAACCACTAAGATTAAGACGTGGGCTAGGCATGGAATGTGTGTCAGCTTGCCGAGCTCCAAAGCCGCCACCAAGTTACGGCCATTGTCGGACACAACCATGCCTTTTTCTAGGTTGAGAGGCGAGAGCCACAGCTCGGGCTGGTCCCTTATACCCTGTGTGGGGAATTGCTCTGGTAGACAGGCTTGCGGACGCAGTATAGAGGCAAGGTACACAGTTCTCTGGGTAAAGCAGAAGTGTTTTATTCACACTCGGCAACACAAAAACAGTCTTGGTGCTTGTTCACACAAGGCAAAACAGAAACAGTCTTAGTGCTTGTTCACATGAGGCAAAACACAAGGCAAAAACATCAGTCCTACAGCAAGGTCATCTGAGTGGTCGGTGTTAGTTCACACCTGGCAGTTGGCTCGGCCACGCAAAGTTTCCACCAGAGGCTTCCAGGTAGACTGCACGCCTGTTTGCAGACTCTTGCTCTCAGCCCTGAGAGCTCCACGAGCTCCACAGTAACACCAGCAGCTTCGAGGATAATCACTTCTCACCTGCTGAGGTGGCTGCCTTTTAAAGGCCCGGAAAAAGTCTGGCCTGGACCGTGGGGAATAGTCTCCCACCCAGCACTTGACTATTCCCAATAAGAGCCGGCCCGGATCGGCTTTGTAGCCATACTAAATATCAATGTGTCAAGCAGCACTAGCTGCTGCTGACACACAAAAAATCCGGCTCTTATCTCACCGAGGCCAGGAACCTCGGTGACACGTACCTTCCGTCGACGACGGAACCTTGTGCCCTCTTACATACCCCCCCCCCCCCCTTGATCAACCCGGGGGGGGTGAACACACATGAGACAGTGGACGCGGGACAGGGCATCTGCATTACCCTGCAAGCGGCCTGCCCTGTGTTCTACTGAGAACTTGAAGTTCTGTAAGGACAGAAACCACCTGGTGACCCGAGCATTCCTCTCCTTGGCCTGGCTCATCCACTTGAGAGGGGAATGGTCGGTCACCAGACGGAACTTCCTCCCTAACAAGTAATAGCGGAGAGACTCGAGTGCCCACCTGAAAGCCAGGCACTCCCTCTCCACTATGCTATACCTGGTCTCGGCTGGGTTGAGCTTACGGCTCAGGAAGACAACGGGATGTTCTTCGCCGTTGACTTCCTGAGACAGTACAGCACCGAGGCCTACCTCTGAGGCATCCGTCTGTACTATGAATTCCCTGTTGAAGTCGGGTGTCACCAAAACCGGGGACCCACACAGGGCCGACTTCAATGTAGAGAAAGCCTCTTCTGCCTTCTCACTCCAGTGAACCTTTCCGGACTTTCGTCCCTTCAACAGGTCTGTCAATGGTGCAGCTATCATGGCAAAGTGGGGCACAAACCTCATGTAGTACCCTACAATCCCCAGGAACGATTTTACCTGCCTGGTGGTGACCGGTCGGGGCCAATTACGTATTGCCTCTATCTTATTTACCTGAGGTTTGATGAGTCCCCGCCCAATGACATACCCCAGATACTTGGTCTCTTCTAACCCAATTGCACACTTTTTTGGATTAGCGGTTAGTACAGCTTTCCTAAGGGCATCCACTACCGCCTGCACTTTGGGCAAATGGCTTTCCCAGTCGGTGCTGTGGATGACTACATCATCTAACTAGGCTGAGGCGTACCGACGATAAGGTCGCAGCACAATGTCCATTAACCTTTGGAAGGTGGCGGGGGCGCCATGCAGGCCAAAGGGTAATACCTTTTAATGATACAGGCCATGCGGGGTAACAAAAGCAGTTTTTTCCTTGGCCGACTCCGTTAAGGGTACCTGCCAGTACCCTTTAGTGAGGTCTAGCACAGAAAAATAACGGGCTTGCCCTAAATTCTCAACAAGCTCGTCTACCCGGGGCATGGGATACGCATCAAACTTGGACACTTCATTTAACTTGCGAAAATCGTTGCAGAACCGCAACGTCCCATCTGGCTTGGGTATTAAGACTATGGGACTCGCCCATTCACTTTTCGACTCCTCAATGACATCGAGCTTCAACATTAATTGCACTTCCTCCGCGATGGCCCGTCGCCGAGCCTCGGGTACCCGGTATGGTTTTAACCGGATTTTGGCCTGAGGCTCAGTGACGATATCATGTTGGATGAGGGAAGTGCGGCCAGGGAGGTCTGAGAACACATCCGTGTTCCGAAAGATGAACTCCCTGACTTCCTGAACTTGTTTGGAAGACAGGCTGTCTGCAATTTTTACCGTGGTTACTGCTTCACAGGCCTCAAACTGTGGGGCTGGACCCTTTTCACCTAGAAGCCCTGGACGGGGGCTGTTGTCGGACGAGTCCCTATCTTTCCACGGCTTTAGTAAATTCACATGGTACACCTGCTCCGGCTTGCGCCGCCCTGGCTGGTGTACTTTGTAATTTACTTCCCCTACCTTCTCGATCACCTCATAGGGCCCCTGCCACCTAGCTAGGAACTTGCTGTCAAGGGTAGGTACCAGAACCAAAACTCCGATCTCCCGGATTGAAATCCCGTACCCGAGCCTGACGATTATACACCCTACTCTGGGCTTGTTGCGCTGCCTCCATATGCTCCCGGACCAGCGGCAACACCCTTTCCATCCGTTCCTGCATCTGGGTGACATATTCAATGACACTTTTGTGGGGGACGGGTTGTTGTTCCCACGCTTCCTTGGCGATGTCTAACAGGCCCTGAGGGTGTCGGCCATAAAGCAGTTCGAAGGGCGAGAACCCAGTAGAGGACTGGGGCACCTCTCGCACTGCGAACAGATAAGGCAGAAGCAGGTCCCAGTCCCTCCCATCTCTAGACACCACCCTTTTTAACATATTTTTTAACGTTTGGTTAAACCTTTCGATGAGACCATCCGTTTGCAGATGGTAAACGGACATCCGCAACTGTTTAATACGCAGCAATTTACACAGTTCCCTCATAACCTTGGACATAAAAGGGGTCCCTTGGTCTGTCAGAATCTCCTTAGGCAGGCCCACCCGGGAAAACATTTCCAATAACTCCTTAGCTATGAGCTTAGCTGATGTATGTCGCAGGGGCACAGACTCCGGATACCGAGTGGCGTAATCGAGAACGACCAGAATGTGTTGGTGGTCCCTAGCGGACTTCAGTATGGGCCCTATTAGATCCATAGCGATTCGCTCAAACGGTACCTCTATGATTGGTAGAGGTACCAGAGGACTACGGAAATGTGGCTGGGGGCTATTTACCTGATAGGTTGGACAGGACTTACAATAATTTTCTACCTCCTTGAACACACTGGGCCAATAAAACTGCTGCAGTATGCTGTCCTGGGTTTTCTGCCATCCCAAGTGTCCCCCAAGAACATGTTGGTGGGCAAGCTCCATAACGAGCTTGCGATACGCTGTTGGGCACCATCAACTCTTCAATACGCTCACCCCGGATTTGGTTCACCCGATACAACATTTCCTGGTGAACAACAAAACGGGGAAGCATTAACTCAGCCCCAGGTTTTTGGGGTTTACCATCAATTACCACAACGTTCTCTCAGGCCCTGGCTAGGGTTTGGACCCGGTGTTGTGCGGTCCCAAAATTTTCTTTGGAGACGTTGAGGTCTGCCAATTCCGGTCCTGGTGGCAAGCCCTCCACGTCTCCCACCATTACACTTAGTGGGGTTGTCTCCCCCTCTATCACGGAAGTAGTGGTCACCCCTACCGCTGGTGTCTCTGCTTCAGGGTCCTCAGGTTCGGGACCCGGACATTTTTCTTCCCCACAGGTAGGCAACCCGTTCCTCCACAAAGACCAGAACAGGGGAAAGTCCCTCCCCAATATTGCGGCATAAGGGAGCCGTCTCCCCACTCCCACGACATGTGGCACCTCTTTCCCGCCCACCGTCAGGGTAACCTTAGTAGTGGGATACTCCCGGCGATCCCTATGTATACAGACAATGGTAAGGGTTCGCCCTTCTGGGAGTTTTTCCGTTACAAACGACTCATAAACCAGAGTTACCAGGCTCCCAGAGTCCAGCAGGGCCTGCACGGAGTGTCCATTAACCATGATGTCACACATCGGAGGGGTGTCCACGGCCAGCAGGGGGTCAGCTATATACACTGGTTGGGCAGTGTAAGAGAGGACCGGCGAGCGAACCTGCAGTCCATGGGTTCGGATGCCCTAGGGCAGTTGGCGGCCACATGTCCCCAGTCTTGACAATGCCAACACCTGACCCCCGCAGCCTCCCTCCTCCCCAGGGTATTCCTCCCACGGACCGGAGATCCACTCCCCTCCTTATGAGGTAGGATCCCTTTTCCAGGATCCCGGGTCGGCAACTGGGGCTGACGTGACTTCGGAAGTACCGCAGAGTCCTTCAACAAATCCTGAGTGGCCATATACCTCTCCACCAGGCTAACCAGTTGTTCCAGGTTGCCTGGATCGCCATGTCCCACCCAGCGCTGTATGGCTTTCAGGAGGGTACGCACAAACCTGTCGACCACGACCCTTTCAACCATCTGAGAAGGGCTCAACAGTTCAGGCTGGAGCCATTTTTTTACTAGGTGAAGTGAGTAATAGGCTTGTGACCGGACGGGTCGGGACTCTGAAAACACCCACTGACACACTCTGTGCGCTCGCACATAGGTGTTTACCCCCAACCTGGCCAACACCTCACCTTTTAGCCTCTCATAGTCCTTTGCCTCCTCGCAGCTGAGGTCAAAATAGGCCTTTTGTGCGTCTCCCACCAGAAAAGGCGCCACCACCTCAGCCCATTGCTCCAATGGCAGCCTCTCTTGCTCGGCGGTTCTTTCAAACACCGTCAGGAATGCCTCTATATCGTCTTCTGGACCCATTTTCCTCAGGGCGGATCGGACTTTGTCCCTGGCGGTAGACACAGTCGGGGCTGTCGTGGTTGCAACTCCTTGCTGGGACGTTCGCACCGACTCCTGCAAGGCTATCAGCTGCTGCATTAGGAGATTGTTCGTCTGCTGCTGTGCACACATAGCCTCCTCATGTCTTTTTTTGCTGTAGCTCATTAGCCTGTTGCTGCTGTACGTTAGCCTCCATGAGAGCTTTCACAGCAGCCTCCATGTTGCCAGAAACCACAAAAGTTGCAGGCCTGATATATGACATGCAGTCCAACACAGCAAAAACAAAAACTTTCGGAGTTCAGGCCAGCCTCACTGCGCATGCCCGCATCCTCCACCAAATGTAGGGAATTGCTCTGGTAGACAGGCTTGCGGACGCAGTATAGAGGCAAGGTACACAGTTCTCTGGGTGAAGCAGAAGTGTTTTATTCACACTCGGCAACACAAAAACAGTCTTGGTGCTTGTTCACACAAGGCAAAACAGAAACAGTCTTAGTGCTTGTTCACACGAGGCAAAACACAAGGCAAAAACATCAGTCCTACAGCAAGGTCATCTGAGTGGTCAGTGTTAGTTCACACCTGGTAGTTAGCTCGGCCACGCAAAGTTTCCACCAGAGGCTTCCAGGTAGACTGCACGCCTGTTTGCAGACTCTTGCTCTCAGCCCTGAGAGCTCCACAGTAACACCAGCAGCTTCCAGGATAATCACCTCTCACCTGCTGAGATGGCTGCCTTTTAAAGGCCCAGAAAAAGTCCGGCCTGGACCGTGGGGAATAGTCTCCCACCCAGCACTTGACTATTCCCAATAAGAGCCGGCCCGGATCGGCTTTGTAGTCATACTAAATATCAATGTGTCCAGCAGCACTAGCTGCTGCTGACACACAAAAAATCCAGAACACAAGGGGGGGTCAGTCAGCACTCCCTGTATGCAGGTGCATGTAACTATGGCAATCATACATACAAACACAGAAATGAAACAGCACTCTGCAACAAAAACTCTGCCCTAGATGGGAGCTATAAGAGGACATTAGTGATATCACATGCAAACAGTGGAGACATTAGTTTACATTTTGATCAAAAGGTAGTAAGCCCACTCACCCCGACACGGTTGTCTCCTAGAGTGGGTACTAACGCTAAATCTGACCTGCTAAGGGCCATGACAGCCACATAAAATCCTCCTAACGCTAAGTCCTACCTGCCATGGGCCACGACAGCCACATAAAATCCAGGGAGTGTGAGCCCAGAATGCATGCTGGGATAGACCGTACTTATTAACCCCTTCTGGTGCTATAACAGCCTCCACTGGATCCGGGGATGCAGGTACCAACATGCATGCCGAGCCCACTATGCACTCCTCCTGGAGCCAGATGGCTACTAGCAGGCAATGTGAGTACACATTCAGCTTTATACTCACTCTGATTAAAAACCAGGCATCTAGGGCAGAAGAATTAGTCAGGTGTGCAAGACTGGGAAGGAGGTCGCCACACCTCCAACACATACTAAACAAGAACACAAGGGGGGGTCAGTCAGCACTCCCTGTATGCAGGTGCATGTAACTATGGCAATCAAAAAATCCAGCTCTTATCTCACCGCGGCCAGGAACCTCGGTGAAAACGTACCTTCCGTCGACAACGGAACCTTGCGCCCTCTTACACCTACCACAGCTCTGCAGTGGTGTGCTGTTTGTCCCCTAAACAGATCAGCTTCAGCACAGCCTGTTGACGCTTACCCACAGCAGTGCTACACTGCTTCCAGCTAGCGACCGATGGCTGACTGCGGTTGGAGGTATGCAAAATAAATGTGGAGCCCCAGTATTGGGTCTACAACACAATGAAAGCCAGATATCCCTGAAAGGAAGGAAAACCGAGCAAAGGGGTGCTTCCATCACAGAGATCACCAAATCCACCATATTAAGTGGTCCCTATGTCAAGATCCCGCTTTTTTACAAGCTTTAAGGATGTGACCGGGAAAACCTAAGCCAGTTATCCATCCACAGACAGCTGTTTCGGGGTGTTGCCCCTCATCGGTGTGGAGTAGGATTCTGGCTAACCGGGAGCAATGACTTGGAGACTACTCAAACAAAACAATAGCTGATCTCAGGGAGACCAGCCACAAAAACACTACAGAGCCTCATTTAAGAGTCTCAATACAGCAATACAAAGTGCAAAGCTCCCTGGGAAACAGTATTATGCAAAATAAATGTGGAGCACCAGTATTGGGTCTACAACACAATGGAAGCCAGATATCCCTCAAAGAAAGGAAAACCGAGCAAAGGGGTGTCTCCATTACAGAGATTACCAAATCCACCATATAAAGTGGCCCCGATGTCTCCAAGGCATTGCTCCCAGTTAGCCAGAATCCTACTCTACACTGATGAGGGGCAACAACCCGAAACAGCTGTCTGTGGATGGATAACTGGCTCAGGTTTTCCCCGTCACATCCTTAAAGCTTGTAAAAAAGCGGGATCTTGACCTAGGGGCCACTTAACATGCTCTGGACCGCCGCACGCAGGATCGAGTGATCTCAGCGGCCCAGTTAATCCTCGTTGACGCGCGGGCGCGTCATCTCGCAAGAGGCGAGATTTGCTGTGAACGCACGTGCGCGTGCGCGTTCACAGCAGCTCGCAGCTCGGAAGTTATACTAGAGCCTGCCAGTGATGATAAATCGCTGGCAGGCTGTAGAAGTTAAATAAATGAAATCAAACAGGCATATCAGATTTTGTTAACAGCGTCTGATATACCTTCTACCTGGTCCTCTGGTGGTCCCATTTGCTGGGATCGACCACCAGAGGACCAGGTAGCTATGTAAAGTAGCACCAAGCACCACACTACACCCCCCCTGTCACTTATTAACCCCTTATTAACCCCTGATCACACTATATAGACTCTCTGATCACCCCCCTGTCATTGATCACCCCCCTGTATGGCTCCATTCAGACGTCCATATGTGTTTTGCGGATCCACGGATCCGTAAAACACGGACACCTGTAATGTGTTTTCTGCATTTTGCAGATCCGCACATTGCCAGAACTATATGGAAAATGCCTTTTATTGTCCGCAATTGCGATCAAGAATAGGACATGTTCTATATTTTTGCGGAACGGAAGTGCAGACCCGGAAGTGTGGATCCGCAATTCCGGATCTGAGCGGGACAAAGTCTGTCCCCATAGAAATGAATGGGTCCGCAATTCCGTTCCGCATACAGACTTGCGGACGTGTGAATGGGGCATAAGGGTCCCTTATCACCGCCAGTTAGCTACTTGTTAGGTAGTTAGCGCCCAGCCCACTGCACCACAGTCACTGATTTTGGCACAGATTTTTTCATCCACGATGATTGATGCATATGAAGAAATCTGTGCTGTTCATTTTATATTTTTTTTTTCAGCCCAGAGGCTGAACGGGAAAAAAAACTCTCATTACCCGTAGGCTCAATATAAGGAGAATAGCAGAAACTCCTAATGCTGGCCATACATGTAATTATTGCAGAGAAGCTCAAATGCCAGGGCAGTACAAATACCTCACATGTGACCCCATTTTGGAAAGAAGACACCCCAAGGTATTCCGTGAGGGGTATGGTGAGTTCATGTAAAATTCAATTTTGTCAAAAGTTAGTGGAATATGAGACTTTGTAAAAAAAATATATATATATAAATTTCCGCTAACTTGTGCCAAAATTTTTTTTTTTCTGTGAACTCGCCATGCCCCTCACGTAATACCTTGTGGTGTCTTCTTTCCAAAATGGGGTCACATATGGAGTATTTATACTGCCCTTGAATTTTAGGGGCCCTAAAGCGTGAGAATCCAAATGCGTAAAAATGCCCTGTGAAATCCTAAAGGTACTCATTGGAATTAGGGCCCCTTTGCGCATCTTGGCTGCAAAAAAGTGTCACTCATGTGGTATTGCCGTACTCAAGAGAAGTAGGGCAAAGTGTTTTGGGGTGCATTTTTACATATACCCATGCTGGGTGAGAGAAATAACCCAGCATGGGTATATGTAACAGAGATATTTTTCACACACAGTATGGGTATATGTAAAAATGCACCCCAAAACACATTTTCCTACTTCTCCTGAGTACGGCAATACCACATGAGTGACACTTTTTTGCAGCCAAGATGCGCAAAGGGGCCCTAATTCCAATGAGTACCTTTAGGATTTCACAGGGCATTTTTACGCATTTGGATTCTCACGCTTTAGGGCCCCTAAAATGCCAGGGCAGTATAAATACCCCACAAGTGACCCCATTTTGGAAAGAAGACACCCCAAGGTATTCCATGAGGGGCATGGCGAGTTTACAGAAAAAAAATTTTTTTGCCACAAGTTAGCGGAAATAGTTTTTTTTTTTTTTACAAAGTCTCATATTCCACTAACTTGTGACAAAAAATTTAATTTTACATGAACTCACCATACCCCTCACGGAATACCTTGGGGTGTCTTCTTTCTAAAATGGGGTCACATGTGGGGTAATTATACTGTCCTGGCATTTTAGGGGCCGCTAAAGCGTGAGGAGAAGTCTGGAATCCAAATGCGTAAAAATGCCCTGTGAAATCCTAAAGGTACTCATTGGAATTAGGGCCCCTTTGCGCACCCAGGCTGCAAAAAAGTGTCATACATGTGGTATCGCCGTACTCACAAGAAGTAGGCCAATGTGTTTTGGGGTGTATTTTTACATATACCCATGCTGGGTGAGAGAAATATCTCTGTAAATGACAACTTTTTTATTTTTTTTATACAAAGTTGACAATTTACAGAGATATTTCTCTCACCCAACATGGGTATATGTAAAAATACACCCCAAAACACATTGCCCTACTTCTCCTGAGTATGGCGATACCACATGAGTGACACATTTTTGCAGCCTGGGTGCGCAAAGGGGCCCAAATTCCAACGAGTACCTTTAGGTTTTACATGGCTGCTCACAATTTAGCCCCGCCCAAAATGTCAGAACAGTAAACACACCCCACAATTGACCCCATTTCAGAAAGTAGACACCCCAAGGTATTCACTGAGGGGCATAGTGAGTCTGTGGGAAGTTTTATTTTTTTTTTGCCAGAAGTTAGCAGAAATGAAAACTTTATTATTATTTTTTTTCCTCAGAAAGTGTCATTTTCCGCTACCTTGTGAAAAAAAATGAAATGATACATGAACTCACCATGCCCCTCCGCAAATACTTTGGGGTGTCTTCTTTCTAAAATGGTGTCATTTGGGGGGTATTTATACTATCCTGGCATTCTAGCACCTGAAGAATCATGACAGGTGCTCAGAAAGTCAGAGCTGCTTCAAAATGCGGAAATTCACTTTTTTGCACCATAGTTTGTAAATGCTATAACTTTTACCCAAACCAATAAATATACACTTATTGGATTTTTTTTATCAAAGACATGTAGAACAATAAATTTATAGAAAAATGTATATAGAAATGTAGTTTTAAAAAAAAAAATTACAACAGAAAGTGAAAAATGTCATTTTTTTGCAAAAATTTCAGTCATTTTTGATTAATAGCAAATAAAAGTAAAAATGTCAGCAGCAATAAAATACCACCAAATGAAAGCTCTATTAGTGAGAAGAAAAGGAGGTAAAATTCATTTGGGTGGTAAGTTGCATTACGGAGCAATAAACTGTGAAATTAGTGTAGTGCAGAATTGTAAAAAGTGGCCTGGTCATTAAGGGTGTTTAAGCTAGGGGGGCTGATGTGGTTAATATGGTGGATTTGGTGATCTCGGTAATGGAGACACCCCTTTGCTCGGTTTTCCTTCCTTTGAGGGATATCTGGCTTTTATTGTGTTGTAGACCCAATACTGGGGCTCCACATTTCTCTTGCATATTACTGTTTCCCAGGTAGCTTTACACTTTGGATTGCTGTGTTGAGACTCTTAAATGAGGCTCCACAGTGCTGTTGGAGGTGGAAGTGGAGTAGGAGAAGTGGGGGTTGGAGCCAGTAACATAGCTGCTGACGGAAACCCTGATGGACGAAGGGCCCGCAATCCTGGGCGTGGGTAGCACCTGTGCCATACCAGGGTCCGACTCACTCCCGCTCTCCACAACATTCACCCAGTGTGCAGTCAGGGAAAGGTTAGCGTCCCTGGCCACCAGCACTTGTCCATGTGTCCGTGGTGAGGTGGACCTTCCCAGTAAGTGCGTTGGTCAGGGCACGGGTGATGTTCTGGGACATATGCTGGTGTATGGCGGGCACAGCACACCGTGAAAGATAGTGGCGGCTGGGGACTGCGTACCAAGGGAAGGCTGCCTACATTAGGCTGCGGAAGGCCTCAGTGTCCACAAGCCTAAATAGCAACATTTCAAGGGCCAGTAATTTCGAAAGTTGTGCACTCAGTGCTATGGCCTGTGGGTGGGTTGGTGGGAATTTGCGCTTGCGTTCAAATGCCTGTGTTATCGACATTTGGACGCTGCGCTGGGACAGGGAAGTGGATGTTGTTGCTTACGGTTCATGCGAGGGTACAGGTGGAGGGCGAGGGGCATCCGGGCATGCGCCTTCGATAGGGGATTGGCCAGCAGTGCGTAACACAGGGGAAGTGGAGGCAGTGTTGGGACCCGCAGACGCAGAGTGCGGACCCAGTTCGGCCCACTAATTAGGGTTCTTGGATGCCATGTGGTGGATCATGCTGGTGGTGGAGAGGTTGTAACTTGCTAGTGCTCACGCCCCGTCTCATTTCGGTACGGCACAGGTTGCAAACTACCACTCTTTTGTCGTCTGCGCTATCCTCAAAAAAGCGCCATACTGCGGAACACCTACCCCTTAGCAAGGTAGATTTACGTATGGGGGTGCTCGGTGTAATGGTTGCGGGCCGGTTTGGTGTAGGCCGACATCTCCCTTTTGCCACCCCACTGCCTCTTCCAGACTGTTGCGGTGCTACGGATCCCTCCCTCTCTGTACTGCGGTCCTCGCTCGGCTTTTCAGCTAACCATGTTGGGTCAGTGACCTCATCGTCCACCACCTCCTCCTCCACTTCCTCACTCTGTTCATCCTCCTGACTTGACCTAACCACCACCTCAGTGATTGGCAACTGTGTCTCATCATCATCCAGCTCATGAACGAATGATTGCGTTTCACCACCGTCATCTTCTTGAGACTGTCAAGGCTCAAGAGGTTGGGAATCAGGGCACAATATCTCAGGTACCTCTTCAAGCGTGCTTGGCGAGAGAGCCAAACCAAGTACTGGCGATGAAAAGAGGTTATGTGAATATCCGAGTGTGGGATCACTTGTTTGGGAAGACGCGACATAGTAGGAGGAAGGAGGATCAGAGTGAGGATTCGGTTGACAAGACCTTTAGCTACAGAGACTGGACTTTGTGGAAGAGAGGGTGGTGCTTAACCGACTGAAAGAATTATCTTCTGCAATCCAAACGACCACATTTATTGTCCATATTGGGACAAATGATCTGGCTTGCAATGAAGTTTCAAAGGTGAAGGAAGCTTTTCCTACACTTGGTAATGATATGCGGGAGATTGTATCGACTTTCTCATTCTCTGCAGTTCTGCCTGTGCATAACCGTCAGCATGACAAGCAGTTGCGTATTAAGGAATTCAATGTATGGCTTGGTGAATGGTGTTTGAACCAGGGATTTGGCTTTGTGTCTCATGTTGGCTCTAACTGGAATGGAAAATAACTGTACAAGAAAGATGGTTTGCATCTTTCTCTTAAGGGAACGAATGTCCTCAGTGAACAGTTCAAAGTTTTTGCAAAGGAGAATTTAAACTAGGAAAGGGGGGCACAAGAGAGATTATCCATCACTTTGGCTGCCCCCCGAAAAAACAATGCCAGAAGATGCCAGGAGCTGATAGGATAAGAAATGACAAGCTGAGAGTCTTGTCTACAAATGCTCGCAGTTTAGGGAATAAGATCAAAGAACTTGAGTCTATAATGGCATCTGAGAATATAGATTTAGTGGCTGTTACTGAGATTTGGTTCAATGAGAATAATGACTGGGATATAACAATACTTGGGTTCTCTCTATATAGGAAAGACAGAGAAGGCAAGAAAAGGGGGGGGGGAGTGGCCCTATATGTGAAAGATAGCATAAAATCTAATCTAATACAAGTCAGCGAGACCAATTAAGAGTCAGTTTGGGTTACGTTGCAGCTTGGTAATCATAAGGTAACTCGTGTAGGTGTCATATATAGACCACCTAGCCAAGTCAAATAATTAGATGATGTACTAGTTGAGGAAATGGCTAAAATGACATTGAAAGGGGAAGTTGTCATTATGGGAGACTTTAATCTTCCTGATATAAACTGGAAAACCAAAAAAGCTAGTTCTGCCAGGAGTACAGACATTCAAAATTCCCTACTAGGATTATCTCTACAGCAAGTAGTTGAGGAGCCAACCCGGAAGGAGGTTATTTTAGATTTAGTATTCACAAATGGCAATTTGGTATCTGATATTACTGTAGGGGAAAGCTTAGGATCTAGTGATCACCAGTCAGTGTGGTTTACTATAAGTACAGTGACTGAGTCACTCCACGCAAACAAAAGTTTTAGATTTTCGAAAAACAGACTTTTCTAAAATTAGATCAGTGGTGTACGAGTCCCTATCAGACTGGAACAATTTCAATGAAGTCCAAGAGAAATGGGACTACTAAAAAGTAGCACTATTGAAGGCAACAGAAAAGTGCATTAGGCTTGTCAGTAAAAGCAAAAAAAGGAAGAGACCACTGTGGTACTCAGCAGTAGTGGCCAAAATCATTAAAATCAAAAAGATGGCATTTAGTAAGTATAAAAACACCCAAAACCAGGATGACAGGGAAATCTATAAGATTATTCAGAGACAAGCCAAGCAAGTTATAAGAGCTTCTAAAGCTCAGGCAGAAGAGAAATTAGCTCAGTCAGTGAAAAATGGTGATAAGACATTCTTCAGATACATAAATAAAAAAAGGAAATTAAAACATGGAATTACCAAATTAAAAACAAAGAAGGGAGGTATATGGAAGAGGATAAAGAACTAGCTGACTGCCTCAATAAATACTTCTGTTCAGTTTTTACAAAGGAAAATGAAGGAGAAGGACCTCAGTTAGGGAGGAAGACTAATGAATCCTATGATGCATGTGTCTTTACAGAGGAAGAAGTTCTAAGTCAGCTGTCTAAAATCAATACAAATAAATCACAGGGGCCTGATGGGATACACCCAAAGCTATTAAAAGAGCTTAGAGGAGTACTAGCAAAACCATTAACAGATTTATTTAACCAATCACTGGGAACAGGAGTCGTCCCAGAAGATTGGAAATTAGCAAACGTTGTGCCAATTCACAAGAAAGGAAGTAGAGAGGAATCGGGCAACTATAGGCCAGTAAGCCTGACATCAATAGTGGGGAAATTAATGGAAACCATACTTAAGGAGAGGGTTGTGGAATATCTAAAAACCCATGGGTTGATTGATAAAAAAACAGCATGGGTTTACTTCAGGGAGATCATGTCAAACTAATCTTGACTTTTTTGATTGGGTGACTAAAATAATAGATGGCGGAGGTGCAGTAGACCGCTTATCTGGACTTTAATAAGGCTTTTGATACTGTCCCACATAGAAGGCTTATCAATAAGCTGCAGTCTTTGAGCTTGGGCTCACATATTGTTGAATGGATTAGGCAGTGGCTGAAGGACAGAAAACAGAGGGTTGTAGTCAATGTAGTATATTCAGACCATGGTATTGTTACCAGTGGGGTACCTCAGGGATCTGTTCTGGGACCTATATTGTTTAATATCTTAATTAGCGAAATTGCAGAAGGCCTCAAATGCTAAGGTGTGTCTTTTTGCTGATAACATAAAGATTTGTAACAGGGTTGATGTTCCTGGAGGGATACACCAAATGGAAAAGGATTTAGAAAAACTAGAGGAATGGTAAGATCTCGCAACTAAAATTTAATGTCGATAAGTGCAAAATAATGCACCTAGGGAGTAAAAACCCAAGAGCAGAATATAAAATCAGTGATACAGTACTAACCTCAGTATCTGAGGAAAGGCATTATATCAGACGACCTAAAGGTGGGCAGACAATGTCATAGAGCAGCAGGAAATGCCAGCAGAATGCTTGGGTGTGTAGGGAGAGGCATTAACAGTAGAAAGAGGAAGGTGCTCATGATGCTCTACAGAGCACTAGTGAGACCTTATCTGGAGTATTGTGTGCAGTACTGGAGACCATATCTGCAGAAGGTTATTGAAACTTTGGAGAGAGTTCAGAGAAGAGCTACTAAACTAGTACCTGGATTGCAGGACAAAACTTACCAGGAAAGGTTAAAGGACCTTAACATGTTTGCAATGGTCCGACTTGGACAGTGTTGTCCTGCGCCGCCCAGCTAAGTTGGACATGAGGTAAGCTGGGTAAAGTGGATTTTTTAGGTTTTTTCTGGTGCACTGGCAGCAAGCACAGTTTCATTGCTCCCAGTACTGGACACAGAAAAATACAGATTTTCGGCACTGCATTAACCCAGAGATAATGGAATTTTTACAGTACACACTGTATTGGCTTGCTGTAATATAATGTAGACAGAGGAATACAAATTTTCGGCACTACACTAGGCCACAGATAATGAAATTTTTACAGCACACATCGTAATGGCATGCTGTAACGTACTGTAGACAGAGGAATAAAAATTTTCGGCCACTACAGTAGGCCACAGATAATGACATTTTTACAGTACACACTGTATTGGCTTGCTATAATGTACTGTAGAGAGAGAAATACAAATTTTTGTTACTAAAGTAGAAAACAGATAATGAAATTTTTACAGTACACACTGTATAGGCTTGCTGTAATGTACTGTAGACAGAGAAATACAAATTTTCGGCACTACACTGGGCCACAGATAATGAAATTTTTATAGTACACATTGCATTAGCTTTCGATAATGTACTTTAGACAGAGAAATAAAAATGTCACTAAAGTAGGTCACAGATAATGAAATTTTTACAGTACACACTGTATTGGCTTGCTGTATTGTACTGTAGACAGAGAAATACACATTTTCGTCACTACAGTAGGCCACAGTTAATAAAATTTTTACAGTACACACTGTATAGGATTGCTGTAATGTACTGTAGACAGAGGAAGACAAATTTTCGGCTCTACACTAGGCCACAGAGAATAAAATTTTTACAGTGCACACTGTATTGGGTTGCTGTAATGTACTGTAGACAGAGAAATACAAATTTTCGGCACTACACTAGCCCAGAGATAATAACATTTTTACAGTACACACTGTTTAGGCTTGCTGTATTGTACTGTAGGCAGAGGAATACAAATTTCCGGCAGTACACTAGGCCACAGATAATGACATTTTTACAGTACACACTGTATTGGCTTGCTGTAATGTACTGTAGACAGAGAAATACAAATTTTCGGCACTACACTAGCCCAGAGAAAATAACATTTTTACAGTACACACTGTTTAGGCTTGCTGTATGTACTGTAGGCAGAGGAATACAAATTTCCGGCAGTACACTAGGCCACAGATAATGACATTTTTACAGTACACACTGTATTGGCTTGCTGTAATGTACTGTAGACAGAGAAATACAAATTTTCGGCACTACACTAGCCCAGAGATAATACAATTTTTACAGTACACACTGTATTGGTTGCTGTATTGTACTGTAGACAGAGGAATAAAAATGTTTGTCACTAAAGTAGGCCACAGATAATTACATTTTTACAGTACACACGGTATTGGCTTGCTATAATGTACTGTAGACAGAGAAATACAAATTTTTGTCACTAAAGTAGGCCACAGATAATTACATTTTTACAGTACACACTGTATTGGCTTGCTGTAATGTACTGTAGACAGAGAAATACAAATTTTCATCACTACACTAGCCCAGAGATAATGACATTTTTACAGTACAAACTGTATTTGCTTTCTGTAATATACAGAAGACAGAGAAATACAGTTTTTTGGCACTACACTAGCCCAGAGATAATGTAATTTTGACAATGCACACTGTATTCGGATGTAGTTCTATATTGGATACAAATTTGTCCCAAATAAAATGTATTCTCTGCTGGAATACTGTATATACGGTTGCGGTCTAAATGCACACACGATGTGCCCAAAACTAGTTAAAGGGGTATTCCCATCTTGCTATTTTGTCCTTACCTGCTGCCTGCTCTGCTGTTCACTTCCTGGTTTCCTGCTGCTTAGGCTGGGCGCGCTTAGGCAGTTTGAGTGAAGACCGGCCACGCCTCCTTATGATCCTTTTGTCACTAAAGTAGAACACAGATAATGAAATTTGTACAGTACACACTGTATTGGCTTGATGTAATGTACTGTAGACAGAGAAAAACAAATTTTCAGCCCTACACTAGCCCAGAGATAATGACATTTTTAAAGTACACACTGTATTGGCTTGCTATAATGTACTTTAGACAGAGAAATAGAAATGTCACTAAAGTAGGTCACAGATAATGACATTTTTACAGTACACACTGTATTGGCTTGCTGTAATGTACTGTAGACAGAGAAATACACATTTTCGTCACTACAGTAGGCCACAGTTAATAAAATTTTTACAGTACACACTGTATAGGATTGCTGTAATGTACTGTAGACAGAGGAAGACAAATTTTCGGCACTACGCTAGGCCACAGAGAATAAAATTTTTACAGTACACACTGTATTGGCTTGCTGTAATGTACTGTAGACAGAGAAATACAAATTTTCAGCACTACACTAGCCCAGAGATAATGACATTTTTACAGTACACACTGTATAGGCTTGCTGTAATGTACAGAAGACAGAGAAATACAGTTTTTTGGCACTACACTAGCCCAGAGATAATGTAATTTTGACAATGCACACTGTATTCGGATGTAGTTCTATATTGGATACAAATTTGTCCCAAATAAAAGGTATTCTCTGCTGGAATACTGTATATACGGTTGCGGTCTAAATGCACACACGATGTGCCCAAAACTAGTTAAAGGGGTATTCCCATCTTGCTATTTCGTCCTTACCTGCTGCCTGCTCTGCTGTTCACTTCCTGGTTTCCTGCTGCTTAGGCTGGGTGGGCTTAGGCAGTTTGAGTGAAGACCGGCCACGCCTCCTTATGATCCTTATGAATTTTCGGCACTACACTAGCCCAGAGATAATAACATTTTTACAGTACACACTGTTTAGGCTTGCTGTATTGTACTGTAGGCAGAGGAATACAAATTTTGGGCATTACAGTAGGCCACAGATAATGAAATTTTTACAGTACACACGGTATTGGCTTGCTGTATTGTACTGTAGACAGAGGAATAAATATTTTTGTCACTAAAGTAGGCCACAGATAATTACATTTTTCCAGTACACACTGTATTGGCTTGCTGTAATGTACTGTAGACAGAGAAATACAAATTTTCAGCACTACACTAGCCCAGAGATAATTAATTTTTTACAATACACACTGTATTTGCTTTCTGTAATTTGCAGAAGACAGAGAAATACAGTTTTTTGGCACTACACTAGCCCAGAGATAATGTAATTTTGACAATGCACACTGTATTCGGATGTAGTTCTATATTGGATACAAATTTGTCCCAAATAAAATGTATTATCTGCTGGAAAACTGTATATACGGTTGCGGTCTAAATGCACACACGATGTGCCCAAAACTAGTTAAAGGGGTATTCCCATCTTGCTATTTTGTCCTTACCTGCTGCCTGCTCTGCTGTTCACTTCCTGGTTTCCTGCTGCTTAGGCTGGGCGCGCTTAGGCAGTTTGAGTGAAGACAAGCCACGCCTCCTTATGATCCTTTTGTCACTAAAGTAGAACACAGATAATGAAATTTTTACAGTACACACTGTATTGGCTTGATGTAATGTACTGTAGACAGAGAAATACAAATTTTCAGCCCTACACTAGCCAAGAGATAATGACATTTTTACAGTACACACTGTATAGGCTTGTTGTAATGTACTGTAGACAGAGGAATACAAATTTTCGGCACTACACTGGGCCACAGATAATGAAATTTTTATAGTACACACTGCATTAGCTTGCTATAATGTACTTTAGACAGAGAAATAAAAATGTCACTAAAGTAGGTCACAGATAATGACATTTTTACAGTACACACTGTATTGGCTTGCTGTAATGTACTGTAGACAGAGAAATACACATTTTCGTCACTACAGTAGGCCACAGTTAATAAAATTTTCACAGTACACACTGTATAGGATTGCTGTAATGTACTGTAGACAGAGGAAGGCAAATTTTCGGCACTACACCAGGCCACAGTTAATAAAATTTTTACAGTGCACATAGGCGTGCGCACGGGGTGTGCCGAGTGTGCCTGGGCACACCCTAATCAGGCCGACTAAAAGAATGTGCGCTCAGCCCAGATTTCACTGCCATTCATCAGCGCACTGAGCGCTGTGAATGGCACAGGCACTGCAGGCAGCAGAGCAACCAGCTGATCCCTGAAATCTCCAATAACAGAGCTCCGTACAATACAGAGCTCAGTTATTAGGGAGGAGGCTGCTGATTGGCCAGTATCAGCTGGCTGCCGTGCCATTGGCTGATCCTCTCACACCCCCTTCTCTCGGGAGCTGAACACAGCAGGAGCAGCTTCCTTTTCAGTTATCAGGAAGAGCACCACCCCTGCTGCGCCATTACTGACTGCTGATGAAGTCCCAGGGACAGCATGGTAGGAATGGAGCCTCTGAGCAAAGAGCATGTGCTCAGGTGATGTGACAACAGAAGTGCCCTGCAGGCTTCTATCTACTGCTGGGAGCTCAATATGGAGCTTTATGAACTAATAACCAAGAGGCTAAACAAAACCCTGCTTCTGACCCTTATGTTAAAACATAATTTTCATTTGATTGCTTTAACACCTAAAGGAAAAAATATAATTTTAAAAAGCTGATGTTTCTCTAGATGACTGTTTTTTTATAGTAGTGGTAATAGAGTCTCAAGGGTCTATAAAAGCAGCTACACTATTTTTACAGACCTTTTAGACTCTATTAATACTACTATCAACATAAAGTCATCTAGAGAAACAGTAGTTTTTTTTTCTCTGATTGGACAGCGCTGCTGTCAGGGAGAAGGAGAGACACTGGTGTCTCCTTCTTCTTGCTCTCAATGTTGAATATACCGGGGGCCACAGCGGGCGAGCGGAGTGGCGCCCAGGAAGATTAGTAAGTGCACTTGGATCCCTGGGCGCCGCTCTATGTAGCCTGATACTTAGGTTCACGGGATATCACGGACCCGGCCTCAATAACAGGGCATACGATCTGCGGCAATTAACCCCTCAGATGTGCTACATCTGAGGGGTTAATTGCCGCGGATCGCATGATCTGTTACTAGTGAGGCCGGGTCAGTGATATCGCTGCCGACACTTGTATTATAATGTTTTACATCCATTGGTGGCGCAGCGGCCACAGCTCCTCCTCCTCCTCCCTGCTATCTCCCCATTGGTGGCAGCGGCTGCAGCGCCACAGTGGGGAGGGAGGGACTCCCTCCTTCTCCACTGTGCTGGAAGAGAACAGGAGCGCTGAGAGCGGCCTGTTCCATGTTCTTTACCAATACTGGGCAGCACAGCGGTCCAGGCGCACTAAAAAGTCTTGTCGCCATCTGCAAATTTTAAGGCGCATTGGCGACCGTTTTGGTCGCCATCTAGAGCCCTGATTGTACGGGAGAGTACAGGGATTATACTGTATTGTACGGGATGGCGCAGGGGTTATACTGTATTGTATAGGATGGTACAGGGGTTATACTGTATATTGTATGGGATGGTACAGGGGTTATACTGTATATTGTATGGGATGGTACAGGGGTTATACTGTATTGTACGGGATGGCACAGGGGTTATACTGTATTGTACGGGATGGTGCAGGGGTTATACTGTATTGTATAGGATGGTACAGGGGTTATACTGTATAGTATGTGATGGCGCAGGGTTATACTGTATTGTATGGGATGGTGCAGGGGTTATACTGTCTTGTATGGGATGGTACAGGACAGGGCAGGGCCGGGCCGACACAGAGGCTGAGGAGGCTCAAGCCTCAGGGCACAGGCCAGGCCACTCTCACCAAGTCCCTGCTGCTGCCGTGTAGCTGTATTAGCAGCAGAGCATCCATTTCTGCGCTCTGCTGCTGTAACAGCCGGTCCTGCGCCCCCTAGTGGTGTTCTTCCTCCCTCCCTCAGTCTAGTGCAGTGTGCTGCAGCTCCGTACCTTCCCCAGCCCCTGACTTCCTGCCTGTGTGTGCACCAGAGTTTCACAACCCCCTCCCCCAGCACAGAGAGAAGAGCAGCGTCGGGACAGAGAAGGAGGAGGAGGAGGAATACTCTGCATCCTGCCTCTCCCTCCAAGTCACCAGAGACTGTATGTGCAGAAAATGTAAGGGGTTAAAGGGAATGGAATGGCAGTAATGTAATGTGCATATTGTGTGTTTTTATGTATGTGTGTCATATGTATGTCTGTATATATGTATGTGTGTCATATGTATGTCAGTATGTGTGTGTGTGTCATATGTATGTCAGTATATATGTGTGTGTCATATGTATGTCAGTATATGTGTGTGTGTCATATGTATGTCAGTATGTGTGTGTGTGTCATATGTATGTCAGTATATATGTGTGTGTCATATGTATGTCAGTATGTGTGTGTGTGTGTGTGTCATATGTATGTCAGTATATTTGTGTGTGTGTCATATGTATGTCAGTATATTTGTGTGTGTCATATGTATGTCAGTATGTATGTGTCATATGTATGTCAGTATATATGTGTGTGTCATATGTATGTCAGTATGTATGTGTGTGTCATATGTATGTCAGTATATATGTGTGTGTCATATGTATGTCAGTATATATGTGTGTGTCATATGTATGTCTGTATATATGTGTGTGTCATATGTATGTCAGTATATATGTGTGTGTCATATGTATGTCAGTATATATGTGTGTGTCATATGTATGTCAGTATATATGTGTGTGTCATATGTATGTCAGTATATATGTGTCTGTGTCATATGTATGTCAGTATATATGTGTGTGTCATATGTATGTCTGTATATATATGTGTGTGTCATATGTATGTCTGTATATATGTGTATGTCATATGTATGTCAGTATATATGTGTGTGTCATATGTATGTCAATATATATGTGTCTGTGTCATATGTATGTCAGTATATATGTGTGTGTCATATGTATGTCTGTATATATGTGTGTGTCATATGTATGTCAGTATATATGTGTGTGTCATATGTATGTCAGTATATATGTGTGTGTCATATGTATGTCAGTATGTATGTGTCATATGTATGTCAGTATGTATGTGTGTGTCATATGTATGTCAGTATGTGTGTGTGTGTCATATGTATGCCAGTATATATGTGTCTGTGTCATATGTATGTCAGTATATATGTGTGTGTCATATGTATGTCAGTATATATGTGTGTGTCATATGTATGTCAGTATGTATGTGTCATATGTCTGTCAGTATGTATGTGTGTGTCATATGTATGTCAGTATGTATGTGTGTGTCATATGTATGTCAGTATGTATGTGTGTGTGTCATATGTATGTCAGTATGTATGTGTGTGTCATATGTATGTCTGTATATATGTGTGTGTCATATGTATGTCAGTATGTATGTGTGTGTCATATGTATGTCAGTATGTATGTGTGTGTCATATGTATGTCAGTATGTATGTATGTGTGTGTCATATGTATGTCAGTATGTATGTGTGTCAAATGTATGTCAGTATAGATTATCTAACCCAGTCCCCCTGTGTGTGTCATATGTATGTCTGTATATATGTGTGTGTCATATGTATGTCAGTATGTATGTGTGTGTCATATGTATGTCAGTATGTATGTGTGTGTCATATGTATGTCTGTATATATGTGTGCGTCATATGTATATATGTGTGTCATTTGTATGTCAGTATATATGTGTGTGTCATATGTATGTCAGTATGTATGTGTGTGTCATATGTATGTCAGTATGTATGTGTGTCAAATGTATGTCAGTATAGATTATCTAACCCAGTCCCCCTTCCCCCATCATCCCTTGTCCTACCCCCATCTACCCCACCAGACATTTAGATGTTATTTATTCCTGCTATTCTAATGCTCTGATCAGTAGATGGCTCAAGTCAAGCCCTCTATTTAGATATGTATGTTATCAATCATCCCCCACCCCCGCCTTCCTTGTAATTTGCTGGCCCCCAATATCCATTGTGAGTCACAATCCATAACAGTGCCATCCACAGATCCCCCCATAACAATGCGTCATCCACAGATCCCCCATAACAGTGTGTCATCCACAGATCCCCCATAACAGTGTGTCATCCACAGATCCCCCATAACAGTGTCATCCACAGATCCCCCATAACAGTGACATCTACAGATCTCCCATAACAGTGTCATCCACAGATCTCCCATAACATTGTCATCCACAGATCCCCCCATAACAATGCGTCATCCAGAGATTCCCCATAACAGTGTGTCATCCACAGATCCCCCATAGCACTGTCATCCACAGATCCCCCATAGCGCTGTCATCCACAGATCCCCCATAACAGTGCCATCCACAGATCCCCCCCATAACAATGCGTCATCCAGAGATCCCCCATAACAATGCGTCATCCAGAGATCCCCATAACAGTGTGTCATCCACAGATCCCCCATAACAGTGTGTAATCCACAGATCCCCCATAGCACTGTCATCCACAGATCTCCCATAACATTGTCATCCACAGATCCCCCATAAGTGTCAGCCACAGATCCCCTATAACATTGTGCAATCCACAGATCCCCCCATAACAGTGCAATCCACAGACCCCCCCATAACATTGTGCTATCCACAGATCCTCCATAACAGTGTCATCCATAGATCCCCCCATAACACTGTCATCCATAGATCCCCCATAACACTGTCATCCATAGATCTCCCATAACAGTGTCGTCCACAGATCCCCCATAAGTGTGTCATCCACAGATCCCCATAGCATTGTCATCCACAGATCCCCCATAACAGTGTCATCCACAGATTACCCCATAAAAGTGTCATCCATAGATCCCCCCCATAACAGTTTCATCCATAGATCCGCCCCATAACAGTGTCAACCATAGATCCCCCCCATAACAATGTCATCCACAGATCCTCCATAACAGTGCGTCATTAATTGATACATTAAACTGTGCATATTTATGTGTGATTACAACAGTATTTAGTAAAGACTAAAGACTCCACAAGTTGGGGGGGGGGGGGGGCGCACTTGGGCAGCTCAGCCTCTGTTGGTGGTGGACCTTGTCCCAGCCCTGGTACAGGGGTTATACTGTATTGTACGGGAGGGTGCAGAGGTTATACTGTATTGTACGGGATGGTACAGGGGTTATACTGTATATTGTACGGGAGGGTGCAGAGGTTATACTGTATTGTACGGGATGGTACAGGGGTTATACTGTATAGTATGTGATGGCGCAGGGTTATACTGTATTGTATGGGATGGCACAGGGGTTATACTATATAGTATGGGATGGCGCAGGGGTTATACTGTATTGTATGGGATGGCGCAGGGGTTATACTGTATTGTATGGGATGGTACAGGGGTTATACTGTATAGTATGTGATGGTGCAGGGTTATACTGTATTGTATGGGATGGTGCAGGGGTTATACTGTATTGTAGGGGATAGCGCAGGGGTTATACTGTATTGTCTGGGATGGCACAGGGGTTATACTATATAGTATGGGATGGCACAGGGGTTTTTGCTGTATTGTACGGGATGGCGCAGGGGTTATACTGTATTGAATAGGATGGTACAGGGGTTATACTGTATATTGTATGGGATGGTACAGGGGTTATACTGTATTGTACGGGATGGCACAGGGGTTATACTGTATTGTACGGGATGGCGCAGGGGTTATACTGTATTGTATGGGATGGCACAGGGGTTATACTATATAGTATGGGATGGCGCAGGGTTTATACTGTATTGTATGGGATGGTACAGGGGTTATACTATATAGTATGGGATGGCGCAGGGGTTATACTGTATTGTACGGCATGGCACAGGGGTTATACTATATAGTATGGGATGGCGCAGGGGTTATACTGTATTGTATGGGATGGCGCAGGGGTTATACTGTATTGTATGGGATGGTACAGGGGTTATACTGTATAGTATGTGATGGCGCAGGGTTATACTGTATTGTATGGGATGGTGCAGGGGTTATACTGTATTGTATGGGATGGCGCAGGGGTTATACTGTATTGTATGGGATGGCACAGGGGTTATACTATATAGTATGGGATGGCACAGGGGTTATACTGTATTGTACGGGATGGCGCAGGGGTTATACTGTATTGTATAGGATGGTACAGGGGTTATACTGTATATTGTATGGGATGGTACAGGGGTTATACTGTATATTGTATGGGATGGCACAGGGGTTATACTGTATTGTACGGGATGGCGCAGGGGTTATACTGTATTGTATGGGATGGCGCAGGGTTATACTGTATTGTATGGGATGGTACAGGGGTTATACTATATAGTATGGGATGGTACAGGGGTTATACTATATAGTATGGGATGGCACAGGGGTTACACTGTATTGTATGGAATGGTGCAGGGGTTATACTGTATTGTATGGGATGGTACAGGGGTTATACTGTATTGTATGGGATGGTACAGGGGTTATACTGTATTGTATGGGATGGTACAGGGGTTATACTATATAGTATGGGATGGCGCAGGGGTTATACTGTATTAGGGATGTCCCGATACCGATACCAGTATCGGTATCGGGACCGATACCGGCATTTTCACGAGTACTTGTACTCTTTAAAATGCCGCCGATACCGGAAGTTCCGGTCCGGCAGCTTAAACCTAACCTGCCCAGTCCCCCTCAGGTCAGGCGCTCAGTCCCTCCATGCTCCTCCAGCCCCGCCTGCCTTCTTCATTCATAAAAGTGGGCGGAGCGAGCAGGCGGGACATGAGGCGCATGGAGGAACTGAGAGCTCAAGCTGCCCGATTCCTCCAAGCACCTCACGTCCCTCCTGCGTGCTCCGCCCACTTTATGAATGTAGAAGGCGCGCTGGGCAGGAGGAGCATGGAGAGACTGAGCGCCTGACCGGAGGGAGACCGCATCAAAAGTTAGTCATTCCGGCCACTTGTGTATGGGGGATCTCTGGATGACACTGTGGGGATCTCTGGATGACACTGTGGGGGATCTCTGGATGACACTGTGGGGATCTCTGGATGACACTGTGGGGATCTCTGGATGACACTGTGGGGGATCTCTGGATGACACTATGGGGGTCTGTGGATGACACTAATGGGGATCTGTGGATGACACGTATATAGCATAATATGCTATATATGTGTTATCCACATATCCCCTGACAGTGTCATCCAGAGATCCCCTGACAGTGTCATCCAGAGATCCCCACAGTGTCATCCAGAGATCCCCACAGTGTCATCCAGAGATCCCCACAGTGTCATCAGAGATCCCCACAGTGTCATCCAGAGATCCCCACAGTGTCATCCAGAGATCCCCCACAGTGTCATCCAGAGATCCCCCATAGTGTCATCCAGAGATCCCCCATAGTGTCATCCAGAGATCCCCCATAGTGTCATCCAGAGATCCCCCATGAGTGTCATCCAGAGATCCCCCCATAGTGTCATCCAGAGATCCCCCATTAGTGTCATCCAGAGATCCCCCATTAGTGTCATCCAGAGATCCCCCATAGTGTCATCCAGAGATCCCCCATAGTGTCATCCAGAGATCCCCCATAGTGTCATCCAGAGATCCCCCATAGTGTCATCCAGAGATCCCCCATAGTGTCATCCAGAGATCCCCCATAGTGTCATCCAGAGATCCCCCATAGTGTCATCCGGAGATCCCCCATTAGTGTCATCCGGAGATCCCCCATTAGTGTCATCCACAGATCCCCACATTAGTGTCATCCACAGATCCCCCCATTAGTGTCATCCACAGATCCCCCATAACAGCGTCATCCACAGATCCCCATAACAGCGTCACCCACAGATCCCCCATAACAGCGTCACCCACAGATCACCCATAACAGCGTCACCCACAGATCCCCCATAACAGCGTCACCCACAGATCCCCCATAACAGCGTCACCCATAGATCCCCCATAACAGCGTCATCCACAGATCCCCCATAACAGTGTCATCCACAGATCCCCCATAACAGTGTCATCCACAGATCCCCCCATAACAGCGTCATCCACAGATCCCCCATAACAGCGTCATCCACAGATCCCCCATAACAGATCCCCCTGGAGGCACATTGGTTGGAAAACACTATTATATTCCCATTTATCAATTTATTAACACTTGTACAAAGGAAAAGAAAAGCCGTTGTCCATAGCAACCAAATTTCAGCTTTAATTTTTTTCATTGCTATCGGCAACTGCGCCGCTATTTATACGAGGTATCGGTAATTGGTATCGGCGAGTACTTAAATAAAAGTATCGGTACTCGTACTTGGTCTTAAAAAAATGGTATCGGGACATCCCTATACTGTATTGTATGGGATGGTGAAGGGGTTATACTGTATTGTATCTGTCATCCACAGATCTCCCATAACATTGTCATCCACAGATCCCCCATAAGTGTCAGCCACAGATCCCCCATAACATTGTGCAATCCACAGATCCCTCCATAACAGTGCAATCCACAGACCCCCCATAACATTGTGCTATCCACAGATCCTCCATAACAGTGTCATCCATAGATCCCCCCATAACACTGTCATCCATAGATCCCCCATAACACTGTCATCCATAGATCTCCCATAACAGTGTCGTCCACAGATCCCCCATAAGTGTGTCATCCACAGATCCCCATAGCATTGTCATCCACAGATCCTTCATAACAGTGTCATCCACAGATCCCCCATAACAGTGTCATCCACAGATTACCCCATAACAGTGTCATCCATAGATCCCCCCCATAACAGTTTCATCCATAGATCCGCCTCATAACAGTGTCAACCATAGATCCCCCCCATAACAATGTCATCCACAGATCCTCCATAACAGTGCGTCATTAATTGATACATTAAACTGTGCATATTTATGTGTGATTACAACAGTATTTAGTAAAGACTCCACAAGTTGGGGGGGGGGGGCGCACTTGGGCAGCTCAGCCTCTGTAGGTGGTGGACCTTGTCCCAGCCCTGGTACAGGGGTTATACTGTATTGTACGGGATGGTACAGGGGTTATACTGTATATTGTACGGGAGGGTGCAGAGGTTATACTGTATTGTACGGGATGGTACAGGGGTTATACTGTATAGTATGTGATAGCGCAGGGTTATACTGTATTGTACGGGATGGCACAGGGGTTATACTATATAGTATGGGATGGCGCAGGGGTTATACTGTATTGTATGGGATGGCGCAGGGGTTATACTGTATTGTATGGGATGGTACAGGGGTTATACTGTATAGTATATACAGTATATGGTACAGGGGTTATACTGTATAGTATGTGATGGCGCAGGGTTATACTCTATTGTATGGGATGGTGCAGAGGTTATACTTGTTCTGCCTCTCCAGTCTAAGCACTACAATGTGATCTCTGAACTTACAGTTGGTGAGATGGCTATAACTGCAGTCTTAGGTGAATTGGCTGACAGTGACTCGATCCAAAGGACACCTTGTAGATCCTGAAGAAGTTTATTTCAAACTGTGCAGATCATACACCGATGAACAGATGGATAGGTCAAAAAATCATGCTGTGAGCAGCTAACAGGAGCATGTAGCTGAGATGAGGGTTGAAGCCAGAATGAAGAAGAAGGGAGGAGACAAGAGAGAGAGCAAAGGCTAGGGGAAGACAGAAGGGACACACATAATGAAAAGGCAAACCATGCATGTGTAACATGACACTCCCTGTCGAAATCTATGATTTCTAATAACATTTAACAATGATAACTTGTTAGAGTCCATGAATGTTAGATGTTTTTCTACTGGAACACCTGCAACAACAAAAAAGAGCATGGACAAGAAAAAACATTAGAGACAACATTAGGAAGGATATAGTTCCGTGCGTCATCTTCAGAGGGGAAGGCAGCAACAGCACAAGTCCTTCTTACCTCCCTTTAACAAGTTGCCTTGAAGGTCAGTCTTCAGAGGGGAAGGCAGCAACAGCACCAGTCCTTCTTACCTCCCTTTGTATCAGGCCGGAGTACGGAGTTCATCTTCCTGTTTAGGCAGAAGCAGTACTAGTTCGTTTATGGGTCTGAAGTAGTGTCTAGCAGAACCTTCTTTTATTACTTTGACTTCTGCTTTCCGTACCTTGCCGTCGTTGCTTGGAATAGTCTTTGTGATAAGACCCATAGGCCAATTGTTACGATGAGCGTCCTTATCTTTGAAGAGAACGATGTCTCCAACTTGCAGGTTGGGTTTGCTTACTTGCCATTTTCTGCGACTTTGAAGGTTGCAAAGGTACTTCATCTTCCAGCGACTCCAAAATGCATAAGCAAGATGTTGAACCCGTTTCCATTGATGTTTGTAAACATTGGTACAATCAAAGTCCTGAGGAGGAATACTAGCTATCCCGATCTTTTGAGTTAGAAGGGTGGCCTTCTTCAAGGACACAGGGGTGTAAGAGCGTGGTATCTTAAACTGTTCCAATGCCTGGAGGGACTGTTTCCAGGATTCCCACCTTTGTTGTTTCTCCTTGGGTAACAGGGTATCCCAGTCAGTGTTCTCTGTAGTGAGTTGTCTGAGTAATATCTTACCCTGAATGGTAAAGGGTGCAATGAATCCCAAGGGGTCGTAGATACTGTTCACTGCGGACAGTACTCCTCTTTTTGTGAAGGCCTTGTCGCAGGCTGATGTTTGAAATGTGAACGTGTCTTGTTTAACATCCCATAGCAATCCAAGGCTGCGTTGTGTGAGGGAAAGGTCAGACTCTGGTTGGAATTCCTTGGCACTTACAGCATGATCATCGGAAGGAAATGCTCCCATTACCTTATTGCTGTTGGAGATGATTTTGTGTAGTCTGAGGTTGGCAGTGGCAAGCATGTCCTGGGTTCTGGTGAGAAGGTCAATGGCCTCTTCTTCCGTAGGTAGGGACTTAAGACCGTCATCCACGTAGAAGTTCCTTTCTACAAACTGACGTGCATCCGTCCCAAACTCCTGTTCTCCTTCTTGGGCAGTTTTTCTCAGTCCATAAATGGCAACTGCAGGGGAAGGGCTATTGCCGAACACGTGAACTTTCATCCGATAGTCTATGACCTCGTTGTTGACATCATTATTACGATACCATCGGAACCTGAGAAAGTTTCTGTTATCTTCACGGACGATGAAACAATGAAACATTTGTTGGAGGTCGGCCATAATGGCAATTGGCTCTTGTCTAAAGCGGAGTAGGACTCCTAAGAGGTTGTTGTTCAGATTGGGTCCAGAGAGAAGATTGTCATTGAGAGAAACCACTCTAATCTGGTCAGGCTTACCAGGATGGTAGACACCAAAACACGGAAGGTACCAGCATTCTTCTCCTTGTGTAAGAGGGGGTGCAGGTTCAGCATGGTCTCTCTCAAACACCTTCTGCATAAAGTCGACAAAATGTTTCTTCATCTCCGGTTTCCGGTTCAGGTTGCGCTCTAAAGAGATGAACCGTGAATCTGCATGTTGTCTATTATTTGGAATTCTCTTCCTTGGAGTGCGGAATGGTAGCGGCGCCACCCAGCTGTTAGAATCATCTTGATAGAACTCTTTACTCATGGTTCTCAAGAATTCCTTGTCTTCCATTGTGGCTGCTAACTCATTGTCTTCTGTGGTTACTTCAAACACTGTGTTACCAATGTTGTCATCCCGAAAGATAAATGCTTTCTTTTCATTGAGTATGATGCGCTCTGGCATGCCTTTGTCACACAGCCTTTCTTTCACACTATAGTGATGTTGTCTTGGAAAGCAAGTAGTGCGTCCATTGGGCAGGACATGTGTTTTGAAGGAAGAAACCGAGAGAGGTTTCCTGGCATTGCTAAGACAGACGTTGCCAATAATGACCCAGCCTAGATCCAGACGCTGGGCGTAAGGTGCATCATGTGGGCCGTTGATTTGATGGCACACCTTGTGCACCCTTGGGATGTCTCTCCCGAGTAGCAACAGGATATCAGTATTTTCCTCAAAGGCTGGTATTTTATCAGCTATGTCCCTTAAATGAGTATGGTGCAAGGCAGCTTCAGGAGTGGGAATCTCATCCTTGTTAGTTGAGATCTGATTACACTCAATGATCGTAGGCAAGGGTATTTCCAAGTTTCCATTGAGAGGAGTAACTACAAGGTCACTGGCTCTTCTACCCCAGACTTCTGTAATGCCTGCACAAGTACCCAGGGTATAAGGTAGAGCACCTCCTGCTATGCCTAAGAGATCAAAGAACTTTGTACTTGCAAGAGATCGGTTACTCTGGTCGTCAAGAATGGTATACAGTCTTACAGCCCTTTCAGGTTTGCCCTTTTTGTATACACGAACCAAGCATATCTTAGCGCAAGATTTTCCACAAAGTCCTTCGCCACAGACTTCAGTGCATGTTGAGAACACTGGGGTGGAGGTTGTTGTTTGTTCAGCGTTCTCCCCGCCAAGCTTTACCCTGGGGGGGAAGTCAGTGGATGGAGTGGTGCTGTGTTGGTACAGATGAAGGGCTTGAACGTGGTTGTCACTACCGCATTCTATGCATTTAATGATGGCCTTACAGTCTTTTGCCATGTGTTCTGTGGAAGCACAGCATCTAAAACAAACTCCAAATTCCTTTAAAAGTTCCTTGCGTTCCTGTAGAGGTTTCTTTCTGAAACCGATGCACTTCTTAAGTGGGTGTGGCTTGTTATGTATGGGACATTGGCGATTTGGATCCTCAAGTTTCTTGTTTTGTCCAGTCTTCGGAAGAACCGTAGCAGGAGCAGGTTGAACATCAGTCCTTTTCACTGACACTGGACCCCTGCGGTCTCTGTGCATTATGCGTGTGTTTGCAAGTCCTGGAGAAGGTGGACTAAGAGGGATACAGTCACCGTAAAAGAAACTTGGGTCATTCTTAGAGTCCGCGATTTCTTTTATGAAGGTACAGAAGTAGGAAAAGGGAGGAAAGGCAACTCCATACCTTTTCTTGTAAGTAGATCCTTGACTAACCCATTTTTCTTGGATGCCATATGGTAGCTTAAGAACAATAGGGTTGATAACACGAGGGGTGTCAAGGTAACTAAGCCCGGGTAGGCGGGTGTCAGCCTTAGCTAGTTGAAGCTCTAGTAGAAGATCACTAAGTTCTTGAGGCTTTAGATTTTCTTTAGCTGTAATCCTTGGGAAGCCTTGCAACCTTTTGAGTAAGGCATCTTCGATGGCCTCAGAGCTGCCAAAGCTACGTTCAAGTCTGTCCCAAGCAGCTTCGAGACCTGCAGCAGGATTGGAAGTGTAAACTGTTTTAAGTCTCTTAATACGTTCAGCTGACTGAGGACCTAGCCATCTGATGAGTAGATCCAATTCTTCTGCAGCAGTGATGTCTAGCTCGCTGATTGTGGCCTTAAAGGTAAATTTCCATCCTCGGTAATTTTCGGGTTTGTCATCAAACACGGTGAGGCCTGTTCTAGTGAGTTCTCTGCGAAGGATGTACTTGGCAAACTGCGACATATCTGTGTTTTTAGACTTTGGATATACAATTGCAGGCGGGACTGAGTTAGTTGCAGGGGCTGGTACATTGACGTTGAGTGACTTGGGAACATAAGATGGTGCTAAGGCGTTTAACACTGGAGCTGGTGTGCGGTCCAAATGTGTGTTGGTTTGTAGCCGTATAATGGATTGGTTAGAGGATGGCAGGTTAGTGCGATAGTGTGATGGGTCATTTCTATCCGTACCCGTTTCTGCCACTTGAGAAGGTGTAGAAGATGTAGGGAAAACACCTTTGTTGAGTTCTTTGGCTGCTATGACAGATTGATGGAGTTTTGATGAGGTCTGTGATGACACTGATGCATAAGATGTTACAGAGTGATTGCTACTGACACCTCTTTCATTGTCACTTACAGCCTGCTCTAAGACTCTTAGTCTTGCCATGTCTTTGGCGTGCTCACATTGTTTTTCAAAAACTTCCATTTCTGCTCTCTTCCGTGCAGCCTCAGCTTCCATTTCTGCTTTCTTCTGTGTGGCCTCAGCTTCCATTTCTGCTCTCTTCCGTGCAGCCTCAGCTTCCATTTCTGCTTTCTTCTGTGCAGCCTCAGCTTCCATCCTTGCAGCGTCAGCTTCCATCTCTGCTCTCTTCTGTGCAGCCTCAGCTTCCATCCTTGCAGCGTCAGCTTCCATCTCTGCTCTCATCCTTGCTTTCTCTTGGGCGAAAGCTGCCTGGATTTTTGAAGCTTCTGCGTCAGCGCGGGCTTTGATGAGTTGTTGGCTGAGAGTAGAAGATGTTGATCTTAAGGATTTGGAAGATCGTGTGGAGCGCTTAGAAGTTGTGGAGAGATGGGATCTGGATTCATGGAGATGTGCGATTTTAACATCTGTTTTTGTCCTTGTTTGTATTACTAGATCGTCTCTTTCAAGATTGAGCTAATTAAATTCCTGTAATTCTTTTAAGGAATTTTCTGTGTTGTACCACTTTAAGAGATCAGCATATTTAGCAGACAGTCTTTGGTAGTTCTCATAGGCAGCATTCAATTGCTTAACAGCGCCCTCTAGGTGCAATACCTTATGAGTTGGTTGAGACAGAGCTGACATGCATTCAATAGTGTTAGACTATGAGTGGCTGAGGTTCTGCAGCAGTTCTGCCCTGTCAGCCTCATAGTTCTGTTGGACTTTCCAGGTTGGTTTCACTGAACGTTTTTGTTTTATGTGGCTTTGAGGATCTGACTCCTGATCTGTAGGAAGTTCAGGTTCTTTCTGTGCATTAGGTTCCTCAGATTGTACATTGCGTTGCTGGTGCATTGTGACAACAAGCAGAGGGTTAAATCACAAGGTATGTGTTTGCATAGAAATGTATCAATATTCTGGCTCTGGGAGAGGGTTTCCTAGGCAACCAGTGGGAGGGGGCGTCAGAGAGAAGTTTAGCAATGGCTGCTGCAAGTTAGTGTGGATTACATACAGAGTTTAGATTGACTTGTAGGTAGAATGCATGTGACAATACAGTCAGTCTAGGAGCTGATTATATAACAGTTGTATAAACAGTTTCCTCAATAATCTGTGCAGAAAACTGATGAATCTTATGCTGAGGTTTACTTGCTGGCTGAAGTATACAGGCATGTACATATATCCTGCTATATTCCAGTGTCCATATACATCTCACTATACATGCATAGCTAGCAAGGATCCCTAGAAAGATATTTGGCAGATCTTGTAGGATCCCTTCACTGATTTTTTGACTGTTCTGCCTCTCCAGTCTAAGCACTACAATGTGATCTCTGAACTTACAGTTGGTGAGATGGCTATAACTGCAGTCTTAGGTGAATTGGCTGACAGTGACTCGATCCAAAGGACACCTTGTAGATCCTGAAGAAGTTTATTTCAAACTGTGCAGATCATACACCGATGAACAGATGGATAGGTCAAAAAATCATGCTGTGAGCAGCTAACAGGAGCATGTAGCTGAGATGAGCGTTGAAGCCAGAATGAAGAAGAAGGGAGGAGACAAGAGAGAGAGCAAAGGCTAGGGGAAGACAGAAGGGACACACATAATGAAAAGGCAAACCATGCATGTGTAACATGACAATACTGTATTGTACGGGATGGTACAGGGGTTATACTGTATATTGTACGGGAGGGTGCAGAGGTTATACTGTATTGTACAGGATGGTACAGGGGTTATACTGTATAGTATGTGATGGCGCAGGGTTATACTGTATTGTACGGGATGGCACAGGGGTTATACTATATAAGTATGGGATGGCACAGGGGTTATACTGTATTGTATGGGATGGCGCAGGGGTTATACTGTATAGTATGTGATGGCGCAGGGTTATACTGTATTGTATGCGATGGTGCAGGGGTTATACTATATAGTATGGGATGGCGCAGGGGTTATACTGTATTGTATGGGATGGCGCAGGGGTTATACTGTATTGTATGGGATGGCGCAGGGGTTATACTGTATTGTATGGGATGGTACAGGGGTTATACTGTATAGTATGTGATGGCGCAGGGTTATACTGTATTGTATGGGATGGTGCAGGGGTTATACTGTATTGTATAGGATGGTACAGGGGTTATACTGTATATTGTATGGGATGGTACAGGGGTTATACTGTATTGTACGGGATGGCACAGGGGTTATACTGTATTGTACGGGATGGCGCAGGGGTTATACTGTATTGTATGGGATGGTACAGGGGTTATACTGTATAGTATGTGATGGCGCAGGGTTATACTGTATTGTATGGGATGGTGCAGGGGTTATACTGTATTGTAGGGGATGGCGCAGGGGTTATACTGTATTGTCTGGGATGGCACAGGGGTTATGCTATATAGTATGGGATGGCACAGGGGTTTTTGCTGTATTGTATGGGATGGTGCAGGGGTTATACTGTATTGTATAGGATGGTACAGGGGTTATACTGTATATTGTATGGGATGGTACAGGGGTTATACTGTATTGTACGGGATGGCACAGGGGTTATACTGTATTGTACGGGATGGCGCAGGGGTTATACTGTATTGTATGGGATGGCGCAGGGGTTATACTGTATTGTATAGGATGATACAGGGGTTATACTGTATAGTATATGATGGCGCAGGGTTATACTGTATTGTATGGGATGGTGCAGGGGTACCGTTATACTGTATTGTACGGGATGGTACAGGGGTATACTGTATTGTACGGGAGGGTGCAGAGTTTATACTGTATTGTATGGGATGGTACAGGGGTTATACTGTATATTGTACGGGAGGGGGCAGAGGTTATACTGTACTGTACGGGATGGTACAGGGGTTATACTATATAGTATGGGATGGTGCAGGGGTTATACTGTATTGTATGGGATGGTGCAGGGGTTATACTGTATTGTATGGAATGGCACAGGGGTTATACTGTATTGTACGGGATGGTGCAGGGGTTATACTGTATTGTATAGGATGGGACAGGGGTTATACTGTATAGTATGTGATGGCGCAGGGTTATACTGTATTGTATGGGATGGTGCAGGGGTTATACTGTATTGTAGGGGATGGCGCAGGGGTTATACTGTATTGTATGGGATGGCACAAGGGTTATACTATATAGTATGGGATGGCGCAGGGGTTATACTGTATTGTATAGGATGGTACAGGGGTTATAATGTATAGTATGTGATGGCGCAGGGTTATACTGTATTGTATGGGATGGTGCAGGGGTTATACTGTATTGTATGGGATGGTGCAGGGGTTATACTGTATTGTATGGGATTGTTATTGGGATCTTATTGACATTGGGGGTCTGATTGAAGCTGTCAGCTAAGGTCGGATTAACATTGGGGGTTTGACCTGAGGTATAATGAAACATATTTTTATCTTATTATCCCCCTCTAAAACCTAGGTGGGTCTTATGGGCCAGAGAGTCTTATAGGGTGAAAATTACGATAAGTTTAAAAATTATTTCTTCTCCCTTCATTATATTGATAATGCGGGTCTGTATGTATGTATACAGAGTGTATTTGTGTATATATATGTGTGTATGTGTATATAATATATATACATGCATGCATGCATACAAATATTATATATGTTCTTAGGGTGCACACCCTAATGTAATAGCCTGCGCACGCCTATGACAGTGCACACTGTATTGGCTTGCTGTAATGTACTGTAGACAGAGAAATACAAATTTTCGGCACTACACTAGCCCAGATATAATAACATTTTTACAGTACACACTGTTTAGGCTTGCTGTATTGTACTGTAGGCAGAGGAATACAAATTTCCGGCAGTACACTAGGCCACAGATAATGACATTTTTACAGTACACACGGTATTGGCTTGCTATAATGTACTGTAGACAGAGAAATACAAATTTTTGTCACTAAAGTAGGCCACAGATAATTACATTTTTACAGTACACACTGTATTGGTTTGCTGTAATGTACTGTAGACAGAGAATGAATTTTTTTACAGTACACACTGTATTGGCTTGCTGTACTGTAGACAGAGAAATACAAAATTTGGGCATTACAGTAGGCCACAGATAATTAAATTTTTACAGTACACACTGTATTGGCTTGCTGTAATGAACAGGAGACAGAAAAATATAATTTTTCAGCAATACACTAGCCCAGAGATAATGTAATTTTTACAGTACACACTGTATTTGCTTTCTGTAATGTACAGAATACAGAGAAATACAGTTTTTTGGCACTACACTAGCCCAGAGATAATGTAATTTTGACAATGCACACTGTATTCGGATGTAGTTCTATATTGGATACAAATTTGTCCCAAATAAAATGTATTCTCTGCTGGAATACTGTATAGACGGTTGCGGTCTAAATGCACACACGATGTGCTCAAAACTAGTTAAAGGGGTATTCCCATCTTGCTATTTCGTCCTTACCTGCTGCCTGCTCTGCTGTTCACTTCCTGGTTTCCTGCTGCTTAGGCTGGGCGGGCTTAGGCAGTTTGAGTGAAGACCGGCCATGTCTCCTTACGACATCACACTGATAAGTGAGTTCTTACGTGCTCGTTCATTTGGAGAGAATTGATGGTGTCCTCCCCTTTGTGTCCCTCCATTACATAAATGTGTCCCCTTTCTACAATAAACTACATATTGGCCTAAGTTGTCCCTGCATTATCCCTGAAAACCAAAAACAAAAAAGGCCTATGGAGTATGTCAATCAAAAATTCTCCATTGGTCAAAGTCACACTTCCAACATATAATCTCAAACCACTAGTGGACTAGGCTTAAAACTTCACTTTTACTAGTTAATCGTTAAAAGTATTGTAAACATAGAATATAGCAGTGATAACATACACATGTCCAGACACAACTAAATCAATTTTTTGGTCCAATTTGTCCCGTGGAGGCCACCCTCATGATCAATGTACATCAATGAGGGTGCAACATTCAAAGAAGAACCTGGTCCCACAAAAATTAAGCCCAGACAAAATAATTTGGCACGGCGTACAACACAACAATATTGGTGCAATGTTTTTTTGTGTATAGCGCACGTACGTGTCTTAGCACCACATGACTGTGATGGTCACTGTGACAGATTTTTTGGAAAAAAGAGAATCAAGCAACATCGGTGAAAAAATGGTACAATCTCACCCAAATGAAGATGTATGTGCTGATCAAATCAAGTACAGGTGCTGCTGGATGTCCAATGTTCACAAATTCCGGTGATACTTGTTAGTATATATGCCAAATAACTCCTGGTTGACCCTGGTAGCAAACCTGCCTAAACACAGTGAAGGGTGCTACTCTGTCACCTGCCTAGCGACACAGAGCACACCCGCCCCGACAGGGGATATGTCACTCTTTTTAAACTAAAAATAATAAATAGAAAATAAAATAAAAGATAATAGCTCATGTCAATAAGCATGAGCTGGTCACATTTACACCGACTATGTCGCATTATAACCGCAAAATAGATGCTGGGTGTGTCCAGACCTTAAGGCACAATAGGGAATTACTCTGTCATTCTGCCTAAACCCCTAACCAACAGCACCTATGATAAAAAAAAATTTTTATATATTCATAGCTGATTGGAAAAGGCCTAAAAAGGTCAGATGAAACACCCAAAATTTTGCTGTTCATTCAAACTACCTGGATACAAAGTCCTCAGATAATAAATCCATCTACTCTCTGCCTGTAATAGTTTCTGATCCCAATCACCCCTCCTGATCATGGGTTTGATCAATACCTGAGAACGAAAGACATTCTACCCGACCTGCATGTTCTGCTTTGACATGACGAGCAATCGGAGTGTCACGTGAGTTAAGCACATCTCCGATATGCTCGCCAATTCGTCTTCTGAATTCTCTAGTGGTTTTACCCACATATTCAGTGCCACATTGGCAGGTAATTTTGTAGATAACTCCTACAGATTTGCAATTAATAAAATTGCAAATAGTGTACACTTTCCCGGTGTTAGAACTTTTAAATGTTTTGCTACGCACCATAAATTTACAGAACGTGCAATTACCACAGCGATGATTACCCGGGAACTCTACATCCAGCCAAGTGCCAGTAGTCGTCGGGGCCACAAAATGACTCTTTACAAGCCTGTCCCGTATACTCCTTCCCCTTCTGTAAGTAATATTTGGGTTTGTTGAAATCACCCTTGAAATGTCAGCATCCATTTTGAGAATGTGCCAGTGCCGAGAGATTATTTCTTTCACTGCACTGGACGCCCCATTAAAGGTGCTTATCAACCGAATAATGCCTCCTCTTTGTTCATGGGTACATGCCTATCAGGCAGCTTCAGTCAGGGACCGTCATACCCTCATAGTACCAGAAAAACGGACAATGACAGGTACATGTACCCAGGAACAAAGAGGAGGCATTATTCGGTTGATTAGCACCTTTAATGGGGCGTCCAGTGCAGTGAAAGAAATAATCTGTCGGCACTGGCACATTCTCAAAATGGATGCTAACATTTCAAGGGTGATTTCAACAAACCCAAATATTACTTACAGAAGGGGAAGGAGTATACGGGACAGGCTTGTAAAGATTGCTCGTCATGTCAAAGCAGAACATGCAGGTCGGGTAGAATGTCTTTCGTTCTCAGGTACTGAATTGATCAAACCCATGATCAGGAGGGGTGATTGGGATCAGAAACTATTACAGGCAGAGAGTAGATGGATTTATTATCTGAGGACTTTGTATCCAGGTGGTTTGAATGAACAGCAAAATTTTGGGTGTTTCATCTGACCTTTTTAGGCCTTTTCCAATCAGCTATGAATATCTAAAAAAAAAATTTCATCATAGGTGCTGTTGGTTAGGGGTTTAGGCAGAATGACAGAGTAATTCCCTATTGTGCCTTAAGGTCTGGACACAACCAGCGTCTATTTTGCGGTTATAATGCGACATAGTCGGTGTAAATGTGACCAGCTCATGCTTATTGACATGAGCTATTATCTTTTATTTTATTTTCTATTTATTATTTTTTGTTTAAAAAGAGTGACATATCCCCTAGGTATCATTTGGGTCCGCCGGTATTTCTAAATTTATGACCGAGTTACCTTTGGACACCAAATGTATGACCAACCTATTGCCGTAATGGACATTAACTGTATGACCGATCCATTGATTTAGTGGTTTTGTCCAGGTATATACAATTGTGCATTTTCTTCCATGTATTAAAAATTTGACTCGGCCTGTTGTTAAGCTTGAGATTATTAGCTATTATGCCCGTGCTATAGTTCCGAATAGCACGGAACTGTTTGTAGTGGAAGGATTGTAGTGGGTTGCTATGGCGACCTGGGACGCTTCTGCTATATAGGGCTACGTGCGGCCGTTTTTACCTAGGTGGCCTCCCTCTTCCGGCTGACGTCTGGATACGCTGGTTGGCTTGCGTTCCAGCGTGAGTTACCGGCGGCGGGCGGAAGCGGAAGGGGAGTGTCCACGGTTTCAGGCCAGGATACAGGTGGCTATTTAAACTGGGTGAGGTGGGAACTCCCCCTCTCCCGGCATTTGGAGCAGTGTTACCGCGATTCTGCAGCGTCTGGTTAAGGGAGCGAGAGGGACACTTTCCTCCTCCCAGTGTGTGGACCACTGTCCTACTGGCACTTTACCGCTGACACCTTTACTATGTAAGTTGATATTACCCCTTCCATTTCAGTGCGGTTTTAAAAGGGAGGGGCTGATACTTTTGAAAGTTATTTTGTGATGAAGATGCTTATAGGTGGCTTTCTTCTTTGGTTTATTTACAGCTTTTATCGCTTCCCGGCATTGAAAAATTGTCCCCTGAAGATTCCTATTTTAGGATGAAACATGCCATGTAGAGACCTATAGCTGGAGGGGAAGTGCAGCCATTAGCTCCCAGACAGGGCTAGGATCCGTATGGGGTCGCCCCTGTCGGGGCGGGTGTGCTCTGTGTCGCTAGGCAGGTGACAGAGTAGCACCCTTCACTGTGTTTAGGCAGGTTTGCTACCAGGGTCAACCAGGAGTTATTTGGCATATATACTAACAAGTATCACTGGAATTTGTGAACATTGGACATCCAGCAGCACCTGTACTTAACTTGATCAGCACATACATCTTCATTTGGGTGAGATTGTACCATTTTTTCACCGATGTTGCTTGATTCTCTTTTTTCCAAAAAATCTGTCACAGTGACCATCACAGTCATGTGGTGCTAAGACGCGTACGTGCGCTATACACAAAAAAACATTGCACCAATATTGTTGTGTTGTACGCCGTGCCAAATTATTTTGTCCGGGCTTAATTTTTGTGGGACCAGGTTCTTCTTTGGATGTTGCACCTTCATTGATGTACATAGTACATTAGTTGTGTCCAGACATGTGTATGTTATCACTGCTATATTCTATGTTTACAGTACTTTTAACGATTAACTAGTAAAAGTGAAGTTTTAAGCCTAGTCCTGCATTATCCCTCTAATATCGTTAGTGATGTCGCGAACATAAAATTTTCCGTTCGCGAACGGCAAACGCGAACTTCCGCAAATGTTTGCGAACGGGCGAACCGGGCGAACCGCCATAGACTTCAATAGGCAGGCGAATTTTAAAACCCACAGGGACTCTTTCTGGCCACAATAGTGATGGAAAAGTTGTTTCAAGGGGACTAATGCAGTATACGGGCACTTTGATACCCGTTTACCACCATTCTGTTATGCTGTGTGTTTCATGTAATTGCCTGCAGCAATGTTGAAGGGTGTCATTTGGGTATTGGACCACTGGGGGAGCTGGTGAGCAGTTTATATATATAGCTAGGCCAAGGCAGGCTAGTGCAGTGCAGACCCTGGAGTCTGTGAAGGCCACATGTCTCAGGCCTAGGCCAGTTCAGCAGAAGTCAACCTGGAGGCAATCCCTAGAGCAAGAGGTACTAAACGTCAAGAGGAGGTACTTTATAAACTGGAGATTCAAGGATATAAGCCAGAAGTAGGGCATTGGGGCCTTGAAGCATCAATTCCAGTCAGGACGAGTCAGGAAGAAAGTAAGGTTCACCTGCAATTCCAAGTCCTGTATTATCACCCTCTGTTTTACCTTGCTGGATGTAAGACCACTGCAATTGTGATTGTCTGCAAAAAGGAACTGTTGGAAAGACTGCTTACTGTATCATCACTGTCTTCAGTAAAGTTTGAATTCTGTTTTCAAGTTACCAGTCTGCACCTCTGTTATTCCTACTGTAAATACGGTGTGCCACCGTCTACTGGCACTGGCGTCACGACATATCAGGGACTTAGTCATAGGCACGTTAAACTATAACACCAAGGGCACCTCACCTTCCACCTGGCTGTGTCCCTCAAGAACCCAGAGAGTGCCCCAGAGGAGCAGCGTGCCGGCCTCTCCATCACTGGCATTCCCCAGGTTAGTTCCACACATTGCCCTGACTTGGGGATGCTACATTTTGGCGTCACGAACAGGATACGCACGTTTTATGGACTGTGATCAAAAACGTGAACTTTGTGCCTTAACCAGTTTGCCAAGTGACAAAACGCCTGTTTATTTGAAGTGAACTTTGCGGACCTAAAACGTACGGAAAAGTGTCCCAAAGACCTCCAAAAGCGCTGTGCAGCGTTGCGCTATCAAGAGGAAGAAAATCGCCACTTCAAAGTGCATTTTTGTGGACTTTTATGCTGTTTCACTACCGCTGCTTGCTGTCATTTGAATTGATGCATCATGGCGCCCAAGATGGCCGCCTGAACTGTGGACTTATCTACTGCGCCATCACTACTCATCGCTGGCGGGAAAGCTTAGCGCCAGACTCTGCAGCGTCACCACTTTATTCAAATTTCCCAAGCTGGACTCCACCTACCTTGGACTTAGAAGAACGCAGACGCTGTTCCCCGTCGGAGCAAGTCCGAAGCTCCGCCCCTCCAGCCCGACGTCCTCGCGGGAAGGCACGTTGCGCAAGGGATTCCCGAAGACGTCCTTCCGGATCTCGCGAGATTTGGACCGCCTGCACCGGAGTAAGTACCAACTCCTGGGAGAAATAATCCGACACCGGAGAGGGGTCGCCTGGTTAGCAAGGCCCAAAAAGGGGATACCGGACTCTGCCCATCGATCACGCTCACCGGCCAGTAACCCCGCCGGCGCGACATCGGACCTATCGCTACCTCTTAAAGGGACCGCTCAACCAAATAATCTGCATCATGTCGGACTCAGAAGCAGTCGGGCAGCCTGCCCCCAGGGAGCCAGTGGCCACCAACGGTATTGCGCCTGTCAACATGATGCCGCTGACGATGCCATACTACTTTGGGGCTCCATGGTTTCCTCGTTATGCCGGGGAGGCTCATAATTTAAAAGACTTTCAAGACAAAATCCTGGCTTTGTTCCGACTCTATCCTATTAACCCGGAGCAACAAATGGAGATTCTGTTAGCCCAGTTGGAAGGAGCGGCCCGTCGAGAAGTCATGTCCTGGCCCAGTTCTGAGAGGAGTACCATAGAGCAGATCTTTGACCGCCTCAGCACTACCTTTGAAGTCAGGACGGTGTCTGAAATAAAGATGCGCTTCTTCAGCAAGAAACAAAAACCTGGTGAGTCACTTCGTGATTTTGCTTTATCCCTCCAAGAGGCCTGGAGGGCTGTCATTCATATAGACCCTAGAGAGGTTGACACCCAGGATCAAACTCTGAGAGAACAATTTATTGCGGGTGTGAATAGCGAATCTTTAAAAACACAACTGAAAATGTTGTCGGCTCAGCACCCTAACAGTGTTTTCCTGGACTTTAAAGAACTGGCCATCAGTATTCTGGGACAACAGCTGCCAACGGAACCAGTGGCCCATCCTGAGCCTCCTGTCCGTAATCCCAAGCTGACGGATACCAGCCTGCCAGGGGCCAGCCAAGCCGCCCAGACTCCAGTTCCTGATACAGTAGCTGCTCTGATGGAACAGGTCAATTACCTCACTAAGAGCCTGGAAAAAGTCTGCAGGAAACTGGAAGAGTGGGAGAAACCCTTAATGCTGGAAGGTGAACTCCTTTTGCCTCAAAAGCCTGGCCCCCCTGCGTATCAAGAAGTTTATCCCAGAGATCCTGGAAGACGTTCAAGTGACCGGTTTAGGAACCATAAGCGACCTTCCTGTAATTACTGCAAGAAGTTGGGTCATACTGAATCTACTTGCTGGCAGTTAAGCGGGTCACCCTCGAGGCTGAGGACCGCCCCTCGGGAGGTAGAACGACAGGTCCAAGGGATCCAAACTGGATGCCCCGTTATGTGGGGTCCCGTCCCAAAATAAGCGTCCGGATCAATGGAGTGCCTTTTGAGCGTTGCTGGACACTGGATCTCAAGTCACCACTATTCAGCAGTCCACCTTTAATCAGTTCTGGAGTTCCAGCCTGCTTACCCAGCCACCTGAGTCCTGGTTGGAGATAATTGCAAGCAATGGTAAGCCCATAAAAGTCCATGGATACTGGGAACCCACGCTCCAAGTGGGTGAAGCCACTTTACCACAGCAAGGAGTGATCGTGGTACAAACCGAGGATAAAGGGGCCACCCTGTGATTGTTGGGACTAATGTTTTCAAAAATTGCTACCCTGAGGTACTTGAAGCTCTCCATCAGTCCCTGCCTGCAGCTTCCTCCGCCTCCAAGAAGGTCCTCCAAAAGACCATCAGCGTATTGTGTGCTCAGCAGAGGTTTGCAAATGAAAAAGGAGAGATCTGCACCGCCAGGATCGGTGATAATAGACCAGTGACTCTACCTCCAAACTCCCAAACCCTCTTGTGGTGCCGTGCTGTCCTGGGAGTCCAAGGCCAAGACTATCCGGCCCTGGTGGAACCTGTCCAGATGGAGAACTACCCATATGTGAGAGCTGCCAAGTGCCTGGCGACCGTCTCCCAAGGTAAAGTACCTGTCCGTCTGATTAACCTCAGCGATCATCCTGCTGTGCTTACTAAGCACTGTCCTGTTGCCCAGCTTTCCCAGGTTTCCTTCCAGGATGTCATCCGCCTGCCTGCCACTCGAGGACCTCTTCCTGCGGACGACTCTCCAGTGCCCTGGTGGAAGGAACTCCATGTCGGGGACGAAGCTACCCCGCAGCATCAACTAGAGGGACTCCTGAACCTAGTAAAGCAACACCATCAAGCCTTCAGTAAGCATGCAACGGACTATGGAGAGGTCAGTGTTATCCAACACACCATACCCACTGGCTCTCATCCTCCCATTAAAGAGAGGTATAGGCCCATACCACCAACTTCATACCAAACTGTTAAAGAGATGATCCAAGAAATGAAAGACTCAAGCGTAATCCGGGACAGTCGTAGTCCCTGGGCTGCCCCCTGGTTTTAGTAAAAAGAAAGATGGTGGCATCCGGTTTTGTGTAGACTATAGAAAGATAAATCAGATCACTCACAAAGATGCTTACCCATTGCCGCGTATTGAGGAGTCTCTAACTGCTCTAGGCTCCTCCGCCTACTTCTCCACCTTAGATTTAACCAGCGGATATTGGCAAGTGCCCATGGCCCCTGAAGATAGGGAAAAGACTGCTTTCACCACCCCTATGGGCCTGTTTGAATTTAATTGCATGCCATTTGGACTGTGTAATGCCCCGGGACCTTTCAAAGATTAATGGAGCGGTGCTTAGGCCATAAGAACTTTGAGACGGTGCTGTTATACCTGGATGACGTTATCATCTACTCTAAAACGTATGAGGACCATTTAAAGCATCTAGCTGAGGTGTTTGAAATCCTTATTAAATACGGCCTCAAGATTAAACCGTCCAAATGTCACCTGCTGAAACCTGCTGTAAAATACTTGGGACATGTTGTAAGCGCAGAGGGGTCCAGCCTGATCCTGATAAGTTGGCTGCTGTCCGAAATTGGCCGGTCCCCACTACAGTGAAGGAAGTGAGGAGTTTCCTTAGCTTCGCTGGCTACTACCGGCGCTTTATCCCCCACTTCGCTCAAATAGCGGATCCAATCCAAGAACTCCTGAGGGGCAACCAAAAAGAGCCCAAAGACTCCTGTCCCCATAGAATGGAATGAAGAAAGGGAGGTTGCATTTCAGTTGTTAAAGAAGAAGTTGACTGAACCTCCTGTGCTGGGGTACCCAGATTACAGTAAGCCATTTCACCTTTACACAGATGCCAGTAAGAAAGGCCTGGGAGCAGTGCTGGCTCAAGTGCAAGAAGGGAAAGAAAGGGTGATAGCTTATGCCAGTCGGTCCTTAAAGGGAGCTGAAAAGAATGATCAGAATTATAGCTCTTTCAAATTAGAGTTTCTGGCCTTAGTGTGGGCGGTAACAGAAAAATTCAAAGACTATTTGGCTGCCACTCCATTTATTGCCTTCACTGATAATAATCCTTTGGCCCACCTGAACACCGCCAAACTGGGGGCCTTAGAACAGAGATGGGCCTCCCGCCTTGCTAATTACGACTTCACTGTAAAATACCGGGCTGGCCGTTCAAGCGATAATGCTGATGCCCTGTCAAGGCTCCCCACTGAGATAGCGCCAGATGACAAACGGGATGCCTGGGAAGATGTAGAGATGCCAGCATTTTATAACAGGTTTGCTCAACAGGACCAAGCTCAAGCTGCCAACAGTGGAACCTCTGACCCACCATCCTTTGATAAGCCTGCATCCAGAGAAGAAAAGTGGATTAAGTTGCAATCAGAGAGTAGAGTTCTCGGTGAACTGCTGGACTTCTTCATCAGTGGCAGAACCCCTGAAAGAATTCGGCGAAAGACCGCAGACCCAGAACTCCTCAAATTGTGGAAGCAACGTCAACAACTGTTCCTTCAAAAAGGCCTGTTGCTGCGACGAAGCCTGGATCCAGTGTCAAATGACAGAGTGCACCAGATCCTCATCCCACGTCGTGATGCAGGTATGGTTCTAGAAATGTATCATGATAAGTCTGGACATTTTGGGGTTCAAAAGACTGAGGCCACTATCCGTAGGCGGTTCTACTGGGTTGGAATCAGAGAGGACATTGAGAGGTGGTGTCGGGAATGTACAGCCTGTGCCCTAAAGAGAGGTGAACATCATGATCAGAGAGCACCGCTGCACCCTATTATAAGTACCGCCCCTCTTGAACTGGTTGCGATTGACCACGTAAAGTTAGCACCCAGTCGCTCAGGGTATGCCTATGCCATGACTATTATTGACCATTTCACTAAGTTTGCCGTAGCAGTGCCTGTGAAGGACCTGACAGCCAAGACGACCGCTGAATTGTTCTGGAAGCACTTCCTCCTGCCTTACGGCTGCCCAGAAAAGATCCTCACCGACCAGGGGTCTGCGTTTGAGTCTCATCTGTTCCAGGAGCTGTGCCGACTACACAATTGCCAAAAGGTCCGGACCACGGCCTATCATCCACAAGGTAATGGACTCTGTGAAAAGATGAATCAGACCCTGATTGAAATGTTGAGAGCCGTGCCTCCTGAGACCAGAGGAGATTGGCCTAACCTGTTACCACAGCTCATGTATACGTACAATAATACTATCCATTGTTCCACTGGATACACTCCTTTCTACCTGTTGTTTGGGCGTCAGGGTAAATTGCCTGCAGATCATTCCCTGGATGTACAAGTGCTGGATGACATTAATCCCTGCCTAAAACTGACTGGGTAGCGGAACATCAAAGGCGCTTGCTTAATGCCAAAGAAATTGTCCAGGAGCGCATGGAAGGTGCCCGGGAGCGACAACAAAAAGACTATGATTTGGCGGCCCATGCAGAGCCCTTGGCTGTGGGGGACACCGTGTGGTTGAAGAACAATCACCGTACCAGTAAGCTGGACAGCAAATGGGAGAGAACTCCTATCTTGTGTCTGCCATCCCTAATGCTGAAACTCATACCTATGAGGTCACCAGAGAGGGTAAAGGTCCCCAAATTGTTCACAGAAACCGCCTAAAACTCTGCATGACAAAGGGGCCCACTGCTGGAGACTCCGGACCCCAGTCTCCTGTGCCAGGACTTTCTGCTCAGCCTGTGGAGCCTATGCAGGCTGTGGCGGATCTAGTCAATGATGCTGAACCACTCCATTGGTTCCTCACACCTTGGTTAAATTTGTTGGTGCCCGCTCCAGCACCTACTGTGCCTTCACCTCCGGAAGAGCCGGTTCAAAATGTCCCGGATCCAGTCCCCTTGTAGAGGATCCTCCGGCTCCTGTTGTTCCTGATCAGGGTCTCACTGGTGGAGACCCTCCTGTTGCTCCTCTCCCTTCTACCTCGGTGCTAAGGGAGGAGGAAACTCCTGTGTTGAGAAGGTCCACCCGGATGAACAGGGGGCGTCCGCCAGTCCGTTTAGGGGACTTTGATTATACTGGTGGTGTCTCCTCCCGGGCAGTTACTACTGGAAATACCTTGCTTGACGTTTGTGCGCAAGAATGGACTCCTCCACGCGAGCCCTTGCCTGTGATACACCCCCAGGGAACCTCTGTGTGAGCATCATCCTTTTAAGTTTGTGCCCAGAGATGGACTCCTGTGTGCGAGCCTCTGTGATATGTTTTTAATGACTCACTCATTGTCATGGACTATCCTGGTATTCCCTAACATCCGCTGTGCCAGGTCAGCGCCCCAGTTCCACTCTTTATCCTGAAGGAAGAGAACGACGCCCCTTGTCACCGCGCTCCACCTTTTCCAGCTGGACCTGATATAAATTATGCAGATGTCATTCATTTGTGTTTATGTATGCCTGCATGTTTTCCTTTGTCTTTCAGGAGATGAATCCAGCTGGGTGGACCCCTGTGGTGGAGTACGAGGTCGTACTCAGTTTAAAGTTGTGGGGTATGCAGTATACGGGCACTTTGATACCCGTTTACCACCATTCTGTTATGCTGTGTGTTTCATGTAATTGCCTGCAGCAATGTTGAAGGGTGTCATTTGGGTATTGGACCACTGGGGGAGCTGGTGAGCAGTTTATATATATAGCTAGGCCAAGGCAGGCTAGTGCAGTGCAGACCCTGGAGTCTGTGAAGGCCACATGTCTCAGGCCTAGGCCAGTTCAGCAGAAGTCAACCTGGAGGCAATCCCTAGAGCAAGAGGTACTAAACGTCAAGAGGAGGTACTTTATAAACTGGAGATTCAAGGATATAAGCCAGAAGTAGGGCATTGGGGCCTTGAAGCATCAATTCCAGTCAGGACGAGTCAGGAAGAAAGTAAGGTTCACCTGCAATTCCAAGTCCTGTATTATCACCCTCTGTTTTACCTTGCTGGATGTAAGACCACTGCAATTGTGATTGTCTGCAAAAAGGAACTGTTGGAAAGACTGCTTACTGTATCATCACTGTCTTCAGTAAAGTTTGAATTCTGTTTTCAAGTTACCAGTCTGCACCTCTGTTATTCCTACTGTAAATACGGTGTGCCACCGTCTACTGGCACTGGCGTCACGACATATCAGGGACTTAGCCATAGGCACGTTAAACTATAACACCAAGGGCACCTCACCTTCCACCTGGCTGTGTCCCTCAAGAACCCAGAGAGTGCCCCAGAGGAGCAGCGTGCCGGCCTCTCCATCACTGGCATTCCCCAGGTTAGTTCCACACATTGCCCTGACTTGGGGATGCTACACTAACACCTGGACTGTGGCATGCCTGAGGGGGATCCATGGCAAAACTCCCATGGAAAATTACATAGTTGACGCAGAGTTGGGTTTTAATCCATAAAAGGCATAAATCACCTATCAATCCTAAATTTTTTTGAACAACGTGGTTTAAAACATCTAGTGTGTGTATACGATGAGGCATGATGGTGTATCGATCAGGGTTACAGGGTTGTATCGATAAGGGTTACGCCCGCTTCACAGACATTGACAGACCAAACTCCCCTTTTAATGCACCGCAAACAACCGCAAACAGTTCATTTGCACAACCGCAAACTCCCCATTTGCACAAGGTTTGATACCAAGCTAGCCACGTCCCGGTTATGTTATTGAAGGTTTCTTCCTCCACCCAGCCACGTACAACGCCAAGGGTCCCCGAAAGGTGAATTGAATTGATTTTTCGAACGGGGAGATGGTTAAAAAAAACGCTGGCTCCCTCCCCTTTGTTTTTATCCACGGTCACTGCGTCTGCGCCGTGCAATTTACTGTCACACCCGATATGAGTGGTATTTTCTGTAGTACTATTCTCATCAGTTTAATCCCTCTAACGTCCCCAATCTGGGGGCCATTTATTGAATTGATTTTTCGAACGGGAAATGGTTAAAAAAAACGCTGGCTCCCTCCCCTTTGTTTTTATCCACGGTCACTGCGTCTGCGCCGTGCAATTTACTGTCACACCCGATATGAGTGGTATTTTCTGTAGTACTATTCTCATCAGTTTAATCCCTCTAACGTCCCCAATCTGGGGGCCATTTGTTGAATTGATTTTTCGAAAGGGGAGATGGTTAAAAAAACGCTGGCTCCCTCCCCTTTGTTTTTATCCACGGTCACTGCGTCTGCGCCGTGCAATTTACTGTCACACCCGATATGAGTGGTATTTTCTGTAGTACTATTCTCATCAGTTTAATCCCTGTTACATCCCATATCAGGGATTGCCTTTTGTGAAAAAAAAAATTAGGCCGGGTATCTTCGACTGCCTTCACAGTGGAAGACCAAACTCTCATACACCAAACTGAATTGATTTCAGGAACCGGGAGATGGAAAAAGCAACTTGGTCGGTCCTCTTACTCCCAAATTGGGGCACTGCGCATGCACAGAGCAATGTGCTGTGACACCCTATATGAGTGGTGTCTTAACTAGTACTATTCCAATCAGATTAATCCCTGTTACGTACCCTATCCGGTCGAATTGATTAACCATTGTCGAATTAGCGAACCATTACGACATCATGAAATAATTTAGTTCTGAGCTCTGTACTTGCTTTGTATTGGAATTGATGGGGATTTTTTTCATTGTCTGCATTATTCCTAATAAACAATTAAGAAACTTTATTATGATTTTTATTTTATGTATGAAAAACCCATACAACATAAAAAAAAAAAAAAGGTAAATTAATGTTTTTCTATGAAATATTATCCAGCCGTCCGATTGCTTTTGGTCTGACCATAATGAAGCAACGGCCTTATCATCTGGGGTGTGGCAACATTGCCAACACAATCATAGAGGTGATGATTGCTTCATTGTGATACGCAAGCCCCTTCACCACAACAAGGTAACGATCACGAAGGGGAATTGACACTTGTATGTGCCTTTTTTTTGGGTTTGTTTTTGCAGCCACAGTACTGCACCATAGGACAGAAAAATTAGGCATGTACACATGCCTGAAAAATAATGGCATTGTTGCAGCCGCTATTGTAGCAGCGGCCCGAAAAGTTGATGTTTTCCAGGCAGAAAAGTGACTAAAACATTACGGCTTGAACCCTAGTTGGTGGTGAAGAATTCACGAAAATCATCCGGTATGCAGACATTAAATACAGCAGCATGGGGACCATTTTGAGGCCAAGGCATGTAATCAGGCCTTTTGTTAGTCAAACGTATCCCCCACTGTCAGTCCCTTCGGGATCCATGCCTCATTCATCTTTATGAAGGTGAGGTAATCAACACTTTTTTGACCGAGGCGACTTCTCTTGTCAGTGACAATGCCTCCTGCTGCACTGAAGGTCCTTTCTGACAGGACACTTGAAGCAGGGCAGGCCAGAAGTTCTATCGCAAACTGGGATAGCTCAGGCCACAGGTCAAGCCTGCACACCCAGTAGTGAAGGGGTTCATTGCTCCTCAGAGTGTCGATATCTGCTGTTATGTCGGTCGAGTCGTTCTCTAAGGCTGGATCCCGAAGGGCTGTGGCGATGAGTAGGACTGAAAAAGCTCCGCATGTCCTCCATCAACAACACATCTGTAAATCGTCCAGTCCTTGCCGCCGTGGTAGGAGGAGGATTACACTCACCTCTTCCCCTGTTAGATTCCCGTTGTGCTGTGACATCCCCCTTATAAGCTGTGTAAAGCATATTTTTTTGTTTGGTTTTGAACTGCTGCATCCTTTCCGACTTTCGGTAATTTGGTAACATTTCTGCCACTTTCTGCTTATACCGGGGTCTAGTAGCGTGGCCACCCAGTACAGGTCGTTCTCCTTTATCCTTTTTATACGAGGGTCCCTCAACAGACATGACAGCATGAAAGACCCCATTTGAACAAGGTTGGATGCAGAGCTACTCATTTCCCGTTCCTCGTCCTCACTGATGTCATTGACGGTCTGTTCTTCCCCCCAGCCACGTACAACACCATGGGTACCAGATAGGTGACAACAACGAGCACCCTGGGGTGCCTGCTGTGGTTGGTCTTCCTCCTCCTCAAAGCCGCCACATTCCTCCTCTGACTCCTCTTCCTCATACTCCTCTTCCAGCGTTGCCGCAGGTCCGGCAAGCGATGATGACAAGGCTGTTTCTGGTGGTGATGATGACCACAACTCTTCTTCTTCCTCTTCACGCTCATCTACAGCCTGATCCAGCACTCTTCGCATGGCACGCTCCAGGAAGAAAACAAATGGGATGAGGTCGCTGATTGTGCCTTCGGTGCGACTGACTAGGTTTGTCACCTCCTCAAAAGGACGCATGAGCCTACAGGCATTGCGCATGAGTGTCCAGTAACGTGGCAAAAAAATTCCCAGCTCCGCAGAGGCTGTCCTAGCACCCCGGTCATACAAATACTCGTTGACGGCTTTTTCTTGTTGGAGCAGGCGGTCGAACATTAGGAGTGTTGAATTCCAACGTGTTGGGCTGTCGCAAATCAAGCGCCTCACTGGCATGTTGTTTCGCCGCTGATTATCGGAAAAGTGCGCCATGGCCGTGTAGGAACGCCTGAAATGGCCACACACCTTCCTGGCCTGCTTGAGGACGTCCTGTAAGCCTGGGTACTTAGACACAAAGCGTTGTACGATGAGATTCAACACATGTGCCATGCACGGCACATGTGACAACTTGCCCAAATTCAATGCCGACAACAAATTTGTTCCATTGTCACACACCACTTTGCCGATCTCCAGTTGGTGCGGGGTCAGCCACTGATCCACCTGTGCGTTCAGGGTGGACAGGAGTGCTGGTCCTGTGTGGCTCTCTGCTTTCAGGCAAGTCAACCCCAAGACAGCGTGACACTGTCGTATCCGGGATGTGGAATAGCCCCTGGGGAGCTGGGGGGATTCAGTTGATGTGCAGCCAGACACCGCAGAAGAAGAAGACTCAGCCAAGGAGGATATCGAAGAGGATGGAGGAGGAGTAGAGGAGGTGGCAGTAGGTCTGCCTGCAAGTCGTGGCGGTGTCACCAACTCCGCTGCGGAGCCACGCATTCCATGCTTGTCAGCCGTCAGCAGGTTGACCCAATGCGCAGTGTACGTGATATACCTGCCCTGACCGTGCTTTGCAGACCAGGTATCAGTGGTCAGATGGACCCTTGCCCCAACACTGTATGCCAGAGATGCCATGACTTCCTTTTCAATGACATGGTAGAGGTTTGGGATTGCCTTTTTTGAAAAAAAATTTAGTCCGGGTACCTTCCACTGTGGTGTCACAATAGCGACAAATTTGTTGAAGGCCTCAGACTCCACCAGCTGGTATGGTAAAAGCTGGCGGGCTAAGAGTTCCGTCAACCCAGCTGTCAGTCGCCGGGCAAGGGGTGATTCTGTGACATTGGCTTTTACGCTCAAACATGTCCTTGACAGACACCTGACTGTGAGCAGATGAGCAGGAACTGCTGAAGGTGAGAGGAGGAGTGGCGGTTGGTTGAGAGGAGGCAGGGAGGACAGCAGTGGTTGACGTGGCTGAAGATGCTGGACCAGGAGGAGCATGGTGGCTTTGAGTTTGTGTGCTGCTTGTACTCATGTGTTGATCCCATAGGCGTTTGTGATGTGAGATCATGTGCCTTCGCAAAGCAGTTGTACCAAGGTGGGTGTTGGACTTCCCACGACTCAGTTTCTTTTGGCACAGGTTGCAAATGGCACTGCTGTTATCAGAGGCAGACACACACAAAAATGCCACACTGCTGAGCTTTGCAATGACGGCATTCTGGTGGTGGCAACAGCATGCGTTGACTGGCGACAACCTCCCCCTGCTTCCAACTCGTCTCCTTATTCTCTCTGTCTCCCCTTCTGAACTTTCCCCCTCTTCTTCTCTTCGAGCAGGCACCCACGTGGCATCCGTGGACACATCGTCATCATCAACCGCTTCACTTGTATCTGACACCTCAGCAAAGGAAGCAGCAGCGGGTACAACATCATCATCATCATCACACTGTACGTCCATGTGTGTAATCCTGCCTGACTGAGACATATCCCTGTAATCTACATCATCTGGCAATAATGGTTGCGCATCACTAATTGCATCCAACTGATGTGTAAATACCTCCTCTGACGGATCAAGTGAAGCAGCTGTGGTGGCTGTGGTGGTAGTGGTGGTGGTGGCGGCGGGCGGGTGACCGAAGCTGAGCTGGAGGAGGATGGTGCGTCAAGTTTCTTAGCGGAAGCTCTTGAAGATTGGGTGTCCTGTCTAAGCCAGTCAACAATGTCCTCAGAATTTTTCGGGTTCAGGGTACGTGGCCTCTGAACACTAGGCATTATTCCAGGGACAGTGGAAATCACAGCACCACGACCACGACAGCCCCTGCGGTGTGGCCTGCTTCTGCCTGTCATTTTTTTTTTAGATAAGTAGTACTACGCGTGCTAGGTACTGTGCCACCCGGTATGAGTGGTGGGCACTGGCAGTGGGCACACTACAGTCAGTGGAAGTGGGCCTGACACACACTGGCAGCAGGCAAGCAACTGAATTTAGACTACTGTCTAAAAATGAAATGCCTTATTTATCGGCAAGCTACTGTGCCACCCGGTATCAGTGGTTGGCACTGGCAGTGGGCACACTACAGTCAGTGGAAGTGGGCCTGACACACACTGGCAGCAGGCAAGCAACTGAATTTAGACTACTGTCTAAAAATTAAATGCCTTATTTATCGGCAAGCTACTGTGCCACCCGGTATCAGTGTTTGGCACTGGCAGTGGGCACACTACAGACAGTGGAAGTGGGCCTGACACACACTGGCAGCAGGCAAGCAACTGAATTTAGACTACTGTCTAAAAATTAAATGCCTTATTTATCGGCAAGCTACTGTGCCACCCGGTATCAGTGGTTGGCACTGGCAGTGGGCACACTACAGTCAGTGGAAGTGGGCCTGACACACACTGGCAGCAGGCAAGCAACTGAATTTAGACTACTGTCTAAAAATGAAATGCCTTATCGGCAAGCTACTGTGCCACCCGGTATCAATGGTTGGCACTGGCAGTGGGCACACTACAGTCAGTGGAAGTGGGCCTGACACACACTGGCAGCAGGCAAGCAACTGAATTTAGACTACTGTCTAAAAATGAAATGCCTTATCGGCAAGCTACTGTGCCACCCGGTATCAATGGTTGGCACTGGCAGTGGGCACACTACAGTCAGTGGAAGTGGGCCTGACACACACTGGCAGCAGGCAAGCAACTGAATTTAGACTACTGTCTAAAAATTAAATGCCTTATTTATCGGCAAGCTACTATGCCACCCGGTATCAGTGGTTGGCACTGGCAGTGGGCACACTATAGTCAGTGGAAGTGGGCCTGACACACACTGGCAGCAGGCAAGCAACTGAATTTAGACTACTGTCTAAAAATTAAATGCCTTATTTATCGGCAAGCTACTGTGCCACCCGGTATCAGTGGTTGGCACTGGCAATGGGCACACTACAGTCTGTGGAAGTGGGCCTGACACACACTGGCAGCAGGCAAGCAACTGAAATTACACTAAAGTGTAAAAATTAAATGCCTTTTTTTGATGCAAAGTCCTGTTCCACACGTGATGACAGGGGTGGGCACTGGCAGTGGGCATACTACAGTCAGTGGAAGTCGGCCTGACACACACTAGCAGCAGGCAAGCAACTGAAATTACACTAAAGTGTAAAAATTAAATGTCTTTTTTTATGCAAAGTCCTGTGCCAGCCGGTATGAGTGGTGGGCACACTACAGTCAGTGGACGTCAGCCTGACACACACTGGCAGGCAACTAACCTTAGATTAAAGTGTAAAAATGAAATGCCTTTTTTTGATGCAAAGTCCTGTGCCACACGTGATGACAGGGGTGGGCACTGGCAGTGGGCACACTACAGTCAGTGGAAGTCGGCCTGACACACACTAGCAGCAGGCAAGCAGCTGAAATTACACTAAAGTGTAAAAATTAAATGTCGTTTTTTATGCAAAGTCCTGTGCCAGCCAGTATGAGTGGTGGGCACTGGCAGTGGGCACACTACAGTCAGTGGACGTCAGCCTGACACACACTGGCAGGCAACTAACCTTAGATTAAAGTGTAAAAATGAAATGCCTTTTTTTGATGCAAAGTCCTGTGCCACACGGGATGATAGGGGTGGGCACTGGCAGTGGGCACACTACAGTCAGTGGAAGTCGGCCTGACACACACTAGCAGCAGGCAAGCAGCTGAAATTACACTAAAGTGTAAAAATTAAATGCCTTTTTTTATACAAAGTCCTGTGCCAGCCAGTATGAGTGGTGGGCACTGGCAGTGGGCACACTACAGCCAGTGGAAGTCAGCCTGACACACACTGGCAGGCAACTAACCTTAGATTAAAGTGTAAAAATTAAATGCCTTTTTTTGATGCAAAGTCCTGTGCCACATGGGATGACAGGGGTGGGCACTGGCAGTGGGCACACTACAGTCTGTGGGCCTGCAGCTCCTCACACACAGGCAGGCCAGGCAACTGCAATATGTATATGGAGAAAAAAAAAGCAGACTAATGTTGCAGCCCTAAAAAGGGCTTTTTGGGGTGCTGTCAGGACGCTGTCCTTACAGCAGAGATCAGATGAGTCTTTTAGGACTGGAGTGGACACTGAATTCACTAGCCTAGCTATCGATTTCCCTATTAAATCAGCAGCAACTACACTCTCCCTCCTCTCACTAAGACTGCAAATTCCGAATGAATCTAAAATGGATGCTGTAGATGGGAGGGTCTGGGAGGGAGGGTATGCTGCTGATTGGCTGGAATGTGTCTGCTGACTGTGAGGTACAGGGTCAAAGTTTGCTCAATGATGATGTATAGGGGGCGGACCGAACATCGCATGTGTTCGCCCGCTGTGGCGAACGCGAACAAGCTATGTTCGCCGGGAACTGTTCGCCGGCGGATAGTTCGGGCCATCTCTAAATATCGTTGGTGGATTTGGTGGTGCATGTAAAAATTATAATCACCTCTTGAGAAGTTATGTCCCGGTCCTCCGATCCTACTGCCGCAAATCCTCGCCGTCCAATTCCTAAAACGAACTGTCCGGGCGGCCGCGGCGGCACAGATCTGTATTATAGGTGGACGCATTGCACCTGCACTGAATCCGGACCCATTCATTTCTATAGTGCTGTGCACATGAGCGGTGATTTTCACACATCACTTCTGCGTTGCGTGAAAATCGCAGCATGCTCTATATTTTGCGTTTTTCACGCAACGCAGGCCCCATAGAAGTGAATGGCGCTGCGGGAAAATCGCAAACATCCACAAGCAAGAGGGGATGCAGTGCGATTTTCCCGCATGATGGCTAAGAGACGGGACCCGATCTTTATTTTCCCTTATAACATGGTTATAAGGGAAAATAATAGCATTCTCAATAAAGAATGCTTAGTAGAATGTGGATTAAGGGGTTAAAAATGAAAAAACTTAACTCACCTTAGCCACTTGATCGAGTAGTTGGCGATCTTTTCTGTCTTCTTCAAGCATTAGCTGCAGTCTAAAGGACCTGTGATGACGTCATATCACATGGTCCAATCACATGGTCCATCACGGACCATGTGATTGGACCATGTCATGTGACGTCATCACAGGTCCTTTAGACTGCAGCCAATGCTTGAAGAGAGAAGAGATCACCAACTACGCGATCAAGTGGCTAAGGTGAGTTAAGTTTTTTATTTTTAACTCCTTAATCCACATTCTACAAAGCATTCTTTATTGAGAATGCTATAAAATCTCCAGAATACTCAACCCGAAACCGGACTTCACTGATGAAGTCCGGCTTCAGGTCTGGGTACCAAACATGCCCATTTTTCACACGCGAGTGCAAAACGCATTACAAAAGTTTGCACACGCGCAGAAAAATTGTGCAAATTCCTGAAACGCACCCGCATCCTATCCGGGCGTCAAACGTCATGTCCGTGTGAAAAAGGCCAAAGGAATACTGATCTGCGCATGCGCGGCCGCCCGGCGCCGTGCGCGCTCACATTTACAAGGAGAGACCGGAGACTGCATCGCACAAGTTGTTGTGCGCTAGCGGGGCCCATGAATGCGGCAGGCGATAGGTGGCCGTATCCATGGGATACCAAAACAAACAAAGCGGGAGGAAAAATCTAATTTGGGGGAAAATAGTAAGTATTTTTTAATGAGTTATATTTAGGGAAATGTTTAATTGGATAAGTATATTTAAATAAAATAGGATCAATGAGATGGGAAAACCCCTTTAGCTATGGCCAAAATATAAATCACTCTCTGCTGGAGTAATTAATATAACGATTGCGCATACACAGATATGGCACAAGTTAGGTTTATTTCCCCAGAACAAATAATTTCTCTGATGGTACAGTGTATATCTCTGTAGCAGGAACACTGTAGTGAATAAGCCCCTTTTAGCAATGTCTGCTCAACACACTGCTTTATGATGGTGCAGTGTATATCTCAGTAGAGATGTCCCGAACTATTCGCCAGTGATGTTATGCAATGTTCGCGTTCGCCCCTATACTTTATCATTGAGCAAACTTTGACCCTGTACCTCACAGTCAGCAGACACATTCCAGCCAATCAGCATACCCTCCCTCCCAGACCCTCCCACCTCCTATCAAAAAGCAAGGATGGCATCCATCTTAGATTCTGAAGCTGCAGTGTTAGTAGTTGTAATCGTAATGCGATTAATATAACCTGTATTAATCGCATTGCGAATTTAACTTAGAGCTGGGTTCCTAATGGTTGTATTGCTAGAATAACGAAGATTGAGAATATAGCGCTATATTCGTTATATTCGTCAATTCTAGCAATACAACCATTAGGAACTCAGATCTAAGTTGTAATCGCAATGTGATTACTATAACCTGTATTAATCGCAATGCGAATTCAACTTAGATCTGAGTTCCTAATGGTTGTATTGCTAGAATTGACGAACATAACGAATATAGCGCTATATTCTCAATCTTCGTTATATTCTAGCAATACAACCATTAGGAACCCAGCTCTAAGTTAAATTCGCAATGCGATTAATGCAGGTTATATTAATCACATTGCAAATTCAACTTAGAGCTGGGTCCCTAATGGTTGTATTGCTAGAATTATATAACGAAGATTGAGAATATAGCGCTATATTCTCAATCTTCGTTATATTCTAGCAATACAACCATTAGGAACCCAGCTCTAAGTTGAATTAAGATGTCCCGAACTATTCGCCGGCAAACAGTTCCCGGTGAACATAGCTTGTGCGCATTCACCGCGGTGGGCGAACATATGCACTGTTCGGTCCACCCCCTACTCGTCATCATTGAGTAAACTTTGACCCTGTACCTCACAGTCAGCAGACACATTCCAGCCAATCAGCATACCCTCCTTCCCAGACCCTCCCATCTCCTGGATAACATCCATTTTAGATTTATTCGGAAGCTGCAGTCTTAGTGAGAGGAGGGACAGTGTAGCTCCTGCTGATTTAATAGGGAAATCGATAGCTAGGCTAGTGTATTCAGTGTCCACTCCAGTCCTGAAAGACTCATCAGATCTTTGCAGTAAGGACAGCGTCCTGACAGCACCCCAAAAAGCACTTTTTAGGGCTAGTACATCAGTCTCCCTCCCAGACCCTCCCACCTCCCATCAAAAAGCAAGGACGGCATCATTAGATTCATTCTGAAGCTGCAGTGTCAGTAGTTGTAACCGCAATGCGATTAATATAACCTGTATTAATCGCATTGCGATTACAACTTAGATCTGAGTTCCTAATGGTTGTATTGCTAGAATATAACGAAGATTGAGAATATAGCGCTATATTCTCAATCTTCGTTATATTCTAGCAATACAACCATTAGGAACCCAGCTCTAAGTTAAATTCGCAATGCGATTAATGCAGGTTATATTAATCACATTGCAAATTCAACTTAGAGCTGGGTCCCTAATGGTTGTATTGCTAGAATTATATAACGAAGATTGAGAATATAGCGCTATATTCTCAATCTTCGTTATATTCTAGCAATACAACCATTAGGAACCCAGCTCTAAGTTGAATTAAGATGTCCCGAACTATTCGCCGGCAAACAGTTCCCGGTGAACATAGCTTGTGCGCATTCACCGCGGTGGGCGAACATATGCACTGTTCGGTCCACCCCTACTACTCATCATTGAGTAAACTTTGACCCTGTACCTCACAGTCAGCAGACACATTCCAGCCAATCAGCATACCCTCCTTCCCAGACCCTCCCATCTCCTGGATAACATCCATTTTAGATTTATTCGGAAGCTGCAGTCTTAGTGAGAGGAGGGACAGTGTAGCTCCTGCTGATTTAATAGGGAAATCGATAGCTAGGCTAGTGTATTCAGTGTCCACTCCAGTCCTGAAAGACTCATCAGATCTTTGCAGTAAGGACAGCGTCCTGACAGCACCCCAAAAGCACTTTTTAGGGCTAGTACATCAGTCTCCCTCCCAGACCCTCCCACCTCCCATCAAAAAGCAAGGACGGCATCATTAGATTCATTCTGAAGCTGCAGTGTCAGTAGTTGTAACCGCAATGCGATTAATATAACCTGTATTAATCGCATTGCGATTACAACTTAGATCTGAGTTCCTAATGGTTGTATTGCTAGAATATAACGAAGATTGAGAATATAGCGCTATATTCTCAATCTTCGTTATATTCTAGCAATACAACCATTAGGAACCCAGCTATAAGTTGAATTCGCAATGCGATTAATGCAGGTCATATTAATCGCATTGCGAATTCAACTTACCACACTCTGCGTCAACTACGTAATTTTCCATGGGAGTTTTGCCATGGATCCCCCTCCGGCAGGCCATAGTCCAGGTGTTAGTACCCTTGAAACAACTTTTCCATCACTATTGTGGCCAGAAAGAGTCCCTGTGGGTTTTAAAATTCGCCTGTCTATTTAAGTCTATTGCGGTTCGCCCTGTTCGCAAACATTTGCATAAATTCGCGTTCGCCGTTCGCAAATGGAAAATTTTATGTTTGCGACATTTCTATATCTCAGTATCAGGCACACGGTAGGGAATAAGCCCCTTTTAATAATGTCTGCCCAACACACTGCTTTATGATGGTGCTGTATATATCTCAGTACCAAGTAACACTGTAGTGAATAAGCCCCTTTTTATAATGTCTGCCTAACACACTGCTTTATGATGATGCAGTGTATATCTCAGTACCAAGGAACACTGTAGTGAATAAGCCCCTTTTGATAATATCTGCCCAACACACTGCTTAATGATGGCATATTGTAGATATCACTAATCAGAAATTTTCTGTCTTTTAGAAGTTATGAAAGTGATTTTCAAGCCCTGCACTATCTATCCCTTCCTGGTGATGCCTGTCCCTGATAGTGCTGAATTAACCCCCTTCTTAAAAAAAAAAAAAAAAAAAAAGGTGCTACACTGCTGTCAAACACACACTCTAGTCCTTAAAAGGACTGTTAGGTCTTTCAAAAAGGTTTTTTGAGTGAAATCAGTATGTTTAGAGCAAAACAGCATCTGTCCCTGCCTACTGTCTGCTCTTCCTGATGCTGACCTCAGTGTCGGACCTCAGCTATATGAAATGGTATCACGTGTTGCAGCCAGCCAATCAGTATAAGGTTATAGCTAACATTGCTATGGCCTTACACTGAGGGGAATTACTTACCTGGACCTTGATTGGCTGCTTAGAAGGCGCCAAACATGCGGGAAGGAGACTCGAGCAATTCGAAGAATACACGTGGGGCTCGGCCGAGTAAAGCCGAGCACCGAGAAAAGCGATGCTCGAGGAGAACCAATACTCGGCCGAGCATGCTCTCTCATCACTAGTAATTGTCTTTGGTTATTGCCAAGAACCTGTTTCCTTCATGAGATGTACAGGTTTCAGTTTCCTAGTTTATATCTGGGTTGTTGAAGTCTGATTATGATTTGCCGCCTCGTCTATCTCGTTTAGTAGTAGATTTTCTGTGGACTCTGGTATATTAAGTGGTTTATAATAAACTCCTGTTAGTAATTTATTATTGTTTTTGCCTCCATGTATTTCTACCCACAGTGACTCCACATATTCATGTCCTTCACTTATATCTTCTCGGACTGTGGGCTTTAGACAAGACTTTATATAAAGGCAGACCCCTCCCCCTCTCCATATCGTTTCTAAACAGACTGTAACCCTGTACAATAACTGCCCAGTCATAGCTATCATCCAGCCATGTCTCAGTTATTACCACTATGTCATAGTCCTCCTCATACATCACTAATTCCAGTTCCCCAGTTTTATTAGTCAGGCTTCTGACATAAGTATACATACATTTAAGAGGTTTATGTATATTTTTTACCCTACACCTTTCCTTCTGAACCGTTCTAGTCCCTCCTTCCATTCCTCCCCCAGTCCCACTACCTTGCCCCTGGCCTCTATCTGCCAATACTACAATGTAATTACCCTCCCCCCAGTCCCTAGTTTAAACACTCCTCCAACCTTCTAGCCATCTTCTCCCCTAACACAGCTGTCCCTTCCCCATTGAGGTGCAGCCCATCCCTACAATAGAGCCTGTAGCCGACAGAGAAGCGGCCCAGTTCTCCAGGAACCCAAACCCCTCCTTCATACACCAGTTCTTGAGTCACTTGCTAACCTCCACAATCTAAAGCTGCCTTTCTTGTGTGGCTCGTAGTACAGGCAGTATTTCAGAAAATACTACCTTTGAGGTGCTTGCCCTACGCTTTTGACCTAAAACCCTAAAATCATTTTTAAGGATGCTCCACCTACCTTTAACTTTGTCATTGGTTCCGATATGGACCATGACCACTGGATCTTCTCCAGCCCCTCCCAGTAATCTGTCAACCCGATCCGCGATGTGTCGAACTCGAGCACCAGGAAGACAACACATCGTTCGTCGATCCCGGTCTTTGTGACAGATCGCCCTGTAAACACAATTATATCTACAGTGTACATAGGGGACAATTTTTATGCATTGATGGGAAAGGTTTTGAATCACAGGTGACCTCTTCTCTGATTGGTGTTGTTCACTTTCCATTCCCTTCAATATCTGGGCCAGACTGACCGCTCTAGCAGGACACAGAGTGTGTTGCTCGGTCCACCCTTGTTCAGTCCTGTCCATTCCTGTTACACTTCTTCATTTTTTGTCAATTCTCTTTTTATTTGTTTAGTAATGCAAAAAGCAAAAATACATACAGAAATCAGATCACAATATTGAGTCCAACATATTTGAGTCGAGTATAGATATGTCAAGATCTGAGCAAGGTAACAATGTTATCAGTATCTGCTGATCTAACTCATCACGGCATGAGAATCCCGTGTCCTATAGATGGACTAGAGTTGTGATCATAACAGTGAAGTGAAATAGACAATTAACAACTTACATAGTACGAGAAAACTTCTGGTTTGTGTACACACCCTATAACTAAGGCATATATTAAAATAAAACATCCAAATGTATCATCTGCATGTAAATAAAACTTTGGAGATTGGGTCAGCTCTATATGCGAATCAGAGAGAAAGTTATCAACCTTCCCACAAGAAACCTAGGGAATGCCCATATTCTATACAGAGCTCATCTTATCAGTGAGATGTCAGCTCTGGATGGTTCCAGGTTGATTACCTGTGTCTGAAAAGTTAGCTACATGTGACATCCAGGGTTGCCAGATTTTAAGGAACCCTTTTCTATTATGGGCCTCCCAGCCCGCCAATTCCCCCATCCTACACAGTTGGTTCATCTTCTTATACCACATAGATAGTGAAGGAGGGTTTTCTGACCTCCTTAACATGGGAACAAGAAGTTTTACTGCTCTGATCATGTGCGTTTGTAACTTGTTTTAATGTGGAATGAAGTAAGCTTCAGGTTTCCATAACAAAACTAATGGGGCAGTGAGTTTTATGTGATCAGGGCACACCCTGTTGATAGTGTCTTTAATGTCCCTCCAAAACTGTCTGATTTTAGGGCAGGACCACCAAATATGAAATATACTGCCAGAGTCTCCAAGACATCAACAACACTTGTCTGATGTTATCATGTGTATTTTGTAGAGGAATTCGGACGTACGATACCATCTGGTCAGAATTTTTAGCGAATTATCCTGTACTTTTACATATCTGGAGAACCCATGTGAATGGGTCAATATGAAATATCTGTTAGATTCATCTAATTGGATTCCCAATTCAGTTTCCCAGTCTCTCAAGTAGCCGGGTGGCTGCTCATCCCTTTTCCCTAGAATCTGCCTATAAATCAAAGATAGAATTTTCAGGGGCAACTGTGGAAGCAGAGCCATGGCCTTATAAGTAGGGTCGGGTAATGGTAAGTGCATAGAAGTCTTAAATTTCTTACACACATTTTCAAAATCCCATTTATGTATCACCGATCCAACTGTCAGTGCAGCACCATTCAGAGATAAATAATAGTCAACCGAGGTTGTTATCTTCATAAGGTCTCCTAGCCTAAACTTAGAAACTGAGTGCCAAATAGGGTTTGGCTCTATTACTTTATCAGAAATCACATGTGGTAAGATTTTAAGAGGAGCAACTGGGGACAGGCGGCCACAGCCAAGGTTCAAAGAGGGTGATTTCAGGCAGCAAATTATAGTGCTCCTGGTAAGATCACTAATGAGTTTGGCTAGGTTACGGAGATTTGGTCTATGCCAAAACAAGTATTCTCCCTGTTTCCCAACTATTGCCCTCTCCATTCTCGCATGCAAGGAAGCTTTGTTCTCTCTAGTTAAAGCCAGCCATCTTTCCAGGTGGACAGCTTGTAAATTTGTGTAAACATCTGGGAGAGATATCCCTCCATTTTTCCTCTTACGCGTGAGCAGAGAGTAGGGCAACCTAGCCTTCTTACCGGACCATAGAAACCTCCCCATAATCGACCTCGGTTTGTCCAAAAAAAAATTGGAAACTACGATTGGTAGTGAACGGAAGATGTATAGCAACTGGGGGAGAATATATGTAGTCAGAACACATCAGGAAATTTTGGTGACAGAAGGTTTACTTAAGAAACTTTGGATTTTCGTCACTAGAGGGGGGTAATTTAATTGAAAGAGCTTGGTAGGATTTGCTTGTATCATTACTCCAAGATACTTAATCGCTATAGAGGGCCATTTAAATGGGGAAGAGTCTTTTAATCGTCTCTGTAGTGTGGGGGTTAGTGAAATCACTAGTGCTTCTGATTTCTCCAAGTTAATTTTAAAATTGGATATATCCCCAAAGGTGTGAAAGATGTCTAATATGCAGGGCATGGCTTCTCCAGGATTGGAGATCATAAGTAAGAAATCGTCGGCAAAAGCCGCCATCTTGTGCATGAAGCCTCCCAAATGAATCCCTTTGATTTCCGAGTCTTGAATAAAAAGCGTTGGGGATAGTGGTCATCCTTGTCTCGTTCCATTGCCAATTGTGAAGGGGTCTGACATGGAACCATTCTCTAAGATACGAGCCGTGGGCGCTGAATACATAGAGATAATAGCCGTTATGAATTCCGTTGGGAATCCAAAGGCCAGCAAAATGCTACGCATTTAGGGCCCACTAACCCTATCAAATGCCTTTTCGGTGTCTGTCCCTAATAAAACTAAAAGCATGTTCTTTTTCTTTGCAAAACAGACCGCATTGACTACCCTACTGATATTATGCCTCCCCTCTCCCAGAAGGGAGTTACATAGCGCAGGACTAATGTTTTAGCAAATTTTTTATAGTACACAATTGGAAGACCATCAGGTCCCAGACGGGATACTATTAAGGACCTTAGTTACTTCTTCTTCAGTAAACGGTTTCATGAGATCTATTTTGTCCTCAGCAGACAGGGTAGGCATATCAATAGATTTTAAGAAGTCATCAATGCGGTTCTGTAAGTGCAAGTTACTAGATATATCTGAAGAGTTCCCTGGTTTTAGGTTATAGAGTGTCGTATAGAACTTATAAAATTCTTTAGCGATCGCTGGGGTCTCAGTCAATCTATTACCTTCTCTAGATTTTATAACCGAAATAAAGGATTTATTTCTTTGGGCCTTCAGCAGATTCGACATTAATTTAGTCCCCTTGTCTCCGTGGGAGTAGTATTTAAAATGCCCTGGAGAGTTTTAGCTGATTTAATATTTAGTTTATCTCTCAACTGAGATCTGAGGGATTTAAGCTGCTGTAGAACTTCTGCAGTTAGCACTGATTTAGTACTTTTTCCAATGAGGAGATTTGAAGGAGAAAGGAATCTATGATTTGAGTTCTTTGCCTCTTAAACTTAGTCCCTAAGCTTATCAGTTCCCCCCGTACCACAGCCTTATGGGCTTCCCACAAGATCGGATCTGAAATCGTGGAAGATCCGTTCAATTTAAAGTAATCCTCAATTACTTTATTAACCTGGTCCCTATTTACTTCGTCCTCTATCAAAGTAGAGTTTAACCTCCATGCCCAAGATTTAGCTGGTATATCTTTAATTTGTATCTTCAAACTCAAAGGGGCATGGTCTGACACGGTTATCGACCCTAGGAACACATTTTTGACCGCAGGAATAGCGCAATTTGATAGAAGTATATCGTCCAGGATTAGAGAAAAAGGTGAAGTCGTGGTCTTCCGGGTGAAAGGTTCTCCACACATCTGATAAGCCCATGTCCAACAACGTTAACCTTAGTCTACGCCTTTGTTTCTCCGATAAATGGGACGTGACAGATAAGGAATCTGCACTTTGATCTAATGGGAGATTGAAATCGCCCCCAATATCAATACGCCCTCAGCGAGGTTCTTTAGGGAATCTAGCATTTGTAGTATCCATTTAATCTGGCCCACATTCGGAGCGTAAGCTGTTGCCAACGTGACTGTTGTATTTAGGATTTTTCCCTTAATAAACAGGTATCTTCCATTCGGATCAGTTAATTTCGTTATAACCTGGAAAGCGAGGTTCCTACTTATTCCTATCGACACTCCTCTAGAGGCTGTGGAGTGAGTGGCATGGTGCCAGTTGGGAAAGTGTCTGCTAGCCATGATGGGTACATGTTGGTGCCTATAATGTGTCTCTTGTAGAAACACCAGATCTGGGTTTTCTCTCCTAAGGGTGTGACAGACCTGGCTACGTTTCTGAGGAATATTCATTCCATTCACATTAAGTGAAAGGATTGTGAGCTGAGCCATATTAACTAATCATGTCATTAGTCTTAGCTACTAAACGAGTGGGTGTGGACCACCAAACCAGTGTCAACCAAAATAAGCTTAATAACAATATAACATATATAAACGTAATGGCGAGGCCCCATAGGCACCAAAAAGCGCAGTAGAGCAAGATAATGCTAAAGATAGGAGGTCAGGGGGGGGACATAAGTGAAGATGTCAAGATGGATCTAAACATTCCACACACCCGACCTCCCGCTTTCAAGCCTATGTTTGACCAGTGTGAGTCAAAGTATGTCGGCATGAGGATTGAGGGGTCAGTCACATGTGAGTCAAAAAACTGTTCCTGTGCTTAGGCACATATTCCTGTATAACAGTACATGTACCATAACTGCCCCTCAAGCCCCACGCCGCCAGCTACATATAAATGGGTAAGGAAGAACCTTTAGTAGTTGAATATACCAACATGAGAACACAAACCAACATCATATGGAAAACCACAATATATTTCAAACCATATTTGTGGAGCAGGGAGTGCGTTTCCCCGAGAGAACTAGGGATTAATGTGAGGCAGAAGTCCCCTAAAAGTGCTGGAAAGAAAAGACATTGGGAGCCTCTTTCAGTCCATTACTGGAAGCTTCTTCTTTGGCGTCTTCTGTTTAACCACTGCTTGCCAAGGTGTGGGGGCAGCCAATATAGGTAGTTTCTCCATGTTGGCTGAGGGTAGCCAAGAGGGAATTTTAAGTGGTAACATCTCTAGAGCTTCCCAAACCTTGGAAAGGTCCTCTGGGTGCCGGATAGCAAACTGACGGCCATTAATAGTGGTGCTAAGTCCAAATGGGAAAAGCCACCTCATAGGCAGTCTTCTCTTTCTAAGTTCCATCGTGAGTGGTTTTAGCGCTTTCCTTTTAGCGCGAGTACTAGCGGCTAAGTCCTGAAACAATAGGATCTGCCTTCGAATAGGACGTCATCCTTTTCTCTAGCTGCCTTAAGCACCGCTGCTGTATCTATGTAGCTAAAGAGAGCCCAGACTGTGTCTCTGGGCGGATCGTAAGCTGCAGGCTTTGGCCTGAGTGCTCTATGAGCCCTTTCAATAGTGATACTGCCTGCCCGCTCCTCTCCCACTAACATGGAAAAAATCTGCTGCACAGTATCTGAGAGTGCCTCTGCGGCCACTGATTCGGGGATGCCCCTTATTCTTACATTTTTATCTCCGTCCCCTATTTTCTTGAACTTCCAAGTAGAGGAAGTCCTGAGGACGCAGATACAGATGACTATGGAGATGAACGCTTCCACAATGGAAGTGTTCATCTCCCTGTGACCTGCCGCCGAGGGCGCCCTTCCCGGCAGGCCCTTGGACCACATCCGAAGTGCCCTACCACTCAGTCTGCCCATGCACATAAAGATACTAACACTATAAAGATAAAAGTTCAAAAAAAGGAAACTACTCCGTATGCATTCCCTTTCCGTATTTCTGTATTTCCGTTCCGTTAAAAGATAGAGCTTGTCCTATTCTTGTCCGCATCATGGACAAGGATAGTACTATTCTATTAGGTGCCAGATGTTCCATTCCGCAAAAAACAGAATGCACACTGATGTCATCCGTTGTTTTGCGGATCCATGTTTTGCAGACCGAAAAACCATACGGTCGTGTGAAAGAGGCCTAAGGAGGATGAAAATGAAAGATCATATAATGCTGGGAGGGACAGGGGCTTGCCCCTATTGCCTGTTTGAGCCTGTCTGTGGGGCAATCATGGGGCAGGATTTAGGTCCTTGAGTTTCAGGGCTTGCTCAGAAGGCATAGTTATTAGGAGTTTAGCCTACTATGTGAGTAACCCTGTGTTGGATGCAGGGGTGGGATTCAAATTTTTAACAACAGGTTCCCTACTCAATGGTGGACATGCAGAGTCACGACACATAGTTACATATACATACACCATATATATGCAACACACATAAATACACCATATACATGGTACACATACATAAATACACCATAAATACATTACACAGGCAAACCGCTAACTTTTAAAAAGCCTAAGCCGCTAACTTTTAAAAAGCCTAAGCAGCTCAACCCTTGCTGTAACACAGCAAGGGTTAACAACCAAATAAAACTCTAAATCCCTTACCCTGATTCTGCAATTTACACAACCTCCCATATGTGGTCGTAAACTGCTGTATAGGCGCACAGCAGGGCTCAGAATGAAAGGAGCACCATCTGGTTTTTGGAGGGCAGATTTTGCATGTCCCAGTTGAAGCCCCCCCGATGCACCCCTACAGTGGAAACTGCCAAAAACTTACTCCATTTTGGAAACCACAGCATAAGGCGACAGTCTTATTGGTACTGTTTTGGGGTACATAAGATTTTTTATCGTTCTATATTGCGCTTTTTGTGAGGCAAGGTAACAAAAAATGGCTGTTCTAGCACAGTTTTTTATTTTTTGTTTTTTACATTGTTCACTTGGCAGATTGTGCTATTTTATAAAACAAGTTGTTATGGACATGACAACACACACAATAAAAGCATTTATGGAACAAAATCTTGTTTTGTTTCAGTTTTTAAATAATAAAGCATTTTTAAAAAAAAAATAATGTTTGTGTCTCAATTTTCTGAAAGCCATGTTTTTTTTTAATTTTTCTGCCGATCACAGAGCAGGTTGTGATGGACATGTTGATACCCAATATGTCTACTTATTTTTTTTTTTAACATATTTCAGTTTTACACAATAAGAGCATTTATGAAAAAAAATGATGTTTTAGTGTCTCCATTTTCTGAGAGACATATTTTTTTTGAGCAATTGTCATCTGAAGGGGCTCATTTTTTGTGGGATGAAGTGACGGTTTAAATGGTACTATTTTGGGGTACATATGACTTTTTGGTATTACACTTTTTGTGATGTAAGGTGACAAAAATGGCTTTTGGCAGTCTTTATTTTAATTTTTTTTACAACTTTCATCTGAGGGGGTAGGTCATGTGACATTTTTATAGAGCAGGCTGTTACGGACACGGTGATACCTAATGTCTGTTTTTCTATTTTTCTTTCTATTTTTTACAAATTTATGGAGGTCATTTATTAATCTGAAATACGCCTAAATTAGGCGTATTTCAGGCGCAGATGGCAGCGCAACAGTTTGTTGCACTTCTATCTGCAACTGTTCCCTGCTCACGCCAGGTCTAAAATTGTAATGAAAATGGTCTAAATGTAAGGCAGAAAGGAATCTGGCTTACATTTAGAACTGGCCTGTGCCTCTTCATAACTTTGGTGGATCCACTGCCAGCCATTGGCTTTTATTAAGAACGGAGTATAAAACGCTGTTCTTAATAAATTTGCCCCTATGTTTATGTTAGGGGAAAGGTTTTTTTTTGTTTTTTTTTTACTCGAAACTTTTTTTCATTATGTCAACTACTTTTTTTTACTTTATATTTTTGTCCCACTATGGGACTTCAACTTTTGGGGGTCTGATCCCCTCTGCAATGCATTACAATGCATCCATATTTTAATGCATTGCCTGTCAGTTTATTGCCAGTTAGCCTCCTAGGGCTCCATAGAAGGCAAGCCCAAGCATCGGGCTGCCTTCTCACCCATCGGGTCTCCATCACTACAGTGTGGGGACCGAATGGAGATAACTTACACATCACAAATACCTTCTCTGCTGTGATCAACGCTGACCGCAGCATAGAGAGGTTACTCCGCCGGCATTGGCTTTTACAGTGATGCCGGAAGATATAGCAGGGGCCTGGCTGTTAGTGACTGCCAGGCCCTTACACTGATCTGGCACACACCGCTCCAGTGCCCACCCAATCAGTATGACATACTAGTAAGTCAAATTACAGAAAGTGACTTCCCCCTATGACATAATAGTACGTCATATGTTGGGATGGGGTTAAACTAAGTACCTTTACAAGCGGGGTAAGGACTGCTGATGCTGCTACAACTTTTTTTAAATGCCTCTTGGCTGCCCCGCTGTGCACCACTGTGTCCCGTTCTGTTTTTGCACCTTGTATGCTAATAGATAGCATTGGTACAGAGAGGAGACACATGCATTTCTCAATGAGCGTCTCCTACTCCCTGATTGAGGCGTGGTCCAATTGCAGCGGACCATGTCACAACCAGGGAGAAGATGACAACCCACTGGTCCTCTTTAACCACATCAGCCCCCCTAACTTAAACACCCTTAATGACCAGGCCACTTTTTACAATTCTGCACTACACTATTTCACCGTTTATTGCTCTGTCATGCAACTTACCCCCTAAATAAATTTTACCTCCTTTTCTTCTCACTAATAGAGCTTTCATTTGGTGGTATTTCATTGCTGCTGACATTTTTACTTTTTTTGCTATTAATCAAAAATGACCGAAATTTTTGCAAAAAAAAATGACATTTTTCACTTTCTGTTGTAATTTTTTTTTTTAAAACTACTGTCAGGGATCGAACCGGGAGACTCCGGCATCCTAGGCTGTAGCCCTGCTCACTAGACCACAGAGCTTCCTGGACAGATTCTGTTACTTCTTGAACTACCTTCTCGACCTGATTTTTCCTGCATTTGGTTTGACCAATCAGATCTGTATACGCCCTATTTAAGGAAGACCATGTCACTTCCTCCCTTGCCAGATTATTGAGCTATCTCAGCCAAAGTCTTGCTTCAGCCTTTTCACAAAGTGTCTGCTTACCTGCTCGTGTACCGAACTCTGCTTCCATCGACCACTCTCCTGCCTCATCCTGAATCCTTGGACCTACCATCTTGTGTACCGAACTTTGCCTCCATTGGACTACTCTCCTGCCTCATCCTGAAACCTTATATCAGCCATCTTGTGTACCGACCCTGGACTGCCTGACTACTCTCTTGCCTTCCTCGTTATCCAGCATTCAGCTACCACGTGGACCTTATCAGGTCAATTGAGCCTCCGCTGTTCCTGCATATCGGGATTATTCACCCATTCCATTTCCGTGCTCCTCTGATCCTGTGTCGCTGCCATTGGACTCCTTCCCTTCTTCGAGTAACCTCTACAAGCAATTGTGCAGGTAACCATAACAGAATAATCTGGCCCAAAAAATGGAGTCCGCGGTGACGTTCCTGAAACAACAAGTTATAGAGCTGCAAGAATTCGGAAACACTTATTCAGGAAAAGTTTTCCCAGTTACAAGGTGCAGTACAAGATCAACAAAGGGAAATAATCGCTTTACAGAGACAACTCCTGGACGGGCAGGCCCCAGCTGGTGATACGCGCATGCCACTCCCAGCAAGGTTTAATGGAGATCGACGCCAATTCCGAGGTTTCTTGAACCAATGTCGAATTTATTTCGAAATGAACCCAGCCCGGTTCACAACTGAAAAGATGAAGGTATTGTTCATCATCAATCTTCTGTCTGATGAGGCTCTCGCATGGGCATCACCTTATGTGGAGACTGACAGCAGCCTTCTGCGGGATCTGAAGGCCTTCATTTCCGCCATAAGTCAAGTGTTTGATGATCCTAATCGTTGTGCTACTGCGGAACTAAAATTACATAATCTGCGCCAAGGAAACCGTTCAGTGGCCGTTTACACAGCTGAATTCCGCCGCTGGGTGTCCGACACCACCTGGAATCATGCTGCCCAAAAGAGTCAGTTCGGCGGGGGTTGTCAGAACAAATAAAAGATGAACTTGCTAGGACAGATATTCCAGAAGACTTTGAAGACTTCATTCAACTTTGTATCAGAGTTGATCAGAGACTTACTGAAAGGAGAAGAGAAAAAACATGGGCACAGGAAAACCGACCCACCTATTCTTTCAGATCGACTCCCCGTAATCCTGAACCCGCACCGGAACCTATGCAAATTGATGCTTTATGGAGATCCATAACTGTAGCGGAAAGGGAAAGACGCATCTCAGAAGATCTTTGTCTCTATTGCGGTAAACCGGGACATTATTCTATTGACTGCCCTAGAAGGGTCCGTATAATAAATGCGGTCAGAGAAATAGAAGAACAAGTGGAATCAGAAATTCCATACTCCATACACTCAGAAATAAATTCTATTTCTCCTATTGCTTGGAAGAAAGACCAAACTACAATTCCCGAGTCTCATTTCATGGTACCCATTCAGATTTTCACCTCTGAACTCGAAATCTCCTGCTCTGCCATGCTGGACTCTGGGGCCGGGGGCAATTTTATGGACTTAACATTTGCACGTGAAAATCATATCCCACTATTAAAGAGAACAACACCATTGGATATGGAGACTGTGGATGGCTCACCTCTTTCTTCAGGTCCAGTTACGCAAGAAACAGTAAAGCTCCAAATACGTATCAACGCGGATCACCATGAGGACATCCATTTTTCATTGATCTCTTCACCCAAATTTCCCATAATCTTGGGGATCCCATGGTTGGCGATTCATAATCCATCCATTGACTGGGAAAATCATGTACTACACTTCCCATCGGAATTCTGTCAGTGTAATTGCCTGCAAAACCCTCAGTCTTCGGCTCCACCGATCTCTCAGGTTCTTGAACAGTCTGCAAGTGAGTTAATACCTCTGCCATACAAGAAATTCCAGGATGTTGGTGACAAGAAAAATGCAGATAAGCTTCCTCCTCACCGTTCTTACGACTGTCCGATTGAACTATTACCAGGAGCAGAAATACCGTTTGGCTGCATTTATCCGCTTTCTGATCCTGAATTGAAGGCTTTGAAAAATATCTAGATGAAGATCTAAAAAGGGTTTATCCGACCCTCTACCTCTCCAGCTGGTGCTCCTATTTTCTTTGTGGAAAAGAAAGATTCCTCTTTACGCCCCTGTATTGACTATCGGAAACTTAATAGTATTACTGTAAAAATCGGTATCCCCTTCCGTTAATATCTGAACTTCTGGAAAGACTGCGCACTGCCAAAATATTTACAAAACTCGATCTCAGAGGAGCATATAACCTAGTCCGTATTCGTCAGGGTGATGAATGGAAGACTGCTTTCCGAACTCGGTATGGACATTTCGAATACCTCGTTATGCCTTTCGGACTGTGTAATGCGCCAGCTACATTTCAACACTTTGTTAACGATGTGTTCCGGGACATGTTGGATCAGTTTGTAATAATATACTTGGACGACATTCTAATTTTTTCTGAAAATCTAGAACAGCATCGTATTGACGTCTGCAAGGTTCTACAGAGACTTCGAGAACATCAGCTCTACCTTAAACTCGAGAAATGCGAATTTGAAAAGACAACTGTTCAGTTTTTGGGTTACATCATTTCTCCGAAGGGGCTAGAGATGGATCCCAGCAAGATTAGAGCTATAATGGAGTGGCCTACTCCCAGAAATGTAAAAGACATACAGAGATTCATCGGTTTTGCCAATTTCTACAGGAGATTCATCCGGAATTTCTCCAGGGTCATTAAACCAATCACCCAACTCACAAAGAAAACCACACTCTTTACCTGGAATCCCGAAGCACAAGATGCATTTTGTCAACTAAAGACTCTGTTCACAAGCGCACCAATACTAATCCACCCAGATCCAGAACTACCATTCACGATAGAAGTGGATGCATCTGATTCAGCAATAGGGGCGGTCTTATCTCAACGTGCAGGAGATAAAGAGTTGCTTCATCCTTGTGCCTATTTTTCTCGCCAAATGTCCCCAGCTGAAAAAAATTACGACATCGGGAATAAGGAACTACTTGCAATCAAGGAAGCCTTCTCAGAATGGAGACACCTTTTGGAGGGGGCCACCATTCCCATAACCGTCTTGACTGATCATAAGAACCTAGAGTTTCTGCAGAACGCCAAGAGATTATCCTCCAGACAGGCCAGATGGAGCCTGTTCTTTTCTCGTTTCAACTTTATTATTACCTACCGTCCAGGTTCTAAGAACGGGAAAGCAGACGCGCTGTCCAGAATGTTCTCTGACTCCTCCCAAGAAAACAAGAATCAAACCACGATCCTGCCTGAAAGAAACTTCTTGGGGGCCACTCATTCGGGGATTTATTGAAATTAATTAAAGACGGTTATCAGAGTGACTCTTTTCTTAGCCACCCCACTAGAGAGGTTAACCTTCACTTCAAGGATGGCTATTGGATCAAACCGGACCATCAACTATATGTTCCTAAAATAGCTCGACTTGAAGTCCTTAAACTGGCTCATGATTCCAAGTTGGCTGGTCACTTGGGCATAAAAAGAACTCAAGAACTGTTATCTCGTTCCTTCTGGTGGCCCAATTGTAAAGGAGATGTGAAGAGGTACGTTTCTTCATGTGTGACCTGTGCGCACTACAAGACGCCACGTTCTTCCCCTCTGGGGTTATTACAACCACTTCCGGTTCCTTCTCGCCCTTGGGGCTCAGTCTCTATGGACTTTGTCGTCGATTTACCTCCTTCTCAAGGAATGAACACTATACTTGTCGTCGTAGACCGTCTTACCAAGATGGCACACTTCATCCCTTTCAAAGGAATACCATCTGCAAAACAGACGGCGGAACTCATGATACGTGAAGTGTTCCGGCTACATGGGATTCCAGACAACGTGGTCTCTGATCGCGGGTACAGTTCACGTCCAAATTCTGGAAAAACTTCTGCTCTGCCCTTGGAATCAAAATAAATTTGTCATCAGCTTTTCATCCACAATCTAATGGTCAAACCGAGAGAACTAATCAAACCCTCGAACAATATCTACGTTGTTTCATTACCCATTTACAAGATGACTGGATGGAACATCTCTCCACTGCAGAGTTTGCGTACAATAACTCAGAACACAGTTCGACTTCTTTCAGCCCGTTCTACGCGAACACAGGCCTCCATCCTGTCTTCATTCCCCATCTGCCAATCACCACGGCCCTCCCAGCAGTAACCGAACGGTTAACTAACCTGCAAAAGGTACAGGGAAAAATCATGGAGAATTTACACGAGGCTCAAAGACGCTCCAAACAAGCTGCAGACAAACACCGTAGACCAGCACCAGTTTTTCATATTGGAGACAAAGTATGGCTGTCTACAAAAATATTAAACTGAGAGTCCCTTCTCAAAAACTGGGTCAAAAATACATTGGACCATATCAGATTTCGGCTCAAATTAACAATGTCACATTTAAACTCAAACTCCCGGATTCGCTCAAGATACATCCGGTGTTCCATTGTTCACTCTTGAAACCATTTGTTGAGAATACTTTCCCTGATCGCTTTTTGCTACCACCCCCACCAGTCAGGGTGCATGGAGAAGAGGAGTTTGTTGTAGAAAAGATCTTGGACTCTAGAATTTTTCGAAGGAAGCTGCAGTATTTGATCCGTTGGAAGGGTTATGGTCCTGATGAGGACTCGTGGGAACCCAAGGAAAATGTACACGCTCCCAGACTGGTCAGCGAGTTTCATCGGCAACACCCCGACAAGCCTACCTTGGAGATGCCCAGAGGTCATCATGCAGGAGGGGAGTACTGTCAGGGATCGAACCGGGAGACTCCGGCATCCTAGGCTGTAGCCCTGCTCACTAGACCACAGAGCTTCCTGGACAGTTTCTGTTACTTCTTGAACTACCTTCTCGACCTGATTTTTCCTGCATTTGGTTTGACCAATCAGATCTGTATACGCCCTATTTAAGGAAGACCATGTCACTTCCTCCCTTGCCAGATTATTGAGCTATCTCAGCCAAAGTCTTGCTTCAGCCTTTTCACAAAGTATCTGCTTACCTGCTCGTGTACCGAACTCTGCTTCCATCGACCACTCTCCTGCCTCATCCTGAATCCTTGGACCTACCATCTTGTGTACCGAACTTTGCCTCCATTGGACTACTCTCCTGCCTCATCCTGAAACCTTATATCAGCCATCTTGTGTACCGACCCTGGACTGCCTGACTACTCTCTTGCCTTCCTCGTTATCCAGCATTCAGCTACCACGTGGACCTTATCAGGTCAATTGAGCCTCCGCTGTTTCTGCATATCGGGATTATTCCCCCATTCCATTTCCGTGCTCCTCTGATCCTGTGTCGCTGCCATTGGACTCCTTCCCTTCTTCGAGTAACCTCTACAAGCAATTGTGCAGGTAACCATAACAACTACATTTCTATCTAAATTTTTCTATTACTTTATTGTTCTACATGTCTTTGATAAAAAAAAAATCCAATAAGTGTATATTTATTGGTTTGGGTAAAAGTTATAGTGTTTACAAACTATGGTGCAAAAAAGTGAATTTCCGCATTTTGAAGCAGCTCTGACTTTCTGAGCAACTGTCATGTTTCTTCAGGTGCTAGAATGTCAGGATAGTATAAATACCCCCCACATTACACTATTTTAGAAAGAAGACACCCCAAAGTATTCATGGAGGGGCATGGTGAGTTCATGTATCATTTCATTTTTTTTCACAAGTTAGCGGAAAATGACACTTTCTGAGAAAAAAAAATAATAATAAAGTTTCCATTTCTGCTAACTTCTGGCAAAAAAAAAAAATCTCCCACGGACTCACTATGCCCCTCAGTGAATACCTTGGGGTGCCTACTTTCCGAAATGGGGTCATTTGTGGGGTGTGTTTACAGTTCTTGCATTTTGGGCGGTGCTAAACTGTGAGCAGCCATGTAAAACCTAAAGGTACTCATTGGAATTTGGGCCCCTTTGCGCACCCAGGCTGCAAAAAAGTGTCACTCATGTGGTATCGCCGTACTCAGGAGAAGTAGGGCAATGTGTTTATGTATGGGGTGTATTTTTACTGGATGAGAGGAATATCTCTGTAAATTGTCAACTTTGTATAAAATTTTTTAAAAAGTTGTCGTTTACAGAGATATTTCTCACACAAAGTATGGGTATATATAAATATACACCCCAAAACACATTGCCCTACTTCTCCTGAGTACGGCAATATCACATGTGTGACACTTTTTTGCAGCCTGGGTGCGCAAAGGGGCCCTAATTCCAATGAGTACCTTTAGGATTTCACGGCATTTTTACACATTTGGATTCCAGACTTCTTCTCACACTTTAGGGGCCCCTAAAATACCAGGACAGTATAAATACCCCACATGTGACCCTATTTTAGAAAGAAGACACCCCAAGGTATTCCGTGAGGGGTAGGGTGAGTTCATGTAAAATTTTATTTTTTGTCACAAGTTAGTGGAATATGAGACTTTGTAAAAAACAAAAACAAAAAAAAATTATATATATATCAAATTCCGCTAACTTGTGCCAAAAAAAAATAAAATTCTGTGAACTAGACATGCGCCTCACGGAATACCTTGGGGTGTCTTCTTTCCCAAATGGGGTCATTTGTGGGATATTTATACTGCCCTGGCATTTTAGGGGCCCTAAAGCGTGAGAATCCAAATGCGTAAAAATGCCCTGTGAAATCCTAAAGGTACTCATTAGTTTTAGGGCCCCTTTGCGCATCTTGGCTGCAAAAAAGTGTTACTCATGTGGTATCGCCGTACTCAGGAGAAGTAGGGCAATGTGTTTTGGGGTGTATTTTTATATATACCCATACTTTGTGTGAGAAATATCTCTGTAAATGACAACTTTTAAAAAAAAATTATACAAAGTTGTCAATTTACAGAGATATTTCTCTCACCCAGCATGGGGATATGTAAAAATACACCCCAAATCACATTGCCCTATTTCTCCTGAGTACGGAGATACCACATTTGTGACACTTTTTTGCAGCCAAGATGTGCAAAGGGGCCCAAATTCCAATGAGTACCTTTAAGGAGGGCATTTTTACGCATTTTTCTTCGCACGCTTTAGGGCCCGTAAAATACCAGGGCAATATAAATACCCCACATGTGACCCCATTTTGGAAAGAAGACACCACAAGGTATTTCGTGAGGGGCATGGCGAGTTCATAGAAGATTTTTGTTTGGCACAAGTTAGCGGAAATTGATTTTTATAGTTTTTCTCACAAAGTCTCCCTTTCCGCTAACTTTTGACAAAAAGTTCAATGTTTCATGGACTCACTATGCCCCTCAGCGAATACCTTGGGGTTTCTGCTTTCCAATATGGGGTCATTTGTGGGGTGTTTATACTGTTCTGGCATTTTGGGTGGCACTAAATTGTGAGCAGCCATGTATAACCTAAAGGTACTCGTTGGAATTTGGGTCCCTTTGCGCACCCAGGCTGCAAAAAAGTGTCACTCATGTGGTATCGCCGTACTCAGGAGAAGTAGGGCAATGTGCTTTGGGGTGTATTTTTACATATACCCATGTTGGGTGAGAGAAATATCTCTGTAAATTGACAACTTTGTATAAATTTTTTTAAAAAGTTGTCGTTTACAGCGATATTTCTCACACAAAGTATGGGTATGTATAAAAATACACCCCAAAACTCATTGCCCTACTTCTCCTGAGTACGGCAATACCACATGTGTGCCACTTTTTTGCAGCAAAGATGCGCAAAGGGGCCCAAATTCCCATGAGTACCTTTAGGATTTCACAGGGCATTTTTACGCATTTGGATTCTCACGCTTTAGGACCCCTAAAATGCCAGGGCAGTATAAATACCCCACATGTGACCCTATTTTGAAAGAAGACACCCAAGGTATTCCGTGAGGGGCATGGCGAGTTCACAGAAAAAAACATTTTTGGCACAAGTTAGCGGAAATTGATATTTTTTTTACAAAGTCTTATATTCCACTAACTTGTGACAAAAATAAAATTTTACATGAACTCACCATACCCCTCACGGAATACCTTGGGGTGTTTTCTATATAGTTCTGGCAATGTGCGGATCTGCAAAATGCGGAAAGCACATTGCCGTTGTCCGTATTTTGAGGATCTGCGGATCCGCGGATCCGTCGATCAGATCCGCGGATCCGCAAAAACACATATGGACGTCTGCATGGAGCCTTACAGGGGTGATCAGTGACAGGGGGTGATCAGTGAGTCTAGATGGGGTGATCAAGGGGTTAATAAGTGATGGGGGGTAGTGTAGTGTTTCGTGCAACTTTACATAGCTACCTGGTCCTCCGATGGTCGATCCCAGCAAATGGGACCACCAGAGGACCAGGTAGCAGGTATATCAGACACTGTTAACAAAACAGCGTCTGATATATCACTTTGATGCGATTTATTTCGCACCTGGAGCGTAAAACCCAAGAGCAGAATATAAAATCAGTGATACAGTACTAACCTCAGTATCTGAGGAAAGGGATTTAGGGGTCATTATATCAGACGACCTAAAGGTGGGCAGACAATGTCATAGAGCAGCAGGTAATGCCAGCAGAATGCTTGGGTGTATAGTGAGAGGCATTAACAGTAGAAAGAGGAAGGTGCTCATGCCGCTCTACAGAGCACTAGTGAGACCTCATTTGGAGTATTGTGTGCAGTACTGGAGACCATATCTGCAGAAGGATATTGAAACTTTGGGAGAGCAGGAATTCATGAATAACTATGACTCTTCTCAGGTAGATTTGACTCTTTTCAAGGCCCGGGCAGCAATGATTATGATGCTGGTTCTTGGCAACCACTTACTTTTAGCTGATGTGTGACACACCGCTGAAATAAGCATTTCTGTCACTACTTTATACTGCCCTCAGCACTGTCAGCATAAAATTGATGACAGGTTCCCTTTAAAGTATAACTGTCATATATATTTTTTTTCAATATCTAAATAGAGACCATCTTTATGACATTAGTGGCCATTTTAATAATTTTTTTTCATTATCCATGAATCCCTATAAATCTCTCATTTTGCCCCCCTCAGCGCCTATTCTTACCTTAGCCTAAAAACAGGTTGGTATGTGAGGTCCGTCTATCTCCTGGAGGACGGGAGATGCACAGTAACTTGTGTGTGTGCGCTCACATCCATTCCCAGAAGTGAGAGCTCTCTAAAATGCCAGTTTCAGGCTGCGATCTCCACTCTGAAGACTGCAGTCTGAAATTGCGTTAGTGCCCCAGTCTGCTGCCATGTGCCCAGTGCCCCAGAGCCTTTTTATAAATAAATGCCCCCAACATGCCTCAGTATGTCCCCCGCTACCCCCTCCGTTCCTCCTCCTCCTCCGTGCTGCGCTGTAATGGCAGGGCTCAGGAACAGAGCCTTTTCCATCAGCAGCGAGTGTTAGCTGTGACTTACAGCTAACACTCTGCTGCTACACCCCAGATCGGTGCTGACAACGATCTGAGGCGTTTAACCTCATAGATGCCATGGTCAGCAGCCGCCTGCAGCATCCATGGGGTTAAGAGGGACGGCGCTCCCGCTCTCTTCTATCGCGCTGCTGCTGCAGCGCCGATGGTTGCCATGGCCCTGAGGGTCTGATCAGCCTTAGTGTAACTGTAGCACTGACTATATAGTGGATTGCAATAGATGACTATTGCAATGCACTGTACAGTGATCAGGCCCACTGGATCTTCAGGATCCAGATGGGTCTTGATAAGTAACAAAAAAAAAAAAGTGAAAAATAAGTAAATAACATTTTTAATGAAAATAAAATAAAAATGGTCTTTTCTCAAATCTGTTTGTCATAAAAAATATATACATAATTGGTATCACCACGTCCGTAAAAAACAGCTCTATAAAAATATCACATGACCTTAGGTGAACACCATGAAAAATAAAAACCATGTAAAAAAAGCCATTTTTTGTCACCTTATGACAAAAATTCTAACACAAAGCGATCAAAAAGGCGTACGCCAGCCAAAATAGTACCAATAAAACCGTCACCTTATCCTGCAAAAAATGAGCCCCTACCAAAAACAATCGCCCTAAAAATTTAAAAACTATGGCTCTGAGACTAAAACATGATTTTTTTGTTTCAAAAATGCTTTTTCGTGTTAAATGTAAAAAAAAAATTAAAAAGTAGACAAATTAGGTATCGCCGCGTCTGTAAGAACCTGTTCTATAAAAATACCACATGACCTAACCCTTCAAGTGAACACTAAAAAAAAAAAAAAAACAACTTTGTCAAAAAGCCTTTTTCTTGTCACCTTACATCACAAAAAGTGTAAAAGCAAGCGATCAAAAAGTCATATGACCCCCAAAATAGCACCATCTAACCGTCACCTCATCCCGCAAAAATGATACCCAACCTGAGACAATCGCCTAAAAACAAAATTTTTTAGTTTCAAAATTGAGTGTGTAAAACCTAAATAAATAAAAAAAGTATACATATTATGTATCGCCTGCCTCTGTAAGGACCTGCTTTATAAAAATATCACATCACCTAACCCCTCAGCAGAACACCGTAAAAAAATTTAAAATAATAACAGTGCCAAGAAAATACATTTTTGTCAACTTACATCACGAAAATTGCAACACCAAGCGATGAAAAAGGCGTATGCCCCCCCCCAACATAGTACCAATCAAACCGACACCTCATCCCGCAAAAAATGAGCCCATAACTAAAACAATCAGTCAAAAAATAAAAAAGCTGGCACCTTATCCCCTAGTTTCCAAAATGGGGGTACATTTTTGGGAGTTTCTATTGTAAAGGTGCATCAGGGGGGCTTCAAATGGGAAACGGCATCTAAAAATCAGTCCAGCAAAATCTGCCTTCCAAAAACCATATGGCGCTCCTTTCCTTCTGTGCCTTGCCGCCTGTCCTTACATCAGTTTACGACCACATGTGGGATGCTCCTGTAAACCGCAGAATCAGGGCAATAAATATAGAGTTTTGTTTGGCTGCTAACCCTCGATGTGTCCCCATGACAGTAATTGTGCAGCCCATGTATGTCCCCCTGTCACACCAGTCATTCTGCACATCTGTGTCCCCATGACAGTAATTCTGCCGCCCATATATGTCCCCCTATCACAGCAGTCATTCAGCTGATATGTGTCCCCATGACAGTAATTCTGCCACCCATGTATGTCCCCCTATCACAGCAGTGATACAGCACTTATATATGTGTCACTATCACAGTAGATCTAAGGGCTCGTTCACATGACCGTTTCGCCTTTTTGTTCTCCGGCTCCGTTAAGATGCTGGAGAATGGAACGGACGGTTTCTGGAGATAACTGACACCTAACTGAGCATAACGGAGCCTAAAGACCCCATAGACTATAATGGGGTCCATTCCGTGTCCGCTCAGAACATGATTTCTGCATGCACTACTTTCGTCTCCACTCGAAAATCATGTTCTGAGCGGACATGGAACTGTCCCCATTATAGTCTATGGGGTCTTTAGGCTCAGTTACGCTCAGTTAGGTGTCAGTTATCTCCAGAATCCGTCCTTACCATTCTTCTGCTCCTTAACTGAGCCGAAGAATGGAAAGGAGAAACGGTGATGTGAACGATCCCTTAGATGGTTAGTTACAAGCAGATCACATCTCTGCTGCCCATGCTGTACTGGAAATGAACTCATACTGCATGTAGTGCTTTTTACATAGAAAAACTGTAAAAGCAGAGCGTGTGCAGCAAAGGCTCAGTGTGGTGCTGGAGCATGTAGGGGATACAACCATGCTGACCACCACAAACCTATAACATGAATAATAAAGAATATATATTGTGTAAGGCAGTGCTATTATATTATAAAGACTAGCTTACCATTAGTTTTCTTTTTCCATGCAACAGAGAATGTTTACACAGTTCTACCACTTCCTAAAGTGTATGTGATAGCAGGAGTGGGGCGTGTTTAAGTGTGGAGAGCACCTATTGGTTGAGGTGCAGAAGCTAGTGCACAAGGAGCTCAATGCATTGTGGGTAGTAAGGGAAGGCGGGATTAGCCTCAGGGTGAGGGCAGCAGCAGCCATCTTAACTGAATAAGGAAATTGCAGTTTTGTGCAGACTGGTTGCTAAGGGTTGGATCTTATGAAATATGGGGTGAGTAAGTCTAATAGTTATTGATTCTGGTATATCATGTTATTGGTAACTACATATGTTAACATTAAAATCTGGGTCTAAATGTGACAGGTATCCTTTAAGGAAAATTTCCAAACCTACTTTTTAAGTACTTTTTAGAAATCAAATCTTTTTATCTTACATATTAGAAATCACCAATAACTGACTCAATTTTAGAACCTACTGCTCTCAAATTATTCAAACTTTAGGTGTTCCATGAGAATTAGAGGAAAATTGAGGTAAAATTTCAAAATTTTCCTTTTTTGAAGATTTTCCATTTTTATTCATTTTTTCCTATAACTCAGCAAGGTTTAACAGCCAAATAAAACTTAATATTTATTACTGCAGTTTACAGAAACTCCCCATATGTGGTCATAAACTGCTGTATGGGCACACGGCAGGGTGCAGAAAGGAAAGAGCATCATACGGATTTTGGACAGCAGAATTCACTAGATAATTTTAAATTGCCATGTCACATTTGAAGTTCCCCTGATGCACCCTTAGAGTGGAAACCCCAAAAGTTTACTTGAAACTATTTTTATGATTATAAAAAACACATTTTTTCACTTTTGTTTTACTTTTTATTTTTGTCCCATTGAGGGACTTCAACTTTTCAGTCTTTGATCCCTATTTTAATGCAGTACAATATATGCTGTATTGTGCTGCGTTGAACTGTTAGTGTATTACAGTGTAAGACATTGACAGTTGCTTAGGAGACGCAGCCTGGGGCTGAATCTTCTGGGCTTCTGTAGATGGCAGGTTCCAATGCCTGTGTAAGGCATTGCGGCTGCCATAGCAATCATATACACCCTGTCATGCAGAGCAGGGGACCGATGGGGTCAAAGAGGAGCCCCTCCTCTGTAAACCTCACACATGCCACGGTCAGTGCCGACCATGGCATGTGAAGTGTTAATCCGCTGGCATCGGCTTTTCAACTCCTGCACCCCCGATCAGAACACATTCATGTATATGGGGATGCAGCAAAGACCACATTGTATGCGTTAAGGGTTAAACCCTTAGTGACCACCCATACACCTTTTTACGGTGGTCACTAAAGGGTTTTAGGTAGAGATGAGCGAACACCTGGATGTTCGGCCGAACTTCTCGAACCTGTTCGGGTTCGGGATCCGAACTCGACTCGAACTTTATCCCAAACCCGAACCCCATTGAAGTCAATGGGGACCCGAACTTTGGGCACTAAGAAGGCTGTAAAATAGTCCAGGAAAGGGCTAGAGGCAGCAAAATGTAGGTAAATGCCCTGCAAACAAATGTGGATAGGGAAATGAATTAAAATAAAATAAAATAAATAAAAATTAACCAATATCAATTGGAGAGAGGTCCCATAGCAGAGAATCATGCGTCTTATCACCCACCACTGGAGAAGGCCACTTTCAGTTATTTCGGACCCAGCACCCAGACAGAGGAGAGAGGTCCCACAGCAAGGAATCATGCGTCATATCACCCACCACTGGAGAAGGCCACTCAGTTATTTCGGCCCCAGCACCCAGACAGAGGAGAGAGGTCCCACAGCAAGGAATCATGCGTCATATCACCCACCACTGGAGAAGGCCACTTTCAATTATTTAGGCCCCAGCACCCAGACAGAGAAGAGAGGTCCCACAGCAAGGAATAAGGCATCATATCACCCACCACTGGAGAAGGCCACTTTCAGTTATTTCGGCCCAGCACCCAGACCGAGGAGAGAGGTCCCACAGCAAGGAATCATGCGTCATTTAAACCACCACTAGAGAAGGCCACTTTCAGTTATTTAGGCCCCAGCACCCAGACAGAGGAGAGAGGTCCCACAGCAAGGAATAAGGCGTCATATCAGCCACCACTGGAGAAGGCCACTTTCAGTTATTTCGGCCCAGCACCCAGACCGAGGAGAGAGGTCCCACAGCAAGGAATCATGCGTAATTTCACCCACCACTAGAGAAGGCCACTTTGAGTTATTTCGGCCCAGCACCCAGACAGAGGAGAGGTTCAATCAACTTTGGGTTGCACCGCAAGATCATGGTAAAGTTAAAAAAAGAGGATTCAATAAAGAAGTGCCCCGGAGTACAAGAATACATGGTTGAGAGGGAGGCAGTTATAAATGTCTATTCTGCACAAGGGAGGCACAGTTCCTTTGGGATCCATGCCTGGTTCATTTTTATGAACGTCAGCTTGTCCACGTTGGCTGTGGACAGGCGGCTGCGTTTGTCAGTAATGACGCCCCCTGCCGTGCTGAATACACGTTCAGACAAAACGCTGGCCGCCGGGCAGGCCAGCACCTCCAAGGCATAAAATGCTAACTCTGGCCACGTGGACAATTTGGAGACCCAAAAGTTGAATGGGGCCGAACCATCAGTCAGTACGTGGAGGGGTGTGCACACGTACTGTTCAACCATGTTAGTGAAATGCTGCCTCCTGCTAACACGTTCCGTATCAGGTGGTGGTGCAGTTAGCTGTGGCGTGGAGACAAAACTTTTCCACATTTCTGCCATGCTAACCCTGCCCTCAAAGCAGCTGGCCGTGACACTGCTGCGATGGCGACCTCTTGCTCCTCCTCTGCCTTCGTCTTGGCCTTCCACCTGTTCCCTTGTGAGATTTGGGAATGCTCTCAGGAGCGCGTCTACCAGCGTGCGCTTGTACTCGCGCATCTTCCTATCACGCTCCAGTGCAGGAAGTAAAGTGGGCACATTGTCTTTGTACCGGGATCCAGCAGGGTGGCAACCCAGTAGTCCGCACACTGTAAAATGTGGGCAACTCTGCTGTCGTTGCGCAGGCACTGCAGCATGTAGTCGCTCAGTGTGCCAGGCTCCCCAGAGGTAAGGACAAGCCGTCCTCTGTGGGAGGCGTATCATCATCGTCCTCCGTATCCCCCAGCCACGCACCAGTGATGGGCCTGAGCTGTGTCGGGTGCCACCCTGCTGTGAACCTGCTTCATCCACATCCTCCTCCAATTCCTCCTCATCCTCCTCGTCCTCCAGTAGTGGGCCCTGACCGGCCACATTTGTACCTGGCCTCTGCTGTTGCAAAACCTCCCTCTGAGCCACTTCTAACAGCCTGGCCTGAAAGTGCTAAAAATGACCCCTTATCCTCCTCCTCCTCCTCCTGGGCCACCTCCTCTTCCATCATCGCCCTAAGTGTTTTCACAAGTAGACATAGAAGTGGTATTGTAACGCTGATAACGGTGTCATCGCCACTGGCCATGCTGGTGGAGTACTCGAAACAGCGCAACAGGGCACACAGGTCTCGCACGGAGGCCCAATCATTGGTGGTGAAGTGGTGCTGTTCCGCAGTGCGACTGACCCATGCATGCTGCAGCTGAAACTCCACTATGGCCTGCTGCTGCTCGCACAGTCTCTCCAGCATGTGCAAGGTGGATTTCCACCTGGTGGGCACGTCGCATATGAGGCGGTGAGAAGGAAGGCCGAAGTTCCGCTGTAGCGCAGACAGGCGAGCAGCGGCAGGATGTGAACGCCGGAAGTGCGCACAGACGGCCCGCACTTTATGCAGCAGCTCTGACATGTCGGGGTAGTTGTGAATGAACTTCTGCACCACCAAATTCAGCACATGCACAAGGCAAGGGATGTGCGTCAAACCGGCTAGTCCCAGAGCTGCGACGAGATTTAGGCGCGGTGTGGGGCCTGTCCCCCAAACATATGAGTTTCAGAATGGCCTGCTGACGTTTACCCGGGCTGTGCTGAAGTTGGTGGTGAAGGTGTGTGGCTGACTGGATGAGCTGGTGGAAGCAGAGGAGGAGGAAGCCGAGTAGGAGGAGGAGGCTACAGGAGGCAAAGAATGATGCCCTGCGATCCTTGGCGGCGGAAGGACGTGTGCCAAGGAACTCTCCGCCTGGGGACCAGCCGCCACTACATTTACCCACTGTGGTTAGGTGGACCTTGCCACAGATGGCGTTGCGCAGTGCACACTTGATTTTATCGGATACTTGGTTGTGCAGGGAAGGCACGGCTGTCTTGGAGAAGTAGTGGCGGCTGGGAAGAACATACTGTGGGACAGCCATGGACATCAGCTGTTTGAAGCTGTCTGTGTCCACCAGCCTGAATGACAGCATTTCAAAGGCCAGTAGTTTAGAAATGCTGGCATTCAGGCCCAGGGCTCGAGGGTGGCTAGGTGGGAATTTGCGCTTTCTCTCCAAGGTTTGTGAGATGGAGAGCTAAACGCTGCCGTGTGACACGGTGAAGATGCTTGGTGACGCAGGGGGTTGTGTCGGTGGCACATCCTCTGTTTGGTGGGCGACAGGTGCCAACATTCCTCCCGAGGCGGAGGAAGAGGACGAGGCAGCAGCAGAAGAGGGAGCAGGGGAGCCAGAGTGAGTTCCTTGCTTTTAATGTGTTAACTCCACTGCAGTTCATGCTTTGCATGTAGATGCCTGGTCATGCAGGTTGTGCTAAGGTTCAGAACGTTAATGCCTCGCTTCAGGCTCTGATGGCACAGCGTGCAAACCACTCGGGTCTTGTCGTCAGCACATTGTTTAAAGAAGTGCCATGCCAGGGAACTCCTTGAAGCTGCCTTTGGGGTGATTGGTCCCTGGTGGCGGTGGCCAGTAGCAGGCGAACTCTCTTGGAGGCAGCTGTTCTGCTTTTTCCCCTGCTCTCTCTTTTCCTACGCTGTTGGCTCGGTCTCACCACTGCCTCTTCCTCTGAACTATGAAAGTCAGTGGCACGACCTTCATTCCATGTGGGGTCTAGGACCTCATCGTCCCCTGCATCGTCTTCCACACAGTCTTCCTCCCTGACCTCCTGTTCGGTCTGCACACTGCAGAAAGACGCAGCAGTTGGCACTTGTGTTTCGTCATCATCAGAGACGTGCGAACTGCGATGAGATGGTATTCCCATGTCCTCATCATCAGGAAACATCAGTGGTTGTGCATCAGTGTATTCTATGTCTTCCACCACTGGGGAAGGGCTAGGTGGATTCCCTTGGGAAACCCTGCCAGCAGAGTCTTCCAACAGCATAAGAGACTGCTGCATAACTTGAGGCTCAGACAGTTTCCCTGATATGCATGGGGGTGATGTGACAGACTGATGGGCTTGGTTTTCAAGCACCACCTGTGCGCTTTCTGCAGAAGACTGGGTGGGAGATAATGTTGTGAACGTGCTGGATCCACTGTCGGCCACCCAATTGACTAGAGCCTGTACCTGCTCAGGCCTTACCATCCTTAGAACGGCATTGGGCCCCACCAAATATCGCTGTAAATTCTGGCGGGTACTGGAACCTGAGGTAGTTGGTTCACTAGGACGTGTGGCTGTGGCAGAATGGCCACGTCCTCTCCCAGCACCAGAGGGTACACTAACACGACAGCGTCCGCGTCCCTTACTAGATGTTTTCCTCATTGTTACCGTTCACCAAGCGCCACAAGAAGAAAAAAATATTTGGCCCAATGTATTGATTTTAAATTCAGGTCTTTTTTACGGGCACCTAACACTATCTGCCAATTTATTTATGTAGCATATTACACTAATCCAGGCACAGCAGTATCCACTGATTTAGGGAATATCTATTTTAGGGCTAGTATTTAGGCCCTGGATGAAAGGTATCCTTTATGAACAGATTTACACTTGGAGATGCACAGTAGCTTGAGAAAAATATGTAGGATTATGCCTTCAGCAATTGTATTTTAACACTTTGTGTAATATACCCTTTAACGGACAGAAATACAATGGGAGATGCATGGTAGCGTGTGACGTTAATGAGGATGACCATCTCAGCTTGTGTATAAACACCTTGTGTGTAATATACCCTTTACGGACAGATTAACACTTGGCCTGCAACAGCTGGGACACCAGATTCAGGGTATTGCTATTTTGGCAATTGAATTTCACCCCAGAACAAAATATATGTTTTGGCAGAGACTATTATACTTTGCCAGCCACAGCCGAAACCACTGATTTATGGTATTGCTATTTTGGCAATTGAATTTCACCCCAGAACAAAATATACCCTTTTACGGACAGATTAACACTTGGCCTGCAACAGCTGGGACACCAGATTAAAGGTATTGCTATTTTGGCAATTGAATTTCACCCCAGAACAAAATATACCCTTTTACGGACAGATTAACAGTTGGCCTGCAACAGCTGGGACACCAGATTCAGGGTATTGCTATTTTGGCAATTGAATTTCACCCCAGAACAAAATAAATATTTTGCAGGACACTATGAAACTTGGCCAGCCACAGCTGAAACCACTGATTTATGGTATTGCTATTTTGGTAATTGAATTTCACCCCAGAACAAAATAAATGTTTTGCTGGACAGATTAACACTTGGCCTGCAACAGCTGGGACACCAGATTCAGGGTATTGCTATTTTGGCAATTGAATTTCACCCCAGAACAAAATGAATATTTTGCAGGACACTATGAAACTTGGCCAGCCACAGCTGAAACCACTGATTTATGGTATTGCTATTTTGGCAATTGAATTTCATCCCAGAACAAAATATATGTTTTGGCGGACACTATTATAGTTTGCCAACCACAGCTGAAACCACTGATTTATGGTATTGCTATTTTGGCAATTGAATTTCACCCCAGAACAAAATATACCCTGTTACGGACAGATTTAAACTAAGCCTGCAACAGCTGGAACACCAGATTCAGGGTATTTCTATTTTGGCAATTGAATTTCACCGCAGAACAAAATATATGATTTGCAGGACACTATGAAACTTGGCCAGCCACAGATGAAACCACTGATTTATGGTATTGCTATTTTGGCAATTGAATTTCGCCCCAGAACAAAATATATCCTTTGCAGGACACTATGAAACTTGGCCAGCCACAGATGAAACCACTGATTTATGGTATTGCTATTTTGGCAATTGAATTTCACCCCAGAACAAAATATATGTTTTGGCGGACACTATTATAGTTTGCCAGCCACAGCTAAAACCATCGATTTATGGTATTGCTATATTGGCAATTAAATTTCACCCCAGAACAAAATATATCCTTTGCAGGACACTATGAAACTTGGCCAGCCAGTCTGAAACCACTGATTTATGGTAATGCTATTTTGACAATTGAATTTCACCCCAGAACAAAATATATGTTTTGGCGGACACTATTATACAGTTGTGTTCAAAATTATTCAACCCCCAATGCTGTAAAGGGTTTTAGGGAATTTAGTGTACATTTGTAATTGTGTTCAGAATGAAATCTTACAAGGACTTTTTAAAGAACCAAATGCAACTAAAATGACATCAATTGTTTTTGTAATACAGTATTAAATGTTTTTTTGGGATTTCTTCATTGACACAATTATTCAACCCCTTAAAGACTACCACTCTTAAGAACAGAGGTTCATTCAAGTGTTTTCGATCAGGTATTGAAAATACCTATTGGATGTCAAGGAGCTGCGATCAAGCATAATAAGCACCAATTTGGCAGATTTAAAATGACTGTGATACTCAGCTCCTTCTAGACATTTACTGGTGTGTTTACAAACATGGTGAAGTCAAGAGAATGGTCCAGGAAGACAAGAGAAGAGGTGATTTCTCTTCAGGAAGGGCAATGGCTATAAGAAGATTGCAAAGATGTTAAACATACCAAGAGACACCATAGGAAGCATCATTCACAAATTCAAGGCAAAGGGCACTGTTGAAAGCTACCTGGTCGTGGCAGAAAGAAGATGCTGACCTCGATTGCTGTGCACTACCTGAAGCGCAAAGTGGAGAAAAGTCCCGTGTGACTGCTGAGGAACTGAAAAAGATTTGTTAGATGCGGGTACTGAAGTTTCAGCTCAGACAATAAGGCGCACACTGCGTAATGAAGGCCTCCATGACAGAACTCCCAGGCGCACCCCTTGCTGTCTCCAAAGAATAAGAAGAGTCGACAGCAGTATGCCAAAAGTCATGTGGACAAACCACAAAAGTTTTGGGATAGTGTTCTGTGGACTAATGAAACAAAATTAGAACTGCTTGGGCCCATGGATCAACGCTATGTTTGGAGGAGGAAGAACAAGGCCTATGAAGCAAAGAACACCTTGCCTACTGTGAAGCATGGCGGGAGGTCAATCATGCTTTGGGGCTCTTTTGCTTCTACAGGTACAGGGAAGCTTCAGCGTGTGCAAGGTACCATGAATTCTCTTCAGTACCTGGAGATATTGGATGAAAATGTGATGCAGTCCGTCACAAACCTGAGGCTTGGGAGACGTTGGACCTTTCAACAGGACAATGATCCCAAGCATACCTCCAAGTCCTCTACAGCATGGTTGCAGATTAAAGGCTGGAACATTTTGAAGTGGCCATCGCAGTCACCAGACTAAAAATCCGATTGAGAACCTCTGGTGGGACTTAAAGAAAGCAGTTGCAGCGCTCAAGCCTAAGAATGTGACTGAACTGGAGGCTTTTGCCCATGAAGAATGGGCGAAGATACCCGTAGATCGCTGCAAGACACTTGTGTCAAGCTATGCTTCACGTTTAAATGCTGTTATAACTGGAAAAGGATGTTGTACTAAGTACTACGATTGAATGTCACTTGGGGTTGAATAAAACTGATAATGATGTGAGCACAGAAAAGACATTTGTGGTTATTTCATTATAAATGTTATGTTATATTTGTCTGATTTACAAGTGCCTCTTTGATTTAATTGTAAACAAGATGACTGAAATGATCAAAATCAATGTCAAACTGGCCAAAACACTCAATTTCAGTGGGGGTTGAATAATTTTGTACACAACTGTAGTTTGCTAGCCACAGCTGTGACACCAGATTTATGGTATTGCTATTTTGGCAATTGAATTTTACCCCAGAACAAAATATATGTTTTGGCGGACACTATTATAGTTTGCTAGGCAGTGCTGGGACACCAGATTTAGTGGATTGCTATTTTGACAATTGAATTTCACCACAGAAAATAATCTATTCTTTGCCAAACAGCAGACAGTATTATACTTGGCTAGCCAAAGCTGGAACACCAGATTTAGGGATTGGTATCTTGGCAATTGTATTTAACCCCTTAATAAAATATAGAAATTGCTACCCTGAGTTCCTAGGGATGACAATTAGCACAGACAAGCCCCTGATGTAGGATATAGCAAAAAAACTAGTATTGATGGATTGATGGACTTGGTGGCAGCTTGTTCTGGTGCACCACAAGTCACAAAATGGCCGCCGATCACCCCAGAAAATAAGTGACAGAAAAACGCTCTGTGCAGCCTAAAAACCTGTGTGCAAGTAACTAGCAGAAGTTCAATCATTCACAGCTGTAGATCGATCACTTCATTAGGTGCTTTTGCAGACTCTTCCTTGCCTAATCTCGCCCTCACAGCAGCTGCGTCCCTCTCCCTACACTAATCAGAGCAGTGTGACGTGCGGCGCTACGTGACTCCAACTTAAATAGAGGCTGGGTCACATGCTGCACTTGGCCAATCACAGCCATGCCATTAGTAGGCATGGCTGTGATGGGCTCTTAGGGCAAGAAGTAAAACAATAGCTGATTGTCTGCTGTGCAGCCCTTCAGAAAGCGGGAAGAAATCGCCGAACAACGAACCCAAACCCAAACTTTTTGAAAATGTTCGGTCCGTATCCCGAACACCCCAAAATTCGGTACGAACCCGAACTATGCTCGAACTGTTCGCTCAACACTAGTCTTAGGCTCCTCTGTACTTTTTAACGGTGGCCCAGACTAAGCGCTGACAAGGCCTCTCGTGCAGCAGAGAGCGGGGCTCAGCTCTCACATAATAGCTATGCTCCTATTCTAACAGCCCAGATCAGCACTCCTGCTGTTTAACCCCTACATAACTTAAAAGAGTAATGGTGCCCACCGCATGTGGTTACATAGTGAACAGACTCCTGTGTCTCCCTTCAGCACCCTGCAAATGAGATCGTGGGGTGCTGAAGTGTGTTTGAGGTCAGGGCCTAGCATAGGATGGGGCCTAGGATATTGTGTATATTACCCCGTACAGTAAACACCAAAATGATACCAATGAAAACTGCAATTCTTCTCTCAAAATCAAACCCTCACACAGCTCAAACCTTTTCTTTTTAAAAAAAAAAAAATGGTTCTTAATGTGGAAAAGTAGTAAAACATCAAAAATTGTCATAAATAGAGTTGAGCGAACACCTGGAAAGTTAGGGTTCGACGGGTTCGGCCGAACTTCACAAAAGTTTGGGTTCGGGATCCGAACTTAACCCGAACTTGACCCCGAACACCATTGAAGTCAATGGGGACCCGAACTTTTTGGCACTAAAATGGCCCTAAACAATGTAATGGAAAGGGCTAGAGGGCTGCAAAGGGCAGCAAAACGTGCTTAAGAGCATGGCAAGTGCTCTGCAAACAAATGTGGATAGGGAAATAACTTAAAATAAAACAAATAAAAATTATTAACCTGAAACTCGGAGGAGGAGATGGATGTGGAGTCGGAGGTTGAGGAAGCGGTGAAGGTGGAAGCGATGGAGGAGGAGGTAGCCAGCTAACAATGTTTTTTTTTTTTCTTTTCTTTTTTTATTGGGGTAGCCCTCAAAATAATGGGACAAATAAAAAAAAAAAGAAATCAAAGAATAAGTGCACTTGAGTACAAGAATGTTTGGTTGAGGCAGGTATAAATATCTATTCTGCACAAGGTACAGACAAGTCTTGTGCGATCCAAGCCTGGTTCATTTTAATGAACGTGAGCTTGTCCACGTTGGCTGTGGACAGGCGGCTGCGTTTTCTGTAATGACACCACGTGCCGTGCTAAATACACATTCAGACAATACAGTGGCTGCATGGCAGGCCAGCACCTCCAAGGCATAAAGGGCAAGCTCAAGCCATGTGGACAATTTGGAGACCCAGAAGTTGAATGGGGCAGAACCATCAGTCAGTATGTGTAGGCCTGTGCACACATACTGTTCAACCTTGTTGTTCAAATGCTGCCTCCTGCTAAGACATTCCATATCAGCTGGTGGTGCCGTTGCTGTGGCGTGGTGACAAAGCTTTTCCACGTGTTGGCCATGCTAACCCTGTCTTGTTAGGTGCTGGCCATCACCCAGCTGCGTTGGTGACCTCTTCCTTCTCCGCCTCTGCCTTCGCCTTGTGCTTCCACTTGTCCCCCGGTGTCAGTTGGGAATGCCCTCAGGAGCGCGTCTACCAGCGTGCGCTTGTAGTCGCGCATCTTCCTATCATGCTCCAAGGAAGGAATTAAGGACAGCATATTGTCTTTGTAACGGGGATCCAGCAGAGTGGCAACCCAGTAGTCAGCACAACTTAAAATGTGGGCAACTCTGCGGTCATTGCCCGGACACTGCAGCATGTAGTCGCTCATGTGTGCCCGGCTGCCCAGAGGTATGGATAAGCTGTCCTCTGTAGGTTGTGTATCATCTGTGTCCTTCGTATCCCCCCAGCCATGCTCCAGTGATGGCCATGAGCTGCGTTGGATGCCACCCTGCTGTGAACCTGGTTACTCTTCCACTACTTCATCCTCCTCCTCCTCGTCCTCCAGAACTGTGCCCTGGTTGGCCACATGTGTACCTGGCCTCTGCTGGTGCAGAAACCCACCCTCTGAGCCACTTCTGAATGACTGGACTGAAACCCTGTGAAATGCACTCTCTTCCTCCTGTGCCACATCCTCTTCCATCATCGCCCTAAGTGTTTTTTCAAGGAGACATAGAAGTGGTATTGTAACGCTAAGAACGACGTCATTGGCACTGGCCATGTTGGTTGAGTACTCGAAACACCGCAACAAGGCACACAGGTCTCGCATGGAGGCCCACTCATTGTTGGTGAAGTAGTGGTGTTCCTCAGAGCGACTGACCAGTGCGTGCTGCAGCTGAAACTCCACTATCGCCTGCTGCTGCTCGCACAGTCTCTCCAGCATATGCAAGGTGGAGTTCCACCTGGTGGGTATGTTGCATATGAGGCGGTGAGCAGGAAGGCCGAAGTTATGCTGCAGCGCAGACACGTGAGCAGCAGCAGGATGAGAACGCAGAAAGTGTGCACAGACGGACCGCACTTTATGCAGCAGCTCTGACATGTCTGGGTAGTTTTTAGTGACATGGTGGAGATGCTTGGTGATGATGACGGAGGTGGTGGTGTTGGTGGCACATCCTCTGTTTGCTGGGTGGCAGGTGCCACTGACTCAAGAGGTGGAGGAAGAGGCAGAGACAGCAGCAGAAGAGGAAGCAGGAGGAGACTGAGACATTTCTTGGTTTTTAAGGTGTTTACTCCACTGCAGTTCGTGCTTTGCATGTAGATGCCTGGTCATGCAGGTTCTGCTCAGGTTTAGAACATTTATGCCTCGCTTCAGGCTCTGATGGCACAACGTGTCTTGTAGTCAGAACATTGTCTGAAGAACTGCCACACCAATTAACTCCTTGGAGCTGGCTTTGGTGTGCTAGCTCCCTGGGTGCGGTGGACAGTAACAGGCATACTGTCTCGGGACGGCTGCTCCGCTTTGTAGCCTGCTCCCTCATTTGCTGTGCTGTTGCCTCTGTTGCGACCACCGCCTCTTCCTCAGAACTGTATAAGTCACTAGCATGAACTTGAGTCCAGTCGGGGTCTAGGACCTCATCGTCCTCCACATCATCTTCCACCCATTCTTGACCCCTGCCCTCCTCGTCGGTCTGCACACTGTAGAAAGCAGCAGCAGTTGGCACCTGTGTTTCCTCATCAGAGACATGCTGCAGTGGTATTTCCATCTCCTCACCCTGCAACATAAGTGGTTGGGCATCAGTGCATTCAATGTCTTCCACTTCAAGGGCAGGGCTATGTGAATGGCCTGGGAAACCCTGCCAGCAGAGTCATTAAAAAGCATAGGAGTCTGCTGCATGACTTGGAGCTCAGGCTGCTTGGCTGCTTTGCAAGGGAGTGAGGTGAAAGGCTGATGGGCATGGGCTGCAGGTGCCAACTCTGAGCTTTCTGCAGAGGACTGGGTGGGAGATACTGTGAAGGATCTGGCGCCACTGTCAGCCACCCAATCTACTATTGCCTGTACTTGTTCTGGCCTCACCATCCCTAGAGCAGCATTCGGGCCTACCAAATAACGCTGCAGGTTCTGTCGCCTACTCGCACCTGAGGAAGGTGTTTCACTTGGACCTGTAGCCTGGCGCAGAACGGCCACGTCCTCTCCCAGCAACAGGAGCTCCACCAACACCACCACGACCATGTCCACGTCCCTTATTTGATGTTCTCCTCATTATTTGCGTTCACCCACCAAACTAATAGATGGTTTATCTCAGGTGTCAATTTAACTGCCAAAATTCAACAATTAAGTTCACTAACAGTAAGGCAGTGCCCGTGTCATAAACAGAATACATTTCTTTAGGTCACACAACAGTGTAACGGAGCAATTCAATACAATTACTTCACTATCAACAAAAATTTGATTTTTCAAACCAACAATGTAACAGCTGAAGGTTAATTTGACTGTCAGAAATGCAGCGTAAACCGCAAATTTGCTATCTACCACAAAACCGGTGTTTTTGCAACCAACTATGTAAATGTGGAGTTCCACAGGTTACTTAAAATGACTGAAATACAGGGTAGGCCTCAGATCTGCTATGTAGCACAAAACCAGTGTTTATTGCAACAAACTACAGAAATGCAGTATGTCACCCCAAAATTAATAAAACAGGTTTTTCAGCTGTGTATGCAAACGTGCTCTGTGGCACAACAGTACAGGTTTATTAACCTAACTACAGAAATGCAGTTTTTCACCACAAAATTTTAAAATAAATTTTTCAGCGGTGTTTGCAAACTAGTTCTGTCGCACGACAGTACGGGTTTATTACAGCTACTACAGAAATGCACTGTCACCGAATTTTTTTAAAATAGGTTTTTCAGTGGTGTATGCAAACGTGATCTGTGGTACTACAGTACAGGTTTATTCCCCAACTACAGAAATGCACTATGTCACCCCAAAATTATAAAATAGCCTAGGTAGGGGGACTTGACCTGCCAGAAAAATGAATTTTTCCTGCACTGAGCAACCACAAAATAATTAAACTGATGCCCCTGGCAGGCTGGCACACATGCAGGTCACATGCAGTTCCAAGGACACTGCAGTTGCTAAAATGGCTGCCAACCCCACCTCAGTAACAGATGGATTAAAAATAATTTTACAGTATCACTGGGCTCAGGGCTGGGTACAAATATGTAGCATAGCACCCTCAATAATTGCTGTAGTTTGAAGAGATAACACCACCAAGTTCATCAGATTTCTTTCCTAATCTGTCCCTCACAGAAGCGGCAGCATCCTATCCCTACACTGAGAAGAGCAGAGTGACGTGTGGCGCTACGTGACTCCAGCTTAAATAGAGGTTGGGTCACATGCCAATCACAGCCATGCCAATAGTAGGGCAAAGTAGTAAAACGTTTGTTGATTGGCTGCCCTGCAGCCCTTTAAAAGCGGGAAGAAATCGCAGAACAACGAGCCCGAACTGTTATGGAAATGTTCAGGTCCGGGTGCGAAAAACCGTAATGTTCGGGTTCGCTCAACCGTAGTCATAAATGTTGACATTACAAAATACAAAAATAGAGATAGTGTTAGAATACACCATAGTAAATTGATTTTAAAAAGTAACAAAGATTTAGAGTGGTTGCCTGGTTGCCTAATGATGCATTAAATACAGATACTCATTTATGTCAAATAGAGTAGGAAGGCAAACTCCATTGGGAAGTTTAATCAGGGTTGCAAGAATACAGTTATAGAAAAAAAGCTAGATTTTAAGTGGTCACTAGGATAGGATTCCAAAACTGGATGTTCTGTTTGAAAGGGAACCATGTCTGATATCTTAAAGGGATTTTACCAAAATCAACATTTATCGTCTATCCACAGGATAGACGATAAATGTTTGATCACTGGGGGCCCCATCACTGGGACTCCCAATGATCACTAGAAGGTAGTTACAAGTTTGCCATGCCTCGTGACAGAATGACTAAGATGAGACACTTGAAAATTACAGTGGTCACTGGCACTCCATTCAATGTGGTGGGGCTCTAGTCACATTATCACCTATCCTGTTAATAAGTGATAGACTTTGCGACCATTATAAAAAATGCAATCATGTAGATTGTTAGGTAAAATGGTATATTAGTGCAGTTTGACAAGTTGCAGCTCTGACATCCCTGTTGATGGGAATGCTGGAATGTGAATTCCCCTAGCCTGCTGAAAACGTCTGCAACATGACTAGAGTCAAAAGCCCTGTATTTATCAAACATGTAGTGATATGCCACATAGTGTATGAAGTAATCTGTCAAAATTTTGGTCCACTGACTTGGCCACGTCAGTAATCAGTCATGGTAAGAGCCTAAGAGGATTGTGGAGGGACAAGTGTTGAATCAGGTGAGCAGGAATGCTCCACCTCTCCCTTCACAAATATCTCTTCTCCACAGATTACTCCCTAAGTCATGCCCCCTATAACTAATACAAACCCCCTTTCTGCTTAGCCATGGACCCTTGTCATGCGGGGGGAAAAAATAGGAAAAATAAATGATTTAAAATAGCTCCTAGTGGTTCTAGAATTCGAGCAGGACTGCTTGCCACCACTTACAGAGCTGCCTAGATATGCAATCCTACCTACTATATAAAAGTAGTGCAATCCTGCCTACTATATAACATCATGGCTGAATATCCGGACAAGAAAACTCACCAATATGTAATAAATACAGCTCTGGCAACCAGTCCTGCTCACATTCTATGACATGTTGCTGGTGGCCATTTTAAATGTAAGGGGGTGTAATGGGGTGAATTACAAATGTCCTAAACTTGATCCCTTGCAAATAATATTGTTATGTTTTTCAATGTTACCTATGTTCTGCATATTAAATGACTAAGTTAAAATATTTATTATTGCATTATACTCTTTATACTATGCAGCCACAGAGGCTGGGCTAGCAATTCACTGCCTGAATGGCTTTTCCATTCCACTTTTAGATGATCATTCTAAAGTATCTGTAGTTTGGGTTGATATGCGTCCATATAATTGTGTGTTTGGTTCCTTTGACATGTGTGTGCACGCAGTAAGCACATGAGAGACAGTGAGAGCTGTTTTGAGAGTTAGTGGAGGTCTGGACCTGGTCAACCAGCATGCCAGTGTCATGACAGAGGAATGCCATAAGAGTGACTGAAACCTGAGAGAAAGTGGAGAAATACGAGGACAGTAAAAAGAAGGCAGAGAGAAAGATCCTAGAGCTGTAAGCCCCAAGGCTGTATTACCCCTGACAATTTTTCAGCAGATGATGACTAACAAGCATCTGTATGAATGCTCATTAGCAATCATCTTGCACCATAATACTGACGCTCGTTATTGGGCAATTGTGATTTTTCAGCATGATTAGACAGCACTATCTGCTGCTGGCAAACCATTATGTAATGAACGCTCCTGCCCATGTTGCAGAGGAGATAGCTGCATTTAATAGCACCTGTCTCCTCCGTTAGTGAGCACTGGATTGCCAGGAGGGAGACAGTTGCAATGGCTGCTTATTCTCCTCTAAAATTGTTCTACAACTGGTTTCCCCACAGACTAATCAGAATGCAGACTGAGGCTTTATCTGTGTAGTAGAGTATGTGTTGTGAGTGGAGGGAGCCAGGAATCGTATCTACAAGAGGTGGCACCAGTGAGTAACTGCAATGGGAACAGCATTTCTAGTTACCCTCCCCTGTTTAAAAGAATGGTGCAAGTGGTACCCAGAGTCAAAGACGTGCAAATATCAAAGTAGTTCAAGTTAAACTAGGTGATTTTAATCCAGCTATAAAGAGCATCTGTCTGCATGATCAACCTTATTAAACCAGGCATATGAGTAAAATTCTATTTCTTTTCTCTCTAGGATGAATAGTTGTGGAGATATGTAAATGTTTATATTTATGCAAATTAACTAGTTAGAGCACCAAAGGGCTGGTTGTAGCATTAGGAGCGCTACTAGCGCAGCTTCCCTGTGCACTGGTCCCTCCCATTAACCTTTTATTGTCAGAGCTAGACATCGTGTCTAGAGGCACCACCACTTTAATTGTTGTAGTACAGATGTAGCCAAGCTAAAATTGATTTTGATAACACTTATCAGTGTTATCTAGTGACAAAAGCCATTGAAATCCATTAAAAGGCCTTTTCTTCTAACATTTTTTTGTCATTCTCCACTTAACACATTAGCCATCAAGTGTAGCTTGGTTACATCTTTATATTATAGAACATTTGCCTCTAAACCAAATGCACAAACTAATGACTGTGTGAATTTTCTTTTACTAATGCTTACTGTTTCTTTTCGTCTTACAGGCTGTTTATGTTACGTCTACATTCCCGTATGTTGTTTTAACAATATTCCTAATTCGTGGTTTCACATTACCGGGTGCTATAGATGGATTACAATACCTTTTTACTCCTGATGTAAGTTATTTATTTATTTAAAAAAACTCCTGATCAACATCAACGCTTAAAAGCTAGATGTCATATTGTAAGTGTTCTGTCCTTCTTATGTGTGAAGGTATATAGCTCGACAGACAGCTAAACCTTATCCCGGCAATTAATTGACAATGGAGTATCGTCCAACTTTATCTTTATTGCAAGGATGTAAATGCACGTGTGGTAAAACTGGGGAACAGAAAAATAATGCACTTACTAAAGGGGTCTGACATATTACAATGCACATCATAACATTACTGTGCATGACAATGATAAACATCCATGTAATATAAAGATATAAACCAGGAGCATGCTATCCTACCTGCATAACAAGGATAGTCCCTAGCTGCTAACTGAAGCTACTATAGAGGGCAGGAGAAAGACACGCAAATACATATGTAAACAGGTGCAAACAGGCTGTAATATGGCTTACCAGCGATGCTACTGTGGGCTTAGGTGTGGAGGATGACTCCAGAGGCTTCCACACCATGTGCTACCTGTGGCAGGGATGACTGTGAATGAAAAAGATGGCTGCTGTGTGCAGGGATGATGATGTCACTAAGGTATGGGAACTGAAATAAGACAAACTTCTAATGTGAATAGCTGTAATGTATGTAAGTTGTGCTGTTACACAACTAATAGAGAATTATACAGAACATATATTGAATATGCATGAAACTACACATAAATTAACAAATAAGCTTGCTGAAGGCATGACACTCCCCGCCTGCTATCTATAAGGATACCACATTAAGTCACTTCTGGCGAAAGCAACAAAATCAGTTCAGTAACGGGTCTGAGGAAGCGTTTAGGCTCATGTTGCCTGCAGACTTTAACTTCCACCTTTCTGACCTTCCCATCTTCACTTGGAAAAACCTTGGTTACCAGTCCCAAAGGCCAGTCATTTCTTTTTGACTGAGGGTCTTTGACAAGAACAACATTACCAACCTCCATGTTGGGTTTGCTGGTTTTCCATTTATTCCGGACATGTAGTGTAGAGAGGTATTGTTTCTTCCATTTATCCCAGAAGGCATCTGCTAGAGTTTGCACTCGTCTCCACTGACATTTGTACTTAAGTCTTTAGTACTAAACTCACCAGGAGGAGCTGATGCTGTACCAACCTTTGGGTGAGAAGAGTGGAAGGGGTGAGCAAGAAAGGATCTTCTGGGTCGTTGGATATTAAAGTCAAAGGTCTGAGTTTATGATCTCCACTACTTCGGCAATGAAGGTAGAGAGGATCTCCTAGGTAAGCCTTGAAGTTCCCAGCTGTAGAAAGACATAATCAAGGATCCAGCAGACTAAGCCAATCATACGCACCCAAGAGACTCCTATGTGGGAAGAGTGTGGGGTTCGAATAACCATTTGCATTCTTGGTCAGCGAGATATCTCTCTATGTGGTCACTGTCAATGTGTGAGGGAATGTGCAGTTCTTTGCAGGCTCCAATGAAGTTGGTACCCCTATCAAAGCAGATAAGTTTAACTGGGCCTCTAATGGAAATGAAACGTCTAAGAGCATTTATAAAGCTGGATGTATCCAAAGACTCGATAACTTCTATATGTATATCCCTGATACTCATGCAGGTAAATATGACTGCCCAGCGTTTACTTTTTGCATGGCCTCCTCTAGTGTGTCGTGTGGTGACAGACCAAGGGCCAAACACGTAAAAACCAACATTAGTAAAGGGGGGTTCTGTACTGAGACGGTCAGCAGAGAGGTTAGCCATCTTTTGTGACTGAAACATACCCCGTAGTTTTTTGCAAGTGACACATTTAAAAAAGGAGACTACTCACAAGTCTTTTGGCTCCCATTATCCAGAATCCAGCTGTACATAAAGCTCCTTCAGTGAACAAATGTCCCTGATGTTTAGTCTTCTCATGGTAGTGTTGCACAAATAAAGATGCAATATGATTGTTCGGGAGTAGAGTTGAGCGAACCGAACTGTATAGTTTGGGTTCGTACCGAATTTTGGGGTGTTCGGGACACAGACCCGGACATTTTCAAAAAAGTTCGGATTCAGGTCCGTTGTTCGGTGATTTCTTTTCGCTTTCTGAAGGGCTGCACAGCAGCCAATCAGCATGCATTTTACTTCTTGCCCTAAGAAGCCATCACAGCCATGCCTACTAACGGCATGGCTGTGATTGCTGAGTGCAGCATGTGACCCAGCCTCCTTATAAGCTGTAGTCACGTACTGCCGCACATCACTCTGCTGATTTGAGCTTATGGAGAGGATGCTGGTGCTGCTATCAGGGACAGAATAGAGCAGAAATCAGAAGAACCTGTGCTATTTTAATCCACAAGATACAGCAAATAGAGAGGGAGGGAGCTTCAGCAATCCAACATTTCTGTACCCAGCCACTGCCAGGGAAATCTTTTTTTGTAATCCATCTGTTACTGAGGTGGGCTGCATGTGTGCCAGCCAGCCAGGGACATAAGCCTAATCCCATTTTGTAGCTCAGTGAAAGTCCCCTACATTGCCTTTTGTATGTTTAAGGGGTGACATAGTCCATTTGTCTTGTCTGGGATCTGTGATGCCACAGAGCACTTGTGTATACAATGCACTAAACCGTATATTCAATTTCAGCTATCAAATAGTGCATCAGTGTAGCCTATTTTACACCGCTAAAATATATATTTGACATTTTTTGCAGTGAAATAGAGAATCCGTGTAGTTTTGGGGGAAAAACCGTGTTCCTTGTCCAAAAAACAGTTCTGCATACACTGTCTAACAACACATTTTATATTTCTGCAGGGAAATAGTGATTCTTTGTTTTTTATAGAAAAAAAAAACCTTATTTAAGGTTCACAAAACAGTCTGAAATACCCATTCCAACCACCTATTTTACATTGCTGCTGTGAAATATAGCAAATGTGTACTTTTTTGACAAAAAAGTGGGAATCCTGATCCACAAAGCATTTTGAAATACACCGCCTAAATACCGATTTCACATTACAGCTGAGAAATAGTGCATTATTCTTTTTTGTGTGAAAAAAGCAAAATTCCTGCTTCACAAAGCAGTTGTACATACACTATATAAATATCCAATTTAAATTTACAGCAGTAAAAAACTGCATTTTGGGGTTTTATTGAAAAAAGCTGTGTTTAGGCCGAAAAAACAGTTGTGCATCCATCGTTTAAAAAATTATTTCCAATTTATAGCTGTTAAATACTGCATTTGTGAATTTTGGTGACCAAATCCGTGTTCTGGGTCCCCAAATCTGGTGTCCATACATAGTAAAAATATCTATTGTTAGTGTTTAAAAACTGCATTTTGGGGTTTTATAAAAAAAAAGCTGTGTTTTAGGCCAAAAAAACAGTTGTGCATCCGGCGTAAAAATAAGTAATTTCGATTTACAGCAGTGAAATACTAATTTTCTGTATTTTATTATAAAAATACTTGTTCTTGTTCCACAAACCACTTGTGCATACAGCGTACCCAATTTTTTTTTTTTACATTTCCGCATCGAAATTGAGAATCTGTGTATTTTGGGCACAAAAACATTAGTATGGGTCCACAGCGCATTTTTATTACACAGGCACTGCCTTATCGAACGTAATTGTCAACTAGTGGCAGGTAAATTCACACCGGAGAGAGACCAATCTTACAGTTTGGTGGATGAACGCAAATAATGAGGAGAACATCAAATAGTTGACGTGGGCATGATCATTGTGGTGTTGGTGGAGCTCCTTTTGCTGGGAGAGGATGTGGCCGTTCAGCGCCAACTACCGCTCCCAGTCAAACACCTTCCTCTGGTGCGAGTAGGCGACAGAATCTGCAGCGTTATTTGATAGGCCCAAATGCCGCTCTACGGATGGTGAAGCCAGAACATATACAGGCGATAGTAGATTGGGTGGCTGACAGTGCCTTCAGTTCCTACAAAGTATCTAACACCCAGTCCTCTGCAAAAGCTCAGAGTTGGAACCTGCAGCCCATGCCCATCAGTCTTCCACCTCACCCCTTGCAAATCAGCCAGAGCCCCAAATCATGCAGGAAAGTCTTATGCTTTTTGATGACTCTGTTGGCAGGGTTTCCCAGCCCATCCACCTAGCCCTGCCCCAGAAGAGGAAGACCTTGAATGCACTGATGCTCAGCCACTTTTGTTGCAGGATGAGGACATGGGAAGACCGCTGCAACACGTCTCTGATGATGACGAAACACAGGTGGCAACTGCTGTGGCTTTCTGCAATGTGCATACCGACAAGGAGGGCAGGGGTCATGAATAGGTGGAAGAAGATGTGGAGGATGATGAAGTCCTAGACCCAGACTGGACTGAAGGTTGTGCTAGAGAGGCGTGCAGTTCTGTGGAAGATGCGGTGGTCACACAAAGGCAACAGCACAGCAAAAGAGGGAGCAGGGTGCAAAAGCGCAGCGGCCGTTCCAGAGACAGTACGCCTGCTACTGTCCACTGCACCCAGGCACCGAGCACACCAATTCCTGCTCCAAGGAGTTAATTGGCGTGGCAGTTCTTCACACAATGTCCTGATGACAAGACACGAGTGGTTTGCATGTTGTGCCATCAGAGCCTGAAGTGAGGCACAACCTGCATGACCAGGCATCTACATGCAAAGCATGAACTGCAGTGGAAAAAACACCTTAAAAACCAGGAATCGTCTCGGGCTCCTCCTGCTCCTTTTTCTGCTGCTGCCTCGGCCTCTCTCTCCACCTCTGGCGTCACCGTGGCACCTGGCGACCAGCAACCAGAGGATGTTCCACCCACACCACGCTGGTGGGAGACATTAACCTCTTTTTACTGTCAAATGACCTCTCCTCTGTCTGGGTGTCAGGGGCCTATATTTCATTTAATCGCCTGCTGTATTGTGGTGGGAGACATTAACCTCTTTTGCTGTCAAATGACCTCTCCTCTGTCTGGGTGTCAGGGCCTACATAAGTGATAATGGCCTGTTCCTTTGCAGGTTGACCTGAGACCTGTGTTGCTGTTATGGGACGACTCACCTCTGTCTGGGTGCTAGGGACTACATAAATGATAATGGCCTGTTCCTTTGCAGGTTGACCTGAGGCCTGTGTTGCTGTTATGGGACCACTCACCTCTGTCTGGGTGCTAGGGCCTAAATAAATAATAATGTCTGTTCTATTGCAAGTTGACCTGAGGCCTTAATTGGTGTTATGGGACCGCTCACCTCTGTCTGGGTGCTAGGGCCTACATAAATGATAATGGCCTGTTCTATTGCAGGTTGACCTGAGGCCTGTATTGTTGCCAATTGTTGCCAATTAATATTGGTTAATTTTTATTTATTTTATGTCATTTCCCTATCCACATTTGTTTGCAGGGGATATACCTACATTTTGCTGCCTTTGGCAGCCCTCTAGCCCTTTCAGGGCTATTTTACAGCCATTTTAGTGCCCAAAAGTTCGGGTCTCCATTGACTTCAGTGGGGTTGGGGATTAAGTTCGGGTCAAGTTCGGATCCTGAACATTTTCATGAAGTTCGGCCGGACTTCTCGAACCCGAACATCCAGGTGTCCACTCAACTCTAGTTATAAGGTAGTTTTTGTACTATGGGGTTTACACCACGTGCAGTATCTAAGAATGCCAGAACTTGTAAATCTCCTTCAGCTTTGGCAACTTGGAGCTCTGTCAGCAAGTCACTCAGTTCTCTCAGCTTCTGGAATCCTTTGTTCTGGATCTTGGGGAAATCCTCAATTCTTTTGAAGAGTGCGTTCTCTATCACTTCTGGTGAGCCGTACCAGTGCTCAAGTCTCTTCCATATCATATTTAACCCTGTGCTTGGGTAATTAATATTAGAGGCTCTAATCCGCTTTGCATGCTCTGCCGACTCGTTTCCTAGCCATTTGACAAGAAGATCAATTTCCTCACATAAAGACAGGTCCAGGTCTCTGATTGTATTTCTGAATGATGATCGCCATGACCTATAGCTTTCAGGTCTGTCATCAAATTTGGAGAGCCCTTTGATTATTAACTCATGTCGCGCAAAGAATTTGAGAAACTCTGACATAGCTGGATCTTTGTTTTGTGGATCGTTGCTGTAGTAGTCAGCATCTACTTGTTCCTTCTTAAAGGATTTGAATGCAGGTTGCATTGAGGGCTGATGTCCTATGAAACTGTTGTCTCGTGCAAAGAAGGGTTTTTGGTTAACTTAGGTCATTTGTGTGAAAGGAGTCAGCTGGGGTTCTTCAGCAGGGGTTGACGCTGCTCTTGGACTTGAATTTAGGCCGTCATCTGACTTGGCATGCTGCAGTAGGTAATCTGAAGTGCGTTGCAAGTTATCGTGATGATTAGGTTCAGGCCCAACTATGCTGCTGAGTTTATCACTTGTGAAGTTTGCTGCTGCTTCTAACTCCTCTGCCTCTGCTACAGCAGCTTATTTTTCCACAGTTAGCTTTTCCAGTGCTGCTTGTTGCTCAGCCAGAGCTGCTTCCATGTGTGCTTTCTCTATTTTTTGTTCAGCAAATGTCGCACGGACTTTGGCGGCTTCAGCGTTTGCGCGGGCAATGGCGACCATGGAACTGCTCACCGATCTCTTTGAGCTTTTCGAGCTAGCTGAGATGGGAGACCTTGTCTCGTACAGTTCGGATTCTCTTGACGACATAATGACACTGTGAACAGGTTTGCACACTTGCAACTGTCGTGGATGACGATGTTGTGCCTTGCAGGGTTCAGTACCATGCGGTCCAGCCGGTTAGAGGTTTTTGATTCGCAGTTTCTAGTATCTAGCTTGTAATAAATAAAGCACAAAAGAACCCCTTTCAGGACACCTCAGGGTATCAATATAAACAATCCACAGAGGTCTTTGCGACCATAAATCCTTTTAGGGTGTCCTGACTGACATTACTAAAACATACCTTTTATTATTTTTAATTTAGGAAAAAGACAAAAGAAAATAAAAATATTTAAAATTTATCAGGGGTATCAGGGGATGTTGTGATATAGTACCTATTTTCCACCATACCATTGTCGCCCACTCTTGGGGTCTTATGAGGTTGGCGCTGTAGGCTATTTGTCACAATATTTACTCCTGTTTATGTTTTCAAACTCATTTGTATCAAAATAGCTTACTGCGACCTTTCTGTATATATTAGGTGGAATATGCAGTTTTGACACTTCCTATTATATATTGCTCATTCAGTTTGCTACTATTACTTTCTTTGTAACGTTGTATATTATCAGCTGTTCAGTCAGCTCAGTGTTTGTTTATGTACACAAATCACTGACTCGTGCTTATATAACAACTCTCATTCATATACAATGTTGCCATATTGCTTTCTACACCAATTGGCCACTTAATTGCACTCAGTGTTTGTTTGATCCCATACAGGGACGCTCACTGACTGCCGCTGACAATATTTCGTGCCACTGCTGCCTAATTACCACCACATCCTAATCTCCATGCACGGTGGATCTATTGTATCCTAATTTCACCCTGATACAGTTTCACCCTGTCTAAAAATCATGCCGCGGTAGTGCACTATACAGTATAATGACCCCCAGTGGCCCCACACACAGTATAATGACCCCACAGTGGCCCTCCATTCAGAATAATAAACCCCAGTCGCCCCCCATTCAGAATAATGACCCCCAGTGGTCCCCACACTGAGGGTTATACTGTATAGAGGGGGCACTGGGGGTCATTATACTGTATATTGGTCATTGGGGTCATTATATTGAATGGGTGCTCTGGGGGTCATTATACTGTGTAAGGTAAAGGCCCTCACAGTATAGTGACCCCCAGTGCCCCCCACACAGTATAATGACCCCAAAGTGGTCCTCCATTCAGAATAATGACCCCAGTGCCCCCCACACAGTATAATGACACCGCCATACTGTGACCGGATAACAGAGTATAAGAGTGCACAGTACAGGGAATGACTAGGGGCACTGTGCAGGGTGTGGTAAAAGGGCACAACGCAGGGAGCACAATATAGTGTGAGGGGCGCAGTACGGGTGACCTGAGCTGGCAGCGCACTTACCATGACGTCCTTGGACGAGATTTTCAGTCGCCTGCGGGAGGCAGAGGAGTCCCATGGCCAGGACTGGGTGAAGGATCAGGTGGCTGGCATCCTAGGTGGGGAGGCGGTGAGTGCAGCTTGCTCATTGCCTGAAGGCAGACGGCCACGGCGGGCCCGGCAGCCGGCGCGCATTAGCCCTAGTGAGACCCCACGTGTTCGGGCGCCGCATTGGGAGCCCCTCAAGGGACCCTCCGCTCGGGAGGCAGGTTACACGTGCCAGCTCAGTCCTCTCGGCGCAGGAGGAATCCCTCCATCAGGCGGAACACACCCCCTTGCCTTCTCTGGCGGGCAGCGATGGAGCAGGAGCAGGGACTGCTGGATCCCCCCTTCTGGCGGTGGGGGGAAGCCAGCTCAGTGTGGGAGCGTGCTAGGCGGTTCCGGCGGGGCTGGGCAGGAGCTTCTGCTTCCCAGGCCTCAGAGTGTGGTGTCGGTGGCGGGAGCACTTACAAGCCTGAGGGGAGAAGATGGCGCCTCTGGAGGGACACTGAAGGCACCCGGCAGGGCCCAGGCTGGGGTGCAGGTCAGCATCGCAAGCCTGGACGACCATCATGTGACAGCTGCGCAGAGGACAGAGCGTCAGGATGCCGGAGCAACGGCTGCAGGGTACACAGCGCCCGGGCAGCCAGGTGAGACTACAAGGGGACCCTTTAGGTCATTAGTGGCTCTCCCGGGGGGTGGGGGAGGGGGGTTAACCCCTGGTGAGTTGGCCGGAGGTTTGGGTCAGCTTTTCAGTAGTCTGGCGGGGTGGTTTGGGGGTACGGCGGGGGCGGGTTTGTCTCCATTGCCGGCATGGGGAGCACTAGGGGCGGTTCCGGGTACGACGCCGGGGGGGTCAGGGAGCAGGGGGTCTGGTCCAAGGTCGGTGGCCTCGGCGTCTGGGTCGGTGTCTATGTAAACGCAGGCGGGGGGTGAAGATGGTAGGCAGCGTTTGGATGATGCGCCTCAGGGGGAGGTGTATGTTTGCTTTGAGGGCCCATTGGGGGCGCACCTGAAGCAAGAGGTGAGGGAGCGGATCTGGAAAGGGGAGTATGTAGAAATTTTTTCTCAACTTCCTCTTGACATGTTTAATTTAGATAGGGCAAGGCAAGAGGAGGGTAAGAAGGAGGAGGACGAAAAGCGCAGGTATCGCCTGATACCGCGCACTTTTCAAAATTGGTTGCAGGCTTTTGCTATTCTGGCGAGTGTGATAGAGGAGAGGGCGCCAGAGTGTTGTTCTGCTTTGTTTTGTTATTTGGATGCCATTGGAGAAGCCTATCGGGTGTATGGAGGGGTGGGCTGGCTGAGGTATGACGAGCAATTTAGGCAGAGGAAGGCGGTCCGCCCGAACATACGGTGGGACCATAAAGATATAGGGTTGTGGATGAGGGTGACAGCTCTGGTTCGTCGGGGGCAGTCCTTTCGGGGGGATGCAGGAGGGGAGCAGGGCAGTCAGCGTTGTCTACGGCGTCAGCGAAAGGGCTCTGCTTCCTTTTCAATGAAGGAAGTTGCAAATTTGACGCCAAGTGCAAGTTTAAGCATGAGTGCGCCTCCTGTGGGGGAAACCATGGGGCAGCTAGGTGTTTTAAGGGAGGCAGACAGAGGGGGCTGAGTCAGCTGAAAAAGGGGCGGACTCCAGTGGTAGTGGAAAGGATGGAGCCATTCTTAAATAGATATCCCAAGCGAGACGCGGCGGCGCTACTGCTGGAAGGGTTTAGGAGCGGATTTAAGATCCCGTCTGTCCCGTCGTTTGCCCCTTTATCATTTAAAAATTTGCGTTCAGCGTTGGAACACCCGGAGGTGGTGGCGGAAAAATTAGGCAAAGAGGTGGGTGGCGCTGGGGAGAATGGCAGGCCCTTTTAAGGATCCGCCTTTTGCGGAGTTGAGAATTTCACCTTTGGAGGTGGTACCAAAGAAGGAGCTGAGTGGAGTGTCGGCTTCCGGAGGAGAAGGTACGGGAATTGAGGGGGGAGGTAGACAGGGCTAGACAAGTTAAGAAAATCCGGCTACGAGATTTGCAATCGTTATTAGGGAAGTTAAATTTTGGATCTTCTGTAGAAGGTTGGCAGCGGCAACGGCTGGGGTAGTTGCTCCACATCATTTTATTAGGTTGGGGAGGGAACTTCAGAGGGACCTGGAAGTTTGGGCCACGTTTTTAGCGGAGTTTAACGGGAGGGCGGTTATGTTGGAGGAGAATGTGGATAACGTGGATTTTGATTTATTCACGGATGCAGCGGGAGTATCGGTTTCGGCGTATATTGTGGCAGACAGTGGTGTGCGGGTTCTTGGCCAGTGAGCTGGGTTAGCCGGGGTTGGGTTAGGAACTTGGCTTTGCTGGAATTGTTCTCAATTGTGTTGGCAGTGGAGCTGTGGGGTGAGACTTTTAGAAACAAAAGGGTGAGATTTCATTGCGACAATCTGGGGGTGGTGCAGGCAATCAATTCGTTGACTGCCTCGTCTCCCTCCTGTAATGCGGTTGTTACAGCATTTTGTGTTGTGGTGTCTGGGGCTTAATGTATGGGTGGGGGCTGTTAATGTGCCGGGGTTGCTAACTGCATTGCGGATGCTCTTTCTCGTTCGCAGTGGGAAAGGTTTCGGCAGCTGGCTCCGGAGGCAGACAAGGTCGGGCTGGAATGTCCGGGGTTCCTGTGGGAGCTGCTGGAGGTACCATGAGTGAACTCTTGAGAGCGTCACTATCGGAAGGGACTTGGGCTGCATATGGCAAGGCTTGGTATGAGTGGGAGTCTTGGTGTGGTGCTATGGGGGTGGGGGTGGACGTTGGTGAAATGCTTTTGGTGGTGTTTTTGAGCCAGAAGTTAATGGCCTTATAAGTTAAAGGGGTTTTAAATTGATGATCTATCCTCTGGATAGATCATCAGCATCTGATCGGCAGGGGTCAGTTTGTGAAGGTAGCGGCACTGGCAGTAGCGCCACTGCCTTCTTGCTGTTCACCGCAGGCCCAGTGACGTCACGACTAGTATCACTGACCTGGGCGAGCTAACAATTCAGAACCCCTTTAACTTATAAGGCCAGTCATATACAAGTAGCTTGGGGGGTGGGTTCCTGCACCAACATAGGCCAGGTACACAATTGTCCAGCCATGGCACAGTTCTGGAGGAGGAGAAGAAACCGTGTTCACAGCAGGTTGGCACCCAAAGCAGCTCATGGCCATCGCTTGAGCGTGGCTGGGGGAACACGGAGGACACAGATGATACACCTCCCACAGAGGACAGCTTGTCATTGCCTCTGGGCTGCCTGGCAAACATGAGCGACTATGATGATGGCAGTCACACCTGACACCGGGGGCTCAGTGGAAGCACACGGCTAAAGCAGAGGAGGAGGAGGAGGAAGAAGTCGCCAACGCAGCTGGGTCACGCCCGCACCTCAGAAGGCAGGGTTAGCATGGCCGAAATGTGGAAAGGCATTTTCACCACGCCACAACAACCAGCACCACCAGCAGATATGGAACGTCTTAGCAAGAGGCAGCATTTCAGCAAAATAGTGTATTAGTATCTGTACACACGCCTACACATACTGACTGATGGGTCTGCCCAGGGTCGTAGCTACAGGGGAATTATACAATTAAATTTTATACAGTGACAGTGTGGAAAACGGATGGAACAGCTGCCGGCCTGGTCTGAGAGAGCGATCTTTAGTAGCCACAGGAATGGGGGCAGCATGAAAGGAAGGGGTTGCTAAAAAATTACCGGGGGAGGGGGGGCCGCATTAAAAATTTGCTGTTGCCCAGACAATTTTTAGCTACGCCACTGGGTCTGCCACATTTAACTTCTGCGTCTCCAAATTGGGGACATGGCCTCAGTGTATTGACTGAACGCGTGTTTAGCACAGCTGGAGGAGTTATCACAGACAAGCGCAGCCGCCTGTCCACAGCCAACGTGTACAATGTCACGTTCATTAATAAGAACCAGGCATGGATCCCACAGAACTTGTTCATACCTTATTCAGAATAGACATATATACCTGCCTCACCCAACCATTGTTATACTACAGCGCACTTAGTCTTTGTTTTCTTTTTTACACTGGGTTCAGACCTGAACGTTTTAAAGCCTAGCGTTTTTGGTGCGTTCAAGACTGGCGTTTAGGCGCGTTTTTTCAAGCGTTTTGGTAAATAGTGTAGGCGCGTTTGACGCGCGTTTATGTGATTGACTGCATAGTTGGCCAATGATCAATGATATAGTTTGGCCAATCTGAGTGCTTTAGAGGTGTCTGATTCAGCATGTTGCAAACTTTGTAAACGCGCATCCATAGGCGCGTTTTACGCTTCACAAACGCCCGAACAACACGCCTATCGCGTTTCCCATTGAAGTCTATTGGAACCAAACGCTGGATAAACGCCCGAATTAACGCGAACATACTTGCCTATGCGTCGGACGTTTTTAGGCGCCTACGAACGCGTATTTAAACGCGCAAGTGTGAACCACCCCCATTGGAATGCATGGTTCCTGTACTGTTGCGTTTTTTTGCGCGTTCGAAAGCGGCGTTTTACGCGAAAGTGTGAACTGAGTGTTATATTTCCCAATGTTTTGGGGTCTACCCGAATTTATAAAAAAATAAATAAAAAAAAACCACATTGTTGTTGGCGACTAGATTTGGCTTCACAGCCAAAAAAAGGCTTTGTCAGGCAACAATGTAACCGCCAACTGTAATGAATTAACTTCCTTGTCTTATGCAGTGCAGGGGTACTTTAAAAGAAAGAAGGGGTACAGATCAGCCAACAATCTGAACACCACCTAATTTGCAGAATATATATCCCAGTCAGGTATGCAGTGCAGGGGTACTTTGAAAGAAAGAAGGGGTACAGATCACCCAACAATCTGAAGGCCACCTAATTTACTGAATATATTTCCAAGTCAGGTATGCAGTGTTTTATGGCCCAAGAATGTAACAGATGATTTTAAGAAATTTACCTCCCTGTCACCTATGCAGAGCAGGGGTTTGTATATGGCAAAAATAGTAAAAGTCACCCACCAATGTAACAGACGAATTTTTGAAATTTACCTCCCTGTCACCTATGCAGAGCAGGGGTTTGTATACTGGCAAAAATGGTAAAATGTCACCCAAGAATTGTCACGGCAGGAAGGATACAAGATACAATAAACACACAGAAAACCTCAAAACAAGCATCTAGGCCAGAAGCTGGGGATAAAGGTTACCTCCTAACAATATCCTACCTACTCACCCTAGACTACTGTGCCCACGTTCGGACCCTAAAGGTGGAAATCAACGTGCCCCCGTGCCTAAGACTGAAGATTCCCTAAAGTCTCTGGGACAGTGGAAAAGGGGGAAAGAGGCAGCCTGCTTCCTGTAGTCCTGGAGGAGGCAGGTGTCTCTCTAACAGCCAAGACAGTACACAAAAGGAAACCAAAAACGACTTATCTTGTAGCAGAGCAGAAGCAGCGAATCCACCTTTCCACAGACCAAGATAGAAGCTATAACCCACACAGGACACTGGGAAGGGGCGTGATTTAAACTCACACAAACGACCCCACCCAGTGCACCTGAAAGGAGGCAGATACAGCTCAACTCCAAGTTAAAAACAAACAAAAAACTACACACGTGCTGCCAACCTGACAGACCTCCGCACATGACCAGAGCAGGGCATGACAGTACCCCCCCCCTCCCCGTCTACGGGTGACCTCCGGACACCCAGGCCCAACTTTATCTGGGTGGGACATGTGAAAGGCCCTCACCAGTCGGCTGGCGCTAACATCCACAGCTGAAACCCACATCCTCTCCTCGGGGCCGTATCCCCTCCAGTGTACCAGGTACTGAAGGGAACCCCGAAGAACATGTGAGTCAAGAACCCTGGAGATCTTGAACTCTAAGTTGCCATCAACCAGAACAGGGGGAGGAGGCAATGGCGATGGTTCCACCGGTCTCACATGTTTCTTAAGTAAAGACCTATGGAACGCATCATGGATCCTCCAGATCTATGGAAGATCCAGACGAAATGCGACTGGATTGACGACTGCAGAAATTTTGTCAGGTCCAATGAATCATGGACCCAGTTTCCAAGATGGTACTCTCAGTTTAATATTTTTAGAAGATAACCACACCAGATCACCCACACACAGGTCCGGACCAGTCACATGTCTCCTGTCAGCCATTCGCTTATACCTCTCACCCATAGTCTGCAAATTGACTTGGATCCCCCACCAGATAGAAGAAGCGGCAGAAGAAAATCTCTTCTCTGGCATCCCAGAGGAACTAGTCCCAGAAAAGGTACCAAACTGAGGATGAAAACCGTATGCGCCAAAAAATGGCGACTTACCCGTGGACTCCTGCCTACGGTTATTCAAAGCAAAGGGCTGCTAGGGCTAAGAATGAGGACCAGTCCTCCTGGTTCTCGGCCACAAAACACCTGACGTAGGTCTCCAGGTTTTGGTTAGTACGCTCTGTCTGCCCATTCGACTACGGATGAAAAGCCGAAGAGAACGAAAGTTGAATACCAAGACGAGAGCAGAACGCCCTTCAAAACCTGGTAACAAACTGCGTGCCCCTATCAGAAACCAGATCCGAGGGAATACCATGTAATTTCCTGATGTTATCTACAAAAACCTGAGCAAGAGTCTTAGAATTGGGCAGACTAGCTAACGATACAAAGTTAGCCATTTTACTAAAACGGTCCACAACCACCAAAATCACTGTTTTCCCGGAGGAACTCGACAGATCGGTAATAAAATCTATAGACAAGTGCGTCCAAGGACGAGATGGAATAGACAAAGGAAGAAGTGAACCAGAAGGTCGAGTGTTAGCAACCTTTGACTGTGCACAGGTCTCACAAGCTGCTACATAACCCTCAACAGTCTTACGTAACCTGGGCCACCAGAACCTCTGAGAAATAAGATCAAAGGTGGACTTGCCACCAGGGTGTCCAGCAAGGACAGTATCGTGATGTTCCTTGAATACCTTGTATCGCAGTCCAGAAGGAACAAAACCTCCCTGGGGGACAAGAATCAGGTGCCCCCTCCTGGGCTCCCAACACCTCCATCTCCAACTCGTGGTATGGAGCGGAGACAACCACCCCATCAGCCAAAATCGGAGCAGGATCCTCCGAATCACTTCCCCCAGGAAAACTACGAGACAAAGCATCTGCCTTGACGTTTTTAACCCCCGGGCGAAAAGTAACCATAAAATTGAACCTAGTAAAAAACAGTGACCATCTAGCCTGTCTAGGATTTAGGCGCTTGGCTGATTGCAAGTAAGCCAAATTCTTATGATCAGTATATACCGTAAAGGGATGAGACGCCCCCTCCAACCAGTGATGCTATTCCTCAAAGGCCAATTTGATGGCCAGCAATTCCCTATCCCCTACATCATAATTCCTTTTGGAAAAGAAGGCACACGGACGCCACTTGCCAGGAGATGAACCCTGCGACAGCACTGCTCCAACCCCCACCTCTGATGCATCGACCTCCACGAATGATTGAGACACATCCGGCTGCATCAGAATGGGAGCCGACGCAAAACATTCCTTAATAGCCGAAAAGGCCTTCCTAGTCATGTCAGTCAACGGTTTTACAATGGTAGAGTAGTTCAAAATAATTTTTTTATAATAATTGGTAAACCCCAAAAACCGCATCAAAGCTTTCTGATTCTCCAGTTGGTCCCGGAGGATCGACAAAACCTGTCTCACGTGATCCTGATGGGTCTTTAGATCAGGAGAGTAAATTAGTATGTCATCCAAGTAAATTACAATGAACCTTCCCACCAAATGATGGAAAATGTCATTGAAAAATCGCTGGAACACCGCATAACCAGATTTTCTAAATGACCCTCGTGCGTGTTGAAGGCCGTTTTCCACTCATCCCCCTCCTTGATTCTGATCAGATTTTAGGCCCCTCATAAATGTAGCTTGGAGAATACCTTGGCTCCAACAATTTGATCAAAAAGGTCAGAAATCAAAGCAAGGGATACGGGTCACGGACTGTAATGAGGTTTAATTCCCGAAATCCAAGCAAGGTCTAAGCGATCCATTCTTTTTCTTCACAAAGAATAAACCAACTGCGACCGGAGAATTAGATGGCCTAATATGACCCTTTGCCAAACTCTCGGCAATGCACTTCCGCATTACCTCTCTTTCGGGTTGAGAAAGATTGTACAGCCGAGACTTTGGCAACTTAGCCCCTGGAATGAGATTAATTGGACAATCATATTTACGATGAGGAGGCAACTCCTGAGCTCCACCCTCCGAAAAGACATCTGCAAAATCTGAGAGATACTGAGGTAAAATGGTAGTAGACACCCCTGAGATAGATGCACTAAGACAATTGCCCGAACAAAATTCACTCCAACCAATGATCTGTCTTACCTGCCAATCAATAGTAGGGTTATGTTTAATCAACCACGGCAAACCTAAGACCATAGGAGCAGGCAAGTCCTTCATGACAAAACAAGAAATGATTTCAACATGTGAATCACCCACCTATAACCGAATACCATTAGCAATCTGAGTGAGACTCCTCTGAGAAAGAGGGGAAGAATCAATTGCAAACACCGGAATCTCTCTCTCTAAAGTGCACGTACTTAAACCCAGATTTTGAAGAAAAAGAAAATCAATAAGGTTTACCCCAGCACCACAGTCAATAAATACTTCAAAATTAAATTTCCCTGGGGGCGTGGCCCGACCCGCAATGTAGGAAGCCGCACTTCCCTGAGCTCCGGGCGACTTCTGGCTTTATCCTTCTCCATCCTGAGGCTGTCTTGTCCTACCTGCCTGCAAACTGCTGTGAGAACCTGAGCAGCACCTGGACAACTTCAGGGCTCCTCTCCTGCCATGACCTGCTTGGGTAAGAAAGACCAGGAAGTGCAGGGCCTACGCCAGCAAAGCAACATGGCACTGCAGCGCATGTTAAGGCCGCTGATATCGCGGTCCGTTTAGAGCAGTATGCTCGGGTCTCCTCTCCTCCAGTATGTGCGCCAGACGAAGGCTCCTCTCCCACTCTGGCGGCCCCTGACATGGCTCTGCCCGATAATGATGAGTCTTGATCCCCCTGCACACAAGATGGCGGCATATGTGCAGAGCAAACACCAGCAGCTCTAGAGGCCCTCCCAATAACTCCAGCCCCAACTGGTGGAATGCAGACAGGACCGCCCCTCCCTTTGCCTCAGCTTGTGAAACCCACTATAAAAGATATCTATACTGCAGTACAGCAGTACAGCACTACTCTGCTTTCATTGAACACCTCTGTGGGATCTCTACAAGAGAATATGTCTTTTATCCGGCAAGATATGCACAAAATCACTGAAAGAGTTACCGCCATTGAGGATCGTGTGTGCCATTTAGAAGATCAAAAGGAATTTGGCAAAGGTCATTCATAATATTACACTTTTGATAAACAAGACAGATGACCTTGAAAATAGGTCCCGCTGCAGTAATGTCTGTTTAATAGGAGTCCCTGAGAGAGCTGAGGGACAATACGCTGTTCGCTTTTTTGAAGATTGGATTAGAAACAGTGTCGCTAAGGACTCCCTGTCTCCCTTTTTTGCTATTAAAAGAGCGCACAGGGTGCTATCCCGTCAGCCGCCTCCGGGGGGCCCTCCTAGGCTGATACTGATGAAGCTCCTTCATTTTCAAGACAGATATATTACTCTCCGCAAAGCCAGAGATCTTCAGGACCTCTCCATTGATGGATATAAAGTTAAAATTTTCCCGGATTTCCCAGCAGAACTGCAACAGCGCAGATCCCTTTTCCTGGATGTGAAGCGCACCTTACGTTCCCGTGGGATACAATATTCTATGCTTTACCCGTCCAAACTGAAAGTACAATTTCAGGGTAAAACTAATTTCTTTGATTCACCAGAGGACGCCTCTCGCTGGATTGAACAGTCCAGATGCTTGTCTACTGTGACAGAAGATGCTTTTCCAGCGTCGCAGACTTGAACGCAACCCTCCTTGGCGGTGGTGGACATTACCGTTGGCGCCTTCATACGTAGGCGGATGAGTATCTCGTCTTTTATTTGCTCTAACCTAAGTTTTTCCTTTTGGGTTGTTATCCGATGATGGACTGATTGCTGACCTTGCATTCTGTGGGTTTTGGTCCGTATTCTCCCAGGAGCGCTGTTTGCTGCTTTGATGGTCTGTCGGTATCACACAGGACTAAACAGATGATGTCACTTATTTTGTATTTGGGCCGGGACAACCGGCTTGGAGTTCTAGTGTTCTTTACGTGTGATTATTATGCTTCTGCTTCCTATGTCGTGGGTTGCAGGAACTTTGTTGTTGCCTCACACTCTCTGTTGCATTAACTGAGAGATGTCGTTTTTTTCCTACGTTATTTGGGGGAATTTATTCAGTTTTGTCAGGGCAGAGTGTCTCTTTTTCAAGATTTTTGCTGGGCGTTAAAGTCCTGGGTAGAACATTGTATTCTGTTCTTCTTGTATATCTACATCCCAGTTGTGGCAGATAAAGTTAGTGTCATAGCGTGGAATGTTAGAGTTCTGGGTAACCCGACTAAGCGTCAAGCGGTTTTTGCGGCTGTTCAACGTTATCAGCCTGCTATCCTATGTCTTAGGCCTCATGCACACGACCGTATGTGTTTTGCGGTCCGCAAATTGCGGATCCGCAAAAAAAAGACGACGTTCCGTATGGCATCCATTTTTTTTGCGGATCCGTTATTTTTGGGGATCCATTGTAATAATGCCTATCCTTGCCTGCAAACTAGAAAAAAATAGGACATGCTCTATTTTTTTGCGGAACGGAAAAACGGACATACGGAAACGGAATGCACACGGAGTACCTTCCGTTTTTTTTGCAGACCCATTGAAATGAATGGTTCCGCATATGGTCCGCAAAAAAAAAATGGAACGGACACGGAAAGAAAATACGTTTGTGTGCATGAGGCCTTACGGAGACTCATTTATCTAGTGATCGTCATAGGATCCTTAGTAAGCCTTGAATTGCACAGGCCTTTCATTCCACGTTTTCTTCTCAAGCAAGAGGAGTTAGTATCCTGGTACATAAGCCATCCCATTTATTTGTCACTCTAGAAAACTGTATCCAGAAGGCCGATATGTTTGTTTGCAGTGCTCTATATTTAGAACGCAATTCCTGTTGGCCACTATCTATATTCCACCTCCCTATTCCACTGTGGTACTCAAGGAAATTTTGACATAAATCTCTCTGTGTTGCTAGTGGGGGACTTCAATAATTGTATAGATCCTGCCATAGATAGAGTTCCGCCGCCTCAGGCTCAGGTGTCTACTGGGGAGACCTCATTGGCAAAGCTGTTAAGGGAGGTGGACTTATATGACCTCTGGAGTATTAGATATACCCTGGAAAGACAATTTTCATGCTTTTCAGCCTCATACTCCTCCCTCTCTAGGATAGATTTGCCTATTGGGTCCCTAGAAGCCTCTTCTTATGTGTCGATGGTGGAATACTTGCCCCGCGGTCTCTCTGACCATTCCCCGATCCATCTTGAACTGCAGCTTGGTGGATCTGGGAACCCCGCGGGACGGACTCTCTGGAAGCTCAACCTATTCTGGTTCCAATTGCTGGATGAGGAGGAACCTCTTACGAGATTTATTGTAGAATACTTTGAGCGTTAACTGAGGCTATACAACTTGAGGTATGGACATGAAAATATAGGTACATTAGTACTCCATCCCCACAGGTTGAGGGCCAATGGAAAGAGGCGCAAGCTAAACTCAATGATCATTTACTACACATAGCCATTAACAAGCGATTCTTTCTGCAACAGAAATACTTTGAAGCTGGTGAGAGTACGGGTAGTTTATTGGCTAGGGTGATCCGTTCTCAGGAGGGCCCTTCTGGAATCACGGCCATACGGATCTCTCTGCTGAGTATGCTGTTATAATGGATGTCTTTCATGGCTACTATAGGGAGCTGTACTCCTCTAGAGTAGCGGTAAGTGAGATTGATGTTCAGCAATATCTTGCACGTATATCGCTTACTAGACTGTCCCCGGAGTCCGCCGCACTCCTGGATGAACCCCTGACTCTGGAGGATTTGGAGATAGCTCTGAGCTCCTTTCCTAACAGAAGTCCCCGGGGTCCGACGGACTTCTCTAAATGATATAGGGAGACTCTTCTTCCCCACTTATTGAACATGTTTAACGAGGCATAACAAGCCGGGGTCTTACCAGCATCTATGCGTGAAGCTATAGTTGTGGTGATTCCGAAACCGAACAAAGACCTAACTCAACCTGATTCTTACAGACCCATATCTCTCTTACAAAACGATGTTAAATTACTGGCTAAAGTGTTAGCTAATAGGCTTAATAAGGTCATTTCCCCACTGATCCATAAAGACCAGTCTGGATTTATGCCTGACAGAAGTACTGCTGTTAATCTTAGGTGACTGTTTCTCAACATACAAAGACCGATGCATACTGGGGCCTGTCGGGCAGTTGTGTCCTTAGAAGCCGCCAAGGCTTTTGACAGTGTAGAATGGCGTTATCTGTTGGAAGTCATGGCGGCCATGGGCTTTGGCAGCGGTTTTACCTCATGGGTGCAGCTATTGTATCATTCCCCAGTCGCGAGAGTCTAGCGCCACAATAGCTGGAAGGAGAAAACGGGTATTGCAGGGAGATTGCATACCTGCTTGCTGTGGCACCCCATTAACACTACCAAGAGTCAGGGATGTTTTTTTTTTTTTCTTTATGTAAACCTTTTGTGGTTCTTTATCATCAACTTGCGGTTTAACCAAAGGACAAGCATAAACAAAATGACCACTTGCTCCACAGTAAAAACATAACTTATGCAACCTCCTAAAGTTCCTATTACCAGAACTGAAAGACACCGGACCCAGCTGCATGGGCTCCTCCCTATCCCAGAATTACATGTCACCTTAACCTGGGGAACCGGTGAGACAAGACAACTACCAGAAGAAATCCCTCGCTCTGAAGGAGCCTTACACCTCTCTCTAATGCATCTATCTAAGCGTACTGCCAAAGACATAGCATTTTCCAAGTATCCGGATACTCCTGAAAAGCAAGGGCATCTTTCAATCTCTCCGACAACCCCTAACAAAACTGATTATGCAACGCGGGGTCATTCCACTCAGACTCCGTAGCCCATCTCCTAAACTCAGCGCAGTACTCCTCTGCAGTATGTTCTCTTGTAACAAATTACGCAACATAGATTCCGCCATCCAGACCCATAAATGAATCCCAAGGCTTTAAAAAATTAACCCACCGACCTGCCAGAGAACCGGTCGTAAGAGAAAAGGCCCAGGACTGCACGTCCCCTTTAAGCAGAGAAATTATTATCCCTACTCTCTGACTCTCATCGCCAGATGAAGACGGCCGCAACCGAAAGTTCCGCCTGCATGACTCCCTAAAGCTGATAAAGTCATCCACACCCCCTGAACATCTATCAGGAAGAGCGACTCTAGGCTCCCCATAAATTTGACTTCCTCCAATAGCACCTGATGCCAGAGCATTCTGACAATGTGCGACTGAATTACGCATATCAGCAACCTTCGGGAATAATCCCTGCATGCGATCCACTAACGCAGTGGTCCTCAACTCCAGTCCTCAGGTCACATTTTCAGGATTTCCTTAGTATTGGGCAGCTGATATAATTAGTGTCCATCCATTAGGATTTACCACAGGTATTCATTCTGTGGGATAATCCTAAATTCTGACCGGCAAGTGGGCCCTGAGGACTGGAGTTGGGGAACCCTGCACTAACGCATCAAATGAGTATCTCAAAGCAGCAGATAAATGGCAGTCTAGGTATTGACAGGTTATAATGTCACGGCGGGAAGGATACAAGATACAATAAACACACAGAAAACTTCAAAACAAGCATCTAGGCCAGAAGCTGGGGATAAAGGTCACCTCCTAACAATATCCTACCAACCCACCCTAGACTACTGTGCCCATGTTCAGACCCTAAAGGTGGGAATCAACCTGCCCCCGTGCCTAAGACTGAAGATTCCATAAAGTCCCTGAGATAATGAAAGTCCTGGAAGAGGCAGGTGTCTCTCTAACAGCCAAGACAGTACACAAAAAGGAAACCAAAACCTGGAAGAGGCAGGTGTCTCTCTAACAGCCAAGACAGTACACAAAAAGGAAACCAAAACCTACTTATCTTGTAGCAGAGCAGAAACAGCGAATCCACCGTTCCACAGAGCAAGATAGAAGCTATAACCCGGACACTAAGAAGGGGCGTGATTTAAACTCACACAAACAACCCCACCCAGTGCACCTGAAAGGAGGCGGATACAGCTCAACTCCAAGTTCAAAACAAACAAAAACTACACACGTGCTGCCAACCTGACAGACCTCCACACATAACCAGAGCAGGGCATGACAAGAATTTGGCCCCTTTCACACGGGCGTCACGTTTGACTTTTCCGCGCAAGTGCAAAGCGTTTTAATGCGTTTGGGGTTGGGGTTGAGTATTCTGTATATTTTATTATTTTCCCTTATAACATAGTTATAAAGAAAATAATAGCATTCTCAATAGAGAATGGAAAGTAAAAAGGGCAATAGAGGGTTAAAAATAATAAAAACAAACTCACCTATTCCATTTGATCGAGTAGCTGCCGGTGTTCTGTCTTCAGCAGGAGGGGGTGAAGGACCTTCAGTGACGTCACTGGGTCACATGGTCCAATCATAGAAGAGGATTCTTTACGGTAAGAGCAGTGAGAATATGGAACTCTCTGCCTGAGGAGGTGGTGAGTACAATAAAGGAATTCAAGAGAGGCCTGGGTGTATTTCTGGAGTGTAATATTATTACAGGCTATAGCTACTAGAGATGGGTTGTTGATCCAGGGAGTACTTCTGATTGCCTGAATGGAGTCGGGAAGGAATTTTTACTCCCTTAAGTGGGGAAAATTGGCTTCTACCTCACAGGTTTTTCTTTTGCCTTCCTCTGGATCAACTAGCAGGATGACAGGCCAAACTGGATGGACAGATGTCTTTTTCGGCCTTATGTACTATGTTACTATGTTACTATGTAATCACCAGCTGTTGATTGGACCATGTGACCCAGTGACGTCACTGAAGGTTCTTCATCCCCCTCCTGCTGAATACAGAACAGAACACCTGCAGCTACGCGATCAAATGGAATAGGTGAGTTTGTTTTTATTATTTTTAACCCTCTATTGCCCTTTTTACTTTGCATTCTGTATTGAGAATGCTATTATTTTCCTTTATAACTATGTTATAAGGGAAAATAATAAAGATTGGGTCCTCATCCCGATCGTCTCCTAGCACCATGCGGGAAAATCGCACCGCATCCGCACTTGCTTGTGGGGCCTGCGTTGTGTGAAAAACGCAGAATATAGAACATGCTGCGATTTTTCACGCAACGTAAAAGTGATGCGGGAAAATCACCGCTCATGTACACAGCCCCATAGAAATGAATGGGTCCGGATTCAGTGTGGGTGCAATGCGTTCACCTCACGCATTGCACCCGCGCGGAAATCACGCACATGTGAAAGGGGCCTTTAACAGATGATTTTTAGAAATTTACCTCCCGGTCACCTTTGCAGAGCAGGGGTTTGTATACGGCAAAAATGGTAAAATGTCACCCACCAATGGAACAGGTGATTTTTACAAATTTACCTCTCTGTCACCTACGCAGAGCAGGGGTTTGTATATGACAAAAATGGTAAAATGTCACCCAAGAACGTAACAGACGATTTTTACATAATTTACCTCCCTGTCACCTATGCAAAGCAGGGGTTTGTATACCGCAAAAATGGTAAAATGTCACCCACCAATGGAACAGACAATTTTTCCAAATTACGTCCCTGTCACCTATGCAGAGCAGGGGTTTGTATACGGCAAAAACGGTAAAATGTCACCCAAGAATGTACCAGATGATTTTTAGAAATTTACCTCCCTGTCACCTTCTATGTCTGTGTACAAACCTTCTTTCCTCTAGAAGCAGATGATGTCCTGGGAATAAATAAATCACGGAAAAGATCTCTGTACTACCCCTGATATATTTATACACAGTTATTAGATCTCCCCTTAGTCGTCTTTTTTTCTAAACTTACCAACCCTAATTTTGATAATCTTTCTGGGTACTGTAGTCCACCCATTCCAGTAATTACTTTAGTTGCCCTCCTCTGAACCCTCTCCAGCTCTGCTATGTCTGCCTTGTTCACAGGAGCCCAGAACTGTACACAGTACTCCATGTGTGGTCTGACTAGTGATTTGTAAAGTGGTAGGACTATGTTCTCATCACGGGCATCTATGCCCTTTTCATGCAACCCATTATCTTATTGGCCTTGGCAGTAGCTGCCTGACACTGGTTTTTGCAGCTTAATTTGCTGTTTATTAAAATTCTAGATCCTTTTCCATGTCAGTGTTACCGAGTGTTTTACCATTTAATATGTATGGGTGACTTGCATTATTCCTTCTCATGTGCATAACTTTACATTTGTCAGTGTTAAACCTCATCTGCCATTTCTCTGCCCAAGCCTCCAATCTATCCAGATCCCTCTGTAGCAGAAAACTGTCCTCTTCAGTGATAATTACTTTACACAGTTTAGTGTCATCTGCAAAAATAGATATTTTACTGTGCAGGCCTTCTACAAGATCATTAATAAATATATTGAAGAGAATAGAGCCCAATACTGACCCCTGAGGTACCCCACTAGTGACAGTGACCCAATCTGAGTATCTACCGTTAATAACCACCCTCTGTTTTCTGTCACTCAGCCAGTTACTTACCCACATACAGACATTTTCTCCCAGTCCGAGCATCCTCATTTTATATACTAACCTTTTATGAGGTACAGTGTCAAATGCTTTGGAGAAGTCCAGATATACGACATCCATTGATTCGCCGCTGTCAAGTCTAGAACTTACCTCCTCATAGAAGCTGATTAAATTCGTTTGGCATAACCAAACTGATATGGCGTTATTTGCTTATTTTCATTGAGACACTCCAAAATAGCATCTCATTGAAACCCTTCAAACAGTTTACCCACAACAGATGTTAAACTTACCGGCCTATAATTTCCAGGCTCTGCTTTTGGACCCTTTTTGAATATTGGCACCACATTTGCTATGCGCCAATCCTGTGGAACATTCCCTGTCAGTATAGAGTCCGTAAATATCAGAAATAAAGGTCTGGCTATGACATCACTTAATTTCCTTAGGATACGGGGGTGTATGCCATCCGGTCCTGGCGATTTGTCTATTTTAATCTTTTTAAGTCACTGTTGTACTTCTTCCTGGGTCAGACAGGGCACTTTTAATGGGGAATTTACTTTTACTTTCTGCATTTCATCTGTTTATTTTCCTTAGTGAATATAGTGGAGAAAAAAATATTTAATACTTTTGCTTTATCCTCGTCGCTCTCTGCAACACCCCCCTCATTGCTATGTCGAGGGCCGACTCCTTCAGATTTATATTTTTTTACTAGCAATACCAATATTACAGGCTATAGTTACTAGAAATGGGTTGTTAATCCAGGGAGTTATTCTGACTGCCTGATTGTAGTTTTTTTTACCATAAAATGAGGAAAATTGGCTTCAATCTCACAGGTTTTTTTGGCCTTCTCTGCATCAACTTGCAGGATAACAGGCTGAACTGGATGAACAGCCTGACAAACTATGTTATTATTAGTGTTGAGCGAGCATGCTTGGCCGAACACCAGTTCGGCTCTAGCATCGCTGTGCTCGGCAAATGGCGGTATTCGGCCGAATACTGCATGTGCTCGAGCGCAATACACGACCCTCCTCCTTGTATATTTCTTGGTAAGTACTGCCCTCACTCTAATGCCGTAGCCATGTTGGTTACTGGCATTACAGTGATTGGCTGGCTGGAACGCATCATCGGGTGCTATACAGCACCCGATGGCGCGTGTTCGGATCAGTCTTAGTCAGGGAGATCTGTGCATAGGAAGGGACAGACAGTGTAGGGAGTGATATTGGACTATTTTTATTAGAAAAACTTTTCAGAGACCCAAAAGTCATTTTAAGGACTATTGTGTGAGGCCGCAGCAATATATATTTTTAGCGCAATCTGCGCTAAATTGCTAAAACTCTACAGACCCAAAAGTCCTTTTAAGGACTATTGTGTGTGACAGTAGCAATATATTTTTTTAGCGCATCTTGCGCTAAAAAGCATCTAATAGGCTGATGTGGACAGTTAAATTATCTGCCCCACTTCTTCTGTGTAAATATCTGTGACATCCAGTGTACTTTTTCCACAGACGGTGTCCGCTGCGGACAGTTAAATTAGCTGCACCACATCTCATGTGTAAAGTGTGCACATCCCAAAAATATCTGTGACATCCAGTGAACTTTTCTGTAGGCGGTAGAGATGTCGCGAACATAAAATTTTCCATTCACGAACGGCGAAAGCGAACTTCCACAAATGTTCGCGAACGGGCGAACCGGGCAAACTGCCATAGACTTCAATAGGCAGGCACATTTTTAAACCCACAGGGACTCTTTCTGGCCACAAAAGTGATGGAAAAGTTGTTTCAAGGGGACTAACACCTGGACTGTGGCATGCGGGAGGGGGATCCGTGGCAAAATTACGTAGTTGACGCAGAGTCGGGTTTTAATCCATAAAGGGCATAAATCACCTAACATTCCTAACTTGTTTGGAATAACGTGCTTTAAAACATCCAGTGTGTATACGATCAGGTATGATGTTGTATCGATCAGGTAGTGTAAGGGTTACGCCCGCTTCACAGTGATAGGCCAAACTCTGACAGACCAAACTCCCCGTTTAACACACCGCAAACAACCGCAAACAGTCATTGAAGGGCTCTTACTTTACCCAGCCACGTACAACACCAAGGGTCCCCGAAAGGTGACAACAAGCTACCTGGGACGCCTGCTGTGGTTGGTCTTCCACCTCCTCAAAGCCACCTTCCTCCTCTGACTCTTCTTCTTCAGACTCCTCCTGTTCTATTTTGTTGCGATGCGGAGGCACGGACAGAAACATCATGGAAGCATTCCGTAGTGCTTCCATGGGCTTCCGATCCATGCTTCCATTCCGCACAGCATCTCCCGGATTGCAGACTCATTCAAGTGAATGGGCCTGGATCCATGATGCGGGGTACAGACAGCCGGTGCCTGAGTATTGCAGACCTGCTGTATCGGGTCACAATATGTCCATGGCTGGGCAACGGCCGCGTGTGTGAGGCCTTACCCTATCTGCAATAAGGACATTGCACAAGGTCTCCATCAGCCTGTGCGTTATAATGGTATTGCAGCAGGGTAGCCCAACAGCTGTCATGAGTATTGCAATATGGGTGAAGGCCCTGCTATGATGTCATCAGAACTGAACAATATATGGAGAGAGGGCGCTTTATTTGAAAGTACAGCAAGACCCTGGGGAGCCAGAGCAGAGGATGGGAGCAGTAGTGGACTCTAATGTGTCTCGGTGTACTCCCTCAGGCCCTCACACCCTGGGGGCAGTGCAGTGAAAGAGGAGCACCCTTTATTCCCTCGGGCATGCCCTATATGTGTGGGCTCCCTGCCTGATGGTATTTTGGTGTCCTTGATGATAAATGTCCATGTGGGTTTAAGGGAGAACACGTGATGGAAATGCAATGGCCAGGGTGTGGTGTTGAGAGTAAGAGATCAGGTCAGGTTGAACTTAACAAAAGTTTCTCTTTACTGTGTGTAGTGGATGGTAGGAGTTGTAGCAAATCCAGCAATTATCTGTACACAGTGCAAATTCTTTTTTCCAGATGTCAAATCTGGGGTATATGTGGCTAGCAACCTAAATCTCATAATGTCCACAATTCAACTTACCAAAATCGTACCTGGAGTGTGCAGCAGGGGTGGACTGGCAACTTAAAGTGGCCCTGGAAAAAAGTACTAAAAGTGGCCCCATTTTGTAGTTGGGTCCAAACTGATGGAAAGCAGGACCAGGAATACCATATTGTGGCACATTATACCACCCCAACAGAGCCAAATACCACAGTCCATCACAAAATACTGCCATTAACACAAAATACATCCCCAAAAACTACTACTGGCCTGCCGTGAGAAGGGCCCAGGCGGCCCCCTGGGCATCGGTCCACCAGTAGATTTACCTGTAAGGTCTATGGCCAATCCGCCCCTGGTGTGCAGGGTGTCTTAATACGTTATCCATCCATTGCAGTAGAGTCTGAAATGCTGTACACTGATTGCCTTGCTGACTAAAATGTTGTAGGCTCTGTGTCCATCAATGTGCGGGGTATAGGATGTGTTAACATGTTTTCCCTTTGTAGCAGCAAAGGCTATAATGGTTTACACTAGTTACAATGCTGACTCTGTCTCTCACTGTAGCCATACAGACGCTCCAAAATCTTCTCTCTCTCTGTGATGGTAGCAGAGGACATGGGAATCTGTTAGTTTCCAGAAGCACTGAAGCTGAATGCCTGAGACGAGGAGCACATACTGTAATGTCTGCTCCCTCTTCCTCCAGACCCGTTCTCACACTCCCTACTCCTAGCACAACTAGAATCTTATTGAACTAGTGGGTGGGGCCTCACCCCAAGGGCTCATGCACGCAACTGCACTATTTTTTGCGGTCTGCAAATTGTGGATCCCCAAAACACGGATGCCACCCGTGTGGAATGGGATGGGCTGCCCATAATAAAAATGCTTATTTTCATCCACAAAACAGACAAGAATAGGACATGTTCTATTTTTTTCGCAGGGCCACAGAACTGAGCAATGGATGATGTCCGCATCTTTTGCGGCCCCATAGTGTGTGGCTTGGATGCGGACCCCTGACAACATTCACGTGCATGAGCCCTAACATTCAGAGACAGCTGGGCCAGGATTGTTAGTCCTGACAAATAGGGATTCGCATAAAACTGATGAGCCGAAGTTATTGCTTCACGAAGTCTCGCGAGACTTCGAGTAATAACTAGTGTTGAGCGAACAGTTCGAGAATCGTTCGGGTCCGTACCGAATTTTGGGGTGTCCGTGACACGGACCCGAACCCGGACATTTTCAAAAAAGTTCGGGTTCGGGTCCGGTGTTCGTCGATTACTTCCCGCTTTCTGAAGGGCTGCACAGCAGCCAATCAGCTAGTGTTTTACTTCTTGCCCTAAGAGCCCATCACAGCCATGCCTACTAATGGCATGGCTGTGATTGGCCAAGTGCAGCATGTGACCCAGCCTCTATTTAAGCTGGAGTCACGTAGCGCCGCACGTCACACTGCTCTGATTAGTGTAGGGAGAGGACGCAGCTTCTGTGAGGGCGAGATAGGCAGGGATAAAGAAGTGAATGATTTACCTTTCTACACCTGTGCATCAGAACAACTCAGCTGAGCTGTTCACTGAAAGTCACTATTTTGTTGAGACTGGCCAGAGCGATTTTTACTGGCACATGTAACTGGGCTGACCTGCGTGGCCATTTTGGGACTTGTGGTGCGCCAGCACAAGCTGCCACAGAGTCTAAACCAAAGCTCCAAAGAAGTGAAAAATCTACACCTGTGAATCAGAACAACAGCGATTCAGCTGCTCAGTCAAAGTCAATTTTTTTCTGGCTGGGCAGACCGTTTTCTGCCACATGTTACTGGGCTGATAGGCGGCGGCCATTTTGGGACTTGTGGTGCTACAGCAAAAGCTGCCACAACGTCCATTAATCTCATGTAATAGTGGATTTTTCATAGATATACTACATCAGGGGTTTGGCTGTGCTTGTGTCACCCATACTAACTGCAAAGATATTTAATATATCAGTGGTGAAACTGAAAGTAACCCACTTGGATAGCAAATCCCATGAATGTGCTGTTCCAGCTAGGCTAGCCAGTGCCACTACAGCCAAGTCCAATACTGTCAGCCAGAAATATTTTTTTTTTATGTGCCAGAAATATAAATTAAAAAAGCTTTCACCGTAATAATAAAATTATTCTGGTGTTAGACCAGAAGAAGCACTCCTGTTGTAATTAATACTGTAAAAGGCTTAGGCAATATTTCTCCCAGTATTGGAAATTTATCTAGCAAAACTAGCATTTTAAAAATTCCGGTGTTCTGAAATACCAGCAGTCCTCTTGTAATTAATACCGCAAAAAGGCATTATATCGTCCAGTGTTGTAATTTTGGTGAAAAAGGCCAATTTAATCAATCTGGTGTTAGTTAGACCAGAAACAGTAGAGCGCACGTTTTTACTCCTGTGAAAAGGAATTATATCTCCCGTGTGGGAATCTATGTACCAAAACTAGCATTTTAAAAATTCTGGTGTCCAATTTGCAGCAGTTTTCTTGTAATTAATACCGGAAAAGGCATTACATCTGTCCAGTGTTGTAATTTTGGTGAAAAAGGCCAATTTAATCAATCTG